>JAKELH010000005.1:0-600000 GCA_021525015.1 Lactarius pseudohatsudake | reverse complement strand
GTAATTGTCTCCGAAGAGGGCCCGAGCATTGACATTGGAACCAGATCTTCCCACGGTAGCCGAATTGATATATTCTGAATCTAAAAGAACCTAAGCACAGTTTCGTATACGTTCCCCGCGATGCTTACTATAATTTCCGTAGCCGACGTTGAGCGACTCTGGAATGGTTTTTTCCCCTGAAAGGAGGATTTGACCTAGTTCATTTGCGGTGTTGCGTACGGTATCGAGAACGTTTGTATCTTTGTTGTCCCATGAAGCCATGATAAGGACATTGATTCGAGGTCCTCTGATGTGGGCGGTTGCGTGGTTCGGTACGGCGAGTATCTTGTTCGTCGGAACGAGTTCATACAACACGGTAAAGTTTGCGCCACTTTCTGCAGAGAGTTGAGGAACGCGAGACACCAATTTATCTGCTACGTCTGCTTGGAGCCCGCTGGTGAAAACCCCTTTCATGTAGTAGTTTTTGCCGTGTACGACTCTGGAATTCTGGGGAGACGATGACTCTGGTGGTGGACCAGTAAAGGGAGAGCACTCACTTGCATGGTATTGAGTTCCTCGTAAGGGATCTCCTTGCAAGTATCCATAACGGGGCCTATCACAACGTCCAACCTACGTCTGGGAATTGTATTCCACGCTTACCGATATCAAAGAAAGGCTTGAAGTGGGCACGCCCTTCTTCCTCAGAACCATTCCAAAAAAGAATAACTATAGTCAAGGGCTACGATGTACCTGCTGTCAGGAGGAACTTGGATCAAGGCTATGTGGGACACACACATTGCCTGCGTCCGCTGTCTGAGCATAGAAGATGCCTTCCTTGTCGGACAACCCTGCATTCCAGAAATCGGCCACCACCGACGTTACTTTGGGGACCGCTGGCGGCGGATACACGGTAAGTCCTGCAAAAACGGTGCGCCGTTGTGGATGAAGCCGAAGCACAAATTCAGTTACGACGCCAAAGTTGCATCCTGCCCCACGAATTGCCCAAAACAAGTCTGCGTTTTCTGTGGTGCTGGTCGTCAGGATTTCTCCACGAGCCGTAACTATGGTGGCCTGCGCGCTAGTGAGGCGATCAATAAAGCGTATTGGTGGCACAACTTACTTGTGTTAGATTGTCTAGCGCAAGCCCGTGCTCGCCACTCAGGTAACCATATCCCCCGCCGAGGAGAAGGCTAATATGGATGAGGGTAAGTTCAGGGGTAATGATAAGCCACATACCCTCCGACTCCTGTCTTCAAATCGGGGGTGACATCAGCCACAAATCAGGCCTCATGATGGTGATCTCTGGGTTGCTTACATGGTTTACGGACCCACCAACAGTGGCCAAACCGTGCTCGATTGCAGCCTTATCGACCGTTTCCCAGATCGCGCCACCGCCAACGTATGCCAACTTCGCGGCCGGGTCTACCCTCACGCCCGAAAAGTAACGAGAGAGGTCAATTACTATTCCATTCTCAATGGAAGAAGCGCCGGCGGGGTTATGTCCACCGCCACGTATAGCAATGGGCAAGTTGTGCTCCTTGGCATAGATCAAAACGATCGCGACATCTTGAGCGCTCTTGACAAATGCGACGACTTTTGCGCGGCGTTCCGCACTAACAGACCAGCGGGCGATGGCTTTGGAGTAGTCAGGATGATCAGGAGTGATCCAGTCGCCAGTGAAGGAAGCAGGTGGACTAGACATGTTACAAAGGTCGAAGGGAATGAAGAATTCGACGAAGCCGGAGGGGATGATAAGTAAGGCGGCTGTCCTTGTTTCTGAAACAAAAGGAACCCCAGGAAGTGGAATACCCGCAGGCTTGACCATCAATGGCCATATTGCGATCAGATGGGTTACTCACGTGATCCCAACGGCCAGCTGTGTCTCGGTTCAGGTCTCGGTTACTAATGGTCCAGTTAGCTTTGAAGGGAACCGGCGCGTGGTACGGTGAACCAACATCGTCGAAGCGTACTAGCTTTTGTGCAATAGGTAGCGAAAAACACGTAAGTTGCCCGCTGCGCGGATGCATGAGGTGGTGCCAGTGTCCGAGACGAACGAGACCCTCTCAGAGCGAGTCGATGAGGGTCGGGACTCACGAGGCATCACCGACCCTTGACGAGCGTTCTTGTTCGTTTGTCCCATGTGGGGACAACTCGAATGCTTGTTGCCTCGGTGAAAAAGAGTCGGACTCCTTCCCTTGCTCCTTCCGAAAATGATTTGGGTGGACGGCACGCCGGGCCGTTCCCACCTGCCATTTTGACTCATGCCTCGTTCCTCACTCCGTCTCAGAACGGCTCCCCATGTAAATAGAGCTACCATTGGCAGTCCCCAGGAAGCAATATAAGCGGTGACAGAGGTCTCAAGTCGCCGTGCCCGGCAGGAGCGTTGCCCTGAGCGCATCAGACTCGCAACTTGCGAAACCTAAAATAGTCTTTCGAAGTTGATAGTGGTTTGATTGATACGTGCAATCCCCTTTTTTTTGCTGACAACAGGTGGCCCGCTTTTTCAAGTCCCATTTGCGTGCCTGTGCGTTGGGCGCGGGTTCCTAGCTACTAAGTAAGCGTTCTATGTGACTTACTCAGGCTGTATGTCTCACTCGACCCCTTTTTGCGGAGAACAATATGCGCGCAACAGGCGACGTTTAAACTGAGACGATTAGGCAGGCAGACAGGCAAGTAACCGTGAAATGGGTGGATGGAGGTCTTGCATGTGTAGTGCATGGCCTCTTAAATTAAAACTGGCATGCAGTTCTATCACACTCGCTCCACCGCTAGAGGTGGATATGGATCAGGTAAGCGCTATTCCGGCGATTCAGTGCTACAGCTGGGGATACGGGACCTCCCGGTTCCGAGTCAGTGTGATAGTACTGTAAGTTAGACATGGTGGATCCTGCGCGCTGGTTTCAGGGCTGCGCTCTGGCCCACCCTGTAACTGCAACCATGCGACAAACTGACAGCACCGACAAACCGGTCTTCACCTCTTCTCAGCTGAGCTTGAGGTGAAGCGGCAGCCTTCTTTGATGCACAATCTTCTCTTAGAGCTTCTCCTCGCCTTAAATAATTTCGGTGGCGAAGATCACACTCGGTGACGCCGACCTTGGCGCTGACTATTTCCCGTGTTCATCAAAGGCATCCCGATCATTGGAAATTTGCTTGACCTTGCGAGTGATGAGGTGCACGTGAAGGCTCGGGACTGGTCTTAACAATTGGGTCCGTCTCTCACGTCGCTGTTCTTTATTCTCGCCCGCGAATACGCTGTAGGAGACGACATCACCCTGACAACATTCTTTCTAGCTATGACACTACACCCTGAAGCTCAGAAACGCGCAAAAGCTGAACTCGATGTCGCAGTAGGCGACCGCCTGCCTACGTTTTCCGATAAAGACCCCCTCTCATATGTAATGGCCCTCATGAAGGAGGTCCTTTAGTGGATTCCGGTTCTACCTATGGCCGTCCGTTCCACATAGGGAAGTGAACCCAGACCAGTACAAAGGGTACCGTATTCCCGCCGACGCATCCGTTCTTAGTAACACCTGGTACGAGTCTGTTTTTTTTCAGTCTTCGAGCCGCACCCCTACTAGGGTCATTCTTCACGATGCGAACGTATGTGTGGAACCGGAGAAATTCGAGCCCGAACGTTTCATCGAGAGAAACCTCCTGGACCCGGCAGATAGTGGCGTTTTTGGATTTGGACGTCGGTGACTCGGAGTTGGTTCCCCGTGAGTACTCAATGTGATCGTGACCCCCACGGTTAGCGCCTGTGCGGGAAAAAGCATGGCCTTGGACACTATTTGGATAGCAATTGCTTCTGTTTTGTCCGTGTACAATATCTCCAACTTGAAAGCAGGAGGAGTCGGGTGTGTGTGTGGGTGTAAGAGTCACGGAAATATGATCACTCCAGAAGTCAAACTACACCCCGGAGCTGTCAGGCGAGTGCGACCGGTCTGTAAGACTGTAACCCAGTTATGTATCCCGGAATATAAATGGAGCAAAAAAAAAAAAGAGCTGTCAGGCAAGCCCCCCAGATAGTATCGATACAGAGCGCGTTTCTCACTTCTTAGTAGCCACCCTGCCTCATTCAAATGTCACATCGAGCCAAGGTCCAGGGCTGCTTTGGCGCTTATTCAACATTGTTGGTATGGGGGGGGGGCGAAGTTACAGTTACCGGACCAAGTCAGTTAAGCAACAGTCAGTATTAGATTACAATACTATGATAACGTGTTACGAGCGAGGGTTTGTGTGTAGAAGAGGACGCATGAGGAATACACAGTGAACTGCGCACGGAAATGGAATCCAAAACGAACAAACGAGCGAGGGCTCTCAAGAGGGCTCTTATCGGCATGGAATTGTACACAGACTTAGCGCCGACGATCATAACGTCCATAGAAGATGTGATGACTCATATCGTAATTTGTCCTTGAACCAGCATCCATGAGACTGAACTACTTTAAACCTGAAATTTCCTGAAATGTCAGGTTCAGTAGACCTTCCGCTCATCCTTTGTTCTGCTCGCCACTTGTGGGTGCCGAAAATCCAGGCGAACCGAATTTTGACATCGCTAATATCTTTTCGAGCCACAAGGCTTGTCCAGCCTTGGCTGTGCAGGGGCAGCAGACGGCAAAGGCATTTACCCTATTGCTCCCATCTACTTAGAAAGCGAGACCGAGGTGGGGTGGCCGCGGAGGTGATGACGCCCGAGTCCTTTGGACGCCAATCTGGAGGGAACAGCTTCTCATAGACCGCGATGGAGATGTGGAAGCGCGCTCCGACTCTTCACGGTCAGGTTACCCTTGCGATCAATCATTACAATATCTGGGGTCCTTCTCATCCGACATCAAGAATCCGGTAACATAAATCCCCCCGGATTAGCGATCATGCTGGAGGGAACGTGAGGAGTTAAAAACCAGTTCCACTACGCACCGAAAAAGTTCATTATCCCAATACTTCACCCCCCTCTCCAGTGGATACTCGTCGCATTCATACCTGAGACACTACCATGCCTGAGAGGTACTACATACCAAACAATCTTGATCAATGGAAATGGCCTCGTCATATCAACCCGCATTACGCCGAGGTCAAAGCAGCATCCGCAGCGTGGGCGAGAAGCTTCGGGGCATTTAGTCCCAAAGCTCAGGAGGCCTATGATCGCTGTGACTTCAGTACGAACAGCTACATGTATCCAGGCTAAGTCCATAGTATGCTCACCTATTGGCAGACCGCCTCGCATCTCTTGCGTACCCTTTACTCGACAAGGGTAGGTATCTAGAACAGACCAGACTTTAAACCTTGCTCACACTCGGTGCACAGCCCGTCTGCGCACTGGCTGCGACTTGATGAACATGTTCTTCGTCTTTGACGAGTACTCAGATGTGGCGCACGAAGACGAGGTCCAGGTTATGGCCGACATTGGCATGGACGCTCTGCGCAACCCACACAAACCTCGCCCCAAAGGCGAATGGGTCGGCGGGGAAGTTACCAGACAGTGAGGCACAACAGTGACAGTAGAGCCATTAAGTTGACGCCAGACTCGATCTAGGTTCTGGGAGCTCGCAATCAAAACAGCCAGTCCCCAAGCACAGAAACGATTCGTCAAGACATTCGGCACTTACCTTCAGGCTGTGGTTCAGCAAGCTGCAGATCGGACTCACAAGCATATCCGGAGCATCCAAGAGTATCTGGAAGTCAGAAGGGACACAATCGGCGCCAAGCCATCTTTTGCTATCCTCGAATTAGACATGAACATCCCAGACCAGGCGATTCACCATCCTGTCATCGAAGAATTGACTATTTTGACCATTGACATGATCCTACTTGGCAATGTAGGTTTCCCATATTTCCGCCGTTTTCGGGGGCTGACTATCGGGCACTGGCCGTAGGATATCGCTTCGTACAACTTGGAGCAAGCACGGGATGACGACAACCACAACATGATCACCATCGTCATGCACAACAACAAGACCGATATCCAAGGCGCCATGAACTGGGTTTATGACTACCACAAGGAACTCGAGGCGAAGTTCATGGACCTTTATGAGAACAAAATCCCAAAATTTGGTGAGCCAGTGGACACTGAACTGGCAGTGTACGTGGATGGGCTCGGGAACTGGGTGCGAGCTAGTGATCAATGGGGGTTCGAAAGCGAGCGTTACTTCGGCAAGAAGGGCCCCGAAATTGAAAAAACACGCTGGGTGACGCTATTGCCGAAAGAGCGTTCAGAAGATATCGGCCCCCAGCTCGTTGATGATTCTTTATTGTAGACCCGGAAGTTCGTTGGCGTTTAGCGACCAGAATTAGTGCTGCAGATAGAATTGAGACACCGAAATCGGATCACATTAAATTGTAAAACCATCTTCTCGTGATTAGCCTTCACAGAAGAACCAGAATAGACTTGTTGATTAGCACAGCCATGACGCTGCTGACGGATATCATGTTTCAACTTGGCGCGGACAAGAACGAGTCTGAGTTTGGCATGGTGAGACATTGGATGGCATCATGGCGCACGGACCTCTCGGGGTCATGAGGGTTAGCGCCGGTCTGTGGCTTCCGCGGGTTTCGAAGATCATCTCGTGTCGTCGGTCCCACGTTTTTTGCATACCGCGGGGCTGTGGAACCGACTACTGTAGGGCGCTTGGCTTCTCCATGGAATTAGACTGGAGAAGGCCGATCATTGTCTATCTATCTCGATGTGAAATCGAATCCTTTTCTGTTCGTGACGCCTTTTCCAAAGCATTTGTGACCACGAACTGCTTTGGCCTGGCTTTTAACCCCTGGATTAGGACTACGCACAGGTAGAGACATTCTTCAATCTTATACTGTCCTTGATGATAAAAAAGTTATATAAAAGATACTGCCCTAGTATGGAATTTAGGTGCCGTCTGTTGACCTGAGCCTTGATTCCAATACATGTCACGCTTTCGACTCCCAATACCCGAACATCGAACAGGATCCGTCAAAGGATTCTATCCTTAGAACAGTCAGTCGCACACTTGTTCTTGAACACCACTCGGCTGGTGTATCTATTGACAAGCTGAGCGAGAAGTCTGGAGTGTCGGAAGGACGGGGTCTGATACAGTATAAAAATCGTGACAGGTTGATTATCGTTCTCAAGACGGGGTTGGTCTCACTCCTCTATCCGGCTCAGTCGTCGTTGCCGTGGCTTTGACGGCGACTCATGGGCTCTGTTCGTGTGCTGCGTCTCCTTTGCATTTATCTGGGAGTTGTGCCAGTGGAAGGCGAAACGAAAGGACCCCCAGCGGATTTACCAGGACGACCACCCGAGTCTTCCCTCTTAGGAAAGGACTGATCCGCCTCCCGTACTTCCATGTTAACGACAACTGACTGGAAGGACCATTCCACAAGCAATCGCCGTCAACTAATGTTGGCTATTATGACATGAAACGGCAAGGGAGATACTAGTGACTATGATATGGTTATTAGGATAAAGGCACCTCTTTGGGTACGCACCTCTTCCTACCTATCAAGCTTTCACGTTCCTCACTCGGAGACTACACAGAACGACAGGCTATGGATCTCAGGTCCCAAAGCAAACCAATATATCTCACAAACCACGCGCTACAACTTTGTGCATCAGGAAAAACCTCCCGCGTTAGCGAGAGTTAGCGAGAGTCTAAATTATTGTTAGGCGAAGTAAGACAGATAACGCTATAATAAGTCGGATAATGCATCAATAAGTTGGATAATGCATCAATAATATGACATAAGCCACACTGGTCCAGGTGGATCAGCTCTGGTACAAGTACGTTTATCTAGAAGAACTACTCCAAAATATCGCAGTCGCCCGCCAAATCTTTGAGCGATGGATGGCATGGGAGCCTGATGACATGGCGTGGCAGGCCTACATCAAACTCGAGATTCATTATAACGAACTTGACCGTACCAGTGCTATTTACGAGCGTTGGGTTGCCGTTCGACCCGAACCACGTATTTGGGTCAAATGGGGAAAATGCGCTGCTCTTATCAGCAAAGGTTGGTCGCCAGCTGCGCAGATGCTACTACTTCGACGTCTCCATACGCTCCCATGTGGCCTTCGACACCATATCTTCCCATGGGACCCGTGGAAAGTGTCTTGCGCATATGCGGCCACTGAGTGCTGTATTGGATCAATCCACTCAACAGCCTAGATGTCTGCATGCGCTCTCTTTCGTTCATGCCGTTTCGCTGTTCCCCAAACTTATCGGAACTCGATCTAACCTTCTGCTACCCACCGAATCCCTGCCCGTTGAATGAGTGCGATGACGAGCCTTTTTTTGCCCTCGAAGTGTGTGTGTAAGAGGGATGGGGGAAGTGGGATTGATCGAGGAGAGCGAAGTGGGTGCAGTGGGATCCGATAGCGCCGAGAAGTGCCGAAAATGCGAGTCCAACACATGGGTTAGCCTGTCGTCAGGATCGTGCGGCCATCACCGTGGTCAGGGGCCCACACCTGACTTGTTGTCGTTGTTAGTATTGAGGTAGTGGGGTTGTCTGCCACCACTCCACAGCAGTGAGAAGACGGCGAGCACGAGGGCGCCAAAGAAGGCGCCGGCATAGCTAGTCGGCTTCCGTTCTGCGACTGTAGTGTGATGACAAACGCCGGTACAGCGATACAGTGAAAAAAGTACCAAGTCGTGTTCGTTGATTAGTCATATCGTGGGAAGCTTTTCCCCGTTCCCTCAACTCGACAACCACTTTTTTGGTTCATTTTACTTCCCCCCTTCACGCAAACAGTTTGCCCCAGGCTGTCATCTTCGCCGCCACCCGAGGGCCGAGTCCACTGTCCCCCTTCTATTCTTCCCAGCTTCCCCCATAAAACGGACCCAAACCAGTTAGGATGCGACATGCAAGCCCTGCAATGGGAGAAAACATAAGTTTTCTTTCTCAGTTGCCCTCACTCAGGCTGAACTGACGTCGATCACAGATCCTCCTGATTCCCTTACTGCCACATAGCTGCAGTGGGACCACACCCCACAACCTGAGCTATACATTCGCTCACAGAAGCCAATGTCACCCACCAACAGCAAGATGTCCCGTGTTGCTACCGCCCCAACCATCGCCACGTCATCAATACCAGTTGTAAGTCTGAACCTACCCGCTTTGCGTCCTCCACTGATTAGCTACTCGTTTACAAGCTACTGTGCACCTGCTGCACATGTTCACAAGACACTGCCAACATCGCCGACCTCCACACCAAAAAAAAAAGGAGTACCATTCCGTTTTTTAACTTATAGCATGTTAATATTGAATGCTGGCTTACACAGGTGCCTGGTACATCGCACGCCATCGTCGATGCCACCACCTCCGCTGCTGCCCCACGCAGATCCTAACCGTGCCATTGGTCACCACCGCCGAGTGGTCCAGTGTAAGCCCCGTACACCCACGACAATGACAGCGACGCAGCCACAGCAGGGTGCACACTAACCCCAAGCGACAACATTGCGGCAACTGGGAAGACGACAACTACGACAACGGGGATGACGACACAGCAATGACAACTACGACAATTGTAAGAAAGACTGACAACGGCTACAGCAAAACTGACAGAGGTGAGCACAACGGCCGCAGAGATGACGACGATGGCGACGACGACGACAGGTGTTGGGTTCATGTTAGATTAGTTAAACTACGCTATTTGCTGTATGTAGCCTACTGCAATGATAGTATTTGTACAATAACGTCGTATGAGCTTAGCCGAAAATTACGCCTAGCCTAGTCGTCTATTATGATTTGCTTGGATGGAAATTATCGCTAGATTATTAGAAAATTACTGATAATTATTGATAAATTAGAGGGGGTAAGGTTAATTTCTGATAATCTAGGCTATCAATAATTTTTCGCTAGCCTAACGAAATTATCTCTCGCTAACGCGGGAGGTTTTTCCTGATGACTGACGCCATACGCTGCTCGATTCACCCTTAACGCTGCCACTGCCCCAGGGGTAAATGGCGCCGATGGTGGTCGAGTTAATCTCTTTGATGGACCGACGGTCGACGGGTGACCATGCATCAACAGGTGTTAGCCATTATAGACAAAGACAGATTCTGCTTCCGGCATTTGGCTCTTCAGAAAGCAAGGCTCAAGTCCCATATTTAGAGAATGTGCCCACGAGGTGAACTCACTGGTCGCGTTGGGCTATGATATTCTGGTCTCACACCCTGCAGCTAGTCCAAGAATCCAGGAGCCGAGTAGATTCCGAGTCGCATAGCGGGGGTCGTAGAGAAGAGAATACTCCCGAATTCCTTTGTCGCGCCATCCTCAACGCGTTAGGTCGAGCCACATCCGATTACGGCTTCCGCGATGCACTGTGATGACAAGGCAGAGCTCTCTGCATCTCTGCGCGACTTCATGTACACGCTAATTCGACTTCTTTCTGGTAGGTTCCCAATGACGTCCTGATATCAGGACCAAAGGATTTGGGCTCCCTCCGAACTGGAAAGTTTTCTTTCAAGGGGTTATTGACCACGTACCGCCATCACTCCTGGACACAATGATATACTTGCCAACCTCTGGTCTCGCATTTTTACGTCGTCACGTACAGCTCTCGAATGATATCGTACAAAAATTGATTCTATCGAGGTCACCAGAAATGGACGATGGCAAGGATGCGCTTAGTCAATTGGTGTCATGAATTTGCGTTCGTCGTTGTTCGACTTATCTCTTTCCAGTCGTCGCTAATCGCTCTGAGTCTGAGCGTTGGCGTCTGAGTGACGACAATTGTCATGTTGACTGACAGTGATTAGCACACTTTTTGGAGCGGGCTATGAGACCGCCGGCACTTCCTTGGGATGGATACTTTTCGGGCTTGCAACCTATCCCGATGAACAGCACCAACTTCGCGCGAAGAAGTGTATGCTACACGGGCTGCTTATCCCTCCAAAGATGCCGGCATAATACATTTGGGCACACTGCCTCTATTGAATGCCGTGATCAACGTGAGTCTAACCCGTGTCTTATGGCCAGTGTTCCTGTGCTTGAAACCAAACGTCATATTATGAATCTCTACGCTTCAATACCGTTGTTCCGCATCTTTTCCGCGAGGCAGTATGCGACGAAGTTGTACCTCTCTGTGCCGATTTATTGCAAGTCTGGCAACGTCATCAACGAACTGCAAATACCTAGGGGGACTCACCTCATTATATCCGACATTGCGTATCACCGGTACCCATGCCATACACTTTCGACGTTTTCCAGGTGGCCTGACCATCCCCAGGAACAAGGAGATTTGGGGTGAGGACGCAGATGTCTGGAGGCCAATTAGATGGGGCGGTCAAGTCCACAGGACCCAACGTGGGAGTGTGGGCGAATTTGTAAGTAGGACCTTCTCCATTTGTACCTGAGCTTCACTCCTCCTGGGATATCTTTTGGCGCCGGACACCGCGCCTGTCTTGGCTGGCGGTTCGCGCGAGCAGCCTTGGGATGGTCTTATCAACGATGCATCTGATGAGGCTCTTATAAGGTTACAGAATCGCAGATGTTCCTATTTGAATTCATTGCGGGCTCTCACCGAAAAGGCTACGTGGATTTGCAGGGAGACGTGCTCTCAATGGTCGAAAGCGAAGAGCGGAAGGGTAATCAGCTACCGCTCAAGGTTTCACTAATTTCACTCGACGAGCAAGGGGACGAGGGTGAAATGGAAATCCCACCTGCGTCACGGTGCAGGTACGGTACCCTATGCACAGCCTTCACCTGTACATCCGTGTATGTTCCGTGTTTCCTCTGTAATAAACAGTTATCATGATCTTCCTCTCTCACAAAGAACCCCAGTTATTCAAGAGATTATGAAGCAGTAGGGTGGTTCTGATCATGATACATGATGCATGATGCTTCTGGGCGCGTGGTCGACCGATACGGTGTATCACATATCATTGGCGAAATTTGACGCTTCAGGCGCTTTACATTTGACTAAAAACAAATGACGCTAACCGGTATAGTTGTAGGATGACTGTACCACATGTCTACAGCTATATGGGACATACTACAAATATTGTACTATACCCGACACCCGTGGATAGTTGTGGCGCCGAAATCGAACCGAGCAACGAAACGAAGCGTTCCGGTCGGTCCCGCGTATGCAGCGCGAGCCGGAGATAGCAAGTGACACATGCTCGTGGCATGCATGCTTGGGCGCGTGAAGTTAGAACTAGCGCCGCCACTGAGGCCGGTGCTCGCTGTGGCATATATCTCTTAGCTCGTTGCCCTATCAAGGGACTATTGTGCCCCCCCTCCCTGACATCCCCCTTCCCGCCCCAATACCAGATTGCTATCACGACCCTCCATCCCATCCCTTTCGAACATCATTTGTAGTCATGCGCATCTTCGACGTATACGAACATCCATCTTTCGAGATCGACAATGCAGACAGGGCGACAGCACAAGCTATCATCCGTCGATTAGGCGTTGGGGCAACTGTGTCTGCACTCGCAGCAATTGGCCTTTGGGGGTACTATTGGTCGGATCCGAGTCCGCCCTCTTTTCAGCTACCAACGAGCGGATTGCTGACGTGTATTCATTGATAGGCTCTAGCCAGCCAGAACTTTCCGCGGCCGGGCCAACGGGGGCCCGGAGCATCCAACATTCACCCTTGCGAAATGGCGGATTTTGAAAGAATATGGTCCAGATCCCTTCATATCTGAAGTGTATTATTATTACGAGTTGGCGTTCTGCATTACCTGTAATGTGGCGGTGTTGGATATGGATGCATGCTTTTCTTGTTCCATACGTTCCAAGTTGGATGTACTTCCGCACTTGCGTGTAATCATAGGCTATGTCGGACAAATGAGGCAACGCGAACAAGGGGAACAGTCCGGCGTTATCAAATATTGATTGTCTGAGTCTGGTGTGTTGTTGCCCAGTCTCGCATTCGCGTTCGACCCGGTCGGGACGGCACTAAGAATTCAGAGCAGTGGCCGATCATTTATGTAATTGGACCGATTCTGTAAGCCGGAGAGGAAAGCGAAAAAAGGCAGGGACAGCAGGGTTGCAACCGGGCAGTTCATCATCCACCAAAAATTTGACCTAAAACATCGGACGATTTCTTTTCTGTCGTCCTTCTATTTAATAAATGGTTTCTCCTCATTCTTTTCTCCAACTCCTCTTCCCCCATTCCTCTTCCCCTATACACAACAATGGCCATTGAGACCACCACGTCTTCCCCCGCCCCCCTCTCTGTCTTCGAGACACAGGCTCAACGTCCCCGTCCTCAGGATGTCGGTATCCTTGGCATCGAAATGTACTTCCCTCGCAGAGTAACTCTTTTTTTTAACGTCTCCAACTGTCTTTCTGACTGTCTCCAAGTGCATCTCTGAGGAGGACCTCGAGGTCTATGACGGTGTTGCCAAGGGCAAATATACCATTGGTCCTTGGCCAGTCCTACATGGCGTTCGCAGATGACAGGGAGGACATCAACTCCATGGCGCTCACTGGTATGTGGGGTTCCTCCTCAACTGCACTGAATGGCTAACCTATTTTATTTTATTTGCCCTTTAGTCGTTTCCAGCTTAATGCGCAAGTACAACGTCGACCCCAAAGCTATTGGACGTCTCGAAGTCGGCACCGAAACGATCATCGACAAGTCCAAGTCTGTCAAGACCGTCCTCATGGATCTCTTCGCCTCATCTGGCAATTATGACATTGAAGGTCTTGACTCGAAAAATGCCTGCTATGGTTCAACTGCTGCTCTTTTCAACGCTGTCAATTGGATTGAGAGCCGGTCATGGGACGGTCGCCATGCTATTGTATTTTCCGGTGATATCGCCGTCTACGCGGAAGGCGGCGCTCGTCCTGTAGGTGGCGCTGGTGCCTGTGCCATCCTGATCGGTCCCAACGCACCCATAGTCTTTGAACGTAAGACGATCGACATAATCTCTCCTTACCTGCCTTGCTAATTGTTGTGTTAGCCATCCATGGCACATATATGGCTAACACCTATGACTTCTACAAGCCTAAGCTCGACTCGGAATACCCTGAAGTTGACGGCCCACTTTCCGTGTCTACATACATTGCCGCGATGGATGGTGCCTACACTGCCTTCCGCGCTAAGGTTGCCTCTGCTTCCAAAGCACTCAATGGTCATGCCAATGGCGAATCCAATGGCAAGACCTCCGACCCGAAGGCTATCTTCAACCTCAAGCGGGATGTCGATTACCCCGTCTATCACTCTCCGTACGGGAAGCAGGTTCAAAAAGGTCACGCCCGATTGGTGAGTTTCTGGCCAAATATGTATTTCCCAGTTCTTATGCCACAATAGCTCTTTAATGACTACCTCTCGTCACCCAATTCTCCCGAATATGCGAATGTCCCCGCCGAGTTCTTAGACCTTAGCTACAAGGCATCTATCAGTGACAAATCTGTCGAGAAGACTTTCATGGCCCTGGGCAAGGATGATTACGCCAAGCGTGTAGCCCCCTCTATGCGTTGTGCGGCCCGCTGTGGTAACATGTACACTGCCTCTCTCTACGGGGGTTTGTCGTCTGTTCTGTCGGTCGTGGAGCCACAGCAACTTTTGGGAAAGCGTATTTCAATGTACGCGTTTGGCAGTGGCTGCGCAAGCAGCTTCTTCACCCTCCGCGTTAAGGGTGACACTTCGGAGATCCGCGAGAAGTTGGATCTCATTAATCGCTTGGAAAGTTTGAAGGTTGTGCCATGCCAAGAATTCGTAGATGCCCTGACGGTATGTATCTCTGCTTAGATTTGATCTTTTCTTCCATTTGACGCTTTTCGCCTACAGTTACGCGAAGAGAACCACAATGCTGCGCCCTACAAGCCTGTGGGTTCCACCGATAACATTTGGCCGGGCACTTACTATCTCGAGAGCATCGATGAGAAGTTCCGCCGCAAATATGCGATCGCCTAAGTTCCATTCTATGCATCATTCTACCATAATTCCATAGTAGATTTTCTGGCTTGCACTTACCCTGTATTATTTATACCGAGAATCTTATAGACATCATCGGCTTATCTCTGCTATTAAGCACCGGTCTCTGCGCCCAGAGATCAGTTTGTCATGATGCGGATATGATTAGGTCCTTGATAAACGGAACAATTTCGCGTTACAGTATTGCCAGCCCGCTCCAGTCACATCCGGTTTGTATGGGTCCCGAACACGAAATGCGCCCGAAGAACGCGGCTGAACGCCACAGCCACAGTAACTATCGTTTCGCCGTCGTTCGGCTCTCTTCCAGTGATGATTGGTGCTTTTCGCTCGCTAAATTTCAAGCCGAAACTGAGTTATAGAGGAACAGAATATTTGGCCTACAACGGTGCCATGACATGCTTTTTGTAGAAGAAAAGGGCTTCTCGCTTGTTCGGTTCTGTGCTGTCGGTTCAAGTTCAGGGTTCTACGCTCCAGGCAATTACACACGATGGCCCCAATCGTCCACGTAGCTGTGGCATCCTTCACAATCCTCACCTTGAAGATCCTAGTTAAGTTGATCTCTGTAAGTATTAGGTCACCTCTCAGCAACCTACCTGGCCCTCCTTCCTCGTCATGGCTGAAGGGTGCGTGGCACCAACAACGGCGACGGTTGGCGTAGCTCGTTAAAAGCTGATTTTTTTTAGGGCATGTAGACCAACTTTTTCACCCGCAAGGATGGGATTTCCACATGAAAACCGTTGCTGCTTTTGGCACGGCGGTTCGACTCAGGGGATTTATGGGAGTAAGACAGCGAACCGTTCGCCAAAATCCTTCCATGGCTGGCACTCACAAAGAAACTACTCTACTAGGAAGATGTACTGTATCTGACCGATCCCCTCGGGCTTCGTACTATCTTGACAGCAAAGGAACACGGCGACATATACGACGAACCTCCGATGATCATCGAGTAAGCGTCATTGAAATTACATATATTCTTGGCGACCCAATCCCCCACAGACGGAACAAGTTGCTCTGGGGCCCGGGCTTATCGTCTTCCGTTGGTACTGCATTGTTTCTCTTAGGGACGGGGTTGAACTCGTCGCGCTTACTCTGCCGTGGTCAGGCGCGGCGCATAAGAAGCAGCGGCGCGTTCTCAACGCCGTCTTCTCTGTACAGCGTATGCGCATGATAATGCCCATCTTATGGGATGTCACGCGTCGTGTACGTCCCACGAGACAACACGCAAGTCAAGACTGACCTTGGTCAGCTCGAGGAAAGCCTGGCTAAACTCTCGCGCGGGAGCTGCACTGAGATAGACATGCTGATGTGGATGTCGCGCGTCTCTCTGGAATCAATTGGGCAGGCAGGGGTTGGGGTTCCTTTCGATACTCTAGGCGGAGACATCACCGCCTAGTGAATATATGCTCGCTTCAAAACAGCTGATGTGAGTTCTTTTCATGGCTTCTGAACCGCGACGCTCACGACCAGATCAGCCCGCTTTCGTTTCCTCTTCAGGGATTCATGCGGTTCATACCGTCTATCGTAAGGATAGGTACTCCAAGGTTCCGGGGATTTCTTGCAAAGATTGCCCCACACCCCAACATTAGAAAGCTCAGGGAGATCATATATATTCTGTACGACACCAACAAGTCCATATATCAGCAAAGAGTGCATGACATCGTGCAAGCAGAGAAAATCGGCGGCGCTGAGAACACCGGTAAAGACATGGTCAGCGTCTTGAGTACGTACAGCTCGTCTTCTCTAGGCAATAACGCGACTTGCACCTCATCTATCGTAGTTCAGCAGAACAGAGGAGTCGATGCAGTTTATAAGCTATCCGACGACGAGTTGATATCACAGATGGGGTAACGCTCCCCAGTCAAGTCTGTGCGATCATCCCCGATGATGAGATTCTTCCCACAGAACGCTCATCTACGCGGGTCACAACATGACATCAGTTGCACTTTCCCGTATCCTCCATGTTCTCTCTTTGAATCAGGAAAGACAGAAAAGGTTGCGCCTCGAGTTGATGGATGCCCGGGTCCAACGACGGGACATATCCTACGATGAGTTGATGGTTCTACCCTATCTTGATGCCGTCTGCAAGGAGACATTGCGTCTGTAAGTGAATCCCCGACCGGAATCACGACTTGTCCGTCTCAGAATCTTATTGCCCAGATATCCCCCGGTCACGCAATTACATCGTGTGTTAGTAACCTCCGTTCTTCTTTCTTAGATTTTCCCACCGCCACTAACTGTCATCGAGAAGGCCGTGCAAAGATTCTTACATTCCCTTGGCGCGCCCAGTTATGGGGATTGACGGCGAGACAATAGACCACATTTACATCCGAGCAGGGACTACGGTGATAGTTGGCGTGGCGGCTGTGAACAGAGACCCGGCCATATGGGGAGCAGATGCAGACCAGTGGGTCCCTGAGCGCTGGCTGGGGACCCTTGCCGGAGACTGTCGTCGGTGCTTATCTCCCAGGAGTATACACGCACACGTTCGTATTGTGAATGGTTCCCTGCGCACGGACAAAGCTGACTTCAGTCGAAAGGATGACTTTTATGGGTGGTGGGCGATCGTGCATGTGAGCCTACGATTCTTTGCGTACGAGCCGAACTTGCTGATTCATTTTTGTTTGGAAGAGGGTTCAAATTTGCCGAGATGGAGATTAGTGAGCCCCTCTGTCCTTTTGGCCTGCGCAATGGGTGCTAACGACTTGATATGCGGATAGAGATCGTCCTTTATGTTCTGCTATCGCGCATGAAGTTCGAACCTTCTGAGACGCCCATCAGTGTGGAACATGTTTAACTTCGCCACTCCCACGGCTCAAGGAAGTAATGGGCCGTGCATGCCAGTTGAAGGTCACACTTCTCAGCGAATGACGCTCCCGAAACCTCGAGGTGCTTTCATTGTATCGCCAGGTTGATGTCTTATTGATGCAGATCATAGATATGGGTGCTATGCCACTCTGCAGAATTAGTATATGATAGTAGATAAAGCTGCAGCTGCAGCTGCAGTCACGTTTGAAAGACGTGTGGATTAAATAATTAACGTGGACGCGATTCTCATGAGGGTATATTGTCCGTCAGTGTCATGAGATGGGTGAGATTTCGAGTTTGAAGCCCTCAGGCTGGTCCCGGCGCACACCACCAGCAGCCTCCTCTTTCTTGAACGTAGTCATCAGGCTGCGAATCTCCCGCGCAGTACGGATGGTCTGCAGTAGCCCCTGCGTGTGCGTCGGCTTCCAACCCTCGGGGAGGCGTTCTTCCGTGAGCCATTGGCGTAGCATGTCCAACGGCACACCCTCTCGGTGGTCGGCGTTCTCCTGGCCGAACAAACCCAAGGCGATAGCCATCTCGCCCCTTGCGACTTCCGCGTGGAGGCTGTTTAGCACGGGGCACTGGGACTCCCTCTCCACGCGCGCTCTGGCGACGTCCTCCGCCGTCAGAACGCGACCGTCTTCGGCCTGGGCCAGGAGATTCGTGACCATTTCTGCGCTCGGCGATATCGGCGCGTATTCGTCCCGACCTTTTGCATCGTCGTGTACGAGCGACGCGTCGTGCTCGATTCGATTGTGACGCGCGAGGTCGTTGAGACCGAAGGCCCCTGTCTGGCCGAGTAGAAATATGCCCCCGTGAACCAAGAGATGGGCGAGTGGGGTCGAGAGACCGTAGCCCTCTTGGAGAGCGTGGATCAGAACGGGAGCAGTGAGCTGCTTTCCGTCGTGGGGTCTAGTACGAGGCACAAGTGAGTCGGGATGTAGCTTCGCCGCGGAGAACGACACAGCACTCACAGGTAGCCATGGTTGGCGAGTGTATTGAGCGCAGGGCATGGAGAACGAACGTCTCCGGGCTGCTTGGGAATCCACTCGTGCGAGGAATCGCCGTTGTGGTTTTGCGTGGAAGACGTAGTAGTAGAAGACATGGAGGAGAACTTTCAAGATGCAACTCTGGCTCTGAGACTCTGCCTTTTTATCTTGATCTGAGCAAAGCAACAGGCTATAATAGCGACGATCACTGGCCACTTCGGTCTGTTTCATGCGAACGGATCATTGTCGGTGTGCGGATGTCACCGGAGGCATGTTATGAAAAACATCAATTATTGCAAACGACTGTCGAGTCTGTGGCAGTGTGACATTGATCCCAAGCCAAAGTAAGTTAGTGGCAATGCACCATGGGCGTTGTGTCGGTTATGCTATTGCATATTCCAATTCGATAATTAGGAGATTGATCGTTCCCGGTCAAGATTCGGATGCAAAACAAAAGATGCTTTCACAAAGGCGCTCCCATGTGTGACTGGCGTGATCGATCATGATTGATTGACACGAATCCTGCACTGCTGTGCACTGGCAAGTCGCGGTGGCTACGGTACATTTCTCCTGTCATAGCGCTACACTAACGCCATCGTCGCTGCATTGACCATCATGCTTCAAGAGGCCGTGTCAGTCACTCCACGACCAGCCATTCGGGCATTACTTATTGATCTCTCTGGCACTGTCCATGTGGCCACTCAACCGACCCCGGGATCCCCAGATGCGATACAGCGCCTCCGAGCTTCATCGATACCATTTCGTTTTTGCAGCAACACAAGCAAGGAATCCACAGCAACATTACGCGATAAACTAGCGAGAATGGGCATCGAGACGCGTGATAACGAGGTATGGACAAGTATCGGAGCAGTAAACTCTTTGCTGCGAGCAAAGGGGGTGCAAAGGTGTGTTATACAGACGTATCACCCGCGGGGGACGGTCATGAATACAGGCAGACCACTCATCTTAGCTTCGGAATCCGCTGCGATGGAGTGCCGCGGTGATATCAAGGACGATCCGGCGCTCCCATACGACTCTGTCGTCGTTGCCTTCGCGCCCACTCAATTTGACTATGTCACACTCAACACAGCATTCCGTGTGCTCATGAATGAGCATGACACACAACGTGGGCGGCCCCGATTGGACCATCCGTTCATTGCTACACACCGCGCACGATACGTAGGAGATTCTGATGGTGCTCTGTCCCTCGGACCTGGGCCGTTCGTCGCAGCATTGGAGAATGCGAGTGGGGGGACCGCGGAGATTGTTGGAAAACCTGAACGTAAATTTTTTGAGTTGGTATTAAATAGCTTGGAGTCAGACGTACAAGGTCGTGAGGGTGTTGTTGCGGTGATCGGAGATGATATTCAGAGCGATCTCGGTGGTGGCGCGGTTGAACTGGGATTCTGGCGAGTCCTGGGTATGTGCATCTCGTGCCTTACTCCTCGTTATGGCAATGACCGGGATTAACGGTGTGCAGTCAGGTCGGGAAAGTACAGAAACGGAGATGAGACCAAGGAAGGCGTTAGACCCCCCGACGAAGTTTGCGATTCCTTCGCCTCGTTCGTCGAGAGCTTGTTGAAAAAATAACCTAACGATATTTGGACGATACTAGACGGGTGACGGGCGCCAGCGCTGTGTGTTAAATAGAACTAAACGAGTTGAGAAGTATACTAGTTTAAGCACATATACAACCTTCTCGAACGCCTCACAGGAACCCACGCAATGGGTATTGCTCTATCGGCCACGACAAACCCTCCGAGGATGGTACCCAGCATTTCCCTCACGCGGAAAAGAAGCCCCACAGCGGCGACAAAATGGAATACGTACAACGTCCAAACCACGGATCACGTTTCAGCTGTGAAGTTCTCGACCGGTCAACGGTATCTGAGGTACCTTATGGACGCGTCGGAAAGATAGTAAAACGAAAAAGGCATCGGCGTGCAGACGACCTATAATGATATTCTGAGCGTCGACTAAATGGAGCTTCGAGCTTCAAGCTTTAATGGCGTAGCAATTGTGTGGCACTCACCCTGCCTCACGCATGACGACAACACATCAGCGATAACCGCCACTATGAATCGGTCTTCCGACTTCTTCTGGCATTCCTGGGGAGCGCATTTTCGCGCGGAGGTTCGTTGGAGTCTACGGCGACGATACGTTATTGTACATCGGCTGGTCAAGAGCGGGTGTACCACACTCAAAGGTCGTAAACTGTTGATATGAGGTAATTACGGAGCGCAGAAGACCAACGGGACTGAACCCAATAATACCCACGTTAAGAATTTTATCCACGGCAGACACTTATGGCAAAGCACCTCCCGAATTTCTCGGGAAGAGCGAGGCTATGAGGTACCAGTGAAGACCGGAGTGCGGCTCGGAGAACGACGAAGGGTTCAGTCGGAAGTATATCTGCAATGGGGACTAGGGTAGGACCCGGGAAAGTGGACAAAACTCAGGGGAGGGACATTAGGTTGTCAATTGAGGTGATACCGTGGACAAAGGTGAAGAGTGTTCCACGGCGAGAAGACCTCGCACGTACTGAGGCAGAAGAGCCGAAAAGAAGTGAGTACAGCCAGCACTCTACAATAGCTGAGGCAACCAGTGCGACTAAGCGGGCCCAGAAATGTAGAAACGAGTGACGAAGGACATAATAACATCAGGCACAGTATATGGAACTGTTGCCCACTTTTAGATGTGCATACAAAACGACAGAGGGGTCCTGGGTGGAGGAAGAGCCGAGACAAAGGACAAGTCCGATGAATTCGTGGCTGAACGAAGACGTAAGGAGGAACTATGATACTAGGCCTCGACCGACATCTCGCTCACGTCTTCACGCATTCATGGCCGTGATAGCCGCACAGACTGGCATTTCACCGGCAGACCACAAGCCGCGATGGTTTACTAAAGAGATCCAGATTATTGTGACGATGCAATTTTTAAGAAAGATTGACGTTTTAGATCGAAAGCGGGAGCTGAACCAATAAACCGGGCCGAGTTGCCGTTGGGGTATCATTCACCCTCCAATTCTGCCCTTGCCGCTCCTGCCTCTGCCCCCGACTCTGGCGCTCTCTCTCCTTCTTCCTCATCAGCAGCCATGCCCTTCGAACGGTATCTCCAACACCCCCAGGAGCCATCTTCCTCCTCGTCTTCGTCACCTTCGACAAACGATTCTGGTTATGTCCAATTGCGATACCCTTCTTCCTTGGGCTCTGCCCTTGACCTCTTAGCCGTTCCACCCTCTCTCAACTTTCAAACGCCTCACTTTACACTCGATGGACCCCCGTCCCTAGCACCTGGTGGTGGCGCAGAGGCTTTCCCCGCCGACTTAATATCCTCGTCGGAGTCTCTTACCTCTGCGTGGATCGCCAACGCCGGCTTGACACCCCATCACCCAGAGGATGTGTACGTACAACTACGATCATCGTATCTCTCGCTCTCAACTTCTTTAGTTTCATTCCTCCAGGCTCAAAATATTTTCATCCCAATCAAGCTTCTGAGGGCGATTACCTCCAACTGAATTCCTCCCTGTCACTCCCCAGCTCGTCTTCCCTTTGTGGTGCCGTCCAGCCTCACGTTTCCCCTTCCAATGGCGATTCCTTTCCCTCTAAAGTTTCAGTTACCCAGCCCCAAGTTACTCGAGGCAGCTTGCAGGCTCATCCCCTATGGGCTCCTCAGTTCTCCACACCATCTCCTCTCGGTCTACCCGTGTATTCATCTTCGGGGTTTGACCTCTTATCTATTCTGGGTCGTGTCGCAACTCGACCGAATCCGAGCATCAACCTAGGCCCCGTTGACATGTCCTGCTCCTTTGTCGTAGTCGACGTGAGGCGATATGACTCCCCCATCGTTTATGCCTCCCCCTCTTTTTATCGTTTGACGGGCTACGAAGAACATGAGGTCATCGGTCGCAACTGTCGCTTCCTCCAAGCACCCGGTGGGTGCGTTGGAAAGGGAGAACGACGGCATCATACTTCCCCCGAAGCTGTCGCCTACATGAAGAAGAGCCTCGCCGACGATAAGGAGTGCCAATCGAGTCTTATCAACTATAGAAAGGACGGCTCCCGCTTCATCAATCTCGTGACCATCATCCCGGTCGCTGGAGGCGTTTCCGGCAGTTCCGAGGAACAAAACGATGTCGTCTTTCACGTTGGCTTCCAAGTCGACCTCACAGAGCAGCCGAACGCCATACTTCAGAAACTCAGGGACGGGAGCTACATGGTCAACTACAAGTCTGGTCTCACTCTCCCCAACACTCCCAATCCTTCTATCAGGGATCGCCGGAATCATAATTATGTCCTGAACGCCGTCTCAGAGGAACTTCGCGACCTTCTCAGTAAACCTTCATTTTTGTCGTCGATTTCGGCCCTAACATCGGGCGCTGAACACGTGGAATACCAAGAAGGAAACCATCCTCTCAGCCTTCTCTTACTTAGTGTCATGCCAGACTTCGTTTTGGTCCTTTCCCTCAAAGGCTCATTTCTCTACGTTGCACCGTCGATCACCCGTGTCCTGGAATATTCGCCCGAAGAGATGGCTGGTAAATCCGTCGTTGATTACTGTCACCCTTCGGATATCGTTCCCCTGATGCGGGAGCTCAAAGAGTCGTCGACCATTCTTGGTCCCCAGGAAGGGCATCGTTTCGGATCGAGCCTTGTGAATATTCCGAAAACGGTCAATCTTCTCTTTAGGGCTAGGACCAAACGGGAGACGTACATTTGGATCGAGTGCACAGGCCGTCTACACGTCGAACCAGGGAAAGGGCGGAAGGCGATCATTTTAAGTGCCCGCCCACGCGCAATGCCCCGCTTTGGTTGGACAAGCGCGCCCGACATCAGATGGCAGGACCGAGCAAGCGAAAGAGGGGACGTAGCTCGCGAAGTCTGGGGTTTGCTGAGCATTGGGGGCACGGTGCTCTTCATGAGCGCTAACGTGAAGAATGTTCTGGGTTGGGGAGTCGGCGAGATCATTGGCATGTCCCTCAACGAATTCGTCCTGGAGTCTACTGCCAACTCTCTGGGAGCTGCACTTCATCGCGCTGCTCAAGGCAAGAATGGGCGTACGGAAACCGTTGAATGCAGGGTCAGACAGAAGACCGGAGATTATACTCATTTGAGTATCGTGCTCTATCCGTTACCCACTGGTGCAGACTCTCAACCCGAACTTCGGAGACTCCCGATTGTCTGTCAGATCAGCCCCATTTCAGCCAGGCCAACTATCGAGCGCCAATTGGTAACCTCTATATCCCAGGGAAATGTATTCTCTGAGCAAGACGCAGCGCAGGAGGGAAGCTGGCAGTTCGAGCTGCAGCAGCTCAAGATAGAGAACCAGAAATTGGCAGCAGAACTCGAATTCCTCGAGGGATCGATCGGGATTCAAAAACACCAACATCAGGCGACCAACCCCCCCATTGCCTCCTCAAGTACTTACGCTTCTGCAGAATGGACTCCTCAACATAACCCACTAAAGCGACGGTAATCCTGCCCGTTTAACGGCACCCACATCTTTGTTTTCTCCAACGAACCATACACGTATTCGACCGCGTCATCACACGTTTCTTGACCAACTGTATTTATCCATCTCTAGTCGACGTCAGTCTTGTAAACTTGACATATATCATACGTCCAAGTTGTGGCGGGTTTCATCACATTCCTCCTTGGCTCACTTGGCTGCTCGGCGTCATGCATTTAGCTTAACCTTTCGCGGGCCGGCGGGCTGCTCAGTGCGCGACGTTCGGTGTTTAGCGGGCATTTTTTGGTTGCATCCCTGTCGAGACTCTTGACTCCCTTAGTTGGGCTGCCCGTTCGCCCCTCTGTCCGCGACTCCTGACGGTGGCATGTGCACCGCGAACGTACCGCACAGTACAGTACGTACAAAAGTGCTTCTCAGCGTTGACAGATACTTCGATTCGTAAAAATCCCGCGGCGACTCGTGAATCAAATCAATTGAAACCTAATAATGGCATATGACTCAAAGACTTGGTTCGCCACAGGACATCTCGGCGCGGTGGGATTAGGCAGGTCTACTGCCTGCCACACCTCCTGACCGAGAACGCCGGTCTAAGAAATAAACCCCTCTTTTGTTTTGTGACAGGTGTCCTCCTGACTCGGACCCTCGCTCCAATCACGACGCGTTCTACTTTTCGTTTTTCGGCCGTTGCAACGTCGGCTCGGAGCCTCAAGGAGAGGCGCTTGACGTCGGTCGTCAGACCCTGAGACCATTCGATGGATCGAAAACCCAGTTTCGGTTACCAATGTGTACCGGTACCGCTTGACGTTGGTGCGTCCGGCCCCCGAAGTTTATATACAAAGGCACACCGATGGCGGCAGTGACATTGTGGAGCGGGCTTGGTGAAGAGCGCGGGGTCATATCGGACGCAGAATTTACGTTTGCCAAGTGGACCTTCGAATTTAGAGACGTGCCTTTTTGTTTGACGTTCCTGTCACTGTTATTGAATTGAATCGTTTTTATCTGGCACCAGATTCCCAGGACTTGATGAAATGGACGCTGTATTCCGTTCGAGGTCAAGTAGCGAGACGCATTCCTCGCCCACATACGCGGCCCAAACGAATGGCGCCATCGTCGCCATCGTCATTTCACATGCTCCAATGTGTTTCATATGCTGCCCAGAAAGCAGCGGCGAGATGGTGAGCTCATACCAGCCAAAACCAGCGAGCTCGCCCAACATAC
Organism: Lactarius pseudohatsudake; assembly: GCA_021525015.1. Lineage (NCBI taxonomy): Eukaryota > Fungi > Basidiomycota > Agaricomycetes > Russulales > Russulaceae > Lactarius > Lactarius pseudohatsudake. The sequence goes on along the minus strand of JAKELH010000005.1, from coordinate 574,674 downwards.
GCGTTTTCCTCGTTCGACACTGGTATTATTACACTAAGACGCGCCCGGTGTACGAGGGTAAGCACGAAATCACAGAAGCCGCAAGTCAAGAAATGAGAGGCGACAATGAGGGCCAATCCCGTTACTGGGTCGTGGTGGGTCTCTTGGCACGGGCAAATTTACTTGGCCAAGTCCGCGCCTACGTGCGTGAGAAATTGGGCGATACAGAACGAACACCAAGACGAACACCAAGATACTGTAACTCACCCAAGTCGAGACACTGATGGAAGCGACATTGTAAGAGACATCGGTAGCATGAACAATTTTCGTTCAAATAGATTTCATGTCCACATGGAATCTTTTTGAACAAAATCACTCATGAAAGGGTTGGGTACGTTTGGGTACTTACTGTAAAGATCTCGCCTTCTTGCGTTGAGTCGGACCTTTTCTCGCCTACCACCACCAACTCTGCGTCTCAGTGTAGTTAGAGTACCTATTTACTACCTCTACCCAAAATCGTCCAGAAAGTGTTTTCGTAAATCGCCGAGTAAATGTGCAAATGACCACGAGAGGTTCCAGCCACGCTGGCACCCAACCTCCGTCCGAACTAACTTACCAGGTCCCGCTCGGAATCCTTTGGGCTCAGTAGCACCAGCAAACAGTAGCACCAGCCCAGGACCGAGAAAAGCAAAATCGATGAGAGCAGGTGAGGAGGCCAGAAATACGTTATCACATCTTCTGAAATTCATAATATATTCACAGCACGATAAGCACATTTCTACGGTGCTGGTCTAAACCGGAACGACACAGGAAATACAAGCAGCCATGCGACACGTGTCCCGCTCATGGTAACAGAAAAAAGTTGTGGAATAGTCGTTTTCTCGCCAGCTATAGTACGGACTTCCGAGTGGGCTTGGCTCGCGCGCCCCTTACGAAGGGATTCAGGCACACTGCCCCATTAATAAATAGGTCCGAGTCAGCAGTTTGGGAGTGTTCCATATTGTGTCCACGATGGTCTGCGCAACACCTGAAGCAAGACCGGACGTCTGTAAAGTCTGGCTCGTCACCGGTGCGCCATCATATTTTATCTCAATGCGCAAGTGCTGACACTTCCCATTACAGGAGCTTCGGCCGGCCTTGGCTTGGAACTGACGCGAGGTGTCCTTGCTCGTGGCGACAAAGTCATCGCTACCGGGCGGTCTGATTCACAATTCGACGAGCTTTTGTCGGATGCTTCCATTGACCAAACGAGGTTACGAACATCGACGCTCGACGTGACGGCGCCATTCGACGATATCAAACGACAGGTAGACACCGCGATCGATGCTTGGGGACGCATCGACGTTCTAGTCAACAACGCAGGGATTTGCTATTTGGGCGCTACGGAGGAGATCGGGTCAGTGCAGATCAACCTTGCATACTGCTATCACAGGCAGATGACAGGCCATGGTCCATAGAGCCGAGGGAATGATGCATATGATGCAGACGAACTTCGTCGGCGTCCTGAATGTCACGAATGCCGTCCTACCACACATGCGTAGCCGTCGCGAGGGTTCCATCGTGTTCATGGGGAGCCGCTCCTGCGTTCCGCAATCAAATAGAGGTGTGTGTATCAATCTGCCCACGTCTCGTCTTCGTCTCACGCCCAGTATAGGGCCTCGGTCCGTTGTTTAGCTTTACCTCTTGCTCTTGCACATAACTGACCTTACTGATACACCCAGGGCCTTACGCAGCTTCCAAGGCTGCTCTCCACTGTAAGGTTTCCCATGTGACGCGAATCGTGGTGACTGAACGTTGCCACCTATATCATATGATAGCTTATGCGGAGACCCTCTCCGTCGAGATGGAATCCTTCAATATCAACGTTCTGATCGTGATACCGGGCATCTTCCGCACCAAAATGAACTCACAACGGCGCGTAGGGGCCCCGCTCCCAGGTTATGAAACTGTTCACGCTGGCGTGGATGCCATGATTAAGTCTGTGGCTACTGTTCCTAAGAACGACCCTAAGCTCGGCATGGATGTACTGGTAGACGTCGTCCGAGGTGAGGGCCGTGCGGCAGGCCGCAAGTCGTTGCCTCTCTGGCTCTTTCTTGGCGAGGACTGTATGCACGATGTACGTGCGCGTCTAGACCATATGGGATCGATCATGGATGAGTGGGAGGCTGTGGGCACGAGACTTGGCCTTCCGGAAGCTGCACAATGAGTAATGGTACTGAAGTTTTTGTACATATAGTAGTAGACCAGTCACGCCTTTGAGGGTTTGTGATACTGAGTTGTTATGGTTAAACTCAAACCCCACATATAACGTGCACGTGTGATGGGGGCACAAATGTGGCTCACTAGGACAAAGTGGTATGAACCGATACAAGGAATGATGCAATTAATGATGCACGATGGGCCAGTGGTGGCTACCCGCCAAAAGTGTGATAATTGATGAATGAATACATTGCTTAACTTCCCGGACCCTGTCTGTATGTATACTACCGACACCCACGCGCTATCCTCATGCGTCCCCACAACTGCGTGGACTAGGAGGCATATCTCTCCGTCCATTCCTTGCTAACCTGACGTGCAGCGGCCTCGTCCTCTTTATAGTGCTTCGCTACGTCTGCTGCGAGTGGGTCATCGGGGTTGGGTGAACTGAGAAGAGCCTGTATAGAAAGTAGGACTGTGCGGATCTGTAGAGCCGGGGACCATTTATCTTCATAGGCAACCCCTATAAATAAACTCCTCCAAGATTAAGACTGAATAGGAGAGCACACCTTTCAATATATCTAGACAGATTCGACCGAGTTTGTCTAAAATGTGATGAACGTCGTGCTGGAGAGTGCGTTGCAGCAGACACCCGCACCGATGTTGGGATGGTATATCTTGGTAAGGAAGCGCACCTTTGGCGGCGCCATTGGATACTCCTCGGGGAGGAACAATTCGAGCTTGAAGACACCGTCTGTGCGGGCGTGTCATTGCGCAAAACGAATATATTGCAAGAAAAGGGCAGACGTACTCTGGAATGGACTCCCGTCCGGACCTTCGATGGTGACATCAAAGTATCTGAGATTGTCCTCGTGTGGGGCAGCAGATATTCCAGGTGCAGGGTCTGCCACAAGACGCTCCGTTTCCTGATCGGCGTGGACAGGGACGCTCAACGAGGTGGAAGCCGTGTGTGCTAGGGAAACACACCTTTATTATGCGCTATTACATTGCAGGGGTTAGGGAGCAGGAGAAAGGGCGTAGACAATGCCAGGCGCACCTTTGGAAGGGCCATGGACGGTGAAACCAATGAAGCTGTAGTGAAGAGTTGTCCATCTTGAGTTAAGATAACGGTCTCGTCGGTTCGGTTATTCCCGAACCAAACTAAAAAAACAATAATAAATAATATTATGTTATACAGCACAATGACCAGCTCCAGCCAAGACGACTGGATTCGAATAAGCAGCCGAGACGGGTTTTCTTTCGTCGTGAAGCGCAATGTAGCACTCCACAGCGGGACACTCCGTAGCATGTTAGACGAGCGTCGTACGTCCCTATCTCTTCTTTCGCCGGGGCACCAGCTTATACGCCACCTAACAGACAGTTTCGCCGAGGCTGTGCAAAAAGTGTGCCCCATAGACGAGAGGTAGCTGTTGCCTGTGCCACTTGTCTGGTCTACTCGATTTTATTATCATTTTCATGTCTCAGGGCGGCTGTGACGGAGAAATTCGTTGAGTATCTTGCATTCAAGGCGACATACGAGAACATGCCTCCAAACGAGGAACTTCCTGACTTCAGCGAGCGTGTCGCCCCCGAAATCGCTCTGGAGCTGTGCGTGTGACTTTGTACCTGTCCTCCGCATCGTTGAACTGGTGCTCTCCCCAAAAGCCTATCTGCTGCCGACTATCTCGAAAGTGCGTACCCAGTCGTGTGACATTCAACCACCGACATGCGCCCCTTATGCTTCTCCTCATTCAGCCTGACCTGCCCTATGCGGTCCACTCTGGCGCCGCGGCACGCAGCGTTCTGGTTTAGTTGGCACCCGTGCGTTCCCCACTGGCCATCCCCGTTCATTCAGCTTGAAAATATATATTTCTTCAAGTGTTGCGGGAATGCGTTCACTCATTACTGTTACCGCTGTCTACAAATCATATGCAGGGACCGAGTATTACGACCGTGCGAAACACGCCGAACTGGTCAAGGAGTGTGAGCTGAATGTTGCTTCAGCGACCCCAGGTTCCGACGAAGAGACCTGCTTTAGCGTTTTGACTTGCTTCCGCGGCGGCATGTGTTCACTCATGTAACACCTCCTTCCGTTCTTCTCCCATATCCTTCGTGCTAGGGTCGGAGCATGTGTTATGCTCTGGGATTTGGGGTCGAGGAGCTGGCACGGAGAACTTGAACATACACCAGATGGGATGTGGGCGAACGGGAAAAGACAAATTCCGGCAAGCTCCCTACTCAGGCTTCCACGTGCTACTGTCTCCATCAAGTCGGGATTAGCGTCGAATCTACGCTACGCTGACACTGAGAAACGATGGGGAGATAGCAGTAAGGTAGCTTCGATCAGACGTCTCTCGAGGGAACTCTAAGTCCGGTATTATTGGGTTGGGTGTCGAGAATACAAGAATACAAAACATATTTGCAGCTTAACATCAGAACAAAAACAAACAAAAAAACACTTCGCTATGCCGTCTCATGGCGTTTCAAGGCGTGCGGTCGGTCGGTCGCACTCGGGCTCGGGCTCGCACGGCGGCCGTGGGCGAGTCGTTCCGCCATGCGCTCAACGAAGCCCCCACCCTCTTCATCTTCTTCGAGCCGACGCTTGATCAGTTCCTCCCTGGGCACTGGGGTAGGCCATGCCCCTGGAACGTCTGAACCAGCTCCCGGCGACGGCTCGGGCGTGCCGCCGTCGCCTTCGCCCGTCGGGGTGGTGCTGCCGCTGCCCCAAGCACGCTGCATCTGCGTGGCAAGAGGCTGCCGCATCGACGGGACGGGCACGAACGGGAAAGACGTCGGCGCGTAGTCGTATTCCGGCAAGCGCTCGTTGGCAATGTCGAGGCGCCGGCTGCGATTGCCTCGTCAGTTGAATGGAGGGGTATGGATCAAGAGACCACTAACGCGTCGTCAAAGCTGTGGATGTAGCGCCGGATTTGGTTGCCCTGTACTCCAAGGGCGTCCATTCCGCTACGGGACCCAATGGGGAGTACGCCATCCACCCCGACACCGCCAGCGCCGAGTTCTGACGCGTTCTCCGATTCCTCACTGGGCGCGATTTACGTGAGCTGAATGTAGTTTCATCCGCGTGGCGCTGGAACGTACCGCAGGAGCTGGAACATGCGCTGCATGCGTCCGACAGCAAGAATCTTATTCTTGATTTGCTGTCGCCTCGCGGAAACCTCACCAGGCGCCAATGCTTCGCTCACAATGGCGCGCTCTGCTTCGTCGTCCTCTGAAGATGAAGAATCGTCTTCCAGCTCTTCCTGTGAACATACAGCCAGGACTGCAAGCAACATTTCGATAACTGTTGATCATATAAGTCACAATTGCCCAGGGGAGTAAGGGATGACGTGCTTTTCGTTCCGACGAAAGGAAGACTCCAGGTAAACGCGTCCATGAAATTTGGTAGCCAGTATGGGTGTGGGCGTGCATGATACTGGCGGATGGTGATGCTCTTGTTCGCGTACTTGAGTACAGCACCTCGGTTGTGATAGACATCGAGGTAATTCGGTGCCGAGAAGACCGTGATCACAGACGGGAACTTCTTTGTTGGGGTCTTTCGAAACATGACATAGCTGCTATGCATTCAGCTCATGAAATCGAACCGGGGGATAACACCCACCCCGCATCCTGGGCCTCGTGTCCGCGGATAACGCCGAGTAGCTCGTTACGCTCCAGAAACTTTATGACGGCTTCGTACCTGCACGAAACGATTAGGAGAGATTGGCGCAAAGAAACAAGAGCCGAACGTGAAATAATAGGAGCAGCCCCGCGTAGTGTTGTGCCCCCACATTTGGCCAGGCGGTACCGGGGACGGATGTTGGGAATGGGTAGGCTCGGTCTCGTGTCCAAAGTTTGGGACTGGGTCTGACCACAATAAGTCGCATAGTAAACCGAATGACCCAGGTTCTTGGAACCTGTTAATCTGACCAGTAGAAATCAGGGCCAAGTGGATCATCTTTGTTCGAATTGATACGAACTCGATCGATATCCGAAACAGTGTTGAGTTCGGGAGAAATACCGCCGTGCACACAGAAGAATTTGCCATCCAACAGGCCAGAGAGCGGCAATGCAGAGAAAGATTCTATACATGCATCGTACACTTTCTCACTGTACTTGTGTAAACCTATTGGACGACTCAGAGGATAGAACGTGGACGAAGAAGTAAGGACGAACATTCGCGCTTAAAGGTGAAGTACTCGGTAAGGTGTCGACACTCGTGGTTGCCACGAATAAGGAATATGCGCTCAGGGTGCCATATCTTGAGAGCGTACAGATAAAGCAGACACTATCATCCAAAAATTGTGGTTATTTCTGTGTTCAGACGTAGGACTGCGCGCCCACCTCGATTCCAAAACATCCCCTGTCAACATAATCCCCGAGGAAAAGGTAGTTTGTCTCAGTCAGATTCCCACCGACTTCAAATATTTTCATGAGATCATACTGAGGAGAGAAAGCCAAGAGATTAGTGAGGAGAGGAAACATACTAAAGTACTCACATATTGGCCATGTATATCACCGACGACTATGCGAAGACTTCAGCTCCCAACCAGTACATAAGAGTATAACGACGACATACCAGTCACTGGGCTTTTCACCTTGAGCACGTTTGGTTCCGCCGTCAATATGTCCGTACACTGCCGAAGAATCGCTAATGCCTGAACTTCGGTCAAACGGCCCTCGTGTATGAAATGTTCTCGCAAAAACTCGGCATTGGGCCTTCGGCGTCCATGCTGGTCATTCATCCAGAATTGTTCTTCGGTGGGACGGGATGCCGCAGGCTGGGGGACCTGCACGATACAAAAAAACGCTTTTTGAGCAGCCAGTCACGGATACAGACGCACAAGGAACACGTACATGTTTGACGTGCCGCTCTTGAGTGTCGGGGGGTATATCGACCGCCGCACGGGTCGAGTTGCCCTTCTCTTGGATCTGATACAACGCGTTCTGGAGGTAGGTATTGTGGTCTACCATGCTGGGAGCGGAAGGAAAGTTTCGCAGGAGACTTGGGAGTCAGGATGTTGGTTGAAGGCTAGGATGGTTGGAGTCTGTTCGCGCGAAATCGTTGAACGCAACATCGCATGTCACGCACCGCAAGCTGTCAGATCTGGATTCGGACCACTCTGGAAGCTCGTCGGCGGTGGAACGGGCACTCCAAGAGAGGGATGAAAGTGGTATCTGTACGAGGCTACAGCCTGGTCGTGACTCGTGCGTGGAGTATTTTGAGCGCTAACTGTCTTGTTGGACCCTGAGTGTCGAAAAAAACAATGATGGCACAGCCTTGAGAGATGGCGGTTGTCTGGTCTGTTGTTGTGTTGGCGGTGTTGAATGACACTGCACAGGCTTTGGACGTGTCCGCTGCCGTTGATATGTATGCGGGTTTCAAAAGGCGCTGCAGTCTGGATTCAGGCATCTGTTGAGCCGAAGCAGAGGCGCTTCTTTAGGACCCCTTGGATATTTCGGCTCTTCGTCCGAGGACATGGCAGAGATCAGTGAAGTTTTCTGGTGAGTATGCACAATGAATCTACGTGGGCGTAGGCAACGAACACAGCACAACGAAAAAATGATTCGCGGAACCAAAAAGAAGAACAGGAGAGGAGAGGGATCCCCAGTTCTCTATGTCCGTAGATATTACAGTGCGGTATGCCGATAGGCGTACAAATTTTATTTTGGCAAAGGAATGCCACAGTACTCGTCGTAACCCAACGCAAGATTGAGGTTCTGAGGGGAGATTAGCGTGACGCTCATTCGCAAGAGAATTTGGGACCTCGCACCTGTAGACATTGGGTCGCGGCGCCCTTAAGGAGGTTATCCAGACCACCCTAGAGCGACGATTGGCTTTGGTTTCGGAATCACATAACGTGCCACATACCACTACCACAGCACGGTCACCCTGGCTGTGTACCTGGAAGCCACCCACAACCCAACCATGCTGATCTCGCACATCCTTGACCTCCACGACATCCTTTTGAATGCGAACGAGCCTATCTTCGGCGTACTTCTTTTCATAGAGCCCCTTGAGATCACGGGCGGAAAGGTGCCCGCTGAGCGGCATGCTCAATACGGAGATAATACCGCTGAACCACGGCGCGGCAGTTGGCACAAACGCGATCTTCATGCTGTCCATTCCGGCAGGCAAGAGACGTGAGAGATGCACCCCGGCCTCACGTTCGTGGATGTGGTCCGTCAAAGAGTACGCGCGGATGCCTCCGTCGAGTCCTTCAGGGCTGACTTTCGGAACCGTCATCGGCCGCCCGTCTGGTCGTTGAGCACCTGTAACAGTTCCCCCTCCGCTATAGCCTGATATCCCAAAGACCGACGGCCATACGGGGTACCTCAAAAATGGGAGCAGTGGTGCAATCAGTAGTTGTGATGAGGTCGCGTAACACCCGGGGTTTGCGATGCGTTTCGCGCCACGGATAACATCTCGAGAATAAAGTTCTGATAGCAAAGTAGTATGGGTGACATTCAATTCTGCAGTAGATTACATGGGGGGAGGATTCTCACCAGGGAGCCCGTACGTCCATCCACCCTCAAAGCGATAGTCTGCACTAAGATCAACGACGACACTTCCGTTTCCACTCCCACCTGCACGCTCCGTGGCACCACGGTCGATAGCATCAACAAACGGCTTCGCTGCGCCGTTGGGTAGCGCAAGGACCCATGCATCGACCTCGCCGTCTTTCTCCATGCGCTGAACATCCTCCGAAGAAAGGTTTGAATATGAGACAGGCGCTTTTGTGTATCCCTCAAGCGAGTGACCAGCAAGCTGACGGGACGAGACATGGGTAAGATTCAGGAAGGGGTGTCCAGAAAGAAGTGTTGTCAGCGTCTGTCCAGTGTATCCCCTTGCTCCGATTAGAGCAAGTCGTTTCTGTGCCGTGGAAGTAACCGGCTGCGCCGCCGTAGCGTAGCCGCGTACGGAGCCCAGCGTGCGACGCGCTAGGGTCGAGTATGGTCGGCTGCCACTTGGAGGAGAAGACGGATGAAGCGGAGACGCAGAAGGACCAACTGGGAGATATGACCGATCAATGCGGCCCTTCTCTTCGAACTCCTTAACGACGCGTTCAACTTCACTGACATTCTGGATGCCGTACCAAAACAGAGTCTTCCCGGAGCGAGTGAAGCTGCCATCAGCGCGGTCGAAGTGCCATGCGCGGTTTTCATCGTCCGCATGAGCGGTCCAAAACAGACGCCGGTGATCCTTGCGCACGGCATTGAAGACGTTGTCAATGACATTGTTAAGAATACCATTGCGGGAGGAGAGAAGTTTTGTCATGACGGGAATTTCGCCTTCGGGGTGAGCTACAACGGCTAAGACATCCAATGGCTCGTCCCCATAAAGCGTGTAAGGGGTTTTGTTGAGGTTGTTGAGCACCTCGGTGACACTCTGGGTCTCCGCCAGAACGTCGGGGTCACGATCACGGATAACCTGCCGTAGACGATCGGCACCCAGCAAATCAATGGAATCATGTTTGAATAATTTGTAGCCGCGGCGGATAAGCGTGCCTGCACCGCTATCGGTGAAAAGCTCCTTTTGCAAGGAGTCTGCAGAGATGATGGCGACAGACGAGGAACGGGGTAGGTGGTCTAGGAGTTCCTTGATCTCTCTGAGCTTCAACTTTGTTCCGTATTTGACCCAGGGTTGTTTCATAAGATCGTTGTACTCCTGTGCCAAACGCATCAGGATCGTCAAAGGAACCATCGAGGAGAGCACCCTACCTCGTCAAGATTGATTATGTCCAGCTTCTCGCTGGTGACCCCATGAAAGAGTCCACCTTTTTCATTGAGAAACACGATTTTGAGAGGCTCAACCTCTTTGGCAAGTTCTCCAGCGGCGATGTCAGCATTAACATTAAGAATTTGCCCGTCAGCGCTCTCTGCCAAACTAGTAAGGATGGGTAAAGCGCCAGCACGGATGGACGCCTCAAGAGGGCGCTTGTCTACCCGGACGATCTTGCCAACGAGACCATATTTGTCGCGGTCCAGGTAGTCTGCGGTAAAAACGCCAGAGGTTATGGGACGAGCTCTCGTGCCGAGCTTTTCCAATGCGGAAACAATCTTCAAGTTTTCATCCAAGAACACCCGGCGAGCAATTTGTAGGGTTTTCGCATCTTCGGAAGAATTAGTCAAGATTAACAGGCAGCGGCGAAAAGGGCGCACCCGTCACGCGGATACCATCAATGTATTCTGGAACGACTCCGCCACGTTCGATTATTTCGTTGAGCTGGGGACCACCGCCATGGAGGATGACAGGATAGAGGCCGACGCGGTAGAGAAAACTGAGACTGAGAGCGAGTTCATCGAGTTGCCCCAGTACGGCACCACCGACTTTGATGACAGCGAACTTTGCCGGATGAGAGGGATTCGAGGATGAGGAGAATATGCGCAGGTAGCGCTCAACCTCGCGTTTGGTTCCGATGGAGTACAAAAGACGGGTGATTGTTTCCTGCGAGAAAAAAAATCAAGAAAAGGACGACAAAATTGGCAAAGAAGAGTACTCTGTCTGTTTGAGATACTGAGTGGATGAGCTTGCGGTGGAGTGTGGAAGGACGGGCGAGGAAGAGGGCACGCCTTGCCAACATGATGACGGTTGGAAGGAGAAAAAATAATTAGATAAGATAAAAGAGATAATCTTGTCGGGTGTTACCGAGTGTTAAGTACGACGATGGCCATACCGTGACCGTACCGGCACCATTGTGTTCTCCTCGACGACCATCATGTCGTCCCCAGACCCCCCTCAACTCCGTCTTTCCCTCCCTTCGACAGCTCCTACTTTCAAGCGCTCCTTTGATCAGTTTGGTTTTGATCTCGAAACACCCCTCGACTCTTCTCTAGTGGCCAGTTCAAGCACTACGGACGAACATCGTCCCGGTCCAAGCAACACCGATAGGAACAAGAGGGCACGCAGCAACAGCGTTACGCCCAACAATAATACCTCTGCAGAGCAAGCCCGTTCCATCGACACCTCCCCCTCTGGTCCCTCTCACACCGCAGCTAACCACATGACCACCACTCACAGGGACGCTCCCCTCCTACCCCCACCCGCAGCGCGCCATCCTCGGGCGCCAAATGGCGACTCAAACGATTCTGTGTTTTCTCCCGGCCTATCTCTGGGCGAAGAACCAACTCACACGCCGACTCTATCCTTTGAGTCACGTTCCTCGGATTCCTCCATCAACCCCCCAACTTCCACCACCTGGTCCAATCCGCCTTCCTCGGCGAATCCCAGCGCCGAACATAACGAACAGTTTCGCCTCTCCATGGAGCGTTTTCATGCTTTCGATAGCCAGATCTCTAGCATTCGTGCTCGTCCCTCGCCTCTTCCTCTTCGCGCGCCTTCTAACCCCCCCACGTTACCGCCCTTGACCCTTTCCTCCACCATTGAACACCCGCATACGCACCTAAACCCTGCAGTTTCTCTTCCCTCCGTGGAGTCTTTCAACTACACAGCCCCGTCAGCGCAGTCGGCGGCGGCACCTCCACCAGTTGCACCGCCTCCAATCGCTTCCTCAACAACTGATCAGTACCGTTCCGACATGCCATCTTTGAGTTTCGAAGAGTTTGGGGAGTTCAGAGAAATAATGGGTTTTTTTCCGGAACAAAATCCAAACTCTCGGAGCGTAGACCGCTCCGCTGTCAGACCTCGCCAAAGTTCGGCTCCACTCGATAATTCAGGGCGTCATCGTGTCGACCGACCAGTTCGAGGTTCCCCAACAAGGCAAAATGCAGAAAACGTCTCGAGAAATTCGACCCTACGTCCATGGCCCGTGGACCATAGAAGTGTCATCTTTGGCTGACTCTGACGACGAGTTTGGTGATCTTCCTGTTGCCAACTTGCAAGACAGACGGTCGTTAGATCTTCCCAGGTCTCGTCTTGATCCTTCCCTCCTAGCGAATAGGATAAGAAGGACAATGCGGAATCAAGCCGCTCATGAGGCTCTCGGTCGAATGTCTCCGCCTCGTTTCCCTACCCCTTTTTCGCCGCAAATCGAGTCTAACCAAACTCGTTCTGTGAATCATGCTCGTATACCAGAACACGAACGGCCCGACGGGTACGATCACCGGTCACTTCACCCACCTTCGAGGCTTTACCCACCTTCAAGGCGGCCCGTTTTACCTGAGGCTGTTCGTACCCTGGCTGAAAGACTTGGTCGAGGGAGGCAGAGGACAGACTACACTGGCGAAGGTGGCACCGAGCGATCTCGTAGCCCTGCAGCCGCAACCTTTTCGAGTCCGTATCTCCGTCATACCTTTACTTGCCCGATGGTCCACTAATCCAACAGACCACCACCCTTTGCCCCCCTCTGTAGGCTCAACATCTACCTATGATGATTGGCTCTTCGAACTTCCTGAATTTGCGTCATCCGAAAGTCCTTATGCATTGGATCTTCCGACCCCGTCTTCTTGGATTGACGAGGACAACACTCCCCCTAGACCACTCATACCATCTTCGCGTATTCAAAGAGATGTATCGATTTCGCGACCAGCTCCATGGCGAAGCCCTCTGCCTCCGAATGACATTTCGGAAGATCGTATTCTGACCTACCTTTCACTTATGCACCGTGTACCATCGACAGTACCGCCCGGAGAGGAGACACAGCCAGGTGAGTGGTGCGATTTCACCCGGGCTGCCTTTTATGCAGTTACCGGGCTCTGATTGAGAACCATAGACCCTGTCTGGCGGCGGCTTTCTTCCTTCTCCGACTATCATCCCTCTCATTTTCAACCGACTCGTACTAGTAGCGGTCATGGGGACGGAGCGAATAACACGCCTTTGACACGCGCGACTCATTCCGCCGAATCGTCTAGTACCGGCACCTCCTCTCAGGACGGAGGCATGGGATGGTTGCGGAGCCTTGCCCGTGCAGAATTAAACCACGGGCTTGTACACGAGCGCGACACGAGTTCTGCGTCCATCGCGAGCTCCTCTTTTAGTGATCGACCTTCGGCAGAACGTTCGTCCGCGTCTATTCGAGGGTTTATTGACCGCCGCCCGCATCTCCAGCCACCTTCTCGCATCCCACTTGATCCGGGCACACGAAGACCATCGGAAGTGTACCGACCAGTACAAGCTATGGAAGTTACAAACGATATGACCGTTGATACAGATCCACTCAGGCCAGACGAGTCCTCAGAAGTGCCCTTTTCAAGTCATGCCGCCGCTCTTTTTGCCTCCCGTGGAACACCCTCGACCGTCGAACCTACATCTCTACGTCGCCCAGACTTTGTTGATTTAGACCGCATGGCCACGCTGCCGATCTACCCCCGAGGAAACCGGGTCGAAGGAGACTTCGCGATTTCAGCCTCACGTCGGCGCGCAAACGTTGGGGAGAGGAGGCACCGTACTTCCCCTGAGCCGGAGCGCTTAGGCACTATACGTCGGTTTACCACGACGGAACCGCCTGCATCTTTTGTCCCCGGGTCTCGGCCCCTAGATATAGAGGAATTCCAGCACGGGCCCTTCCGCGCGACCCTGGAACGCTTGGAGAGACGAGAATTACAGGAGCACCAGATCATAATGGAGAGACAGGCAGAAATCGACCGCTTACGCTCACGATTGGACGAACTGCAGTCTCTGGATAGGCCATCCGCATCGTCACGCACGCCAACCTTACCTCCGTTAAGGTTCGATCGTGAACCCTTGGTTTCTGAGGCTCCTCACAGGATACCTTCATCTACGCCTTCAACGAACATCGACTCATCTGTAAGCTATTCCATTCTACTGTGGACCGTACTTACACTTCCCTTAGCCTTTCCGCGCCGATCTAGAAGCAGCGCATCGTCGGCGTACCTGGAACAGAGGGAGAGGGAACAGGTCGTCCTGGCTTCCCGGCGATGAGCCTGCACCGTGGCGTAGTTCCTCGAATCGGCCGACGCCTGCCCCTGCTCCTATGCCTCGTGCACATTCTCCACCGCGTCCCCTCCCCGAAAGTCTGGACCTTCACCCTCCCCGCCGTCGGCCTGAAACCTTAGAGTTGTTGAGTTTTGGAGACATGGATGAATACTCTCTTGACAACCTGATGGCGCCACCTTTGGGTGATGGTTCTATTGCTAATAATATTTTCGCGCGCAACTTGACGCGCATTCGTGGGGAACCCCCAAGTGTGGACGGGCCACAGTCGCGGAGAGAACCACGTGTTAGTTCACCAGGGAACCTGGATTCTGGGGTGCGCCCTGCTTCGAGAGAGCCGCATGCAGACGCGCTACGCGGAATCCGCCCGCTTTGGGCCACGCACGTATTGGGTCCGTGGGGAACTGAAGTCCGCGACGAAATGCTTCCCACCGGCTTGAGCGCAGGAACAACCACAGATGCTACTGTTCGCGGCCGTCGTCGTCGTGTCAACCAGTCTACTTTAACTTCACAACGGAATGGGTCCGAGGATGAGCGACCCCCTGCGGCCCGCCGTGCGTCATCTACGTCACGATACGCGGCGACTCGTAGAACAATACGTGATCCCCTGCTCGAGAGAGTCCAACGAATGGTCCGCGGCAGTTCGCGAGAAAGTGGATTTTTTGGTCGATACGGACGACGAAATGCTGGTGACTTCATCGTGAGTTGGCTGTCTCGGCGCTTGGTGGAATATTGCAGACTAATTTAAACTACAACAGCGCGACGAGGACTTTGACACGTCTTATGAGAGCCTCTTGTCTTTGGCGGCAACTATTGGGGAAGTACGACCCCGACACACACCCGACCATGTCATAGAGTTGTTGCCAACTGCCATGTTCAAGGAGTGGCGCAGTGCTGAAAGTGATCAACGCTGCCCAATTTGTTTGGATGATGTGAGTGTACGACAGTTGCTCTACACCATTACTGACGAGGCACGTTTGTAGTATCAAGAGGACGACTCGGTCATGAAATTGTCCGACTGCTCGCACTGGTTGCACAAAAATTGTTTGCAGGTAAAGTCCCAGCTTCCATAGGCAACACACTTTCACCAGCTGACCCTGGAGTAGCAATGGCTTCGGGGCGCCACAACCTGTCCTGTCTGCCGCCAGCGCGTTCGGGGCCCGCAGCCTGGCCGTCGCGAGCGCGAGGCACGGGCAGTTCCTTCCTCGTCCCGCGGTATCGAACGCAGCGAACTCGATATCACGCGTGAGATACAGGAGCACGTGCGTTTGGCCTTTCCAGATATCGCTGCGGCAGTTCGTGCGGAAGCCGGACCAAGCAGTAGCGGATCGGAAGCGGAAAGGGACGTTGAACAGGAGGACGGCGACATGGCGTTGGAGGATTGGGGGGGCATCGCAAACGCTATCTAGACCAATCATCTACATATGAGTCACCTCAGATCTAGCCGGCCATATCTCTCGGCGACAGACTCTGGCACCAACAGTTATTTATTTTTGTTCTCCTTGTCGCCTTATCTGTACGATGACCAGTATGTTGTCGATCTCCACGAGGCTATTGCTGTAAAATATCGTATTGTTCTGTAGTGACTGTACGATGACTTCCAAGCTTGATTCCAAATGTCAAGTGTCATAAGAACTGCACACAGAAGGGGGGGCTCAAGGCGGAATTAAAGCTGACTTTCCAACGAGTTTTCCCGCTGCCGAATTTGAAAAATATCCTAAAAAGCCTCCACACTGTGAATCACACTTCGAATTTTTGAACACTCGTTCTCATCTGAGTGTCGGGGATCAACATAACTCGAAGAGGGCTACTCGCGCAGAAACCCTGGAGAATGCTGCCATTGAGGGACAAGGGTGTCGATAGCATGACAGAGGCACAGTCGAACAGGACACTGTGTTCGGTGATAAGAGTTTCGAATGCCGTCAAGCGTAGTCGTAGTTATCCTTTCCGCCCTTCACAACCCCCTGCGTGCGTGTCAAGAAATGGCGTTACAACTTGGCATTCCGTGGCTTCCCATCAATGTATGCACTCACCCTCTTGAATGCGGGTCTATAAAAAGACGAGGTTCGGTAAAGTGGAAGAGAGGGAAAGCACAACGCGCACCGTTCGTGAACACGCTCCACCCAAGCCTTCGTCTTTGGTCCAAGCAGGTTCGGCATGCGAGCAGCGACGGCCTCGAGGCCGAAGGACATCATATAATCGGCCATTGTCGGGTCTGGGCCACCTGCGAACCACCCGGTGGGAGACTTGTCGAGTGCGTCCTCAACCTTTTAGATTGTGATGAGAATGTTGATAGCAGGGGGAAAGAAAATGCACACATATTTGAGGCTCTCGTTCAATGGTTTCGCAACTAGTTGAGCGTCGAGCATGGAGCAGATGGGCCAAAGGAGCGGCCGGAGGAAGAACGGCGCTTGTGTGGGTACGAGAGAGAAAACATAACGGTTAACGAGGAGTGGCATCAAAGTGCCCTCCGAGAAGTGAGTAACTGGCCAGAATTGACGGTCAGCCCATTCTATCTCAAAGAGTGCTACAAGCTGGCAGAATTGTTACAAAAAATGTCGGCGAGTTCACCCTCGGGAGGTGGGGCAACGCGTCCGTTGCCATACTTGTTGACGATGTACTCTTCAGCCACGATCGGTGAGGACAGCCAAAAGTAGTAAAGGCTCAGGTACACACGAATGATAGCCCCGCTCTCCGCAAGGGCAATGTCACCATCTGTGATGACGGGAGACTTGCCAAGGGGATGAATGTTGCGTAATTCCTTGGGGGCACGTTGATCCGATCCACGCTGATAGAACGTTATATCGTAGGGCACCTCGAGTTCTTCCTAAAGCATATTAACGGTAAAGTATGATAAGATGCTCGAAGACGCACAAGGAGCCAAAGGATGCGCTGAGAACGCGAATTGTTCAGGTGGTGGAGGTGGATCATCGTTGAGCTCGGAGCTTGGCTTGGGGCTTGCTTTTCGTCCAACTCGCCACCATGGCTTCCTCCTTTTCGTCACTCGTTCTCGCTTTCTTGTCCTTCGTTTTATATCTCTTTCGTCGCGGCGGTCGTCGCGTCAAACCCTCTCTCCCACCCGGACCACTACCATGGCCCCTCATTGGCAATATAACCGATCTCAGAGCAAATGAACTCTGGTTGCTCACTACTCAATGGGCAAAGCGATACGGTGCCGTCTCTTGCTGTTTCTCTGTTGCTGTCCTACTCTACAACTCCCCTCCATCTCGTCTCAGGCGACATCGTATATCTCCACATTTTTGGCCAGCCTCTGATATTTATAAACTCCCCCGCTGCCGTCGCAGAGCTTATGGAGAAGCGGAGCGCAATCTACTCTGATAGAGCTCCTCTTGTCATGGCGACGGAGCTGTTCGTACCTTTCCTCAATTCGTCTTCCCCCTGCCGACCACTGACCTCCGCTATACCTCTAGCTGTGGTGCTGGACATATGGTGCGACATATGGCGGACTCTTGTTTTGGTCCTCCTCAGCCGCCCCGTGTATTCTACCTTACCTCCAGGTTGCCTTCACACGTTACGGCGAAGAGTCTCGCCGTCAGAGACGGCTCATGTCGCGCGGTCTTGCGCAAAGCATGATCCCTCAATACCACCCGCTCATTAGCGCATCCACGCGCCCGCTCT
Source organism: Lactarius pseudohatsudake (assembly GCA_021525015.1). Taxonomy (NCBI): domain Eukaryota; kingdom Fungi; phylum Basidiomycota; class Agaricomycetes; order Russulales; family Russulaceae; genus Lactarius; species Lactarius pseudohatsudake. The sequence goes on along the minus strand of JAKELH010000005.1, from coordinate 557,009 downwards.
TGCGGAGTCTGCTCGCCTCAAGCGGCCGCGACTTTGTTCCTGCAATTCGCCGCTATGCTGGTGGCCTCAACCTGAATGTCGTCTACGGGTTGGAGGCAACGCGCGACGATGACCCCGCGTTGCTCAAAGTCGAAGGCGCGACGGATCTCCTCGCCAACCACATCACCGCTGGCGGTGGTCTCTGGGCGGTCGACGTCCTCCCTTTCTGTCCGCTCTTGCCGCTACTTTTGCTTAAATCGAAAGCTGATGGGAATTATTTTTTTAAATCAGTAAAACACCTGCCCACCTGGTTTCCCGGTGCCGGCTTCCGGCGCAAGGCCGCAGTTTGGAAGGAGATGATCGTCGACTCGGTCGATTTCCCTTTTTCGCTTCTCAAAGCCAGCATGGTATACTCCTACTTTGCCGTATATGCCCAGTTCTATAACTGATACTTTCCCTCCCGCAGAACGCCGGCACAGCACCGCCTTCTTTTTGTTCTACCCTACTGCAAGAATTGGACCCAGCAACAGCAACCTTAGGCATTGAAGAATTTGACATCAAGTGGATCGCGAATTCCATGTATGCTGCGAGCTTGGACACGGTGAGTACTCACTCTGTTTCTTCCAGTGTCTTGGCCGATCGACCGACTTTTGAACCCAGACCATAGCTTTCGCCCAACACCTTTTTCTAGCATTGCTCAAGCATCCGGAATGCCTGAAGCGCGCTCAGGCAGAGCTGGATAGCGTGCTCGGTCCAGGCCCTGCACGCTTTCCAGCGTTCGAAGACCGACCCCGTCTGCCTTACCTTGACGCTTTATTCTCCGAAACCTTGCGCTGGGGCGTACCTGTTCCGCTCGGTTCGTCGCTCAAACAGAGCACCATGTACGATAGCGCAGTTTTCACACAGTCTAGGTCTACCCCACAGAGTGACGCAGGACGACGTTTATGACAGTCGTCTCATCCCCAGAGGTTCCCTTGTCTTCGCCAATATATGGGCAATGTTGCGCGACCCCGAAGTCTTTCCAGATCCCGAGCGTTTTGACCCCGAACGCTACCTCGAGAAAGTGGACGAAGAGACCGCGCGGCGGCGAGACCCTCGCGTGTTCGTATTTGGCTTTGGGCGTCGCCGTTGTCCCGGCGCCCATCTTGTCGAGAGTTCTGTATGGCTTATGCTCGCGACCATGCTTGCGATGCTGGACATCGAGAAGCCGCGCGACAGGGACGGGAACGAGATAGAACCCGAAGTGAAGTTTGAGAACTCTATCTTTCGGTCTGCCCTCCTTCTCATTACTAGAGAATCCGTACTCACCCTCATCTCAGGACGGCTACTCGCTTCGCTGTTGCCTTGCGACCGCGATCCGATGCCGCCCTTGCACTTATTGAAGAAGCAACTTGACATGCGCACGCTAGCTCGGGTGGCATTGTCGTTCTGTCGGACTCGGACTCATGGCCCCCCTCGTCGCTCTTGTCTTGGGTGAGTGCCCCCTCACAACAGCACAAAAAGGTACAACAGGAACATAAAAAAAGACGCGATTTCGAAACAGCGTCAGCTTTGGAACAATGAGTACTGGTTCTTCATAATACCACTTATATCACTAGGGAATCAGTGAAAATGCCATATTAGACATAGAATCCTCACGACTCGGACCGAGTACTTTACTTTTGAGTCTTTCACAGAGGACAATGGCAGGGGACTTTGAGGACTTCTCGTCATCATGTGAAAAGCTTTAGGTTTTTACCGTATTCACAGTTTTATCATGAAAAGACCGAATCTTGCACCCTGGGTACGCTGGCTGTGTCTGCCGGGGGTCAGTTTTTTTTAGAAAAAAACTCGAGCTCGAGCTCACTACATCGTGTTGCGTACCTAGTATTGGCTATCCCTTGAAATTTTATGGAAATGAGTGATCAAGTTATACTAGTGGTATCGGGGAGTTGACCGTATCTCCCTCCTTTTGTTATCTATGTGGATAAGGAGTTTAATTATCGTGATCGAAAAGGTATGGTGGCCAAACTTGAACGATAAAAGGAGTTGGCAAGGTAACAACCAAAGCCCGAGCGTAGGGACTCGCTGGAAAGGATGTAAGAGAGAGGTCGTCTGCTCCCCAGACCGGACGAGCATCTCTACTAGGATCAGGGAAGTTACTAGGTAGACATTTCTCTACAACTACGATGGCTCCAATATCTGGTTCAGGATTCTCTCACCGACGTACGTTCCAGATTTCACATGTCTTTCTTGCGTGCGGCTTTGGACATCGCTCTAGTCCACCACACGGTGCCAGTTCGTTCATCAGAAATCCATTCGTTATATATCGTTCATACATCAGGGCCGCCGTTGTATCTCAGATATCGACACAGCGCGGCAGTACTTTCGTGTGTACACCTACACTCCTGATGGGGGTGCGGGCGTAACATATTTTCCACTTCCCTTTGCAAAGATGTCCTGCCCGACGATAATTAACGAGTCAGCATCACGCGCGAACGAACATTCTCTAAACAGGCCGCACCTTGACGATTCCCCGTGATATCTGAGCCAGAGCGGCACGACTCTCCCACAGCGGATACAGCACGACGGTGAAAGTAGAACAGAAGCACCAGATGATTCCGATGACGACCCATGCGGTGAGCCCACGCACGCCGAAAACAGTGCTCGCGAAAAAGAGAGGGAGAGGGATCAGCAGGAGCATGACAATCGTCTGGGGGCAGACGTGGTATCGTCAGCATCTCTGGTGGACGGCGGCACTGGAGAAATACAGACCAAAAAGAGTGAAGACCACGCGGCAAAGCGGAAGGCCTTGTCCAGTGCAACAGGGTCGAGGTCTGGGTCGGGCGTGATGACGGGACCCTCTTCGTCCGAGACGGAGCGCGTCTCTGTCAACTCCTGCCCTTTTTCCGATATATTCTCGCCCACTTTCTCCTCGCCAAAAGTATCCTCCTTTGTGTGCGTGGACGTACTGGGTGCCACATTCAACACACGGGTTTCATCGAAATCGAAGTTTTCGGGCCACTGTTAAAAATAAGCACAGTCCAGGAGCCAAAAATGACCACTCGCTTACAATCAACGAAGTTGCTACCGCGACGATGCCGCCAACCCCAATGGAAGCGAGATTACCCGCAAGCATCTCATAGTCACCTCCGGACGTGGTGACGTTGATAACCCCGCCATTGAGTGCACTCGTTGTGACAAGCCATGCGATAAGGCCCGAGAAAAAGCCCGAGACTGCGCCCCCAATACAACCCCACTTGTTCGCCCGAGACCAAGTGATGCAGAGTGCGATGGGGACTACAGCAGACCCGAGAATTACGCCCATGAACGTCTGCCAACTCGCATTAGTATTACCTCGCGAAGGTAGAAAGTGACGTACGTAAAGCCAGCCCATAGAGATGCCAATGAAATAGAATATGAGCCCCGCAAGACCCATGCAGAGCGCAAAGAAGGCGACCTTTAGAACACCATTCAATCCATCGAAGTCATCACATAGTCAGGGAAACTTACCATTGCGTGGGAGACCTTGAGTACCTGCGCTTCGGTTGCGTGCGGATTGATGTATTTCTATGAGAAATGTTCGTGAGCAATGTGCTTGATCGTGACATTGATGACGTTAAGATAGCGACCTTGTAGACATCGTAAGTCAATATCGAGGATACAGCAATCAACTCCGCAGATGTTGCGCTGGTGACAGCCAGGAAGAGAAGTACTAGCATCACAGCAGCTCCTGCTTTTCCAAGTAACGCAGTTGCCGCAGCCGCGGCAGGAAGGCCAGCAGAGACATCTGAGGGGGTCAGCGTGCGCATAGATGGGTCACCCGTGAGGGCGACAGCAGCCAGACCAAGAGTAGTCGCCAAAGTGAAAGGGATAGCGAACCTAGACATGATTAGATGTGACGTGCACTGAAAGCCAAAAACTCCGCGCACGTACCAAGCAAGTCCACCAAGCAGATATGCCTTGACTGTGCTCGCTGGTTTACTCGCAATCGCGCGTTGCCAGTAAGCTTGGTCCTGGAAGACCGTTGCAAAATTGCCGACAACGTTGATCACACCAAAAATCAGCCCGTTCTTCGAGCGCATAGTCATATAAGAGCCGTGGGCATTGCCAGATACCGGACGCGACGCAGCAGCGGCAGCTAAGAGCTCATGCATCTTCGACGGGGACCCGATCTTTGACGAGGTTGCGTAGACAGTAAATACAAATGTGAGGATGATGGCAAATAAGACTGTTGTGTGGGTGCTACACGAGGGGGTCAGCCAAGGTCGCGCATATCGGGAGAATTATTGGTCAGCTTACTAGTCACAGAGTAGCGTTGCCCGCATACCGCCAACAACGACATAGATCGCGACACCAAGCGGTATAAGGAAGCACGCGGCTATGGTATGCATACCAGTTAAATCTGTCACCGTCGCAGAACCACCAAGGATTAGCATAGAAGAAACGATTATATTTGTCGCCAGCCTGAACCAGACATGTTAGTGGTGGTAAATGCGCGACAAGATAAACGTTGCGGACCCAAAAAACATGAAGATGAGATGTGCTGTGCGCCCCCATCGGGCGTGGACAATCTCTAGCCAGGTGTGCGCATACGGTGCGTTGAGCTTGAGCTTGGCCGCGAGCTTGGTTCGATAAAGTTAGGATGCATGAATGCAGGGACATATCAATGCACACCTGCGCAAAGAGGAGGACTTGGACAGTGGCACCAGCCCCGTACCACCACGGGCCAGAAATTCCGTATTTGTACGCAACGGCACTGGATTGGAGCTTTGGGTCACGTAAGACGTCAGTTGATTGTTTCGCGTGCAAGAAGTGACTTACTAGCGTGGCAGCCCACGTCCAAGCGGAAACGATTCCAGAGGCGATCAGGCCAGGCTTGACACTTCGAGACGCACTGCTGAACTCTTCCGTATTTTTTGGGGAAAATGCGGTGTATCGCGCCTGAATAGCAGTCAAGGTGATCATGAAAGCGCTAAAGAAGAGACCAATTCCTGTGTGTATGGTGAGCTCCCTGTATAACGAGATTAATAAGAGGGACGTACCGACGACTAACTCCGGCAGATACGAACGATGAGCACTCGAACGGGGAACTAAACTTACAACGCACCGACGCCATAACCCGCGCCTTGGGGCAAAACTGGCTCATTGGCAGAAGACATAGCAAGGTTCTAGATTTAAAGAAGTGACGCAAAGGACCAATCGAGTGGAGCTCAGGACTTGGTACCACTGCCTTTCCAAGTTGACGGGGGAAAGCGTGGTTTAAGAAGAATCTCAAGGGCGAGACTCGAAGTCAATTTATCTTGTTGGTTCTTCAGGAACGCCCTCCGAGGGGAGGAAAAGCGCGGGCAAAGAAGCTTGGCATTGAAACATTCGCGTAATTCCAAAGATTCTTATCAGCACAAGACAGCATGTGTGGGAAGTTGTGAAGCGCTATCGGGGAAGGAACAGGGCCAACTCAACGACGCCGTCCGAAATGGGTTGTGGCCGCTTATCGACCGATAAGATAACATATTTATTTCATATTACGTAGTCACGATGTGTCTCGCCGTCAGTGGCCCACGTCCGTCCATGGCGATGGCGACCCCCAGTCAGAGAAATCAGGACACTTCTCATGGGTAGGTCGTCTCAGCACAATCCTTCTTTTATTTCTAATAAAAAAGGCCTCAGGTCCACGTTATTCGTATCCAATCTCCCATACTCTGCGACGTCGACCGATTTAAAGACCCTTTTCTCTGACATTGCTCCAGTGCGCTCAGCTTTCGTGGTCCTCGAACACGGAACGGGGGTATCAAAAGGCGTTGGATACGTGTCTTTTGCCATCACCGAGGATGCCAAGGCCGCATTTGATCGTGTTTCTGCGGATGGCATGACTCTTGACGGGCGTAGCCTGCGCGTCGAATGGGCAACGAATCGGGTACGTTTTAATGCTTCACCTATGATGAATAGTCGCCGAATATTAATTCTAGCCCGGTCGGGCAGAGAGAGATAACAAAGTCTCTGACTCCAAATCCCCAAAGCGCGAAACAACGGCACGACCTAAGAGTCACGTACCCACTTCCTCACGAGATCCTCTTGCCATTCGGACAGCAGTTATTTCCGGTCTCCCCTCTGTTGATTCGAAAGGCCTCTGGAAGAAATTTCGCAAGTACGAGGGTGCTACCGAGTTGCAATGGCCCGTAAAACGTGACAATGATTTAGAGGATACATCAACGGGTTCGTCTGGCCTATCCTTGTTTTTGATTGTCCCCACTAAAAATGTCGTTAGCACATGTCGTCTTCTCGTCACCCTCTACGGCGCAGGCTGCAGTGAACAGATTACATGCCCACGTCTTTAAAGGTGCACTGCTGTCAGTAACACTAAAAAAGCGCCTCGATGACTCGGCCAAACAATTACGAGTATCTACCCCAGTTCCGAGTCGTGCAAGCCGTCTCATTGTGCGAAATCTCCCCTTTGATATCACTGAACAGGATTTACGCGCCATTTTCCTTCCTCACGGTTCCATATATTCCGTCGATATCCCACAAGTGAACACGAACGACGATGCCAAGGCAGAAAGTAGTAAATCAGCTACATCACAACGCGGCAAGGGTTTCGCATTCGTGTGGATGTGGAATAGGAAAGAAGCGGAGACGGCTATGAACGCGTGCAATGGAACGCAGGTCCACGCGGGTCTTGCTTCTGACCTTATCAAGGAAAAGCAGAAAAAGAAAAAGGCTCTCAGACAAGAAAAGAAGCAAGCCGAGGCAAGTAAGGGCCTTGGTGACTCCGGGAGAATAATCGCAGTCGATTGGGCGTTAAGTAAAAGTAAGTGGGAAGAGGAAAAGAAGCACCTGGACAGAGATACGTCTTCGGGTTCCCAGAGCGAGCAAGAAGGCGACGACGACTCGGAGGGCTCGCAAGCTGTCGCTGACGAACAGGAGGAGCCCGACAGTGATGATGGGGAGGGGTCCGCTGACGAAGCGACGGTGGGAGATGTCAGCGACCACAGAGAAACGGCGAGGCCGACTTTACCACCACCAGAGGCCGGAACAACCCTCTTCATCAGGAATATTCCTTTCCTTGCGACAGACGACGAGCTGCGAGCACTGTGAATCCCCGCCTTGCATAGCCTAGCGCTGCGGTCATCCCGGCTAACATGATTGCCATTTTAGTTTCCGAAATTTTGGACCCTTGCGATATGCTCGTATGACCATGGACGCCGCAACCGGTAGATCTCGTGGCACAGGTTTTGTGTGCTTTTGGAATCTCACCGACGCCGATAAGGTGGTGGAGCAAAGCGACATTATACGCACCGAATTGGCTGGAGCCACCGAAGCACCAGTAGTTCGTCATACTGCGCCACCATCATATCCTGCATCCTAGTTGACGATCTCACACCTCAGCCAAAAAAGAACCCGTTCGCGATGGCGTCTATATTGACACCCGATCCATCCGCACCCTCTGCGCAGAGCCTCGTATTGCACGGGCGTACATTGGATGTTGTCCGCGCTGTTACGCGCGAAGAGGCTGGAAAGCTCAAGGAGGAGAACGAAAAGGCGCGTGAGAAGGCAGATAAACGCAACACATATCTTCTCCGCGAGGGTGGTGAGCTCTGTCTGCGCTATTTATCCCGCGACCAGAATCCGAATTCCCCCTTAAGTGATCCTCCCAAACACCGCAGCTGCAGAATCCCTCTCGGCAACGGAGGTTCAGAAACGCGCAGATTCCCACAACGCCCGCCGGACGTTGTTGGCATCAAATCCGTCTTTATACGTCTCCAAGACACGCCTGAGCATTCGGCACATCCCAACGTTTGCGACGGAGCGCATGCTGAAACGCCTTGCAACGCACGCGATGCAAACCTTTGACGATGAGGTCGCTGCGGGAAGTCGCACAGGCTTAACTGAGGAGGAGTTGGCCCGGGACGAGCCAGTTTCTGGTGCGGACGAGAGCCGAAATAAAGGAGGACCAACGCCGCGTGTGCGTCAAGCGAAGATTATTCGCCAGGCAGATCGCGTCGATCCGCTGACCGGGAAGGGTCGCAGCAAAGGGTACGGTTTCCTAGAATTACGCGAACACGCAGACGCGCTCCGTGTCTTACGGTGGACAAACAACAATCCCGATGTTCCTTCGCTCCTTGTGGAATGGTGGCCGGCAGAGCTGGAGGTACAAAAGAAGGGCGCAGATCCCTCGCGCGCGAAGAGGATCGCGGAGGCGGAGAACCAGGGGGCCACTACTAAACATCCGAAAGGCACGCTTATCGTTGAGTTCTCAATCGAGAACGTACAAGTTGTGCAACGGCGCACAGCCCGCCAACATCAAAATGTGGTGAGTCTAACGCATATACATTGCTCACAACGTGAACCCATGGATGCATTTAGGACAACGCTGGGGGGAAGAGGAAGTTGGCCCCATCAGAAAACAAGGATAGTTCCCCCGCGAAAAGGCGAAGAACTGCTCCAGAAGGATCGCCTAGTAAGGCTGAGCCCGACTCGCAATCGCGACCCAATATCAAACAGGGTAGGAAGCGCGAAAAAGGGAGGAAGGGGAAGCCGACGTAGTGGACCCTTGCCAACTTGTAATGACCAACTTGTAATGATGTTACGGTGATATCAATGCAATACCGTGGTGCAGTTTGCGGAATGCGCCCTCTATCCACAAACTTCTACTGTTTTATGTCTGCCTGCAGACACGACTCAAAACTGCACTTGAGAGATGGACGCACGTCCCTGCCACACTGATGCAGCAACGTTAGGCATCGGGCCATCAGGTATTGCCCACGAGTCTTCGGTACTTTGGAAAGTCGAGCTTCGAACGACGGGACTGGTTATTGGCAAAATCAGCCCATGACCGACGATTATCTGGCTCGTCCTGCAACATAGCGCGCATACAATGTTATATCACGGGGCTTTGTCATTGTGTGAAAGTGGACGTGTTTTGAGTCGACGACAATCTACGCAGCGAAGGCTCGGGCCAGAGAATCGTAGCCGTACTACGGTTATGTTACGTATCGCCGGTTTCTTGCTTCGAGCCAATGAGTCTCATCAATCTACGATGCTTCTGCGCTTCGACGAGCCATGGGTGATCGTCACGTCGCGTGAGAAGTTCTGCGATGGACACTTCTTCGTCTGTCGCCGCAAAACCGTCCAGGGCCAAGAATAACTGCGGCTTCGTGAGCACGATGCGGACCAAGCTGGGGTTCTCGCTGGCAATGAGCAAGGACGAGTTCCACGCCGGGGGCAGGGGAGTGCGCAAAACGCGCAACGAAGGCGAGCGGGACAGCGTCAACGCGAGGGGGGACGGTTGGCCGTGAGGCGGTAAGAACAGCAGGCGAGGCTCGATGACGGCGACTTCCTGTTTTTTTCAGGGTTAGCAGGTGGTCTTGAGGAGGTTCGCGTTAGGAAAACTCGTACCAGGCTTGTCCAACCCTCAATGGCACGAGCCAAGGTGCTCGCAGCGCCCAGCGCACGATCGCTTAAAAACCCAACTCCCTGACGCACAACTAGGCGACGTACAGGTACAGCGGAGAGGGGTGGCCAGGCGTTCTCACCACCACCGCCAAGGGATTGGTTTCCTCCCAACCCATGAAACACAAAATCAAGTGTTTGGAGAGATCCTTTGGCGTCGCCGATGGCATGGAACACGGGCAACCACAATGTTAGAGCCGACGCATAAAGGTGGCGTATATGATAAGCAAGTTTCGGTTGGCGGAGGATAGTACGTTCGACACTGCGAGTTTGTGAGATAGTTCGAAGTAGAATACTCTGATATAAGATGGGGAGACCTATGCGGTGGATGGTACGACAGGTGAGGAGGGAATGTGGGTCCGGTAAAGATAACCTTGAGTCTGAGGGGAGAATGACAGACTCGAGAACAACGAAGAGTATTTCCTCGGGGAGATCGAGCAGCAGCATGACTGATAAATTATATATTTGGCAAGTCCTACATACCGCAACTCGACTTCAAACCCCGACTTCTGAGCCATCGATGCGGTTTCCAAAAAAAGGTCTGACTCCATTGACCTGGGTCAACACAACTCCCAAGACCCCTCTAAACCGAGTAAGGGTTGACCCGTAACAAAACCGAACAGTGCGGTCTCTGTTGAAAGACGAACGCGGCCAAGTACGCCTATCGGGTAGTGTAAAACGTCAAAAAGTGAACCCGATAAGGCATAATTAATTAACTAATTAAGAAGTCAGCATCTCACGGACGATGCTCTCGAACTTTGGCTCGACCCCGGACAGGATCTCAACTGACTCTTCCTGAATCGTTGAATACTCTTAGATACAACTCCGATGGTCATTAAGCATTGTGACGCACCCAGATCCGCCTTTGCGCCACTGCGCCATCATCGCTCAAAACGTAGTCACTGACTTCCTGGAGATTTGCCTTGCTCACGTAGTTGCCGCGCAACTCGAACTCACGACCGGCACCGCCAACGGCAGCCCACACGAGTTGTCGTGAGCCCTGCTCAGTTGTGCGAGCAAGCACGGCCGCCATGATCGCCGTGGCTATGCGCACGGCAAAAGGTAGGTGTCGCGACAACTGTGATTTGCAATAACCGGGGTTGACTGAGGTTACAATTATTGGCGAATTTGCGGGCAGCCTCTTTGTCAATTCTCGGACAAAAAAAACATTCAGGACTGTAAAAGCATTCAAGATAAGTCACCATGGTCGAGAACGGTTGCAACGAACGTTTTGATAGGGGGTATCTGTCACCCATGACCCTGCAAAGACTGTGAGGGCGACGCGGAGGGGTACGGGAAGGATGTCTAACTTTGGAGTGCAGTAGTCCTTGTTGCTTAACTTTTGGAGGACTTTATCATCATTTTCGGCCATTTCCTTTGATAAACTTGCCCAGTAGTGCACGTCACTGGAAACGACGACTACACGTGGGTTTGGCGATGACCCGGACGAGGCGGCTTTGAGCAAACAAGGGAGCAAAAGGATGGTCAACAACACCGCTGACAGGTGGTTCACCTGGATCCTGCGAGCGGACTTAACACGACGGTATTGATTCAAGAGAATAAAGACTCACATCTCCTCCCAATCATCACTCGTAGAAACATAATTGGGAGACGCAACACCCGCGTTGTATACGAGGATGTCTATCTGAGAGCCATCGCGAATGAACGCGTCTGCGAAAGCAGAAACAGATGCAAATCTCGAGAGGTCGACAAGGGCAAGCTCTGCGTTCTTGAAACCAGTAGCTTGTATGGCTAACTGGGATTTAGGATCGAAGGAGCCCCTCTAGTTGTGTCCACTCTTACCATGAACTGCAGCTTGGCCCTTTTCCTGGCTGCGGCAGCCAAGGACCAGCCTCTTGGGGTTCATCGAGGCAAAATGTTTTGCAGCCTCGAAGCCCAGTCCAACATTTGCCCCCACGACGATAACCGTTTTTCCAGAAAGGTCCGCATGTACTACAGGATGTACTTTCCAAAGTTGGTCGCCGACAAAGTTAAGAAATGTCAATTGTCCCATGGCGGCGAACGCAAGGATTGGTGGTAGAGGGGAGATAGTGCAAGGAGCCCAAGAACTACTGGCGCGCATCGAGTTGGCATTGTCGTTATAAATACCTTGACTAGACGCACGTCTTATCTAGCGTATATCTCCTCTCCGAAGTCACCGGGCACTGCGTTCATAATAGTTGTCGGTGGATTGGCACAAATTTAACGGCTTATGCTAGGTACTGCAGTACCTGGTAGGATTTCGTGCAGTTGTTGTCTGAATTGTGGTGCTACTGACGATATGTTTCAAGTCAAATTTCAAACGACTCTGCCAGTGCTTAATCAGACAAGTGCCAAGAAGTCACGTTATGATGACCTGTCATATTATTTTAGTCAGCTGTAAGACAGCCGATTCTTAGCCTCAGATCGATAGTCCAATGCCTGGACCCTGCGCTACACTACCAAACATCCCTGATTCTGTGTGAGGTTCGGTTCCCAAGGTCCATGCAATCATAGTTTAGGCTCATTCGTTGAGGGACCCCTCAGACGAAGTTGACTGGAGATTGGCTCAGCATCAGACTGTCAATAATTCGGTCAATTAGCATAAGGACAACGCATGATCAGCGTGTATCATGCAAACCTGGCCATGAAGAACTAGGCGTGTATTTACATGAGGTCAATGTAGTTAACGAACCAAGGAATGTATATACATACCGTCTCCCAAGTCTCATCAACCTCATCAAGAAGCAATACATCACGCACACATATTCTTCAATCGGGTATATTAATGCGTTATTATTGAAAATGGATTAATCAAATATTGTCAAGTAGCAATCACCCACGCCATCTCTAAAGGGAGGGCACAATCTTAAGAAGCGACAACACCCAAGCAATTTGTCCAACTGCAACATATCCCTTCACGCCCGCGAGGAGCAAAACTCCGATGGGTCCAGTAACCCTGACAACAGCCTGAACGAGGACGAAGGTAACGTTGCTAATACATGTTACTTCAGTTCCAATGAACCAGATGAGCAGGGACGAAGCACTTACGCAATGACGATCGCGATTTGAAGGACCCCAGTGACGCCGACGAGGTTAAGGACAATTGCCAATACTAGGAACACGATTTCCAAAATGTTGCAGACGAGCCCCTTCACAACCTCCAAGGTGACGACACCGACCACCACCTCCACTGGCTCATCAACCAGCTTATCGGCGACGACGACTGCGCTCTTGATAATGCCGTAGACATTGTCCAGAATTGGCTTGACATTAACCACCGTAGCATTAGCCGGGACAAGGTACACTGTACCAAGGTTAACAACATCAACATGGCAGTAGATTGGATTCCCGTACAGATTGGTTGGACCTCGACCGTGACTTTCAATAGCAGATCTGTCAGAAGACCTTCAATGAGGCCGTCATTGCGGGCTTCGATGCTGGCATCTCGTGGGCTGAGTGGGACTGCCTGGCTAAGGGTGCCGAAGGCCACTGCAGCGAAAGTAATGATCTTGGAGAAGGAGAGCATTGTTATAGAGAATGAGGGTGGGTGAATGAAAGAATGTGGGTTGATGTGTAAAGACTGATGAAGAATACGGTGAAGAAACCGATGAGAGAATCCTGGAGCAGGGTGAGGGTTTTTATATCGGTGGTCCGCAGATGCTGACCAACATAAACGTAAATTGCCAACAGCGAAACGGGAGGTGCTCTTTACGAACCCGCAAGTGGAGCATTGAACTAAACGCGAGAAGCGCCGGAATAACCCTAGCCGATCGGTTCGTTGACGAAAAGACGGCGAGCGCGGAAACTATAACTGACGGACCGAAGATGACTGGAACATTTTTTGACAGGTCAAAAACAGAAAGAAATGGAAGCGCGAGGCCTGCATAGCCCTAAGTCTGAGACGACAGACCACCAGGTGTTGTGGGAGAACATGTTCCCACGTCCCAAGCAGAACAAGGACGGAAGCGCAGGGTACAGACGACACTGTCCCCAATCTTTGGCGCACAAGATATCAATGGACACACTATAAAACACTTAATTAGTCTCAAATATTCAAGCGAGCGAAGACCCTGCCGGCAATCGTTAGGATCATACGGCTCCGAGTTTTCCATTGATTAAGCGAGGCCCGAGTGCGCCATTATCGTACTAGTCTCATACCCGCCGCTCTAGTACTATGCGACTCTTGATGCGACTGCAGGTTTCCATTCAAGAGCTCGCTACTTTCATTTCCAATCAAGACCACGTGTGTCCTAGTACCGTTTAATGTATTGCCGATCAAGGGAGACGGTGTAAACGCAGTGGGAGAGCGATTTCGTGATCAGGACAGACGGACTTGTCCAACTGAGAAGAACAGAAGGATCTGTGAGAATAAACGACTCGCTTGTCGTTCGTTGGTGCGAAAAACCAGGAGCATAGGCCATCAAGTTGCCATGGGAGTTGGAGCTTTGAAATTTGAACGGTTCAGTCCCATTTACTGTGAGTAATGAGGGTGGAGCCGTTAGTACGTGTCACGTAAGTAATACAAGCGTCATGCGGGTTAGCATATTCCAGGTGTAGTAGAAATTGACTTATGTGGAGTAGTGGTGATCGGGCTTCAGACTGGCGGCGGTCAACTAGTAGCGGTCAACTAGTGAGCGCGCTGCGTACGTAACGCGGGAAAAACGTGTTTTTTTACTTGTCGTCGTGCTCGCGCCGCAGCTAAAGAAGTGTACTGTGCTGTTTGCCACAAGGATCACTGTAGGACGCTGAGACACATCGAAGAAAAGGTGATCACATAAACGCAAATCGTGTCTACATTGTCCGGCACACTGTCAGAGTGTCGTCAGAGAAGATCTTTCCGACTTTGCTCAGTGATATATACCATCCGCCGCCCTTATGCGAGAACATGGTCTTGGGGGTAAATGGTGGCCTGCGATTGAAGTAGATCGCAGAAGGGAAGGGGGTCCGTGTGTAGCACCTTCCTTCGTTGACACTAGGAAAGCCATCAAGGTCACCAACACGAATTAAATTGTAAATCACAGTGTTACAACCAAAGGGCGCTCCTAACCCGACTACACTTGCAACACTTGCCTCTCTCAATACAAACTCTTGAGTTCGTACATCATGGCGCCCAGCGAGCACTTGAGTCATCAACTTCCCTCACCGAAATATAGAGAAACTTTCTTTAGAAGTCCGCGATTTTGTCCCCCCGGTGGTGGTGACGGTGCGCCTTTCTCGGTGGTCAACCATGGGCCCATTGGTCCCCTGCGAGCATCGTTCTCATCCGTATGTGTTCTGCGCTGCGTCCACCGCGCCCATACGCCGTCCCCTTCTTTCCCCTTCTTCCCACCGGTTCCAGCACTTAATAACGTCCTTGCGGCGACCAACATATCCATCGCTGGAGTCGCCCCCCTGGCTAGCATTGCTGGTGGTATCTCCTCTTCTACATCCTCCATTGGGAGTGTTGCAATAGAAGGGGACGAGATTCCTAGGGCCGACCCTGAGGGTATAGGGCCGGGTTCGGCAACAACGTACGCGAACAACGATCCCTCGGCACGGGCAACGCGAATTAATCGCCAGCCTGCACTTTCAGCAAGCGACCGCAGCTCTGGAAGTGTGCGTTCTTGTCCGCCAAGAGTCACTTGCATCTGCACCCGTGTCAATAAATAATGGCTAGTCGCAAGAAATAAAGCTGACTGTCATATCCAACCAGTATGCATTTGTGCTAGCCCCGCCAAGGTTCGCAAGGAGTGGCCAGCGCGCCCCGCGCAGGGCCTCTGCACCTCCCTCGACTTTGGGCTCTGATTCCCTCGCGCCGGTACATGCGTAAGGTAAGAGATGATCGCCGATGACAAGGTACGTCGGCTTCTTATCAGGTGCGGCCTCATCCGCGGCGCGGCGCAGTTGAAGGAGGATGCGCCGAGCGAGTACATCGGGCCAATCGTGGCAGACCACACGCAAGATAAAGACGGCAGCTTTGATGTTGCCATCGTGCTTAGGTTGAGGTTTGAAGAAATCGTGCACTAACGTTCAACGGTCAGTATTCTGAATAATAAAATAAAATAGATCAAACGCGTGCTCGAAGCGGACCTTGGAAGCGCACTCTATCAGATTTAATCAAGTTGGGGCTGTGAATTTGCCATGCCTACAAGGCATTAATCAGTATCATAGGAAATGGTCCCAAAAGAAAAGTCGCACGTCCTCGCCAAGTTTGCACACCGGCTCGCGGTCCTGTATAATGAATCGCAATTTTGGAAACCGCTGCGCGAGTCTCAAGGTCGTCGATCCAATCCCACCACCGACATCCACAACGAGTGCACCTTCTGCTAGGTCTGGAAACGGAAAGGCTGTTGCAACCTGTTAAGGATGGGCATTTTTTGGCAAGCAGATAGAGATTACCGCATAGTTCTGCATCCGATGCACCCGTCCAGCCTTCAGTTCCGGCCATAGCCCTGGCAAATCTTGCAAGCCGGGTACTATTTTCGGGAGTCTCGAGCCAAGTCCAGTATGAGAGGGTGGTGCGCTGTGATAAGTTGAAGGCTGTGGGTATGAGTACCGGCGCAGTATCCGGTGTGGGAATGCGCGGAGGTGAAACCGGAAACGAATAGGGGCGGTCGTCGTTCGAACCAGATAGTTTGGGGCGCGATAGCAAGCGGCGGATGACAGGCTGTGCACGAGCAAGCGGGGATTTAGGGGCACTCTGGGTTGAAGGAGATTTTGATCCAGATGTGAGAGATATGGGGGGAAGGAGTGTAGTGCTTGTTGTGGGAGTAGTCGTGGACGGGATGGGTGGTACTGTGGTACTGCTACGAGAGAAAAGGCCGGCGAAGGGCGTACGCTTTGAAGTTGTTTCCGGAGAGGATAGAAGAGCGTCGGTGAAATAGGCAGAAGCTTTGAAGAGTTCGTCGGTACTGTGAGTGCAGAGTTGTGTGAGCGAACGAATGACCTCATCAATAAGAAAAGACACACTTTAGGGCTGCAAGGGCGGCGACGCCGCCACCTTCGGCATCGTATTTCTTCTCGGGGCTACGAGTAGTCACCATGTAAGACACAAAAAAAGGGAATCGAAGGGGGGGAATACTTACGCAGCTCGGCATTCTGTGAATGAGCGTCCAGAGTCTAGGAGAGCGGAGACACGATTAAGCGCGAAAACGTCTGGTTCGCGTTCCCGTACGAGATGGTGGGTGGCAAGTAGTCGTAATATATGGCCTAAATGCAGCGTCGGGGTAAACACGAAGGGGAAGACACATGTAAAGACGTACTGATTTTCACAGAGTCTACGCCTACGCTGGCGGATATTTCTATAACAGATAAGCCTGCGGGGCCAGCAGAACTAAGGAGTTCTGGAATGTGAGATGCCTCAAAGAAGCGTAGGCATGATGGAAGGTGATACTGATTACAGGAGTTACGATGAGAAAGAAAGGAAAAGAAAAACAGACTGGGCGCACAATCATGCTAGCATCAGCATATTGTCAAAAGAGGGGGGCGAACGACAACGGCTAGCTGCGAGGCTGCAGAGATGATGCGAGAGATGGCGTTCGCGACATCTGGGCGAGAGGTAAGTTGCTCTGCAGGAGAAGAGGGGTCTCCAGGAAGGTTGAGGTCGGGAAAGTCGAGAAGTAGGTCATGTACTGGATGGCGGAATTTGGGTATTAGATGACTGAGATTGAGAGTAGTGTGAGGCAGAGGAAAGGGTGTGGTTTGAACGGGAAAGGAGGGGGGGAGTAGGTGAGCGGTGGTGCTTTGGAGGAGAGGGCGGGGATGAAGGGGAGGGATTAGAAGGATCTTGTCGTTGGGGATGTTCTGATGTGTAGGCGGCATATATCTCGTCGATAGCGCCACCGATAATAGCGTGTAGAGCGCGTAGAGTAACAAAGGTCATCTGTAGACGCAAAAAGCAAAGCACGTCTGGTCCAAGTCGCTGTACTTGTTATATCGAGAGCGAGCGATGAATCGATGACGAGTGTGACGTGATGCCGACCCTGGGCCTTGACATGCATGACATCTCATGTGTTCAAATCGAAGCTCCCAAAGTTGGCGCAATTTAACCATTCATTCCTGAGACAGTGACATTGTCACAGTCTCGGAAAGCGCAACGAATGCGTCGAGCAGCGCAGGCACCACAAAAGGTTCTCGGCATTCCTCTTTAATGTCCAGTAAAATACGAGCGTGACGCGCCTCCTCTTCCGCAAGGTTAGCTTCTGCTTTTATCCGTCTGGCGGTCTCCCGTTCTGCGAGGAGACGCAGCGCTTGTATGTAGCTTTCCAACATCGGGATGTAGGCTGCTCCACCTCGTGAACAAGAAGCGAAAAACAAAAAAGCATAACAAGCCAGACGTACAAGCGAGATTCTGAGGCTGAGGCTGCGATGGAACGCTGATTCCAGCGCTCTCGAATACCGTACGTAGCCTAGCCTCGAGCTCGCTTGGTTGTGAATGCGAGCCGCTACCAGTTCCAGCGGTAGCCGTTCGGTCACGAGGGCATTGCCTCACAACTCTAGGTGGCAATCCACTCGGAACCCCACGAATGTTATATGAAAGAAAAAACCTTCGAGAGTACATGAGAGTCATTAGCCCCAGCGCGCACAGGAGCAGACCGAGTGAATAAGCGTACACCATCAAGCGAACGCTGTACGTTCTGTAAGCCCATCTGATGGCCCAAGATGCGAAGAAGCGCTCACATGAAGTTCTCTCGCAGAGTCGATGTCTGCGCCATTTGACACCGGTCACAAACATTCTTTATAACGGGCTGTTCCATGATGCAAAGTTAGGCTCATTGAGCCATGTACGAAGCAAGTTCCCACGTTTGTAGACACCACATCCCAGTACATGTCAATATCACTCGTACCATGGTGAGGCTTCACAACGTTCGTCGGTCTAGGATGTGGCAATCCAACATTTGTAAGGACATTCCTGAGCCAAGGCATGAGCGAATGAATATCGGCCTCTGATACATTCTGTCCACTCGGCCCATCGAATTGAATGCGTAGACAGAGGGTTATGTCGTTCTTCATTGGGCTGCCCAAGGGAATATAGCAATGATGGTGGCGTCAAGGGCGTTATCGTCGACTGTCGGTAAGATCCAAAATAAGGCCTGACTAAAACGCATCCTTCCCACGGCCCGGGCCGCTTTCCGTAACTCAGCTTCAAACTCAGTCCTTCGTACTTGAGTTACTGTAAGTATCTTACATGGGCAAACATAGTAAATATAAGGGTAAGAACTATTGAGAATGCATTGGTGGGCATGTGGACCCCAGTCGTCCTCCCCCTCTTCTTTCTCTTCTTTGCGTTTCTGCACTGGGCTCATCCCTTGTTTGCGCCCCTGGTTAGTGCCCTCTCCCCCCTTTTTCGTGCCACCCCCGATGTGCATGCAAGGGGAGTGGTACACGAACGAACAGATCACCCCCGTTCGTGCAGGAATGGGAAGGCGTGTCGCCACCTTTTTGTGCACGCCATTTATGCACAACAGCAACACGCGGACGAGGGCCGCGTGCCCAAACCCCAAATTGGCACGAAATAACGTTTTCGCGCAGAGGGGCATGCGAACTAGCTCGCAATGACGGAAACGAGTGCTTCCCAGCCCTCGTTTAGCAAAGCGGATTCTAATGGCCGCGCGGAAGCTCCCCACCCACCCCTTTGCGGCCCTGCTCCTGTTTCCGTGTAAATGGAATGGACGAACGGGGGTCGTGCGGGAACTGGCAGGGCCCCCCTTCTCGCGCACAAAGGCAACACACGAACAGCGGGCTGCGTGCGAATGCAGACATGGAAGCTGCGTCCCCCCTCCCCTGGTTGCATGCAGAGGGGGTAAGTGAACTGGGGCGCACGTGCAAACCCAGGTCCCTTTGCGCCATGCACCCTCATTTGCGTGGCCCATAATGGTAATGGGTGCACCCCTTGGGCTATTTGCGGGAAAAGAGGGCACACTACCCAACTACAAGCAGAGGCAGGCATGTGACGAAAAGGTATGGGAGGCGCGCACTGCCCGTCAACGGCCTCACTATCACTGCGAACGAGCGACTTTCGGGTCGACTTGAAAAAGTGTTCATGGTTTATTAGCTAATAAAAGAGCTGACGTCAGAAATCACGTTCTGATGTGCAAAAATAAATGTTTAGAGACTGAATTCATGGCCGGTTCAAAGCGAAGCGGAGTGGGAATGAAAGTGAGTTGTGCAAACCTGATAAAGAAGAGCCCTATCGCTTTGTTTTAGATCTTGCCGCGATAATGACGAACCGGCTATCGCTATCTGAATACATATGTAACGCACACGCCGTGTAACAGGGATTTCCAGCTTTGCTTTTATTCGTGTAAAAGTTGCAGATCTTCCAAGCCGTACAATCGAACAAATCACACCCACCCCTCGTACCCTCTAATAACCCACACTGATAAGGTAATCAGCGAGGGCCTCGACTATCTTGGTGGTCTCAGGCGCTTGGATTGGCGCAAGGTATTCAGTAACGAGCACTGCCTGCTTCGTCTTTACTATGACTGCCCCATCGGCCTAAGTATGCGAGTGAGCATAGGAGATGCGTAGGACAACGACTGGGTGTGTGCTGTGCGTACCGACTTCTTCAGATAGACACTGCGGTCGTTTGCTTGGAGGGTGAAAAACTTCTGTCCAACAAGTTTGAGTCCGTTCGTCTGGACGTGATCTGAATTGGTAAAAGCGGTTATGATGTCCTTCTGCTCCTGTGGCGAGAGCTACCAGGGTTAATGTGGCTTAGCCGTTCAAACGAGGCGAGTCAGACATGGGACACACAGTGTAACCTGGGGATGTTGCCCAGACGCCCCCTTGTTGGCCGAGTATGGCAGCTTTAGAGACTTTCCCGCTGCCCACAAGATTGGTGTCGACATAAGCTATGAACGCGTGGATCAAAAGATCTTGCGGATAACATTACAACCGATGGAAACATACACTGCCAGGACATAATGTGAGAATGAAGGTGAGTGTTGAAAGGAAGGCTAGGAGGTGTGTTGGTTGATCGGGAGGCGCTGCTGAGTACGTCCGGCTCGGAGATCACCATCCGATATAGTAACAAATCGGTGGTGATGGCCGCGGTGCGCCCATTTGTCCGTGCTGGATAATCTCTTTCATTCCACTCACAAGCACGATACAGTAATTGTGTTTGATCGACTGTTTTCCCTGTCCTGAGCGCCTATCACCATAAGCCTGAATTGGTTTCTGAAAACCCCTTATCGGACATAAACAAGGACATTAAAGGCATTTCCTTGTGTATTTTCGCGTGGGAAATCACTCCAAATCCAAGGCCGAAATCACAGTCACGTCACGTGTTTCTCCCCACAACTCTTGATCCAGGTTCATTTTTGCCATGGCAAGCTATCTTGAGCAACTCGAATGTCTCACTAGAGAAATATCAGACAGCTTTCCAGGAAATGAGTTTCTCATATCCCAACTAATCACGCTCGTGACGACCTGTCCACCCACCTTCACATACGTTCATGACCCTTACACGACGCGGGTCACTGCATCCCTCGTCAACGCTTTGATCTCATCCTTGTCCGCTGTCGATGCAAAGTCGTTTGTTCCGGAAGATGACACGATACCCACCATCGCATCTGCGCAGGTCAACGCGGTCGCGTGTTTCACGGCGCGACTCTTCTATGACACGACCCTTAACCGTCTGGCCAAGTGGCATCCTCGTTGGGATGACGGGTGTGAAAACTGGCCCGGAGGGTTCACCGGCGTGCGTTACAATGACAGTCTCGACGGGTTCTTGCACGGTCTACGTGTATTGCACGCCCAGCTCAGCGATGACGAAGCGGGACGAACACCCCAAAGGAGTAGATTAAATGTAAAAGTTCAGGTGCGGAAGACTACCGTGAAGATGGTCCTAATCATTGAGCGGGCGGAGAGGATAAAGGACTCGCTGCCCGAACTCCTCGTCCCCCTCACAAGATTGGCCGAGTTAGTACGTCGTCTTCCAGCTGACTTACTGCTAATTAAACCCTATTCAAGTCAAAGGTGGATATACATACAATACTCATCTCTCAGTCCCCTTGGGAAGAAGCTCAAACCTTTGATGGGTGCGGCTGTTGATCCATTTCACTTATCGGTGCGTCCTCCTTCTCAAGAAGGTGCGCATCTAGTTTCCTTGCATTTTATTTGGCTACAATGGTTCTTGACACAGATACACGTCGAATCCTGGTCTCTCGCTTTCCCACTGATGGCGATGTCTCAGCTGCACCACATGCCTACCATCCTGCTCTTGCGCAATTCTACGCACAATATGTAGATGCTCTCTGTAGCATCTGCGCCCCGTTCACCCGCGACCCTCACGAACTTTCTTACGTCGCAGCCGCACAATGGCCCAGCTTCGTCGCACCAGTTCTCGATGCTCAAAGGGACGCTAATCAGTTTCACCCCATCCCAGAGGACGTACGCATGCGCCTTCTGCGAGTGTTCTTACCTAGCTTCACTGCTGCACTTGAGGCACTCCTTCCTCGGCGGATGCACGCTCGTACATGGAGTCAGACGCCTGACGTAACAGATGGCCCAGCGAGTGACGAGAAGGGCGTTGAAACGACCATCAGCTCCCTATCCACTCTACAGAAGTATATATTACTCGCGGCTTTTCTCGCTTCCTCGAATCCGCCGAGGACAGACATGCGCATGTTCGCAAGAAGCCGTGAAACGCGATCCAGGCGTCGGCGTGGCGGTGGGACCCGTAAGGCACCGCAACGCAGTGGAAGTACTCCAGCGAAGGTGAGCCCGATCTCGTACTGACACCGGCAGCGAATTGACGTATCGATGATGAGGTGCCTCAACGTCTCGCCGGCCCTGCATCATTCCCGCTTGACCGCATGAGTGCGATCCTTGCCGTTCTACTTGAGGAGTACGACCTCGAATCGCGAGTTATCAGCAAGGAGTTCACGCAGCTCGGAGAATACACCGAGATGGAATTAGTACGGGTGCACACGTCTGGAGCGGTATGTATTCGGAAACCGTATTGTTGCCACTGGCGCTGACACCGCCAAAAAGATCACGGAGCTTTCCGCGGCTCATCTTCTTCTGCGAGTATCCCCGCCAGATCGCCTTGACGGCCCGCCTATGTACAAGTGCGGAATCTCATATGACGTCGCACTCGCTCTAGGTCGCGATCTGCGCGTCCCTATGCTTGACCTGATTTGGGAGGCCGGTTAGAGGGTCATGTGCCGTACGTGGCGTCCAAGTCCAACTTGGGGTTGGACAGGGATAGTACTATGTGGACGGTTCTATGTCGTCGTCATTCCGTCGTACATACTATGCACGGAACGCTCATGTGGGCTAATTGTCGCAGAGTGCTGGAATGACCCTGCAAACAGGGTCGGAGGCTACCACCACAGTATACCAATTAAATTTCATTGAACAATAATATAGTAACTCAACCACGAATTGCAACAGAGGCAAGTTACCGTGGGGGTTACGCGACTGTTACACGACGTTTCCTAGACTCGTCGGTAAGGCGACGTCGTTCTCCCGTGGCCTCTTCATTGCTTTGCTGGAGACACACATGGCACGAGACGTGGCGAGCAACGACTTGACGAAGTAACTTGAAAGTAGCTCACTCATTGGTTACTCGAAGACTAATCGATTTATCATATCTGAAGCCTATCGGTAGTTGTGGACCGCAGTATTAAGTTCTCTTCCTCTCAACGCGAACACATGGTTTTTGGGCCCTCCCACGGCCCTACAAGGCCCAGGAACAATCCAACGACTTCGGTTTTGAAGACCATGTGTCAACTGTCTGACGGCATTGCAGACAACCTGGTTTCGTGAACATGGGCCATCAGAACAGTATTTCTCAACGAGACAAGGAAAAAACTGATGCCAGTCGACCCTAAGGGTAAACAAAGTTTCTTTCGGCCATGACTGACACACAGAACAAAGTGCATCCACTCGAAATCCGACCAGGTGGTGGTTACCATTGAAGGCATAGACCGTGCTGATATAAGCCAGATCTCGGTCAGCTGGTCGCTGGTCAGTTGTCAGTGGTCACCCGTCCTCCCCAGACAGGAACAGACAGCACGTAAACCGCTGTCCTTTAAACTCATCGAAGACTCGAAGGGGAAGAGGTGAGTTGACGGCGACAACTTGAATAACACCAATCATGCCGGGACATTTGTATCTGTATGACCGGTGTGGGTGCCAACGAGATTCCCATATTCGGGGAGAAGCCGACATCGGAAGAACTGGAGCAACGGATACCAATACCAAAAAGACCTCTCCACGCGCTCGTTTTTTCCAGCGCAGCATGACGCATGAACAAGCACGTTATCTCGCACATAAATACCCCCCTTGGTCCTCCTCTCGTTTCCCCATCTGCCGCCTCTCCCAGAATGTCAGTCATCTCCGAGCCTCTTAAGAAGCAGCGTCTCGTCGCTCTTGCTCTTTGCTGGGTTTGGTCGGTGGTCGCCGCCTGTGTTGGCCTCAATGCCCTCATAAAGTTTGTCCATTCCCTTACCCCGATCCGCTCAATCTCACATTGCTTGTCTCTAGGACCAACCAGACCAAGACACATTTCCGAAAGCTCGCTCCCCCAGGCGTCACTCTCGAATTTCATATCAATGGTACCCACATCCCTCTTTTCTCGTCATCTCCGCTGAGTCCTTTCCTCCTGCGCAGATATCTACCAATCTGGCGTGGTCGTTACGAGCGTTTGTGCAGCTTTGGCTGTCACCGCCTCAAAGCTCTTCTTCGTCACGATCAAGTGGCCGGCACGCTCTACTGGCTCGCTCAAGATTCAAGCGTGGATCTTGACCTTTTTCAGTGCATGGATTCTCGCAACGCAGATTCCATATACCATTTTCACGGCGAACCACCGTGCGAAAGTCGACGGCTTTCTTAATGGCGTACAGATACCTCAGTCAATTCTCCAAGCGGCACTTGTTGCGGAGGGACTGTCGGATAAATATAGTAAGCTGCACCACGGTAAGTCATGAGGCGTCACTCGTACCCGCCCAGGTGTTGATATCCTTTGTAGCCGTCCTTCTTGCTATTTTCCCTTGGATTGCACTGCTCTTTACTGGTATACTCGTTGCTGTTCTCTTCGCGGCTGCTCGGAGACGCGATGAACTAGAAACGGCTTCGCAGTCGTCCATGATGGAAAGGGAAAAGGGTAGCCTTGACGGATAAGTCCCACCTCTTCTATTGACCGCTGTTGTTACTTTGGGACGTTATCCCACTGCAGCACTACGGGGTGTTGATGGCCTTTCATGACTGTATGTAACATTGCGCCAAGCTCCCTTCCCTTCCCACTTTCCCGTGCACAAACTAGTATACCTCTGGTTCCTAATAAACGGCACGAATCTCTGTATGAACAACGTCTGTTGCACGTCGCGAAACTCACGTCCCTGCCCGAGGCAGTGTTGTAGGTGAGAGACGATAGGTTTCAGATGCACAACAAATTCCGCGGCAGCTGGGCAACTCCAGGTACGACATGCGTTGGAAATTCGGGAAAAATAGGGAATCCCTAACATCTGAGATCTGAGGCCCGGCACAATTGTCCCAATACAGCAGCCCGTGTCTGCTGTACTGTAATTCGCTTCGCTATTAAGCCGACAGCGGTCAGATCAATGCGGATCTGTAAAACTTGAGCGGTCAATGAAACCGCATGGAGATAGAAATCTTCCATAATCTGGCGCATGATACTGGGAATCCACTGCGACCCGCGTGTGGCGCGGGGTAAACCAATCACATTGTTATCGGGCTCCACCACTTGTCCTCACATGCACACTTCCACCCACACTCCTTTTTGATAGGTAGGCTGTTTTGCCTTGCGATCGAGCGCTTGTGGCGGCGGCCGATTTGAAACGAATTTCCAATAAGGACGCAGGCGATTTCCACCTTGGAATGTTCGCACGTCGCACGAGACGTGGGGCAGCGCCACTACGAATTTGATCGGGGCGTCTGCTTGAGGCACAAGTGGGGTCCAATTGGGATAATAGGCGCACGATTAGCCAAGAAGTGACAACTGGATCTCAATGACAGGTAAGGTGGTGTGAAAGTACATGCTCGTGTAGTTCCTACGAGAATCAGCACACGCATCACAGTGCAACGGATGACTTGCCTTTTTACTAGTCACGACCGTATCGCAACTTCCCATGTGCTCACCTGACCTCCACCAGCACAGGTAAACCATATCGTCGTTGCTCCGACTCGCACTATCATCGCCAGCCAATCGCTCGACGTCTTGGTCAGTGAGCATGGTGACGTCCTCCTCGTTATTAGGACCGTGCACCTCCTGCTGTCGGTCCCGGGGCGAGGATCTGGAGCTGTTCTCGATCGGCGGCGACGATGACGGGCTTGTGCCAGGAACGTAATCTTCGTCGTCACTCGACTTGGACGGTGCCTTTCGTTCGTGAGAACTCCCGCCGTTCGCCTGTCCTTCTGCCTTCAAACGTGCCACCAGCCTTCTCAGTCTGACATTCACCTTCTTTTCGGCGCGTAGCTCATCCTTTATCTCGTCCAGCTCGGCTTCCCTCTCCTCGAATTGTCGGTGAAGCAGTTGGTATTCGCGTTCGAATTCCGGTGCGATTGCTGCGCGGTAGCGTACGTCGTCGTCCGTGCGACGTGCACGCTCGATGAGCATTTCTGACAGCGCCTTGTACTTCCGAACTTCGGTCTCGAGCTTGTCCACCCGGCCTTCGAAAGTGGCGCGGATCATGGCGATCCCGTTCACAGATTGTGATTCTGCAAGGGTTGCGCGCGCCAAAAGCTCTTCGTTCTCGGAACGCGTGGTGCTCGCGAAGGCAGAGGCTCTTTGGTATTGCTCGCGAAAGAACTCGACGTCAGTCAGCGCCTGCGCCTTGTCGGCGCGCAGGGCATCGGTTTCGCTCTGTAATGCCGTTTTTTCTTCGGACCATTGTGCGCGTTCTAGATCGAAGGCGGCTTGCGCTTCTTTCTCTTGGTCCGTCTGAACCCCCGCGGCTACGTGGTCGGTCCCCTGCGTGGAGAACGGCGGCTCGCTTCCGGCTCGCTTGTCTCCTGGATTTACCTTGCCGTTGGTCGGTTGCTCACGCAGGGCATTCATTTGCGCCTGCAGCTCCGAAATTTCCTCGGACTTTGTATGAAGAAGGTCCAAAGCTGCCGCGAGCTGGCTACCTAAAGAAGCTTGTGGTGATGCATTAGGTGGTTGACTTTGAGTCGAGCCCTGTGTGGTCGGCGGTACCGAACTTGGCTGGGGGAGAAAGAGCATCAGGCACGGAGTTAATGCAGGGTGGTGAAGCTAATCACCTCGTTGTCGCGCGGAGACACATTCGCCGCACCTATGTCAACATGTTGATCTGACTTGCCTCGGGTAGCCATGCGCTCCCTAGGCTCGACTGAGGGGCCGGCTTCGCGAGGCTCACTAGGGATTCTACGTATTTTCGAGTTCTCCATCGCGACAGCTTGCGACTGAGTAGGAGACTCTAAACCGTTCAAGACTTGCTTGAGCACCACATGCGGCGGAGGCTGTGTGATGTTCCGCGGCGAAATCGAAGTACTGCTTTGCCCCTCCACAAGGTTCCCTGTTGAATTCGAAGCTGCGCGTCGTAGTAGCTCTAACCTAGCGCGGGCTTCGGAGGCTCGGCGTTCTGCGAGCGTTCCAGTGTTGCGTCGCAAGGGCCCATCTTTAATGGGACCAAGTTGCTCAACGGAGCTCGGGGTGGCGTTCGCAACAGGTCGAGGGTCCGACCTTTCTGGTAATGGAGATTTCGTGGATGGTGCGATGATGGCATGGACCTCAGGTTTAGTCAAGGATTTTCGGGTGGGGCCAGGTAACGTAGGTGAATTTTCGAGCTCTTCACGTCCTTCCTGAATAGAAAGATTCGTGGCATTATCTTGTAAGTGATCGGCCTCGTTGCGAAGCTCTGAAACGTGGCTTGTATTCGCGTTTCGACCCACAGGCTGGCTTTCAGCACTCAGCTGGCCCGTTGGACGATTGTCCTGAACCTCCTGAGAAACTTCTCCAGCTCCTTCGCCACTCGCGTCTCCCGTGAACGTTTGTAGAGGATCACTCGGAGCAGGACCTCGGTTAGGGCTTCCCAATTGAGGAGAGTGCCGCGATACAGAATGCTGTGGCTGTGGCTGCGACTCTTCCTCTTCTTCGCGCAAAGCAATAATCTGAGACTCGGAGAGAGGCCGCTTCGGTACGGTCAAGGGAGTCTGTGTCCGCACAGACGTCGCTGTAGAGAGGATGGAATACGCATGCCGTTCTGGTGGGGGGTCTCTGCGTTTGGCTGCGACATGTTTTCTTTTCGGCGGACCAAATTTCGCAGTTGGGGTCGGCACCCACATCTCTATTTCTTCAAACGGGGGATGGGGAGGCGCCCTATCCGGCGTGTGGTGAGAGTGTGCGGAAGGTCGTTCAAGGTTGCCGCCTGGCTGACTATCGATGGTGGAGACAGGCTTCCTTTTCTTAGAAGGTTTGTAATTATCATCTGCGTTGCTTGGAGAGGGACGCTTGCGCTTGTGAGTCGTGCGGACGGGAGACTCGGATGATTTAGTTAGGCTGCCATTATCAGTCGGACGGCTGCGAGCTACTGGAACTTGCAGTGATGAGGACGATGCGAGAGGTGTCTCTTTTTTTGCTGTATGATTCAGCATATGAGTGTGTTGAAGTAGCGCAGCTGGGGAATAGACACCTTTCTTTCTTTCCCAATCCTTGATGAGTTCCGACGAACAGTGTGAATTGGGAACCCAGGAAAGCGGCCAGGGCTTGCCTGTTTTAGGATCTTTACCGGCCCACCGTACTCTATACCGCTTTCCATCCTCTGCAACGATCTCAACGACCTCCCACCAAGTCTCCTCGTTAGGAGTGGGGTCATTTCGAATCCGGCGAGATCCCGAAGACATAGTTAAATAAGGTGTCCCCCGCCGTGCTTAATCGGCCAGTTGAGAAAAATGATTTCAAGTTTGGAAAAAGAATGCGGACAAGGCAAGTCGAAGGTGAGTCACGCTCTTCATCGATTCGTCATTCAAGAACCTGTGGACCACACGCCTCAAAATGGGTCGTCCCACGGACCGCATCCGGCAACTACCGAGACTCTCTATCATGAGCTTAGACACGCCGCCGCTCAGATATTCACTGCTCAGCTGATAGGCAGTTTTTCTCTCATTTCTGGTAGCCCAGGCCTAAAAAATTTCCTAGTCGCCTCCATTTTTTCCCCGGCCGCCAACTCTGACTCGTCGTCATTTTGAAATGCGATCACTTGATATAAACGCGACCGGCAGTGATGACTCCTGGGTAAACGGAAAGATCGAACCTGTGCTCAAGCTATCCAACCGTGGAATCTATACACCTACGCAAGGGAGTTATGCTGCGGCTTGGACCATCAATTTCCTGTGTCTGTTTCCGCAATGTACAACGTGTGCTGGCTTGTCGGAGATCAGGACACGTGCTAACTGCATGATCATCCTGGCCCTCCGTTAGTTTCGTGGAAACACGCAAGTTGCTACCCTCCTATCCTTGCCTCAAAGCTTTGGGGTCCCCCTACTTCTGCCGTTTTCTCCCTTTGGTATTTTAAACCGCCTTGGACACGTCCTTCTTAGACGTTCTGCTCAATAAAGTGCGATCCCGAAAAATGGAACTCTCGGTGGCTATCACAATAGGTTTATTGGGGGTCAGGCACCGTCCTACTACATCATCTCAGGCGGTCGCCGCGTGACTGTACGTATGAATGGCTCTCCCCGCTTGGATCGGCTATGTTGATCGACCGGAGACGAGGATTGGTGCATTGTACACACTACAGTGCACAGGATTGCCATGCTGTCTCCTCACGGAAATCGCCCCAGTACGCGGTAACTGCTTAGTAGCTTCGTGTGACCACCTTATGTCTCAGACCACTTGGGCTCTTTCACCACTTCCTCCTAGCGGTGCAACCCCGCCTCCGTTGCCACTCGGTTTCTGACTCAGGCAGCTCCACGATCGACAAATTTAGGCTGTCTTCTATGTAACAGCGCGCCGGTCGCCTGTATAAGGCGCCTTGCAACCAAGTGTCATACCTTGGTGCTAATTTAGCATCGTGCTAGTAACGAAAACAAGCTTTCAGAAGACTGTATTTGGGGGATGGCTGGTAAGGATCCTCAACCTCGTCTTGATAATTCTATGCTGCTAGTGTGCTTTGAGTAAAGGCAATCATACGAAAGCGTTTGACAGGCAGCGATGAACCAACGTTGTACAGATATCGTGTCTGCGAAAATCGCATCCATTGGATCCATTTGCGAAATAGGGCACAAACTGGAACCAATGATGCGGGTACGAATTACCCGGTTCCTAAGGCTTCTACCCACCACCGGACAGAGATGAATTGGCGCAGCCGTGACAAACCATTGTACTCGAGAGATGTACCCTGGTGAGACATTGATCTCCCTCACCTCCGCTAGTCCGCAGATTGATTTTAACATTTCCGTAGTTTTCGCAATCCAGTAAATGGGAACTCTGGCATTCCCGAAGACCCTGATTAGAGTAATAGATAGGTAAGACATTTATCAAGGAGTGTGAAGATGCCGGATATCCACCTCCATGCGGGCGAAAGTTTGACACCTTTCGGACATATCATAACAGTTATTTTTGTTTCGCATCGGTTTATGACGCTCTCCAATTTACGGAACGGATATATCTTACGTGTGCTGGTGAACAATGGTGACATTCGGTAGAGAGGCTGGCTCCACGAATGTTCTCTTCCGAACTAACTAGCTGCAATGAATCCCTACTATCACCTATCCCTACATTTTTTATGTGATTTGGGCATGGCCGATACGGAAGGCTTGAACCAATGAGTCTCAACTGAGCTTGCAACTGAGTGTGTGTTTTAATTGAAAGAAAAAAACTTGGAAAAAGTGATTCGGGAACAAGTTCGGGAAGACGAGTTTTCTGAGTACCTTAATCTCTTTTTAAAAAATACGTTATCGAACTCCTGGCTGTTCCACCTCCGGTGAACAGCCTCGAAAAATTCATCCCCCGGAGGAGTCCTGCTCATAGAGTCAATGGGGATTCGCCGAATATGGAATAAAGTTCCGGACGCTGCCACACTGTGGTGTGGTGTGGCGGTGTTTGCCCAGTGACTCTGTCAGATCGTCTTGCCCATGTACAAGCTTTTCCTGGGATTTGAGATTCGAGTCGATGGCTGTATTCATGGACTGACATATCACCCTTAGGCTACAAGCCATCCACCATCGCGATGCCCGAGTCTCTTCCGAACACTGCCTGTGCCTTTGACTGCGCTTTTCACCAACTGTTCTATGTCTTAGTTAGGCTCCGAGGCCCAGCCGATTGCTCTGTATGTTTTAGTAACCCGAAGGTTTCGGCATCTATCTGACCCGAGATGACTTCGCCGAGAGGATTCTAGCGGACTCGAAGAAGCTCTATTATGAGGTACCGATGCATTTATACTCATCACGGAGTGATGATTTTTTTAATGAGCACATTACCACTACTCACTAGTACTCACTCTTCATGACTTCAGTCGGACAGCCATCAAGGTGGGTCCAGCTTATATTAAAAGAAAACATCCGCGAGAGCGAAACACAATTGGAGCGTACTACTCCGCTCCCCAGTATAAGAATCTTGGCCTCCTCGGATGCTCGGCACTACAAGGAACGCTCTGTCGTTTTAACCTCCTACTCTCTTTCTTCCTCCATGGATGAGCATGCGCTCGAAAGTGGTTATTTCTCTCCTTCAAGCTATTTGGGGCGAAGGGCGCGGGCGCCGACTCCTCGACATCATTCCTCTACACAACCACACCCTCCTGCATTGCAGGGAGATTTGGGGAGCCCTGGGCATTCTGGTGCGAGATTTCCCTTCGGGCGTCGTGCGTTACTAATGCTCTCCCATATAGAGTATCCACAGAGCGGAGCTCATCCGAGTTATCCCCTTCCCGTGCACCGCGCGTATACGCGTCCCGAACCATCACCCAGCCCCGCCCCTTCGAGCTCTAGTTCCGGACTTGCGCGACCTCGTGCGCACGGACAAACAGAAGGTATAGCACCTCAACCCATGCGCTACTCCTTCACCCACCCAGGAGGATGGCCAGATCGTCTTCAGCGCGCACGGCCAAGGGGCCTAGTTGCGCACCCCCAGGCATCGCGTTCGTCCTCGCATCTGGATCCAGGGCCGTCTAAACCTCGCCGAGGTAAGCGCAAGCGTCCCACGGGTTCGGAGAGTGGCACTTCTGCTCCTCAACCAATTGCTGCACACCGCGACACAGGTGGTCCCCAGAGGAGTCACAGGAGGCACTACAATATCGCCGAAAAGACACAATCCACCATGCTCCCTTCCGGTGGAATGTACATGACCTTTCCGTTGGATATCCCTTCTCCCGAACCGGATACCGAGGGTAGAGCCGGACCTCCGCCCTTTGAACATGGACCAACTGAGTTGCCACCCCGGCCTTACGAAAGCAACTCGCAAGTAACCGAAAGGGAGGGCAGCGGTCCGGAACGGCCCGCTAAAAGAGGACGACTTCCAGCGGACGTCATGGACCATGTAGGTGCCCCCCCAGTCAATTCCTGCTATGTATTCTGATCTCCACTATCTGGAATAGCTGCCAACAATTGAAGGTCGTCTACATAAGATTGAGGTTGCTGTCAAAGAATATGTCGACTCAAGAAATGATCGGGCCGTCGAAAAGTCGAAACTTCCTGGCCCCTAATGGACTGTTGTGTACTTTGTAATTCTGCGCTGTATCCCTTTGTTGTACTCACGGACGGTGGACTAAACATTCCCAGATATCCCAGGCATGTAGGATTTAGCCATACCCCCTCAGTTACCCTCAACCTGTAGTCCTGTTTTCCTGTTTCCTTAATTACTGTAATCGCCATGATTCTGAACATTCTGAACCCCTGAGGCCCTTGTCAGGAATACACAGTGTATGAAAAGACAAAAATCAGTCTATACCGATATGGGGATATTTTATGTTGTTGTTAAGGGGTTTGTCGGTTCACGCTTACGGTATTGCCAGCACGCGCTGCCACAGACGGGCTCGCTCTTGCTGCCACAACGACATGCAGTAATTGTGCACGTTCCCGACATTACACACTATGTTTAGCGCACTACTCACTCCTCTCCGCGCGAGATTCGAAACGTCACCTCTCGTTGAGACGGCAACCCCACGAGTGGATGGCAACGAGGGTGACATAGCGCCGGAGGACTTTGCACGCGACGTGCTCATCGAGCTTATGAGGAATGCTGTGGAGAAGCTCAAAGAGACGAGCGACATTCACACCAAAGTGGGGGTACGCATTTAGCGCAGGGACTCAGCTTGTGTCTTTCTGAGTCTTTCTAGGATTTGACCGAAGTACACCGCATCATGTTGGAGGATGCTTGCACCAAGGACGTATTTCGTGAAATGGATGGCTTTGTCGCAATTATCAACATTTTATCGACACTCCGCACGTCCCGCGATGAGAGTACCCTAGGTGAAGACAAGGAGCAGGTTCTTGGTGAGACCCTCGAAGCAGCACGTCTTGTGTTCGTCATCGCGTCGGAGGCAATGTCTGGTGATGAGGTCAACTCACAATATTTTGAGGTGCGGTGTCCTTCTTCTTTGTCTGCATCGTTCTCATTATCCTTTAGCGTCATGTGGGATACGAGTCTCTCTCCCAAGCGTTGCAACCTCTTGTCACGGATTCCCAGGTCGAAGATCAAATCCTGGGCTTCCTTTTCTCGTTTGCACTCAATGATTTCTCCGTTTCCAGTCTCTTTATGTCGCTGCGCGAGGCCGACTACGATGTGGTTGATTCCCTGATCAAGGATATTGAGGTTCGCCTTGGTCTCATCACCCAACCAGGCGCCATTTGTATTCTCCTAGACCTCCTACCACAACATTCGGAGGATACAATGCTACATTACATGGTCTACAGGCTTCTGGAGCGGCTGTCCGCTCTCAGGCACAGGAACAAGGTTATTCTCTGTGGCCTTGGTATATTGGGTCGTCTATTTCAGACATTCACCTCCCAAAAAAAACTCTTCGCTTCAAGCCGGAACGACGTATCGTGCAAAAGTTGCTGAGACGGATTCTTGACTTGGGTGCGACTACCGTAGACACGAGGATCATGTTTCAGTCAGCCGTTGCATCTGACGGAACTCTCAATGCGGACATCCTGGAGATGATCCGCTCAGGGATCAAGTCTAGGTGGCCGGACCATTTCTCGTTCGAGAGACGTGCTTCCCTCGAATTCTATGAGGAGAATGCAAAAGGTTTGCCCACAACAGGTTTCACATTCATGGTATGTACTAGGCCAATGTTATAAGTCAGAGCGTTGAAGGCTCCGCTCCTACGCATTAAGATTTGGATCTGGCTCGAGCGATACCCTACTAAGGATGCACAAACCATTTTCTCATTTCGCGTCGCGTCCCGCACACTATTTCACCTCAAAATCCGGGAAGATGGTCGTTTAGAATTATGGAGCCATGGCCAGCCGCCTCCCGGGGCCGTGACAAAGTCTAGCTTTCCAACATCTCGGTGGTTCCACCTCGCAGTAGTTCATTATCCTCACCGCGGTTCACACCCTAACTTGCGTCCGTAACAATTTCTTCCGCGTCTCTCACCTATCTGATCGCCGCACCAGGTTTCTTCGTGGACGGCGTTCTCATCGATCTGATGAGTTGGGCTTACCCACGACCCGAATCGTCACCACAGACTGGCACGTATGCAATCGGAGATGATTCAGGGGAAGCGAGCATGAGTTGGTGTATGGCTTCGGCCATTTTGCTCTCCAAACCGCTCGGTATGGTCGGTTCTGCTATCGGCGCTTTCACTCTGTCTGAACTTGCTATAGGAGATCACCTTCCACGTTTCGTTCATCATCTTGGACCTAGGTACAACGCGACCTTTCAATCGCAACATCTCGTCAAGTTCCTGACTTACGAGGCTTCTACCTCGCTCAACATTTTTCTCTCCAACCTCACTGCATCTAAGGGCGGTATTCCCGCATGACGTCGTAGCCTTGGTGAAAGCCATAAATGATGGAATCGGGATCGAAGAAGCATCTGTAGTATTTTCGTTTAGCCCGGCAGCATATCTGCCGAGTACTGACGGCGCGTTGACTCCCCTAAGTCGTTTCACCTAAAGATGGCAACGTCCATGCGACGAAGGCATTCTGCATTGACACTGCGATGTGGGAGATCGGAGGGGTGGCCGGTACCTTTGCGACTGATTCAACTGGCAAGGGTGAGGCCAATAAACTTTGCGAGAATCTGCTTGATAGTTCCGCACAGACACCGCACGAACTCTCAAGAACCCTTGGTATACTTACCGATGGTCTGAGAAACAGTTGGCAGAACTCAGAGGATATGGAACGCATGCGTACGTCGCCCATCTTTGCTCACGTTGTATTCTCACGGCACGTGTAGGGGGTTACGAAATACTGTCGGATATTTTGCGAAACAAGAGCGAGTTGATCAACATGACAAGCTATGAGACGCTTTTCGAGTTCTTGGGAATGAATTTTAAGACCCCGGAGTCAGTGGTGGCTAAAGTAAACATTGACTACCGGCCCTCACCTTCATTCTACACCACAGTCACTTCAACAATCACGAACCCTGTTGCATATCGCTTCATTGCGCTCGATTTCGAGCTCTGGTCTCGGACCCGGGGCGCGATCCAACGTGTTCACCTCGAACACTTCTTCGATCTCGTCGTGACAAGTCGGCACAAACGCTTTAATGTGAAGCAACAACTTGCTGGGGTTGGCCTCACCCGGCGATTTTTGTTTGCCTGGCAGACTTCTTGGTATTCGGCCGAAACCCTACCGTCTTTCTTGAAGTCGTTCAGAGCTGTGATGGAATCGACGTTCGTTGCAGATGACACCATCAAGCCTGTCTTGTCATACCTAGCTGCCCACCTTCATAACGGTGAGCTCAATATAATGCGGTTTGATATGACTCTCAACGCGTTGCTGTGAAGCTACTTCAGGGCTCTCTTCTCCGGCGTCAGTTCTGTCTCAGATAGACAATGACCGTTCCCGCGAGAAGGCGGAGCAGCTCTTTGAGGCCTTCGTCTCAATCTTGTCTGACTCACCTGAACTGTTATATGCGGTTTTCTGCCACCCTTCCTCTTACTCGTATTATCTCTTGCTCCTCGGCGACAAACCGTCGTCCTTTGTCGCGAAGCAAGTCCTTGACCTCATCGCGCTCAGTCTAAACAAATCGAAATCATTCAGTCGCAAATTCGAACTAGTCAGCGGTTGGACCATTGTGAAGACTGTTCTTCCCGATGCTTGGGACTCTAACGTTCACGCCGCGGCATTCGGGATCTTGTTGGGCCAAAATGGGGGTCAAGTACCCTTCGTTACCTGTTCCCATATTTTTCCCGCCATCATGGGCTCTTTGACTAGATTGCTGGCAATTGAGGCCCATGGAGCATATCATCGAGGTGTCGAGGCAACTGAAAATTGTGTGTGCAATATTTCATCTCTGTGAATGGCCGGTTCTTGCTAACGAGAACTCTCGAAGCTGATGGACAGTCTGCGATCTGTATCGAAGCGATCCTAGAAGAGCTTGTTCAATTGCAATCTTCATGTCCTACGTTCCGGGAATTATTCGAGTCCCAGCAGACCACACAAACGTTTACACAGGCGTTTCAATCGTTTAGTAGCGCGGCTGTCTCCTAATGAATTTTCCCGACATCACATACGGATAACCGAGAAACTTATGCACTTTGCTCTGACTCTGGCTCTGGACAATGCTGTCGCGGGGCCCCAAAAACGCGAGGTTTGTTTACTTTTCGCCTTTACCCCCCTAAGTTTGACATTGTCCCCCCGAGATCCTCGATAGTTCTGCAAAGTGCTGAACAGCTTCTCAATGGTGGTGACTCACAACAAACAAAAATCGACCCGTCATTAGTCTCCAGTCGATTCTCGGTCCGGCATCGATTTGCGTCAGCGAGGCTCAGCCTTCAACTTGGTGAACGTACTGTCCAGAAATCAATGGCTCGAATTCATGAGTGGCGTGCCACCGTCATCGCGACGGAGCGAAAGCGCCTACGCAAAAACTTTTTGGATCTGTAAGTACCTACCATTGCGACCTTAACGCCACTTCAACCATACTCGCAGGAAGGAACAGAATCGCCAAGTATCCCGTCTAAGCGATTGGATGATCCCTCTCACCGCAGAACGTGGCTTGTGGGAGGTGCCTAATCTGCACTATGCTTGGCGGCTGGACGAGACAGAGGGCCCACATAGAGTGCGGTATGAAGGTTCTTGGGTATGCTGGTTGCACAGTTTCTCACTATGCCCAGGAAAAAAATGGAATCGAACATGGTGGCACCGCTCAGTTCCAAGGTTGACGAGGGTGCCCACTTACGGGCCATAGAACTGCCTCAGCCAGAAGATCATTCCTCGTTCCGCCTGGAGTTGCCACCGTGGGCCGAGTCATACGAGATCTCGTCTACCGATGGCGAAGGTAAAGCTAATACGTATACTATCCTCTTCGATCACCTTCTGAGAGTGTCCTTCAGATGACCGTCAGTTGACGGAGGATGTTACGGACGACAAACATCGTAGGGTGCGTCACGAGCTCGAGCCAGGGGACGTCATCGAAGCCATAAGCACTATTGCGAGAATCACTGGGGTTGACTCTTCTCGTAAGTTCATCATGGAACCACGGGTGTGTGTGCTCAGTGGGGTTAGCTGGCCTCTTGATCTGCGGACGGACACACTTCTACATCCTTGAGGGACTCGTAGAAAACGACGAGGGTGAGATAATCGATGCACAAGACGCCCCGCGGAGCTTGCTCTTCATCCCAGGTAGTATCCTTGAATTAAACGGTATCCAACGAGCCCAGCGGTGGTAAGAACGTAATTATAACTAATGGGTTCCGCTTAAACTATCACAGGCCGTACGAACAGATAGCCAGCATAGGAAATAGATCCTTCCTGTTCCGCGACGTCGCGTGAGCCCTGGTCGATTGTCTTGGAGTTACTGGGATGCTTATCTGGTTTATAGACTCGAGATCTACCTGAGAGATAGTCGCTCAGTCCTATTTGTCTTCACGGACAGAAGGAAAAGGGCGGATATGGATCGGAGGTTGTCATCTGCCATTAACGGGCGCTCGGCAAATTCGGCTCTCGCCCCCAGCCTCACCCCTAATATTCTCAAATCCCCGTTCACAAGTAGAGTCAGCGCACGAGTCTTCTCTGGGTTCCGTGCGGATGAGCTGTCAACGGCTCAGCGGAAATGGCAGGCCAGAGAAATCAGCAACGTTCGTTCATCCTCGATTAGGGTGTCATAACTTGGACCTCACTTCCCTTTCGCATAGTTCACCTATTTGGGTATCCTCAATCAGATTTCTGGTCGCACCCCGAGTGATGCCACTCAGTACCCAGTGTTCCGTATGTGGTTCCTCTAAACCGGTTTCGCCGCTGATATACACTGCCTTAGCTTGGGTATTACAGGATTATGAATCCGAAAACCTAGACTTCTCATCGGAAAGAATTTTCAGGGAGTAAGGTATTCGCACCTTCTCCACCTACTTGAAACTGATACGGTGTCTGACAGTCTGACACGGCCGATGGGTGCACTGACCCCAGCACGCCGTGAAGCGGCCCAGTCACGCTACGAGAATTTGGAGGGTGTCGGCGAGAAGCCCTTTCACTACGGCACCCATTTCAGTTCTTCGATGATCGTGTGCCACTTTTTGATTAGGTTGGCACCGTTTACGAACATGTTCAAGACTCTCCAGGTGAGATAAATACCCCGCACGGAGGAATCGTCTCAACCTTTTTCAGGGTGGAGATTGGGACTTGCCTGATCGACTCTTCAGGTGCGGCTATTTTCCTCTATCCTAACGTCCCTGACGTCTTGGGAAGCAATATCCATAGAGCGTACAGCTCGGCATCTCAGGATATTCGAGGGGATGTTCGAGAGCTGATCCCTGAGTTCTATACATGTCCAGAGCAAGTCGATAATTCCAGTTTACGCCGCGCATGAATGTTAATTTCTGGCCAGGTTCTTAGAGAACTCAGCCAACCTCGACTTCGGGGTTCAACAAAATACAGGCGAACGAATACATCACGTTGTACTCCCCCCATGGGCGAAGGAAGATCCGCTTTTGTTCATCGTTCTGAATCGACAGGTGATTGGCATTTCTGCTGTACTGTCCGTAATACTGATGTCAGGTTAGGCGCTAGAGAGTGACTATGTCAGCGAGAACCTATCAGCCTGGATTGACCTCATCTGGGGATGCAAGCAACGTGACCCCGCTTCTTTGAATGTCTTTCATCCTCTGAGCTACGAGGGATCCATAGGTACACCCCATCGTACATAATACGGTTTGAATGCTGACCCTTGGAAAAGACCTAGACACCATCACAGACGAGTTGGAACGGGAGGCAACAGTGGGTATCATTCATAACTGTAAGTCAATACTGCGAACACATCCACTCTTTCCACTGAAATAAGGGTAGTCGGTCAAACACCTCGCAAACTATTTACCACACCACATCCCCAACGGTTCATGCAAGGGCCTTCATCGCTACCTATTGGAACATCATATGGTGTTGAGGAGAACTATGGTCTCTTGGAGAAGCGTAAACGGCCTGCAGCTCGCGGTAAGCAACCAATCACTTTGTCAATTAGACTGACCCGTCGCTCCTGTAAGGTCTCGATCATGGAGGAGCTGTCCACACCTTAACATATGATCCCGTTGGAGAGAAGATAATTCCACAAGCCGCTGGTATACTCTCCGCCCCTTTGCACCCACATGAACAAGTGGAGTGGAGTTTCAGTCGTAGCGGTAGGGCCGCGGCTAGCCAGCTACGTATGGTGGTTGATGGTCAAGTAAGCTACTGCCATGGCTTCAGCCGGCACCCAGACTTACAACCAAGCAGATTACTCAAATTGTTGAAGGAATCGAGTGCACTTGTGCTACTTTCGCGGACTCCGAGAATTTGATCACCGGGTCTAAAGACCATATCGTTCGGCTCTGGCGCGTCTCACGTGGCCCTGGCAGCATTACTGGGCCGAACGCCTTGAGGATCTCGCTCTCGAACATGATGCGAGTACATAGGGGCACTATCCTCTGCGTAGCTGCATCGAGACCGTGGTCTATCATCGTGAGCGGGTCTGAGGATGGAAGCGCCGCGCTATGGGATCTGAATAGGGCGGTGTATATGAGATCAATCTGGCATGGAGGGGATGGTGTTGGTGTTCATCTGGCCGCAGTCAATGAAAGTACGGTACGTAGCCCTCATTTTTTCGCGTGTTCAACCAGAGACGTTACCACTTTTCACAGGGATACATAGCGACTTGTTCACGACAAAAACTGTGTCTACACACGATTAACGCCCGGCCCATCACTAGCTTTGATCTCAATTTCTCAGCAGCTCTTTCATACCTGCCCCCCACGATAACCTCGCTTGCATTCCACGAGCGGGAGTACTCCCGTCTGGGAGTTGTTGCAACAGGGTCTCCAGACGGCAAGATTACGCTCAGGTCATGGAACGCGGACAACACTCCTAAAGGGGAGAGAGCTGTGTGGGAGTTTGAAACATTGAGGATATTGAAGGCAGAGAAGTCAAGTGCAATAACCGCCTTGAAATTTGTTGGGTACGATGCTCTCCGAAATTGCAGTGGTTAAGCTCACACCGACTCGGCAGGGAGCAACTGTATCACGGGGATAGTGACGGACAGACATTCATGTGGGACATTCCAGAGTAGTGTTTACTTTTGTTTGTTTGTAATATCCATGGTCACGTGACCATGTGGGTCGAGCGTGTTGCTTCCCTCTGTATATTTCACGCTATCTTGGGATTGGAACACACACACATACACACGCTCTCTTTCTCTCTCTCTCAACGGTGGCCCTCGGTTCGAAGTGGTTTTAACACCCACATTCTAGGCAAATACAATTGGTACACACTTTCGCTTCGCCAACTTCGATACTTAGCCCGCGGTTGCGCGAGTCGCGGTGCTCGAGGGTCGCTCCACGCGTTCTTTTCTTTTCCATTAGCCGAGAGTAGGGCCTTCATCGCCGCCACCCGGTTGCCGCCGAGTATGTCTGCGAAACGGTATTCCACACAGTCGGAGACCCCTTCCCGTGTCTCTCGGCGCTCTTTTGCGGCGGGCACCGCGAGCATCTCGAAGCCGAGAGCCATTTCCAACGCGTCACTTATAAGCAACTTCAGCAATGCGACTACAGTGACACCTCAGAATGTCAACGGGAGTGAGACATACTCCAACGGGAATCCTGCTAGTATCCGGGCCAAGCGTATGTCCACTACCTCCATTCCAGCACTCTCTTCCATTCGACGCCAGTCGGTGCTGGGGCATGGGTTGACCAGTAACTCGCACTCCACGCCCCTTGTCAGTTCACCTGTAATATCGGCCCATCCTCGTGCTATACCTCCAACTCGGCGCAGTTCGACAGCACCCAAAGCTCCCCCGTCTGTGGCTGGCTCTGCTCGTACTGCTCGCTCGAACCACAACCCATTGGGGGCTATAGACCTAGATTCCAAAGGTGCCACCCCTTTGATACCCTCCACCCCACGCCGCGTTCAGTCCTTAGTTTTGCCCGGGGAGCGGTCTCCCATTGCCGAGTCCATAGGCGCGGGTCTCTCCGTTTCATCACCGACGATCAGCCTTACCACACCTAGTCTACAATCCAAGCGAGTCAAATCTTCACCACGCCAGTCCTCGCCACAGGTCATTCATGCGGAGTCACCGTCGAGGACGTCTGCTGCTACATCTCTAGTCAATGGCAAGTCATCGACGCAACGGAATGGATCTTCCCGATCAATAATCTCCGTGTCTACTCCACCCTCGCAGCCTGACTTTCCTCGATTGAATGGCGACGATGACTTCGCAGGCTCTATATCAATCTGGGATGGTGACGATATGACAATGGACATGGTGACCGAAGCTAACGACCAGGACGTGGATGAAGAAGTAAGCATATATCAGCGTCGTTATCGCCTAACATCGATAAGAACCTGTCTTAAAGTTTCAAAGCGGTCTTGAGGCGCTTTTGTCACTTCATGGGAAGAAGCTGCTTCACTACAAGCGCCTCCTTGAACGCTCTCAGGCGGCTACCGCAGCACAACTCCACGCCTTACAAGCCGAAGTGCGCGTTTTGCGCGAACGCGAACGGCAGCGGGAGGAGAGCGGTACTGTGTCCCTGATAACGGAAAGCGACGACCTCTGCGTATGCGGGGGACGTAAAAAGGGCGGTTATTGGAGCGGGTATCGTGGAGAAGACGAAGAAGGTGATAGCGAAGGGGCCGACTTGATGAAAGCCCTGAAAGGGTATGCAAATGGCGAATTTAACGAGTCCGAGGTTAGAAAGGCTATTCGCGGGCTCAGTCGAGACGAGCGGATGAGATTGTAAGTCCCCAATTGACATCTGAATAGCCACGCCTGATCACAACCTCAGAATTGCTATTATACTAGACTGTGAGAGAGGCTCGTCTCACTTGCGACAAGTTCTGACTGCGAGTTAGCGTGCCTTCCCGGCGACATTCGACTTCAGATCTTACTTTTGGAGAAGTACGCCAAGGCTACATTCGACATCGTCGGCAATCTCGCACCCGACCTCGCCTTCAAAATACTCAAACACCTCACTGTACCAGAGCTTCTCGTGCTGGAACCCGTGCGTGATATCGCTACCTTGAATGGTGAAGTAAATACGAGACATCCGTCTTAGGTCTCCAAGAAATGGCAAGAGATAGTACACCTACCCGCTCTCTGGAAACGCCACTGTCTACGGCTAACCGCGACGGATCCAATGCCACTTAAGGCCCCAGTTTCCCCTAAAGGATGGTAGGCCGGACTATCAAAAGCCAGATTCTGGTTGGTTGATGACACTAACTTTAGGGAACCACTTTATCGCTCCCTTCACCATCGCGAGTCCAACTTCCGCGATGCAATGCCTCAAAGTATCCGGTTCCTCAACGGCCATACCAACTTCTGTACAACCCTCCTTCTACGCGGTATGTTCCTAAATTGTCTTATGGTGTAATTTGCCTAACTTCTCGACCAGGAAAACGGCTAATCAGTGGATCTTACGACGAGACCATCCGTTTTTGGGACATCGAAACTGGTGAGATGAAGAAGTGCCTGCAGGTCAAGAAACCTGTTAGTTGTGTAGATTTCTTGCTCGAAGAAGGTTGGTTATCTTGCAGGCTGTCGCTCTGGTTGTTTTCATAAAATTTTGCAGAGGTGTTTGTGGTTGGCTTTCATGACGTTGGGTACGTCGACCTGCAGTCGTATACCAATAGATCCTAAACTACCGCAGCCGCGTTCACCTTTTTTCTTCGGTAACATTCAACCCTCTGCAGCAACTAGCAGGACATTTAAATGGTATCCGAGCTGGTGGGTGCCCTTTGAGTCAGCTCCTCTTTGCCTTGACCTTCCTGTGATATTTAGTGGCTTTGTCCACGAAGAATCTCGTCTCCGCTGGGGCCGACAAAGCGCTGGTGTGCTGGGATTGGCGTGCCGGGACCAAGATCGTACGGTTCGGCCAGCAGACTACTGTGAACATTGGCGTGCGGCTCATTAGCGGTGGTTCTCCGGAAGAAGGCGAGCGCGTAGTCAGTGTGACCATTGATGGCATTGTCCGCGTTTTTTCAATTCGTAAGTATTCAGACCTTGGCGCGCCTCGTGGCTGGACTGAACGTTTTCAAGGCCGTCGAGAGATGATCTCCCAATTTAAACTCTCCGAACTGGCAGGTGGTGACCCGACACTGAACTCCAAGCTTTTCAACGTCGGGAAGGCACCAGATAATATGTTGCAATGGTTTGCTGCTCATGGTAACCAGATGACGGTACGCTCAGCCACTTGGAATTACGTTCTTTATTCGTTGACCATTATCCCCCAGTGTGCCACAAAATCCATCATCCTCCACTTACGGTGGACCGAGGCCGAGGAGGCGACCAGCGCAGGAAATGCAGCACCCGACTCTAGTGACCCAGGTGTTCTAAACTCACCTAGCCCGTCAGAATCTTTTGCGCGCAGCCGCACCTTGTCTTCCCTTACTCGCTCGGCGTCTTTAACTACACCCTCGCGCCGTAGCTCCCTGATTTCTCCCCGTGCACGACTGTCTAGCCCTCGTACGCCCGGTACGCCTATTAGCCCTGGCGGCCCTATCTTAGGCTCTCCGGGATACCAAACGCGCTCTGGACGTGCGGCCATACTCACTGCACCACCGCGGCTCATCGCAGTTATCGAGACACCCGACGTTTCAGTCGGCGCCGTCGACCCGAGGAAACGTCGCGTAGTTACCGCGACTAGGTTCAGTTCGCGCGCAGGAGCGGAACGGAGTGTACGAGTTGAGCCTGATTCCTCCTGTCTTCTCTACTCATAGAGGCACCCCCAGATTTACATGTCGACCCACAAGGAGAAAGTTGCCACCGCCGCTGACGATGACTTGGACAACGCTGGGGAAAGCCTGCCACCGCGTGGTAAAACGTCGCCTTCCGTTGACCTTGATACAAGTATTGCTCCGATCTCAGGCGCCTGGAGTGTAATAGCAGACGGCTCCGTTGGAGCCTACGACATGAAAGGTCTTTATGGGACGCTTCCGGCGAAGTTTGCGGGACTGGCCACGCCAGAAAAGAATCCAATGTCGATGCAGCTGAGTCACGAGGAAGTAGTAGTTGGC
The DNA here is from genome assembly GCA_021525015.1 of Lactarius pseudohatsudake. Lineage (NCBI taxonomy): Eukaryota > Fungi > Basidiomycota > Agaricomycetes > Russulales > Russulaceae > Lactarius > Lactarius pseudohatsudake. The sequence continues at coordinate 513,068 of JAKELH010000005.1, read as the reverse complement.
TGCACAGATGGGACTATCTAGTATGTGTTCCAGTGTTTCATCGGGTGTTCGGAAAGCTTATTTTTGCCAGTGTTATGAGCTTTGTCGGGTATGACTATGTAAAGCAGATCTCCGAACCGAATGGGGTGCTCGATGAAGCTGACGCTGAAGAGCCAGGTGAAGGTGACCTGTAATCACGCCGGTTCCCACTATGCATAATTGGATCATTTATCATTGGCTTCACTGGTTCCTGATATCATGCTATATTCCCCCACTCCTTCCCATATGTTTCATTCTCGCAGTTACATCAGTTACAGTAAGCGGGAAAGTCGTAATTAACATTGGTTTTTGTAAGAGACGGCAAGAGCTTCTCCGTCTCGGGCACAGGGATCAATTTATTTGCTGGTGGTTTCAAGTCGACCAGTTGGCACTGTGTCCAGAAGGACGTGTGAATAAATGCAATTTATACCCACGCTCAAGCGCAAAAGTACATGTGGTGATCATTACCTCACCTGGCTTCCATTCATTTTATCCAAGTGAGAGTCGAATCATGGAAACCGCCAACCTTCTTCTTCACATTCACGATGCCTTGGGACGCCATCCAGCTCAACGACGGTGTGTCGCGCCCACTAGATAGACTCCACCCCCACTCATGGCACGTATTTAGGGAATGTGATCCCGGGCATTGCATTTGGGACATGGGGCATTGGCAACGGTCAGGGTCCTATAGACCAAGTCGACCAGGCTATTTCCGTCGGATTCAACCACATAGGCGAATACGGTCTCTCCAGTAGATTCGTTCGCGGCTGACTCGATAACGTCCAGACACTGCTCAAGCCTACCGCAACGAAGAAGAGGCCGGGATAGCCGTGCGGGAGAGCGGACTGGCAAGACAGGATATTTTCATCACCACCAAGTACTCCGGGCTCGACGGACTTGATATCGAAACTTCCATTCAGAACAGTCTCAAGAACGTGCGCGCTTCTTTTCGTTAGGCACCGTGCTGTTGTGGCTCACAGACCGCACTACTGATAGCTCGGGGTTCAATACGTTGACCTGTATCTCATCCACCACCCGCGTCTCGCCCGGCCAGACATCCCGACGGCCTGGGCTAAGATGGAAGCTATCAAGAAGGCAGGCCTCGCCAAGTGTGTGGTTCTTGTCGCCAACTGGATGGCCGGGATACTGAAACACTCGCAGGAGCATCGGTGTCAGTAACTTTGGCGTCGACGAACTCGAGATTCTACTGGCATCCGCCAAGATCAAACCCGCCGCGAATCAGGTAGGACCGCCCAACGAGCGAATGCTTGCTAGCTGATCCGCCGCTAGATTCTCTTGCATCCCTACGTATATGCGCGTCAGGCACCGCTGCTCGCGTATGCTTCCGCGCACGGCATCGTTTCTGAGGCATACTCGGCTCTGATGTATGCGCGCCTCAGGCCTCCGTGTTCTGTTCTGATTGGATAAATAGCCCAATCACGCACCAGCCCGGAGGCCCCGTGGACAAACCGCTCAATGAAATAGCTCAGAGACTCGGTGCCACGACAGACCAGGTCTTACTGGCCTGGGTCAGAGCCAAAGGTGCTGTTGCTGTCACGTACGTACCCCGGGCTACGTTCCCCGACGTATCAGCTGATGTTGTCTCTTTCCTCAGGACGAGCTCCAAGAAATTCAGATTGGAGGGTTACCTTGCTGCAGGGGACCTAAGTAAGCAATAATCCCCTCTGCTCGCAACTGGCTTAGACATCTTTCCCCCTGTAAGAAATCTCCGCTGCAGACATCGAGGCGATCGACTCGGCCGGCGCAAAAGGCGCAGGCCAGGGAATCTTCGTCAAGTCTGTGCGCGCCATCGCCGAGCTGATGCTCTTTGGCGCTGTAGCATTCCGCATCTATACGTTCTTTGTATAATCCTGAGCCAGGGAAAGCGCGTGTAATTGCATGCCGTATATTACTTGGAAATGCAACGAGCCCGAGAGCGCTATACTTGTCCGTTACGTGCACGCGTCGCACCGATGTTTACCGTCGATTGAAGTGCCCATCTGAGTCCGCATACTGCGGCATGGATGCGAATACGAGAAGGCTGAGCGCGGGAAGGCCACTTGGCCTGCCCACCATCCCCCGAGGTATCACCGAGCCAAGTACACAAGTTGCGCCCTCCAATCGGCGACAGCCAAGTTAGTTTCCGAGTCTTTTGCGGCGTATCGACTACCAGTGGTCTTTCTGAGTGTAGGGGTGGATAATATTCTACGACTACACGGGAAGCGCAGCAAGAGCTCGAGACAAATGGGGCCAATGGGGCCGACATTTCAGCAAAAAAACAGATATTTCCTAGATATATCGTCAAGCGTACATCGATTCATACTCCTTTTGTTCGTGTCGCGTCAGGTTGCGAGTGGCAGCCCTCAATCAAAGTGCCTGCCTCCGTCTATGCTAATCTGGGCGTTGGCGTCACTCCGTCAGCCGAAAGTAGTTAATGGGAGGCACTCACCGCTTGTCCGGTGAGAAGATGTGACTCCTTAGACGCGAGGAAGGAAACTAGTGCGGCGATGTCATTGGGGACACCCACGTATCCCACTGCGGCGGTTTTCGAGAGCTGCAGATATTCCCGAATCAGAAACGCTACGCAACGAGAGAAAGAATTGGGGTGGTGCGCACTTGGTCCTCAAGTACTCCGGGAGGAGTGCCGAGCCCGACCTCGAGATCGTCCCCTAATAGAACGTCAGAGGGATACCTCTAAAAAAATGAGCGACGAAGCGTACACATCGGAGTCTTCACAGGTCCCGGGGCATAAGCGTTAACAGTAATGCCGTATTTTCCAAATTCCAGGGCTGGGTAAATCCGATAAGCCTGAGCGGCACCGGAACCGAGGAACGAAAATACGCACCAGCGCACTGTGTCAAAGCACGTATGCCGAACTTGCTAGCAAAATATGCGCTGAGAGATGCCTGGCCTTGCTTGCCTGTACCGGAACATGCGCCTGTGATGACAGGCTTAATAATGAATGATACATTGGGGTGTGTTTCGACATACCGATTATGCGCCCGCCGCGGCCTTGGGCCATCATCTGCTTCCCCGCGTACTTGTAACAAAGGAAGGTCCCATGAAGGTTGACACTGAGGACACGATCGAAGTCCTCTACTGTAGCTGAGAGAGTTGAGTTGGGCCGGGTTCAACGACAGCATGTGAGAAGGCAAGAAAGCCAGACGTACTGTCAAGTATGCTCTTCATCATGGAAATGCCAGCGTTTGCGACCATCTTCGTGTGCAGACAAGTCAGTACGCGTCGCGCGTCGAACCGAACAGAGACCCGGACGCACCACATCGAGGCCTCCAAGGGCACGCACTACATCTAACACCATAGTCTCGACCTGCTGCTCACTGCTCACGTCGGCCAGGATGCAGTGTGCGCGACGGCCGCGGGCCGCGACTTCTTCCGCAGCAGTCGCTAGCATTGCCTCGCACGCAGGTATGTCATTAAGGGCGACGTCGAAGCCGTCCGATGCTAGACGCAGAGCGATGGCGCGCCCGATGCCCTGACTGGCACCAGTGACGAGGGCCACTCCTTTTTCTGCTATTATGGCCATATGTACTGCTAGGGAGTCGTGGGGCAGTATAAACCGGGAGAGGTAACTGGAGCGCTTGACATCGCGCCTGGGATTTATAGGGTACTGGGAGGAGACCCTAATAGATGAAGATGGAGTTGACCAGTTGCTGGGATCCCGGGTCAGTGACTTGGCACGGCTCGGTATTTGGCGCAGGCACAGCAACCTGATTGGTTCGGAGCTTAGCGGGTGTCGGATTTTGCAGGTGCGCGGGGACAGCAACTAGACTTGAACTCGAACAGCAACTACAATGCTCTCCACCGTCATCAAGTCATCTTCGACACGTTTAGTGCATCGCTCCTTCGCTTCCTCTGCGATCACTCGCCAAGCGGTACCGACTGAGGTCAAGTCTCTAAACAAGGAATTCAAGATATACCGCTGGGTACGTTTATGTCCGTTCTTTGCCCTCACCCCACACTCATCTCTGTTTAGAATCCAGATGAGCCTCAGAAAAAGCCAGAACTCCAGTCATACACGATAAATCTTAATGACTGCGGTCCTATGGTCAGTGTTTCCCCCGCTACTAGGGGCTATATTCAACCGTTCTTTCGTACTTCTACACAGATTCTCGATGCACTCATCAAAATAAAGAATGAAGTAGACCCGACACTCACTTTTCGTCGATCGTGTCGAGAGGGTATCTGTGGTTCTTGCGCGATGAACGTTAACGGCCAGAACACTCTCGCGTGCCTCTGTCGCATCGACCGCGACGAGAATAAGGACACAAAGGTTTACCCTCTTCCCCACAGTGCGCTTCATTTCCTCTTTCCACATCATATACCTCATATGCATGCGCCTCAGTGTACGTTGTGAAAGACCTCGTCCCCGACCTCACTCTGTTCTACAAGCAATACAAATCCATCGAACCCTACCTTCAGAATGACAATCCTCCGGCCCACGGCGAGTTCCTTCAGTCCCAAGAGGACCGCAAGAAACTTGACGGCCTCTATGAATGCATCCTTTGTGCTTGTTGTTCCACCTCCTGTCCTTCCTACTGGTGGAACCAAGACGAATACCTCGGCCCCGCCACTCTCATGCAGGCTTACCGTTGGATTGCCGACTCGCGTGATGGCTATGAAGCTCACCGTAAGGAGAAACTTCAGAACGAGATGAGTCTCTATCGTTGTCACACGATCTTTAACTGTTCGTGTCTCGGCTCCTCTCTTTTTCATCATCACTCTGCTCACCTCGGTAACCCTACCTTAGGCGCCCGAACATGCCCAAAGGGCCTTAACCCCGCCGCAGCAATTGCGCAAATCAAGCTTCACCTTGCAGCGGATTAGAAATCTCAGACGAGGAATAACAAATTAGGAGGGTGGGTGTGAGCGGCAAGTGCGACGGACCTATTGACGTGTCAGTGCACCACTTGTTGGGCGCATCAGCCGTGTAACGTTCTATTTCTTTTGTGCGCAATACACTAGAGAAAGCGCCGACCGGAGTAGAGTTGAGAAACCAGGTGCTGACAAGTGCGCGTTCTCTTTATCACGTGTTACCGTTTAATCAAACTCTGGAGTGTCCATTTCGTGACTTTAAAACGTAGTCCAAGAACTCGTAGATGGATACGCCTCTCATGGTGACTCCATAAATGGCACTGACGCGAGTGATCGACCATGACTGAATCCTCTTCAAGTTGCGGACCTCTCCTAGCTAGTTCTTCGTCAGAGCCGCCAGACGACCCGGAGATTCCAGAAATGACTCGGCCTGAGCTGTCTCGCCCTACCCCACGAGTAACTTATATCACTCGACTCGACATACCCGCCTTCGACTTCACATAAATTCTAAACTTACCGTATACTCTGGTCACTAGAACTTCCTTCCCTGCTATCTTACATCCTTCATACCCTCTATTACTCTGCTTCTCGCTCCCGCAACGACCTAAGTGTTCTCGGCGTCTTCGACAACACCGAGTTCCACAGCCATCGCCTTTCCTCTCCGTTTAGTCGAAAAAGGAACCGCCGTTTATGGAGATCTGTTGGATAAGAGATGAGCATCGGTATGAACCCGAGCGAAACTGAGCGTACACTTTGGCCTTCGCAGGCGGCGAGGAGTGACGTTAACAGGTGGGTGAAAGAAAATGCGACAAAATTCCTGCCTACGTACCCGTGACAAAGCCAGAGCCGTTAGAGGTAAGGTAAGACACGAGACCAGCTATTTCCTCCGGGGTTCCTGAGCGATTGACCGCCATGCTCGCTAGCATCTAAGAATCCCTCTTGGATTAAGCCCATGGCACAGTTCCAGAGAACACTCACACCAGAAAGCGCATCAGGGCCAAAACGAGCTATCGTCTTGGTAACTGTTAGAGGAAATATTTTTAAGTGCCAGTGGGCACGACGCATTTACTGTAAAGAACGAACTCATGGGAGTCTCCACTATGCCGGGAGCGTACGCATTGACAGTGATACCGTATTTGCCAAGCTCAAGAGCTATGAGCACCACCCGTTAGCTGATGAGTACCTGTGGGGCATTTAACAAGGGCTCGCCAGCAGCTTGTGTGAGTCCGCGAACAGCAAACTTGGTTGCGCTATATGTCGGGTCGACCACATGGGCTGTTCGTGCGAGGTGAGCGTCGTTGCAGCACAACGCAAAGGAAAGATATGACCCTGTTTTCCTGCTACTGAACAAGCCCCTGAAAATATTCGTCAGTGCAATTTTTTAAAAAGGTGGGGGATCAGGCGGGAAGGCACCTATAATACGTCCACCGCGAGCCTGAGCAATCATTTGCTTCGCAGCATGCTTGTAACACAACATTGTTCCACGAGCATTGACCGCCATCAAGCGGTCGAAGTTCTCGACGGTAGCTTCGTCACCTTTTAGCAGACCGTCTCGGTGAAGTCTTCTTTCCCGACTTACTATCCAGAAACGATTCGAAACCGACTATTCCCGCATTCGCCACCATCTAGTATGAAAGACAAAGACTGTGAGGACCAGGCTAGAATGGTCGCTAGCGCCAGCTTTAAAGGACTGACCACATCAAGGCTTCCTAGGTCCTGCACGACTTTACGAATGCTCTTCTCCACTTCTGGTTCCAGAGAAACGTCCGCAGGGACGGCAAGCGAGCGCCGCCCCTTACTTTTTATCTCTCGTACAAGCTCATCCAATTCAGGACTGCTTGATCTGTCGTTGACCGCGACATCTAGACCATCATCGGCAAGGCGGAGGGCAATCGCACGGCCGATTCCACGTGCTGCGCCAGTGATGAGGGCCACTTTGGTTGTTGCGAGGGCCATGGCGAGAGAAGGGAATAAAGAAGACCATCGAGAGCCCGGTGACAATTCCCAAATCCCCAGGTGCCGTGTGGGCCGACTTAGTTCCAAGCGAGGCGTTCTTTTTCCTGTACGTATCTCGGACATCACCGGATTACCGGCTAGAAGCTAGTCGTGGGAGTGGGATGTGTTTTCAGAGACAGGAAAAACGGAGCACATCTGGGTGGTAACACATCTTCATCGATTCATCTACTGAACAGAATAAAAGGTCACAATTTAGTTTCCCTCGTTTCACCCATCTCAAGTGTGCATGCCTGCCACCTGAATGTCAGCCAAGATGCCAGCATCGAGTCCTCCATCTTGCGCCCCGGTACACTCAACACTCGACGAATCGCAACACCAATCAGGAAACGGAATGGGGAGGTGTGACACAGGTGTACTACATGGGTTAAAGAATTAGACGAAGTAGAAAGACGGTATGGGAAAGTGTTACATGGGTTGTGTACCAAGACGCACTCAAGTGGATTCGGAAAAAAAAATCGATAGGGCTGTCGGAAGCACCAGGCCGGTGAATGCAGATCGCACCACGCAGATCCCCTCCACCCTCCGCCTTTTTCACCTCGTTTAGTCGAAATAGGAACCGCCGTTTATGGAGATCTGTTACGACGTCAGATAAGAATAGATAAGTATCGGTATGAGAAAAACGGATCGTACACTTTGGCCTTTGTAGATGGGAATAACATGGTAACGTTAACAGGGAGAAATGCAACAAAATGCCTGCCTACGTACCCGTAACGAAGCCAGAGCCATCAGAGGCGAGGTAAGATACGAGACCAGCTATTTCCTCCGGGGTTCCTATGCGATTAACCGCCGAGTTTGTAACCAACTAAGAACCCCTCTTGAATTAAGATTAAGCCTATCGCGCAGTTCCAGAGAACACTCACAGCAGAAAGCGCCTCCGGGCTAAAAAGGGTTTTCAACTGGTCGGCTGTTGAAAGACAATTTTTTATACGTGGGCGAAGCATTTAGGCAGGAGAACTGACTCATGGCAGTCTTCACCGCACCGGGAGCATACGCATTGACAGTGATGCCATATTTTCCAAGCTCACCAGCTGTAAACATTACCCGTCAGCTGATGGGTACGGTGGAGCATTTATTTAGGTAAAGGACGTGCCGGCAGCTTGTGTGAGACCGCAAATAGCAAATTTGCTTGCGCTATACGCTGTACCGAGGCTCATGCCTGTTCGTGCAAGGTGAGCCTCGTAGCAGCACAACGCAAAGGAAAGTGATGACCCTGTTTTCCTGCTTGTGAAGTAGCCCCTGAAAATACCTGTCAGTGGAAATCCCCTTTTAAAGAAGGGGGGAACAAGTGAGAAGGTACCGATAATACGTCCGCCACGGCCCTGAGCAATCATTCGCTTCGCAGCGTGCTTGTAACACAACATTGTTCCACGAGCGTTGACCGCCATATGGCGGTCAAAGCTCTCGACGGTAGCTTCGTGACCCTTTAGCAGGCCGGTGTCGGTAAAGACTTCTTTCTCGACTTACTATCCATGAACGATTCAAAAGTGATTATTCCCGCATTCGCCACCATCTAGTATGAAAAAGTGTGAGGACTGGAATCATCGCCAACGCCGGCTCTGAAGGATAAATACCACGTCAAGGCTTCCTAGGTCCTGCACGACTTTCTGAATGCTCTTCTCCACTTCTGGTTCCAGAGAGACGTCCGCAGGGACGGCAAGCGAGCGGCGCCCCTTGCTTTCTATCTCTCGTACAAGCTCATCCAATTCAGGACTGCTTGATATATCGTTGACCGCAACATCTAGACCATCATCGGCAAGGCGGAGGGCAATTGCACGGCCGATTCCACGTGCCGCACCAGTGACGAGGGCTACTTTAGTCGGCATGGCTAATGAGGGGGGGTTTGCTGGATCGGTGACGGTCAAGAGTCAAGACTTGGAGAGGTGCTGATAGATATATATACCGTTGTCACGTCCACGTTGCAAAGAACCACGTTGCAAAGAAGGTCATGGAGGTGACCTTTCCCTAGGCGCTGTGTGGACGAAAATCCTCGGGTCAGACTAACTTATTCCTAGTGAAGCATTCTCTTCTCTATCTCTTTACAATATGCATGATAAAGGGCTCGGAAAAAATCACCTAGGAGCTGGTCATGGGGGTGTGATTTTCAAATGAAAACCAGCCACGTATGAAAACATGCTTCCTTGCATGCTTCAGCATGTGGGGGTTGGTTCCACTAGAGAGTATCCACGACACAACCCTTGACACAACCTGTGTAAGGCAAGTGGCCGACGAAGAATGGTTGCCCCCATAGGTAAGCAAAATGGGCTTGCACCACATCCTCAAATCGAGGAAATCGATGTTTTGAGGGAGATTTTGCCCCAGCAAACCAAGCAGCAAACCATTTTTTTTGGCGAGTATCACAACATATGATCAGCCTGAGACACAACTTTCGCTGATACAACTCTCGCTGTGCTTTCACATGCAACGTCCGGTGCCATGCGCCTCTCTGATACCATCCGCCACTGGCATCTGCGTGTCATGCGTTCTACAACAGTGCACCATTCCCAGTACCCTCTGCCTTAGTTACTCCGCTGTCGTGACAAGGACACTGGTGGAATCAACCCCAACACATGCTGAGGCATGTTTTCAAGTGTGATCCGTTTTTCCTGGTTCTATGAAAACTATACCCATGGCCCCTAGCCAATGTCCAAGGCTTTATGATGCACATTGCACATAGAGAAGAGAATGCCTCGCTCGGAATAAGTTGGTCCGACCCGACACACTGGCGGATTGTTACGTGGACGTGATAACGTCGTATGTATACTGTATAACCTCATCAGGTCTTGACCGTCGCCGATCCAACAAACCCCCCTTCTCTAGCCATGACCCTCGGCCTCGCGACGACTACAGTAGCCTTCGTCACTGGTGCAGCACGTGGAATCGGCCATGCGATTGCCCTCCGCCTTGCCGGTGATGGTCTAGATGTTGCAGTCAACGATACATCAAGCAGTCCTGAATTGGATGAACTGGTACAAGAGGAGGGGCGCCGCTCGCTTGCCGGACAGGACTCGGCCCGAGGACTTAACCTTAACTTCGTCCGGTGTGCTAATAATTCGCTCCTAGATTACAACCATAGGTTCTCGAGAGCACCAACGGATGCAACCTGGGATTCCCTTGCCGCCCCTTCGCCTTTCTCCACTGAGTCTAATCGAAAAAGGAGCCACCGTTTATGGAGATCTGTTATGACGTCGGGTGAGGATAGTGGTAGGCATAGGTACGAGCTTGAGAGAAACCGATTTGACCTTAGCAGGCGGTACGGGAATAACGGAGTAACGTTAACATCTGAGGGGCAATGCAACAAAATGCCTGCTATTTAGGAGCATTTCAAACCTGAGTATTCCTGCATTCTCCACTCCACCGTTTAATATGAAAAAAAAAACTGTAAGGACTAGAACGATCGCAAGCGCCGGCACTGAAGGGTATTTACCACGTCAAGGCTTCCCAGGTCTTGCACGATTCTCTGAATGCTCTTCTCCACTTCTGGTTCCAGAAGGATGTCCGTGGGACGGAAAACGAGCGCCGCCTCTTGCTTTCTATCTCCTCGTACATCCAATTCAAGACTACTTGACGTATCGTTGACTCCGACATCTAACCTGTCGTCGGCAAGGCGGAGCGCAATCGCACGGCCGATTCCACGTGCTGCACCAGTAACGAGGGCCCTTGTGAGGGTCACTTTGGTCGTTGTGAGGACCATGGTGAGAGGAGGTCTGCGAGACCGGTAACAGTCAAGGCACGATGGAGAGGTGTTGATATATATGCCATTCTCATGTGGCAGGAAGGGAAGTCACGCAGGGCCTGATGACCGAGTTATTCCGAGCTGAGCGAGGCGATATCTTTTCTGCATGTCTCGTAAAGACTTGTACATTACCGGCTAGGAACTGGTCATGGATATCGTATTATGGCTCATGTGAAATGCCATCAAGTGCAATTGGAAGTCCCTCTGTCAATCTAGACATGCATTGGACACAGAAGGTACCTGCACAACAAACATAGCTTCAACAAACAACAACAATGCAACAACAATAACAATGGCCAACGTGCGTTTTCGGGCTCAGCCAATACTACAATACTTATGGGATCAGTCTCTCCTTAAAGCTCACCGCACGTATCCATATCTCCCCCGGACGGCTAAGGAGACGGCCTTTAGTAAACAGCCAGTGTTTACCGATTCAGTACTCACCTGCGCTCACGAAGCACGCGCCATACCATTCTCTCCCTCTCTCCAGGTGGAGGAGCAACATCACCTGCTCTAGGTTGGAACACTCCTCGACAGCGAGCACGAAGATCAGAAAGGCCTTCGTTCGTCCCCTCAGCCTCTACGACGACCGTTCCACGCCAGCCAGGGTCTACGATACGCCGTTCCTTGTTGGGGAGTATGATCATAGGAGCACCACCTGGGGGTGGGCGTATCGTGAACGAAGAGCGATGGACCCATCGTACGACGGTGTGATAAGCGCCCTGCGGGCTGTAATACGATCGCGGTCGGTGGGTGGGGGCACAAAAACACACTAGATGCGGTAGAGCTCACGTTTCTGTCCGCACGCGGTCCTGCAATAATTGCAAATTGGCGATGATTTCCTCACCCCAGAAACGAATATCAAGATGAGCGATGGGGTTGCGATCGCCAGCTACCCGGATGACGCGATGAAAATATGATGGCGGGAGTGCAAGCGCCGGCAGGGAAGGCGGCACGTCACCGATCTGTGAGAATGAAAAGTCAAGATCCTGTGGTTGCGATTATCACGCGCATGTGAGAAAGGATCATCAGGATCATACGAAAAAAAGCAGGACTCACAATTAGGTACCGGCCGTCCCACACAAGTCGCCCAGTGTTGCCCTCATCACCAAGCGCAGTATCCCAGACGACATCGCCAACGCGAAGTAGCTGCAGGACGCCAGCCTTGCGCAGTTCTGTCTCGCATTCGAGCACGCCAGTGTCCGATAGCCAGTCTCCCTCCGGGGACGGTACGAATACACGCAGCAAGGGAGCACGCCGCAAGCGGAACAACGGTGACCTAAATCCACCTGGTGCGGGCGCGGGCGTATTTCCCAGTGGAAGATGCGACTGGGAGCCAGCCCCGTGAGACCAGGCCGAGTTCGTTGGCGATGGGGCACGGCTCGACGGCCGCGACACTGAGCGGTGTTTGCCGTTCTGACCGTGAGCTGCACCGGCGCTCCATGACAGGGGCGGCCCGTGCTGTCTTTGCAGCTGCCCATTGCTCTGTCCCCGCCGGATGGCTGCACCCTGCTCTGCGTCTGCTTCGGCCTGGGCACGGAGGCGAATGACGACTCGATTGAAGGCGCGTGTCTCCTTCTTCATCGCACGAACCAGCAAAGCGTTTTCCTCCGAGGGTGGTGAGAAGACTATGGAGAAGGAAGATTGCGAGTAGACGTGCACGGGCACACTCACGCCGCGCATGTACGCGTGCATTTCCGCAAGAGTGATCCGGATGGGTTCGGGGCTAGGCCATGACCAGTGGGTGTAACCAACGGTGCCAAGGTAGCGCTCGAGAGCCACATCGCAAAGTGCTGGGTCGGCGTCCAGAGTTTGTCGTATATCTTTGCTTACGCCACCCCAAAGAACGAGCCACTCGTAGAATGAGAGGTGCACTAGGAGCAGTGTCAACAGTTCTGGGTTCTGTAGGTGGTCTAACAAAGGATAGAATTTGGGTATTGTTTCCTCCGCAAGTTCCGTGATGTCGGTCGGGACTGTGTTCTCTAACCACGTACCGCGTCGACGTGCACGGGCACGAGAATATTCCTCTTGTGACGGCGGTGGGGGTAGTGTCCGTGGACGGGGTCGAGTCTTGGGCTCAAAATCTACCACCGATGATGCACCATCGGATGCCGACGGCTGCTGAAATTGGCTCTGAGGACGCTGTGAATCATGGGGGATTAATGGCTCATTAAGGTAATCTGCAAGGGGAGGCGAAGGGGCGATAGCATTATTAGGGGAATCATTCTGTGATTGGTCACCTCCCTCGGAAACTTGTATGGAGTCTGTACCGTTTAAGCTAGAAGGGCCGCTGGGCGGCTCACCTGTTGCGAAGCTGTCGGGTATAGAAGTATCCGAGACATCTACCTGGGCATTGTCTAGGTGCGGTTGTAGATAGTCTTCCTCCGATTCCGCCGCTGCGGGAACGTGGACCGCCCAGCTCCTGCGTACATCTCGACGTGTTTCAATTTCGACGTCATCAGTCGACGCAAGAGGCGGGGGGGAACGGGACTCTATGTGACGCGACCATTCACTTCGAAAATCATACGATGGCGACTTTTCAGGTGGTGTGGGAGGAAGTGATGATTCAGGTTCAAGTAGCGGTCGAGATGAAGATGGGACAAGTAGATTTGCGTCTAGACGGGGCTGGGGTGAGAATCGTGCGGTTACTGGCGTGGGTTCTGGCTGCGTCGCTGACGACGGACGAGGTGATGAAGATTTCTTGGACAGAGGCTTCCCGTGACTTGATTTCCTCACATGCTCAGCAGGGGAGGTCCTGCGCTCCTCCAGGACAGGCTGAGCAGCATGCGATCTGCTTGTGGAAGCTTTACTCAGCCTACGCACAGCAGGGTGCGCGGTAGGTGGGGGTTCGTTCTCGTAGGATAAGTCTACCTGAGAGGCCCAGTTCCGGTCCTGCCCGTATGTCTGAGAGTGCGATGATGGGCGTTGCGGTGCCAACTGAGAGTTACGTTCTGGACTGCCAGTGGTCACTCCATTCCGCGAAGGCATCTCGAGGACTTGCGACTGGGGCTGTGGCTGCTGCACCTTCTGCCCAACCTCGTAGGCAGGTCCGCGGTCATAGGGGGTAGGACGAAATTCGTGGTCCTGGGTGGTAAGAATGGGAGGCCCACGTCGCATCTGCTCAGGTGCTGGTTCTGTCTCAGGGTCTCTAGTCGCGAAAATAAGCGGGCGGCCACGCATCTGCGTGTTAGCGCGACGTGCGGGTGTCGCCGCATTAGCATGCGGGTGCGGTGGGCCATCCTCTACCAGGGTTCGCTGGGTCCCACGGTCGAGGTAGCCTTGTTGGCTAGGGCCATCCGACGACAGCCCAGAAAGTGGTCCGATAGGCACGGTACCATCAATGCGGCCATTGAATGACGGGGCCAAGACGGTGCCCTGGTGAGGTGAAGCCGACACGCTCCGTAATTGTTCGAGATCTGGTGGCGCCTGCGGTGATTAAGAGGGAAGTGCGTTAACAACGTGCAAAAAGCATTTTAAGGTGCAGGTGCCGTCATGTCCTTTAGACACCACAATGCTACTGTGAGAGAAACTTGCCTGGTTCGGAGGCCTGGGAAGTCCCCTCGGTGATAAATTGTTGTTAAACCTGGATGAACTCTGCAAGAACGTGTTCGTGATCATCAGTAAGGGTGAGCGGTGATGAAAGAAAACCCGAGAAAACCCGAAAACGGCACATTGGGGCACACTCAGCAGCATAGAATGGCCCCCCTGGACAAGTGAAACATACATAATACGCGATGCCCTCAATTAAGTTGTGGCTCATGGAAACCGCGGAAATGACGAACAAATGAGTGGGCTTACCTCTGCATGACTAGGCCCCGTGGTGTCAGAGAAGGATGCGCCCACGGGAGGAAGATTTTCCGCGGATGGTGTGGTCGTTTGCCGTGATCCCCCGTACGCGGGCGCTGCGATAGGTGTTTCGGTCACTGTTACGTATGGCTTTGAAACGGAAGGGAAGGAAGATGGTGAAGACTGGTACAGCGTAGCGGACACTACTTTTTGAGAGTAAGGCGTCGCACGAGGAGAGACGGGGCGAGAAGGAAGAACGTCGCGGGTATATTGGATGCTCTCTGCAGTACGATGCGGCTTGGAAGTAACCAGCTGCTCATTTGAGAATGCTACATGTCGGAAGGGCGTCAGCTCGGGAACACATGCTCACTGGGGAAACGACGCAAGAGTGCAAACGAACGCCAGGAAGCAAGTTCTGCAGCCTTGCTAGAAGTTCGCATGCTCTCGTCACGGTATTTCAACAGTGCATGTTGACATAGCCAAAAGCGTCTTGGCACAGAGGCGAAGGAAAGGCACAACGTACAGTCTACTTGGGCCCTGTTGGGCTGTATTGCTGCTTCAGCCAGGCCGATACGCACATCCTGATATGCCCTGTCCGGAAGCGGCGGGAGGTCGCGTGGGACAGTACCGGGAGGAAACTGCGCCGGTGGAGGCATCTCCTGACGGCCGTTGCTTGGTCTATGGCGCAACAAGGCTGGCTCGCCGTTTCTCCTCCGGCTTGGATTCGCATCTAGAGGGGCGTGGCTGGGTCGACCAAGAGGCATGGGCCCCGAGACAACCGGGCGACCTTTTTCCTGGGGGTGTAAGACAGGCGTAACGCTAGCGAAGCGAGCATATAAGGGTGTCTCGGTCGATGAAGGTTGTTCAACATTTTGGACCGAGGGCGGGGAAGGCCTTTGACGAGTGTCAGAAGGGGGCTTTTTACGCAGAAGAGATTTCATGCTAGATTAGTACGACATGGAAAGGGAAGAAAGCATCGAAACTGGAACGGAAGAGTCAAGCATGCCATCACGTAATCAATAATCATCATTAATGGCAACCTTCGCCAGCGTAACCTTCAATACTGCTCGCTATGCAGCAGCTCGCCCGACCTACCCAAAACAGCTCTATGAATTTATATTCGACTATCACAGGAGACACCCTGCCGCGCAATTTGAGACAGCTGTGGATTTAGGTTGCGGAACTGGCGAGTATTCTCATATCAATTGTTGCGTTGCGTTTTACCGACCGTTGCAGGCCAGGCGACAGTTGACTTGACCCCGTTCAGACACGTCATTGGCGTCGACCCGAGCATGAAGATGGTTGAAAGCGCACGTGCTTCGCTCTCAACGCTAGGTGCTGTCGACCGGGCTAAGTTTCGGTTCGAGGAATCCCCAGCGGAGAATGTAGCCATATTAGAAGATGGCACCGTCGATCTTATCATCGCTGGTATGCCACATTACTCACCACTAATCGCCCGCGCCGCCCCTAAATTGACATATTACTCGAGCCCAATCTGGTCACTGGTTCGGGTATGACAAAGCGTGGCCAGAGGTTGCTCGCCTCTTACGACCAGGTGGTAGCGTCGCTCTATGGGTAAGTTAAGCGAGTTTGAAAGTGGACAGCCCAGGGACTCATGTGCCTGAAACAGTGTTACTCGGAGATGCGGTTGACCAACTTTCCCTCCCTCACGCCGCTCATAACAGATTACTTTAATGGCACTGATCCTCGCAACTCCATCGGGCCGTACTGGGAGCAACCAGGGCGTTCCATCCTGGAAGGTCACTTGTTGAAAGTGCCCTCTGCTACGGACGTTCTTCCAGCCAAATTTTCTGAGTTTGAACGTGTATTCTTCACGGGTATGGGTCCCATTCCGGATCCGTGGATCGAGAGAACTCTATTCAATTAATAACTAGGTGATCACGTCCCTGAACTACCTTCCCCGCATCCAGTGATCATGCGTAAGCGAATGTCGTGGGATGACTTTTTAGCATGGCTCTACACCGCTAGCTCGCTTCACACGTTCCACGAACGGTTTCCCGAAGATAGAGAGCGCAGTGACGGCGACATTGCAGTTCGGTTTTGGAATAGGCTACGTCAGGCGACTCGGTCCGAGCCAGGAAACGGAAGCGACGAGGGTATCGAAGTCGAATGGCCGCTAGCGCTTATCCTAGGCCGGCGCGCTTATGGGGTAGAGTAGTATTAGACAAGGACAATAATGGTAACAACCCCATCCGGACTTTGAATAGAGTGTATGTGCAAAAAAAAAATTAGTACACTTGCACTCCTCCGTAATGGCCCACTGACTGCGCGTCGCACTTGCGTTCGCTCTCCCCCAGAAATGCCTCTTTATGTCCATATTCACATCCAATCTTCTGTACTCTACTTTGTAGCGGCTCTTTCTCATCCGCCTTTCTTTCCAAATAACCCTCTCTCATCCCCCAAACATGTCTGAACTGTCGCTCTCCTCTACACCCGTACGTCCCGACCGAACTTGAGACTAGATCATTATTCAAAGTTATGTTATGCAGTATGCCGATCCTACTCTCAGCCTCCTCTCGTTATCCATCGCCGCCGCCAATGCGGAACCTATTGAGGTGCCCCAGGACACTGCCTTTGACAATGACGACTATCATCCATGGCATGTTGGGAGCGTTGAGGGCGCCCCCTTGTTGCGTAACCCTACCCAGGGGGTAGCCGTTCATAATGGGACGAAACATCGTCGCCTTTCATCAACCGGGCAGGCGCGCCGGCGACTCAGCGACGCACGCGATGCCGCAAGTCGTCCGTCGTGAGTAAATATATTTATACGAACTTTTACTCTATGCTAATGCTAGTACCGATGTCTAGGGTTGTGGGTTTACATACTGCGACTATAGCCCTTAATTCTCTCGCGTCACTATCTATATCTTCGTCGGTGTCACCACCTGGTCCCGCCCTACCTACTTCCTCTCTTCAAGCGCCTACGGGTCCCGTAAGCATACCCGTGCACGGCGCTCCCGTTGCCAGACGTGGCGTCAGTAGTTCCGTTCCCGTAGATGACGGATTCAGCGTTTCCGATTCACCGCCTGGTTCGACGGAATCAAAGCCTGGGGTGACAAGTTTGGTGACTACTAGGAACGGAAAGAAGCGCGGAACAATCTTCACGTGTGAAAGCTGTTCAAAAGTTCGTACGATACCATGCCACCGTTGCGTTACGCACCAAAGCTGACACCATTGCGTCGCAGGTTTACCGCCACCCGTCATGCTTGATCAAACACCGGTGGGAGCACACGCCACACTGGCGAGAGGCATCCAAGTTTTTGCTGAGCAAGCATCAACAGGTGCAGCTCATGGAGGTGTGTGGCATTCTTCTAATCAATCATGTCGCCATGGCTACTAGCGTCTTCTTGCGTGGTCACATCAGGATATCCTCTTTCCGTACTTTCTGGAGTTAGTTAATGATGCTGATGCTGACATGTACTCTCCACGTGCAGGCTGCGGCGATCCTTTCGCACTTGACGCCATCCGCATCAGGCGGATCCTCCCTCCCAGACGACCGGTCGTTGTGGCCGTCCTACCTATCAGGTGGCACGCTGCCACCGCCACTGCCGGCGATTGATCCTACAACACAGCCGATTTTTAGCTCTGTGCCTTCAGGGCCACGGATACACGACTACGCGCTACCTAGCACCAGTGTCAGCGGTATCACACGGCTGCGACCAGGGATTATCGCCGTACCGACGGAGCCGGGGTCCTACTCACAGCAGGAGAGCGGTGCCCCGCAAAGTTTTACAACGAGTTACGGATCTCTCGGCGTCGAGTCCTTGACGTTTGCGAGTTCATATCAATCATCGTCGGCGGGGGTTATAGTGCCGCATCCGCGGACATCTGGGAGTTCAGACAGGTGGTCGCCCTCGAGTGATGAGAGTGAATTTGTGGAAGTTGAAGCCGACGCAACGCCTTCTGGAGGATTTAGCGCTCGGGGGCGATTTACTAGGGAAGGAGATGTGAGTGTGAAAGAGGAGGAAGAGGAAGAGGGTGAATGGGATGGGATGGAGATGGAGATGGAGTTATGAGAGACAGGGTCGGATCTGTACGTTATAATTTCATCTTTCTTGCTGCTATTGCTGTGTCTTTGTTCTCCGTATCCGTATGATCTCGTACCTTTTACATATATATTTTTCCCGGTCTTGCCTAGAATAGTCCAGTCAAGGGGCTGTGCTGAGCGTGCTTTGCGCTCGGACAGGGCTGACAACGTTGACCTCACCCATGGACACTGTCTCTCCTCTCATCGCCTCCGACTCGCCACCGTCGAGGCAAAATATTTTGACATCTTTTTTACGCGGTCGCCCACGGGGTACATCTCAGTCCCAGCTCCTTCCTTCTCCCCTCATCGACCCCGATTCCACTCCACTTATCCTTCCCCATCATCATCTCGCTTCTCCCCCCTCCCCAGGCCCTACTTCTAGACGACGCTCAACAGCCGCCCCCGGCATACAACCCTCCACGTCGCACAACCTGCCCATCTCAACAGGTCTCACGCAGATTCTGCGCAGACGCCGCTCCGGCGGTGCACTCGCGATCTCCAACACCCCTCAGGTGCCGGCTGTCGTACCAGGAACTCCTCAACCACCTGCCATGCCTGCGCTCTCCAATGTTCCCTTAATCACCTCAGCGCCCGTATCCCATCGTATCCGCCTCGTGCCACACCTCGATAGTCGTCGCTCCCTTCGCTTTGACCCCATCACCCGTGATGTCGTTGAAGGTGACCCCGCACTCCGCATTGGCCGCTTCACCGAGCGCTCCGGAATAGGAATAGCCCAGGCGAACGCCCTCAATTCGAACAAACTCGCTTTCAAATCAAAGGTCGTTTCCCGTGCCCACGCGGAAGTCTGGTGCGAACTCGGTGGCAAATTTTACATCAAGGATACCAAGAGCAGCTCCGGCACTTTTCTCAACCATGTCCGCCTTTCGGCCGCCAACCAGGATTCTCGACCATTCGAGCTCAAAGACGGCGATACCCTCCAGCTCGGCGTCGACTATCAAGGTGGAACAGAGGACATTTATAAGTGTGTTCGGATCCGCGTCGAGATCGGCCGCGAGTGGCAGGCTTCTGCAAATGCTTTTAAGTGTGTTGCTTTTCCCTTTGACAGCGAGACGCTAGGATTGACACTTCGCGCCCCTTAAGTACCAACGCATTGCGCCAGCTCAAATCCCTCGCAACTGCCAACCCTCCTGTCGCTTCCAAACCAATAGAGAAAAAGCCCGCGCCCAAGTCCGGTTTCTCCGATTGCTGTATTTGTACGCATCGCGCCCTGTCCTTCCATAGGAGCAACTCATAGATTAAGTACTGATGGTGAACTTTTATTAGGTTTATTCTCCGTGACGATACAGCAAGCCCTCTTTATCGCACCATGTTCGCACGCTTTCCATTACAAGTGTATCCGGCCACTGCTCGAGACACATCACCCCTCATTCTCGTGTCCCCTCTGTCGTACTTTTGCAAACCTCGAGGAAGACGTTGAGGTTGACACGGCCTCAATCGACCTTGAGGATAACGCAGCCGAAGAAGAACCTCCGGCGCCTGTCACCGCTCAAGAAGACGCCGAAATGCTCCTACTATCACCGAATATGGGTCGAGAGCGCGGAGAACGTGATGGCGCCGAGACAGAAGTGGAGCCCGAGATGGGGATCGGCGGCAGCCTACGACGAATCGTCCCCGTCCCTCCGAGCATTATTGACCTCGCAGAAGGGAGCGACGACGACAGAGACGCCGAAATGGCGGAACTTTCCAACCATGACTACGAACATGACTTTGAGCCGCCGCTGCCTCCCCTCCCCGAAGGCGAAGGGATGCAATCACCTCCTCTCCCTCCGCTCCCCACGGAGCACGAAGTCCCTGGTGCACGCAGCGCATCTGTCTCAGACGCCGAGGACGCGAGTGGGGAGAGCGCCCAAGGTGGCGATGAGGCCGATAGAGCGGCGAAACGCAAGCGATGAAACGTTGATTCCATGCCTCTGTTTGATTTCACCTACCGTTGTGTCACCATGGTTGCCGTGGATATACTGTATACGGTGAATATGATCGTACTGGGTCCAATTCCTTGGATTTTTCTGTGCCGGCTTGTATCTTCTACATCGTGTATATCTTCGTTGTCCCTTTCATCTAGTTTATGTGAACAATACTAATCATGTTGATTGTTGTGACGGTGGACTGAATCTTTAGAGAACTTGTTGACAAGATCTCATATCTATACACCTGGATTGTTTTGGACTGAAACGACAGGGAACATGGCGATCTGTTGTGATCGTAAAAATATGCATGTGACTGAACATTTCATTGATACTAATCTGATAGTATTTGTTCGTGAAGTCAAGGGTCAATCTGGCCATGGGTGGCCCACGACGCACACCGGACCCTAGCCTGGAGTTGATTTTGTGTCTCGGTGGTTTTGGCGGTTGACGGTGCCGGTACGACTCCGCGTGTGCTTCATTGGCCGCTTGCTCTTGAGACGGCTTTTTGAGTGCCTGGCGAATCGCGGCATCCGGGACGTGGAATGTTGCAACAAGTGTTGGCGCGTACTACCGCCGTTGTCTGGGGGTTTCTTCTATTTTGCCGTACGATTATCCGTTGCTGTCGTTAGGCTGCATGTACCTTGATGCTTGACGTGTGGTATGGATCGAGTCCTACGATAAATACGGATTTTGCGGGGCAGGTTTGTGGATGTTATTATAAGACGAACATCATGATCTTTCGAGTTGGTTCCCCCAAGTGAGCAAACTACAACCCACCCAAGACAACGAACGCCAAGCAAATAACCACGAACTCTTGGCCAGCGGCGACAGCGCCCCGAGCTCGATGGACACAAGTGACATTCGCGAGGGATTGCCAGCGGTAAGTCTCCGGGAACACCTTGTTCAGGTCTGTACAAGTTCAGCTCTCAGGTAGGAAATGTGGATAGTCTAGAGCCCAAGTATTGCGGACGGAGATGTTTTATGTAGCACAGGTGAAATGGGCGTGCAACCCCGTATATCGAGTACACGTTGGTTGAGAGATGACGCCAAGCACCAAGCCGCTATTTCGTGGAAAAGGAAAGGAAATACCTCCGAGTCACAAATGACAGCTTGTCCCCAAGGCGCAATGCGGGCGCGCTATACATAAACACCAGCAAGTAGCTGCTTAGTCGCAGAATGGCTCAGAAGACTAAGCCTGATTGATGGACAATCGTATGAACTGATGAGGAAACATCCTTGTGCATAGAACAAATTGCCCCTTGTAAATTCTGACACAGATGGCCACCTAGCTAATCTCGTGAGATGTGTGATATCCCAGTCATGCCGTACTCGCAACCCAAGCAGACCTCCGTCTGTCGTACTATCTGTTGATCACATGCGGACTCAGGCCCACGAACATACCGTCACACCGCCCGAGTTAATTAGCGATCTGATATAAGGGGCAGCGTATAATGCCGGATCAACCCATGATCATTCTCCCAACAACATGTGGGACCGTCAAGGTGAACTAACTGAGAGATCATTGACAATTGGTCGTGTGAGCTCAACTGAAGGCCAGTGGGCTCTGGAAACATCACGGAATGTCGAGGAATACGAAAAACCGGAACGTAGTGGCACCCGGACAAACCCCAAAACTCTAGATTGACGCTTTACTGACCATGAGGCAGAACGTGGATGCCGTCAATTAGATGGGCATCTGGCAGCGCCAAGCAAACCCGCAGTGTGACTGCCAAAGCGTGAGTATCGCCGTATATAATAATAGCTCAGTTTCTAGCTCGACTTCTCTTCGGCCGACTCGGAATCGTCAAGGAATTGTGGTATATCCGCGGTTCAAAGTTCCCCGAGGAGACTAGAAGAGAGAGAAAGGTGTTTCCAGCCTGAGTAATGACAGCGGGCAATAGGCTTGGCAATAGGAGAAGGAGAATACTATATTAAGTAGTAAGTCGTGGAGTAACCGTTTTACAATCAAATTTTTTAAAATGATTCCCACCACCTCACCTCACCTTTGACAAACGGGTTGCGAAGGGATCGGGCACGAAGTTAAGAAGTGTCGCCCTGGGACTAGCCGAACAATAGAAAAAGCCTTTCTCCTTACCACCACTACCACCACACCACTACCACCCCTTACATCCAGGGCCCTTTCATTCTTTCTACTTCTCTATGCAGCCAGCAACTGCTTTCTTTCCAGACCCCTTCAGCCGCGAAAAAGGATTTGGTCCTACCTTCTGGCATGCTGTTCTAGCAACTGCTCTTTTCCGGTGCTGGCACCTACTTCTTTTCTTTGGAGGTTGGTCTACCGCGATCTGTGTCATTAGCCACACCACAAAAGATTTGGGCATCGCAAGTACCCTGCTCACTGTGTTCGTGAAATATCGCTTTGCTTCCACCCGGCATTCGACTTACCGCGTCACATTGCAGCATTGGTACCGTCCTCGGTTTCGTCATTTCTTACAGAACAACCTCGAGTTTCGAGAGGTACAACGAGGGCCGGAAGTACTGGTCACAGATCATATTTGCCTCACGGACTCTGGCCAGGTTGATATGGTTCCATGTCCCAGGTGCGTATATGTAACTAGATATACATAAGCCACCTCCTGACCCTGGGCAGACACGATGGACATGGGCTCCGATGTACCAGAAAAGGAGAGGAAAGCGCGCGTGCTCGTCGAAAAGAAGACTGTATTGAATTTGATTGACGCCTTCGGTGTGGCTGTGAAACATTACTTACGTGCTGAAGAAGGTACGACATGTGCTCGTCCATGAGGTCATTCCGTCACTCAGTTGCATGTCATTCAAGGCATACACTATGAGGATTTATATCACACGACCAAGTTTCTCCCAACATATGCGCTTCCCGCGGGCATGCCATCCAATGTTGATCTTGCGACCGAGTTGGGTTCTCCAAGGTCTATCGCATTCCAGCAGCATCAGGCGGCCATGCAACGTCGCCCGTCCGTTGGCCCTCGTCGCGGATCATTTTCAGGAGGCTTCAATTACCGTCCCTCCGTTACACGTGGCGCTCCCGTCTCCGAGTCTGCCCCGCACCTTCCCCTTCCTGCCACCTCTCCCGGAGAGGCTGGAGAAAAATCGGAGAAGGTTGAATCCATTGACCCTCTGCCCCCACGCCCGTCCAGCGCTACCACTCCCAACGGTCGTCGCGCAAAAGATCCTTTTGCTGAAGGCGACGGCTTGCTTCCAGCGCGTGATCCCCCCAAGTACTCGTACTTTGATCTTTTCCCCTTCTCCCTTCTGGTGAAGTTCCTCACCAAGCGCGGCAAAACAGTGAAAGGAAAGAAGGGTGCTCGTCTACGGGCAAAACTTCGGACCGAATCGGGTACTCATAACCTACCGCTGGAAATTTCGTTGTATTTGGTATGCTTTTTGCCCCCATGACGTTTACTTCTGTTTGGTTTAATTTCTCAATAACACCCTAGAGTACGTACATTGCTGCGCTTCAGAACCGCAAATGCATCGATGCAGCCACGACCTGTAAGCCGCTATCCGTTATCTCACTCTGGAGGATGTGATTGAATCAACCCTTGCACCTAGCCAATTTGATAGCCGCACTTAACCAGTTGGTTGACGCTTTGACTGGATTGGAAAGGATCCTTACCACACCCATTCCCTTCTCGTGCGTGGAGTCAAGTTTGCAGGCGACGCCGCATGCTGACTACCTTATCAGATATTCCGTTCACCTTTGGACCGTGACACTCGTTTATTGTTTCTTCCTGGCAAGCCGATACCATTTTCACATTTTGGCAGTCATTTACTGATATTGGCATGCAGCCCTTCCAACTTTGGCCAACACTGAAGTACGTGACAATTCCAGGCACTATTGTTGCGGTACGTATATAGTACGAACGAAGGGGTTCCGTTTCTAACTGATCTTCCTAAGAGCTTTGTGTTCTTCGGCTTCTTGGTTGCCGGCGAGGAAATTGAAAGTGAGTGGCACCAGATTCGCCTCGTGGTATCCTCTGACCCCGCATGCTCCACCTAGACCCGTTTGGTACGAAACCATTCTCACGAAGCCCTGGCCCTATGCTGATTTAGATGTCAATCCCTTTATCTCGTCTGTAGGCTACGACAAGAATGACTTGGTACGGAGATTGACCCACCTTCGTCCTCCCAGGGTTGCTCATATTTTTCTAGAACCTTGATCACTTCACAAACGGCATTATTCGTGCGTTTCTTCGCACCTGCGCATTTTAGAATCCTCGCTGACAGAACATATGAAGGCAATGAACTTGCGGCGATCTCCGCCACACCCACACCGGATCCCAAGGACTGGGCTTTCTCGTCGATCAACGACTCTCTGTTCAATCCTTATCACCCCAACGCCGAACGTGTCAGCCCCGAGGAGTGGGTGAATCGCGGAATGGATAAGATACAGGTTGCCCTAGCTGGGCTCTAAAACATTATTTCTTGCACACGTACTAGCATTTTGACTGAGTCGTGTCGTTAACATCTACTATCTCATGGACTATCGCTATCTATCACACACAGCGCTGAGGTTGATATACGTTGATACGTTGATATCTCGATAATTTAACAAATAACATTTTTTTTGTTCCGATCACGTCACGATTGACTCGATTGAGCTACTTTCAGTCCAGTCACGAGTTCAAAACTGTTCTGTGAATGTGGAAGCTGCGGTCCTCTTGTCGTCGTCGTCATTCATTTCTTCATCCAAGGCCTTTCGTTCAGTCTCGCAGGTTCAAGGTCGATATGGCTGACATTCCCGTCAACAAAGCGGCACATCCATTCGATAAAACTCGCTTCGAAGCGCTTCTCAACCGCAGGTTCTTCTACGCTCCCGCGTTCGAAATCTATGGCGGTGCGTTTACAGACGCGCATTTTCCCCAGGAATCTATTTCATTCATCTACCCCACCTTCTCTAAAAGGTGTCGCGGGTCTATATGATTACGGCCCCCCAGGCTCGTCTCTCCAGGCGAACATCATCGCAGAATGGCGCAAGCACTTCATCATAGAGGAACACATGCTCGAGATCGACTCCACCATCATGACGCCAGCGCCTGTGTTCGAGACGTCAGGTCACGTTGCCCGATTCGCAGACTGGATGGTCAAGGACACCAAGACGGGTGACGTCTTGCGCGCGGATCACTTGGTCAAGGGGGTCCTCGAGGCCCGCCTCGCGGGCGACAAGGAGGCGCGCGGTCTGGCCGCTCAGCCGCCGCAAAAGGAGGACGAAAAGAAAAAAAGGAAGAAGGGGGCGGTGAAAAATGTTGCCGCAGTCCAGCAGCTGCCCGATGATGCCGTGAGGGAATACGAGGTCATATTGGCGCAGGTACGCTGCGCCCAGCCCCCCTCGTTCCTGTGCATTTCGTCACCGTCACGAGGCTTTGCTCCCGTATTACACAGCTGGACAATTACTCAGGCCCCGAGTTAGGCGAGCTATGTCGAAAGTATGACATTCGAAATCCAGACACCGATAATGAAGTCACCGAACCCCAACAATTCAACCTCATGTTCACCAGCAGTATCGGGCCGACAGGCCAACACCCTGCGTGAGGATCTCGCCCCCCCCATTGTTTTTCTTGTTATTTTTTGTTGTTGTTCTGATTGATCTGATTGATGGCGTTTTTTTGTGCTCCAGCTACTTGCGCCCTGAAACAGCGCAAGGCCACTTTCTAAACTTCTCACGTCTGCTTGAGTTCAATAACGGTCGTGTGCCGTTCGCCTCTGCGCAGATTGGGCGTTCTTTTCGGAACGAAATTTCCCCACGTGCAGGGCTGCTCCGCGTGCGCGAATTTACCATGGCAGAGATAGAGCATTACGTCGACCCCGAAGATAAGCGCCACGAGCGCTTTGATCAAGTGCGCGACGTCGTTCTCGACCTTCTCGACCGACACGTCCAGGCGAGCGGCAATACCCAGGTCAAGAAAATCAGCGTGGGTGATGCGGTGGCGGCTGGGGTCATAGCAAATGAAACACTCGGCTATTTTGTGGCGCGCATTCATCAGTTTTTGGTCAATATCGGGGTTGACCCCACCCGCCTGCGCTTCCGCCAGCACATGGCCAATGAAATGGCACACTACGCTGCAGACTGTTGGGATGCCGAGATCCAAAACTCGTACGGATGGACCGAGTGCGTCGGCTGTGCGGACCGTGCTGCTTACGACTTGACCGTGCACTCGAAAAAAACCGGGCATTCGTTGGTCGTTCGTCAGGCGCTCAAAGAGCCCATTATTACCGAGCGCTTGGTCGCCGAGTTCAACAAGAAAGTTCTTGGAAAGACCTTTGGTAAGGACGCGGGGGTAATACAGAGCGTCTTCGCAGAATTGAGCGAGACGCGCCTACTCGAAATCCAGGGAGAGCTCGCCCAAGGGTGCGTGGCTTCTAAAAGAATCCGCACTCTAGCCACTTACGAGATGCCGGCCATAGATCCGCCGTTGTTACCACCCCGGACGGGAGAGTGCTCACCCTGACACATGAGGTTGTCACGATCGAGCGCAAGACCTTCAAACAATCTAGTGCGTTGACCTTGTCGGACGTCAAGTGGGCCGATTACTGAGTGGGCTTTCCCCCTACAGTTCGTGAGTTCACCCCAAACGTCATCGAGCCCTCCTTTGGCCTCGGTCGCATCCTCTATGTCCTCCTCGAACACAATTTCTGGGCTCGCGAGCAGGACGTTGAACGCGGAGTGGGTGTCCTCCACTTTCACCTGTTTCCCAGACCGACCTCTAATTTTCAATATTAGGTCCTTTCCCTGCCAGCAGTCGTCGCGCCGACCAAGGTGCTCATCGTACCGCTCAGTGCAAAAGAAGAGTTCAATCCACTGATACAAGAAGTCTGTACGTCAGGCTTCGCAATTTAGCCGCAGATTAGACACGGGAGGATTCTCACTGATTGACTAGCTTCGAAACTGCGCAAGGCCGGTATCTTCTCACGGGTGGATGATTCAAACACTTCTATAGGAAAACGGTACGCGCGCAATGACGAACTTGGCACGCCCTTCGGTGTCACGCTTGACTTCGCTTGTGAGTGAGGTAGTGATGACGAGCGCGTACCCACGCTGACATGCTGGATCGGTTCAGCGGTCCAGAATCGGACGATGACACTGAGGTACGTGAATTTCCCGGAAACGTTTCGCTCGGCTATATTAATATTAATCCACGCGATGGTTCTTCTGTTTGCTCTGTTGTTCTCTAGGGAACGAGACACAACTGGTCAGCTGATTGGTGACATTGATCAAGTCATATCTGTGCTCGTCGACCTGGTCAACGGCAACGCCACTTGGGCAGAGGCGTGCAACCAGCTCCCCGCATATGACGGCGTTCAGGCTGTTGATTAATCAATCGATATGGTGAGGTCCGTCAAACAGACATTTGGGGTGCCAGATCTATCTCGGCGATGGCTCACAAGCGGAAATAGATGTAAGTAGGAGAAGCTATATTAGAATAAATGTGGGTGTGTGAAAGATCTGACGGTATAGTGAAGCCGGTCTTGCCCCGTGTTGAGGTCAAGTGACTGCCCGTGATGAGCAAAAGACGACTATAACAACTTGTGGCGTGTGGGGGGATGCGTGTGAGATGCAGCGTCGTGCACGGATCGAAGGCCACGCCTCTCCGGGTCTTGCTTCAGAAGACTGCGCTCGGTACTCTGTTCAAGGACCTGGCAGACGGTGCGGGGTCGATTTGTTATTCGTGCCTCGTTCTTGGCACGGGCCACCTCTTGGGCAGGGCTCAAGTGACACTTGAACACCTGGCGAACGTGGGAAAACATCCCACACCGGATGGCGATGACCCCGCTGCGGGACCCAACGTGGGTATGGGTACCCGGAGGAGTTGCTTAAGTGCTAACCAGAGATGACTCTCGCTTTGTGCTGCCGTGTTACCGCATATGTGCGCTCTGGGGGTGTGGGCGTGAGATTAATTACGATGAACGACCTGCACGTGTCCGGGCCATGTCCCTGTAGGGGGTAACACGCCCAACTCATCATTGGACGTATCACCGTAGCAATGACGGAAAGCAAGTGTCGCGAAGAACCACCTGACCAGTCTCACACAGCACATTTGGTAATTTAAACGCTGCCGAGATCCTCGGTAGGTCATAGCGGGATGTGAGACGGGGTTGTGGCCGGATGTATGGATCGTCCGGTCTGGCGGGGCTATGGCTTAGTTGTAGAACTCCAAAGGCCAGACCATCCATGATAGATGGGGTGGATGGTGACGCTCGGGGTTGGCACAGGTGGTTCGCTTGAAGGGGTCGCATAATGCAAAGTGGTCATGTGGGCGCCCGAAATGGGCGGCGTGCGAGAATAGCCACGCAAAGGGTTGATGGGCGCAAGCCCAGGCCATGACGCGGACCTCATGTGCGGCGAAAATGAACCCGTAACGCAGGCGCTGCGGGGAAGGCGGTGGCTGGCGTTCGGTCATCGCCGTAAGCCCCGTAGGCTGGAGAGCAACCCGTGCACATACGCGGAGCGCCGGGAAGCCAAACCTCAAGGGATGATATTTTGGTTCGGGGAGTTCCGAGAGAGGGTTGGGAGAAGACGGTAGCGCTACAACCAAGACGGCTGCCGAGAATTACGAAGTCTTAGTCGGGTTGCGGGGAGAAAGGCGAGCAAATGAAATCAAGAGAGGACATTGACTAGGAGAGCGAGAAGTGCCGTACTGCAACCGAGCCGAATCACGAAATAGTAAGGGACGATTCCTAACGCACGAGCAGAAACGGGCCACCCATCCGTGATGACATTTCAAACGATGTATCTCTCGCCATTTAAGGACAAGCGGTGATCTATATCTTCGGCAGTTATTTCAGGTCGAGCAACCATGCCTGGCGCTTTATGTACGTACGGCAACAGGAAGACGAGAAATGACGCAAAAATTAAAAATCAAAAAGAAACAAATAAAAGATCAAAAAAATTGGGGGTATGCGCATTACCAGTGGAGGGGACTCGAGGTCACGGGGATGAGGTAAAGATTGGGGGTGAAGTGCTAGTACGTCAAAATGGAGGGCGATGATGAGAAACGGGAGATGACGAAATATGGAGATCGAGAGGAAGTGAAAACGATAGGTTGGTTTGGAATTGAGGTCGAGAATGAGGGAGATCGGAGGGACGAGCGTGGATCAAAAGTTCACATGTCCACAAGGGACACCTCGTGAAGAGGGCTGGACTCGGACTCGGCGTCCCTGAGCTGAGTATACATGCTCGTGGTGCTAGGGCACACCACTGCAGTGTCTAGTTTAGTAAGAAAAGGGGGGGGGAAGAGGGGGGAATCCCTTATCTTGCCGTCGCCGCAGTTAGGAAGGAGAAGGCGCAGACGCGGCGCGGCACGGCTTGACGCAGGGCGTGTCCGTCTGCCTCGCCTGGAGGAAGATGCGCGCGCGCGTTTATTTCCCTGTCTAAGGAGGAAAGATTCCCATTGGATAATTTGGCCGATTGGACGCTTGTTAATGACGAGAAAAGGATCCAAACGTGAGATCTCGAGATGGTCACCAAGCCAGCTGTCGTCCTAAACTGAACTGGTCACTGGTCACCGGTCACTCTCTCCCTTCCTCTGGACATGGCCACCCTCGCGTCCCAGCTATAAAGCCTATTCCAATTCCACCACCCTCCCTTTGACCCGTTCCTCCCGCGTTCCGTGCACTGTCTCATTCCTCTCCTCTCTCCTGTATTTTTATCAAATCCTTTTCTTTCTCATCACCTACACACTACACCCCCCATCTTACTACACCATGCCCGACGCGTCCAAACCCATCCAAAAAGGTTCCGCCCCCTCGCACCTCCTCGCGTTACCCAGTCTCTCCAATTCGCTCTCCTCGCTACCGCAAGCCAAGAGCCTTGCACATGTATCGGTGTACACTTCATCAATGTCCGGTCAGCACGCTGCGGACAGTGAAGCCAAGGTGTGTCTTGTCCCTTTTTGATAATCTGGACCCTGTTCAAATCCCCGATGTCTCTAGCTTAAAAAAGCATTGTCGAACAATGCTGGGTCGGCGCAATCACTCGCGTACGCCGTAAGTTGCTGTTCATTCGTGTGTTGCGCCAGGACACCCCCGAACTAAAAACCGCATACAGCCAACGCCTCCCTCCAACTACAACCAAGCCTCACAACCGCTCATGATGAGAAAGCCGGTTCGTCT
This sequence comes from Lactarius pseudohatsudake, assembly GCA_021525015.1. NCBI lineage: Eukaryota > Fungi > Basidiomycota > Agaricomycetes > Russulales > Russulaceae > Lactarius > Lactarius pseudohatsudake. The sequence continues at coordinate 482,599 of JAKELH010000005.1, read as the reverse complement.
TTTTCTCGTAATGGATGTCCGGAGTATTTGCTCATCGCCTCCCTCTCACAGGTTCGAACAAAACTACAAGCCTGATGGCCACAATTACACCCTAGATTTCTGCTTGCTATGGGACTTTGGTCATCGCATACAGGTTAATTTTTGCTTTCTTCGTATATCGTTTTCTGCACGCATATCCTCATAGACGGGTGTCACTGGAATACCTCCCCATTGTCGCATCTCCTATCTACCCTCGCATTTATATCTCCCTCCGACGCACATTGACCATACCAACCACATCCCCATCACATACTTTCTTTAGTGCTACCTACAATCATCTGGGCTTCTTTACTGTGTTACCCGTCCACGCTTGGTATCCGCGGTTCTATGCTGCGCTGGTGTGCCACGCACAACGGTTCCCCCCTTTTTTTTTTTTTATTCAAGGGACAAAAAAAAATCATAGTTGTTTTGCGAGACCGCGTCGCTTCTCGTCTAGTTTGACCCATGTCCGGATTCTTTCCAATTGGGTCCGGGTGTCCCCGTTTCGAGTCAGTGAGCAACTGCGACTGATGTGTGTAATTGTAATGATCAATGACTCAGATGCGATACTTTTTGGCTCCGTTGTTCTCCTCTAATGTAGGTTTCATTTCGGGGGTTCATCAATACATGTTCCGGACGTGTGCTTTCTCATAATCGTCGTTTGACGCTCTCCCTAGTATCAGATGTCTTTGGTCGTTCTGGATTCATTCCCTCCTTCATGTCGATAAGCGCGGCCACGCAAATGAGTCTACGCTGCCACCACTGGACCGTTCTCGTCTCTTTGTGATCTTAGCAGCGAACCGTTCCATTTTCTATCTATCGTACACGCGGCAATCGTGTGTCCCCATCGTGAACATCAGATCGCCATTTGATCCAAGAACGCGCTGTACGGCCGAAGGCGTTCTTCCCTCAGTTTCATTAATGACTTCCTTTACCTGTGTTTCTCTCCTTGGTCTCAGCAAACAGATGCCGTCGAGGTCCGATCTTGGTTGGATCTGCGGGGAGGGTCCCCTTGGCTTCGAACGAGTAAGTAGGGTGTGTTCGCCACACCCTTGCAGTGAGGGTAAGCCCAGAGCACCCTCTTCTTATCCATCTATCAGCAGTTCGCCGCTGCTTCAGGGACACAGAGATCGTGGATGGAGGTTTCACATATGGACTGTCTATTATCTGACTCATCCTGCTTGTTCTTGTCGACTGCGGGCGGATCGCCCTCATATAACACACCGCATTACTGTACGGGGCAACAGGACGCGTTCCGGACCGTGTTCCACGTATTGCGGTTCATGCTCGCCTTGCCCATAACTCTTTTTTTACCTCCGGATGTTCAGTTTAAATTTGGAAATATGCAGCGCCGCTTGCATCTACACACACCCCCACGCCATCAGCTCGCGTCTTTACTCGTCGCTTCTCTTCTTTTCCCCTCTCGTCGCATCGTCGTCCTTAAGGCGTCGGCTCCTCAAACTTCCCCCTTCCAGGATTAGCAATGGCAGTTAACGTGTCCCCCGCCGCCGCCCCTCTCTACCCCACCAACCAACAGAGCTCCTTTGCTTTTTGCTTTTTGCGGTTGCCTTGTCCCGTCCAGATCGATCCTCTCCATCGATCATCGGCGAGACTAATAGTTCCGCCGCTCGTACCTGCCAACCGCGAGGTCGTCGATTCCACCCGGACGACGGACGACAGGTTAGTAAGTAATATCGTGGGCTTGATGAAAAAAATTAAATCAATCTCCTATCTATCTTTTTTTGGGTTTTGGCGTCGAACGGTGGCTTTCGACCGTGCCAATGTGCCGTCACCCACCAACGCACGACACATCAAGACGTGAACGTGTGCGACACTGTTCTGATCAATCTATTGGGTCGACTCATTGAGAGTTTCGGGAGCTATTGTCGTTGTCGTTTCTTGTCCAAACACTAAACCTTGTTGTTAATGTCCATGCATCGTTGCACGATCGTTACTGTAAACATGTCCCTGGTCTTCTTGGGCCCGCCGCAAGATCTTGATTTTTACAGCAGCAAACTTGCGCTGGCGAGGTACTTCTCTTACCACCAGCCAACGAACAAACTATTAAGTGCACCAATTCCCCTCTTGCGTCCCCCTGAAAAGCTTGAAAAGTGCCTTCTTCCCGACGCAATCGTTCGCTAGACAGAGCCTTTTTTCAAGGTTGTGCGTCCGCTGCACCGCACTAAGGAGGAATATTAACTTACTGCTTAAATCCGTGACTGGAGCTCGGGACGCCGATCTCTGAACGTGTGTGTGCCTTGTGGCATTTCCCATTAGTCCATTTGTCGGTTCCTCCCCCTCCCCCCTTATCGTAGCCAATCTGCCTCAGCCTTGCCAATAATGGTCGTTACACTGTCAAGGCCTCAGCGTCTTGCCCAAAGAGAGGGGGTAACACGGGTCTCCTGCGAACGCGCGCACATTTAGCCCCTCCTTCACGGGGTAACCTGCGATTGGTGCCGTTTTTTTTTCATTTCATTTCATTCCCATCCATTCAGTGAAAAAAAAAAAAGGAAGAGTAGTACAGTACTGACAGTGCTTCCCATTGCCGTTGCGTTGTATTATTGTTCCCTTCAGTTCAAACGCAAAGCGCGAGCCCATAATTTAATTTGTCTCGTCTTTCATCAATCGGGCGCAGCTTTATCTTTATGCAAACGACTTACGAACGAACTACCGTTTCCATCACGAACCCAGCCGGCGCATGTGCCATGCCCCCCCCTCCTTTCTCACTGCCACGTACTAGCGGGAATTCGCTGGTTGGCCAGCGCGCAATAACTCACGCCGGGTCCCACGTTGCTTTTCCATAATGCCGTTGTTTCCTTCTCTCTCTCCCCGGCGGCCCCCGAGCGCACATTTTATCTGCCTCGTGGAGGGGGAGCACCCACTCGAGCGAACGTGTGTTCTTTCTCTCGCGTTCGACCGCGCTCGTCCCGTTCCCCCGACTGGCACTCTCACCCTGCCCTGCCGCCCGCATTGTCACCAAACGGCGTATTGTGGATTGCGGCAATTTTTTATACATGCGGCTTATCATCACCCGTTCGCGAGGTTCCGATAGATAAGCAAAGGGCGCCTTGCGCTGGTGGCTACCGGATGGGTGTAAAGTATTTTTTGTCGTGAATGTCGGCCCTTCCATTTTACCAGTCCTGACTCTGTCAGTGCATATAAGTAGCTTGGCTCGTGCTGTCTACCTCCATCCGCAATTCCGGCAAGCTACCTTATCTTTCAGCAAACTCGAGGCATCTTTTTCGACCCTGCGCGCCAGTAGCAAACCCTTAGTGTGGTACGGTACACATAGCCGTAAGCTTCCGTGGTCGATATGCATATGAATTGTTACGCAAAGATTGAAACCAACCATACAATAGCAACGGACAGCGACTAAGATATCGAATTAAAATGATCTGAGATCCCGCACCGGCTCACGGCAGATTCCTTGAATTCGTTCGCGAGTTTCCGTTCGAAACGTTCCAGTTGTTGGCAACGAACAAGGAACGCGAATCCCACTCGCGCCTCAGCGTCTAGCCGTCGAGCAAATCGCCCCCAAAGCCGTCGATCGGTATGATACGGAATCGCGACGACCATGGTCCCTCAGCGAACTCCCGTACCCACGTCCGACTGAGTCCGCCCTCCCACGCGTACAGCTCGACACGCCACCCCTTCTTCAACGCCGTACGCACGCAACCACGAAAGCCCTCCTCGTTGAACTGCCCGACGTTACCGTCCCCCGTCGCGAGGACGATCGTGGACCCGGGCGGTGGGGCATTGTCCACGTTCGCTACCGCCTGGAGGAACTTCAACTGCAGCAGCTCGTCGACACCTTGTTCGCGATAGCGGACGCGGCCAGCGGAGGAAGATGAAGATACCTGTCCAGGACGCGTGGCAGTCGCAGGCGCCGGCGCACTGCCGCTTGACGTTCCCGGCTCAGACGAGTCGGTTGTGAATGCGATGCCAGACGTCACCGATCGGTGCGCGTGGTCCTTCGCCGTGGCATTCCATCCGTTGTTGTTGCTGCCGCCAGCACTGCGCCCTCGGGAATGGCGGTGGCGTTGAGGCGGTGCCCTGTCCGCACCGTCACCGTTATCGGGAACGCGTGCGTACACATGAACTTCATATCCGAGTCGGGCGGCTGCATTTATTGGCTGGTATAATGGCGAAGAAGCCACAAGTACGCGCCGGGTGACAGAACGGCCACGCTCGAGGATGAGGGCGAGTGCCGCGTGGGACATCCATCTGACCTTAGTGCTGACAAGGTAATGCGGATGCCTTCGTAGATAGGTGAGGAATCCGATGAGAATGTTGGAACTGCGAAACTTCGATCAGCAGGAGAGAAAAGAATTCTGGAAAGGACGGACGTACTAATCAATGAAGACGTGTACCAACGGTTGTCCGGGATTTGGAGCGGGTCCTCGTGGGTCGATAAAGTCGGGTGATGGAGACTGGAGGGACTGGTTTGAAAGGACGGCGGTTAGGAGCTCCGCCTCTGCAGCAAATAGAAACTTGAGCTTGATTGCAAGAGCTCGGAGGCGTACAACGCGTGGATCAAGCGGACCAGAGCGGAGAGATGGGGTAGATTGGCTATGGCCTAGACGTGGTCTGGCATCCGCTGAAGCGGAACGGAAGCTATTGCGATGCCTGGCTTTACGGCGTGGAGGGGAGACAGGAGTTGACTTGAAGCGGCCAGCTACCTCAGAGGAAGAGATGTCAGGTGATGGGGAAGGAGAAAGGAAGTCGGAAGCATCGTCTCCATCGAGGATTTCTGGGTCAACAGCCCCCGAGGGTCCAAGCGATGGAGCAGACTCGCGGACACCGATCGTGCGGCCAAGCGACCTAGCTTTTGTCCCTCGACGTCTGCGACGAGAGTGTTGCTGTTGGTGCTGCTGCTGTTGCTTTCGTCGTTGTAGCTGTTCCTGTCGGCCTCTGGGGGGATCGTCCGAGGTGGGACTGTGACTACCGCGATGCCAGGAAATGTCACGAGGAGCCGTGAGTTTGGCGCGTTCAGCTGCAATAAACTGAAGTGCTTCGGCGAGGTATCCTAACGAGGGGAGCGTGTCCTCATCTGCATCGTTGGTATCGTCGTAGGAGCCGCTGGACACCTCCCGATCAATCATAATTTCCCCTTCAGTATCAGACGAAGGTGGCTCGGTAGGTGGAGGCGAGTGTGATGCCCCAGAGAGCCGCGTTGTTGCATTTCGTGAAGAAATAGATAAATAAGACGCGATAGGGTGTTGGTTCCATACTGTAGAACCCCTATTATTAGGATCTGATTCGGACCCTGACAGCGCCGAGGTGGCCGTTGTAGTCGTAGTAAGAGCGACAGGATGAGGGATGAAGTTCCTTGGCTGAAAATCATCTAAAGCGCGAAAAACAATAGTGAAAGCGCCAAGGTCGGGGGATTCTACGTGTTATTAGGTTAAAAGGGGGGTCCCTCTCTGGTGTGCTAAACTCACCGTCGGAGGTAGCAAGGTCACTGCCGCCAGAATGCGTCGTGAAAGGACTGAATGGCGCAGGAGAGTGCGTCGTGTCTGAGATTGAGCTCGTCATGTTACAATGGTTACAATGTGAGAGTGAAAGTGAGAGGAAAGTAGTGGCGGCCTCATCTAAGCGGCTCTGAGGCAGGACAACGGGGCGGTGGCACAAACGGGTCGTTTTCCCTAATTTAGCTCAGTCACCCTGACTCGACCTTGAGCACCTCCACTCACCATACAATGCCAGGCATCCTTACCACCAACTCGCTCCTTCTACCTCTATCAAGAGTCGCGCCGATATTCACCGCACCTCGTTGTGCACGACGTGTCTCGTCTTCCCCATACGGCCGCACCCACGTCTGGAAGCGACGTCCGAACAAACTTCCCAACCCCATTGTACCCCAGTTCCCGCAGCGCGTCATCCGAGCTGACGGGTCCTCCTTCACACATTGGACCACCTCGCCGCGCCCTTTAATACGTCTTACGCGCGATGTCACAAACCATCCACTGTGGAACGTTTCTGCCCTCACCGGAGAGGGCGCCGCGGAGGAAAGCGAGGTGACCGGTCGTCTGGGCAGGTTCAATAGGAAGTTCGTGGAGGAAATTGATTGGATGAGCGAGGCAGAGGGAGGCTCAGAAACCACACAAACCAAAAAAGCGACGCCTGCTGCGGGAAAGAAGTAGGCAAATGCGATGGGCACCCGTGTTTGGAAACTAGACATGGCTAATACCTCTAATCTAATGTTGCCGTCGCAATAGAGAGACTTATGGCGTCCTAAACCCGCCCTTTTTTATCCTCCTCTATAGCCTTCTCAGTTGACTGCCCCGCCTCAGCCGGTGGAACACTGGTTGATTGCAGAGCTTCCTCCACCTTTTCGACCACCTTATTCACAACACCCGTTTTGTGGCCCAGTGCATCCTCGACCTTCAACCCTGTCAGCTCCTGGAATCTGCGCACAGCGCCACCCAGGCCATCTTGGAGTTTGTCGCGTCCACCGACGCCCGCCTCGCGAAGGCGCTCCCACGTCATGCGGGAGTGTGCTATCGCAACCGCATGCTTGTGCGCCAGGGCGGGGAAGTGCTCCTCCTCGAGCGAGCCGGCGTAGGCTGACACGTTCTGCGTCGTCTTTGGTAGGAAATATTTGAAAGAGAGGTAGAGGAACGTGGGCGGAAGCAGGACACGAGAAAAGATGGAGCGGTTGCGTGCGAGGATGGAGCCGGTCAGTGAGGCTACACCGACGTACAGGAGACCCGGCGTGAGCGGTTCATCGGGGGCGATGAGGGATTTGACGCGATCTGAGATTGGGGGGGCGTCAGACGTTCCGCTCGGACGAGGACACTCACGCACAATTGTGGAGAATGAGGGGGGAAATAAGGCGCACGTACGTTCGACGGCATGTTCGATACCAATCCACTTTGACACGACTCCGTGCACCTGCGCGTGGACGTCTCTTGTCACGCTGGTTACAGCTCTTCGCGCAACACCGATTTGAGTCTCTAGGACGGACGGTGTGTCAACGAGGACGATTTCGCGGTCCGGCTCTGGATAAATGGCAAGCTGCCAGCGCCATCAGCTCGCCTGTGACTAACTAACTAAGGGGATGGTTCTGGCGGACTTTTCGTTGTGGAGGTGCCTCGGTGATGATGCCTGCCACGGCACTCGAGGTCGCGACGATGCCCACACGAGGCTAACATCATGTCAGGAAAGTTTCTCGAAAAGAACGAAGGGCGCATACCAGTGCTCGAGTCCAAATCATTGCGTGTTTCTCCGAGTCCAAACGACTTTCCGGAATTGTCTGCTGGGGTGCGTGACATTATCACGTGATTAATCGTCACATCACGCCAACTAGTCGTCAATCAACACGGCGGAGGCAGATGGTGACAGTCAAACGTGTATGCTACAAAATGAATGGAGTGGAATCAATAAATTTAAGTTCATGTCCGATGGTCTCGGAAGAGATAGTACGATGGTCGAGATAAGCATTTGGCTTGAGTTACAGATAATACTATAGTCTAGTCCTCCCTCATCGAAACGAGAATCTCGCCAGATACGTCTAGCGCAATGATTTCATCTACACGAGTTTCTTGACATAAGAAATTTAATCTCGGTCAGCGATAAGATGGAGGTTGAGTTGTGCATTACAGTAGTCGGTGACATCCCAGTTGCCGGTCGGCGTTGCAGGACAAGGACGGATATGGCTATTTCGTTCCTGTAAATGATTGAGATCTCGATCTCTCGTCGAAATTGCGGCGGCGGAAGAATGCAGGAAATGCGGGGGGAGATCGTCTGGTGACCGTAACCCATAGCCATTAGCCACGAAACGTATCTGGCGGTATGACTCAGTTCTGGCCCTAGTCGACCTACCCTGCAACGGCGTAGTACTGAAACGTTGGGGGCCACCCTCACAGCTCGGGCCTTCAACGCACGCCAAAGTCGAGACCGCAACGCAAGATCGGCAAGGCCAGACTCGTCTAGTAGTTGGGCGTCCCCTCCATTAAGGGCCTAGACCCTGCAAAATGAATATTCAATTTCAAAGGGCTTGAAACCTTGATAAAAAGATAAGGGCCTTCCTCGGTGGCGGCGGATGGAGAGAAGGCACCCTCCAAGACGCGGACAAGACGCCATCCAGGCGCAAGACAAAGCTGTACAGCGTCTGACTGCGATCGGACCGCCGCCGGGGACGGAAAACGAGTCTTGTCGGCTGAACCCACGAAGTCACCGGGGGGACGAATACGTTTTGAAAAAAATGCGACACGGCTCGTTGCATAGATAGGAAAAGTATTACTGCTTCGCCGTTGACATTTGTGACGAGGAGAGCGGTAGACGGGTGAGCGCCGCAATATGCATCTTTGGAGCTTATCTCTGTGCGCAGGTCCGAGCTTGATTGGACAGAACAAAGGGCTATGATAATTCTGGACTGTGCTTGTTGTCGGAACATCGGAACCAAAAAAAAGGACCCCTGCCGGCGTTCATGCACGTTCATGGACTTTCCATTCGACCCTTTTGCTTATCGGAACGTCCATCCTAACCGGCACCGGGCGTCGTCGCTGTACTGCGACTTAATAATAATAACCACGGCATTTTGTCGAACCAATGTCGGCGAAGACGGTCGCATGCTTACCGAAAACTGACCTCGTGGATGGAGTGGAAGCTAGTGGAACTTGTGAGAAAATGCTGTTTCACTATCTGAGATCCAGCAGAGAACCTACCAATGGAAAGACGTGATTACAGTACTGGTTGCAGGCGAGAGAGAAGGAGAAGTCCGCTTGATTCCGTGCGAAAATTTCGACCATCGTGCCCTTCACGCGGTAGTCGACATCGAGGCATCGAGGTGGAGTCCGTCCTGTTCGAGGCATTTCGTGGAGCGCGTCTCACTCGTGGATTGTGTATTCGGAAAGGGAATCTATTGGAGAACGGCCAGGGCTGAGGGCTGGGAATACCTAGAACAGATTAGACGTCGCTAGCAACGACCTCATGGCCGAGGTGTCGCGATGCTCCTATGGATGGCCTTATCGAATTAAGGTGTTGGAGTCTCGATAAACGGTAATAGCATTGCTGTCTCCGAATATCTGATGGACCACGATAGCCTACTCCTTTACTAGTCTCCTTGTCCTCGTCCTCGTGGGATCGAGGGTAGCAACTCCATCTAATCGCTGGGATTCGCCCATGGCGCAGTGCTAAATCATTCTCGACAATTACCGCTTTAATCTCGCCCTCTTTCTCGAGAAGGTCATGTATCAGGACGGGTAGACCTCGTCCCGACCCGTTTACGAAACACCACCAACAGTTACCACGATCGTGTACAGCAGAAGTTCTTAATGGCCCGTTCCCAAAGGCCGGTGGCAATTCCCGATCGCGAGTAGGTTAGTACAACTTGCCACGAACTGGGATGCCCCACCTATTCAGTTTTCATCATCCGTGCTATCGCTTGCGCGACAAATAACTTACCAATCCTTTTGTCCTGCTACCGCCTTACAGTAACCGGCTTATCTAGCGCGAAAGCGCCACCCGGGCGCGATCCCGTGAAAAACGGTGTGAGAGTCATCTCCACAGTTACAGAGGCCTCTTGGCGTGACTCTTCGGGCGAGTGGAGAGAGGAAAATAGGTCATCTGGGCCAGGTCGGTCAAGGTAGTCCAGGATGAATCCCGTCCTAGTATTCTCTTTCCCTCGAGATGCACGCTAAGCTGGGTTTTATGACATAAATCTCCAGCGTCCCATACGAATCGCGGGTGTTATGCGGATATTACGAGTTCAATTTTGAATGCAGTGATGACGACGTATGTTTGCCTCGAATCGACATGACGACACTTACCTGGAGTTCAGAAGTTGACGCTTTTTGGGGATTGCGTGCGTCTCGGATCACGTTGTAGGGTGTATCTGGCCTTGGAAGGCAATGAGAGTCTGATCCAGCGCCTTGGGTGAGTGTCGCTCTCCCAATGATCTCGCTGGCCACTCCTGTGGGTTGTCCATCCACAATCATGTTCTCAAGGTGTGTTTCTGGGTTCCATGCCTAAAGGTTGTTCAAGTATGGCACTGTTCGAACCGTGCCACCTCGCTTCACTCCCATAGTCCCTCGGAGCCGTAGCATGGGGAAAGAAAAACTGTTATGTTGGGCAGCAGAAGACATTGTGATACTGGGAAACGAACCCGCCTCCCCTCCCGGGCAAGCAGATCCAGCTACGGCGCGACGCGCTGAGTGGGACCAAATACGACTGATGAACAAGGATGGCACGCGTCGCGTGTCCAAACTAACGCCGGGGATGATAAGTTGTAGTAGATCTGATGCATGTTGGAGACCATGTCTCGTGGAACGATAACGTGAATGTTTAACCCCACGCTGCGGTCGTACTAGCAAGGGCAAGACTCGTCAGCCATCCAGACATGAAAAAGGGTGGTCATTACCTATAATTTACTATAAGATGACCGTCCGTGGCAAATGACTTCTGTCTGTCGGCTGCTGGACGAAGATATAAGTGGGTAAAAGGACTCACGCGATATAAATTCGAAATCGTGTCGTCGGGAGCGGGAGAAAAGGCGAGATTGATATACGTGAACTGGACAAAATCCACGTCGTACAAAGGTAGCGCCTATGCCAGGAGAAAGTACTCACCAGTGGCTCGCCTGCTTTCCATCCGAGCTCTTTGCGGAGAAACTGAATGACGGCCTGAAAGCGGTTGGAAACTGTAACTCTAAAAAAGTTCTGCTTCATTATCGGCGCGTTCCCAACTGCCTTGAAGCGTACAACAACTAACAATTTGTCGCTTAGCTTGGCTAGCACTGAGGGAGAATTTAGAGGACGCTGACCTTTCACAGTATCTTTCTTCTTGTATGACTCTAGCGCAGCAAGACCTTCCGCAAGGCCGGCATCTACTACCGAGTCTAGGCCCCCGACGAGTGAAGGAGGTGAGTGCGGGACGTCTGGTCTAAGAGCCATGGATGCATGAATCGAGTCAAGGCAGGCAGTTTACTATTCCGGCAATTACCGTCACTGCGTACTTATTCCCACGGTTCTTACAGTCCTCTACCTACACAAGCTACTTTCTCTTTCTTACGCTGCCCTTGCATTCACGATGTTCACAAACTCAGGCTTCAAGGAAGCACCCCCGACCAAAAAGCCGTCGACGTCTGGCTTCCCAGCTATACGACCACCAGTCAATTCCTAGAGGATAATGAGGGCTGAATGAGAACGAACCCAGCTCTTTGCTGTTAGCAGCAGTAACGCTGCCTCCATATATGATACGAGTACTTTCCGCTACTACTGGAGAGACAGCAGAAGCGAGGTACTTTCGCGTGTCACCGTGCACTTCCTGGGCCTGCGCAGAAGTAGCGACTTTGCCGGTGCCGATCGCCCAAACCGGCTCGTAAGCGATGACGATGCGACTGCGTGAAAATCTGAGAACGATCACCGACAAACGCTCAGAGCGACGACGAACCTCCAGTCCTCCGGTTTGAGTAACGCTACGACGGCCTGTAGCTGTTCTTCGACGACCTGTTGCGTTCGTCCGCCCTCTCTCTCCGTAAGCGTTTCTCCCACGCAGAGGATAACGCGCAATCCCGCATCAAGTGCCGCACGCGTCTTCCCTGCAACGCCCTCAGACGTCTCACCGAAGAGAGTGCGACGCTCGGAGTGACCTATCCAATCGCCGAGAGATCAGAGCACAGCTACCCGATCTGAAGGAGGCCCCCGCGCACCAAGAATGACGTAGGGAATCCCTGCATCTACCAGTTGAGCGGGGCTAGTAGTAGTGAGTGTCTACGTGAAACAACTAGGGCGATCGGACAACACACCTAGTCTCGCCAGTAAAGGCACCGGAGGTCTTGGTGTGGCAGTTTTGCGCGGAGACTTTGACGTCCTTGCGCAAAAGCTCGAGGACGGGAATTAAGTACAGGGAAGGGGGGGCGATGACAACCTCTGTGGTCGAACATGGGGTGAGCGGGCGAGGTTGGGAGTAAAGAGTGCTCACCGGTTTGGGGATCGAGAGTGGCGTCATTGAGTGTTTTGATCAGTGCCCGCTTTGCTTCGCGGGACACGGGGTTCATCTTGAAATTACCTCCGACGAAAAACTGGCGGGTCATGGTTGCTGAGGTTAGAGGAGAAAGGTTCCGACTTAAGATTTCTTGGTCGGCTTTAAAAACCCCAGAATCTCAGGGCAAATTGATCGCGGACTATCGCGGCACCGAGCCACATCGGACTCGGACTTGGCAGCGACTTTTCGGGTGGGTACCCACTCTCAGTCCTCTGCCTCGGCTCAAGTTCGTCTCTAGAACGCATGAGAGTGGCCTCGCTACAAACCATCAGCAAGTTGTCGTCATCGGCGGCGAGAACAGATTGTCTTGCTGGCACAGTTCCTCCACATCAAGCGTACATCTTACTTCATGGCCGAGATTCTCCTCGCTCATTCCCTTCGCGGGTCACTTCGCCTCTACTCGTAGCGCTACGGCAATACGCGTTACGTTGGTCAGCACTAGTTAACGTTGCTTGGGTCCCACCGTCAAATTCTACCAGACATCTTTCCATTCCCCCGAGTGGCTCCCAAGACACCGAGGTCTACAGCCTTCTGACTTTTGCACACGGTCGTGCGGGGTTGCAGATGCCCTCAGTGGCGATGGATAATCTGGACGAGGTCTGTTCCAGGCTCCACGATTACATGGAGCGACCACCCACAGGGGCGGTCGATTCAGATGACCTATACTTATATGTCTGCACTCACGGTGCGCGAGACTGTCGTTGCGGGGAGTGGGGAAGCAAGGTCGCAGACGCCCTTAGAAACGAAATCCGCCGGAGAAAGGAAATAGAGCCTACGGGCAAGTATTCGCGTGTTGTCGTAGGAGAGGTCGGGCATGTCGGTGGCCATCAGTGAGACTACACCCATACCGTTTGGTCGCTGAATCTTTACATGTCACCCCATTACAGGTACGCCGCGAACATGCTCGTCTTCCCATACGGCGAATGGTAAACCTTTGGCTTCGTCTCCCTACTCCTCTTCACGTCGGATGACTCACCTTTGATAGGTTGGGTGGATTACGGCCTGACAACGTGCCCGGAGTCCTGGACGTTATTATGGAGCAGTCCTCGCCCGTGGATTTGGCTGGGACTTCTCTTTTGCCAACGCACTGGAGAGGTCGGATGGGGCTTACCAGAGACCAACAATTGCGACGATTTTTGCTACACCGTGATAATTCAACAGTCTAGATCAACGCTATTTGTTTACAGACAACCGCTAGAGCCCATATACAACCTCTCACCCTATGCTGACTGCTTGTGGTCGCGAGTGCACTCGTCGAAAAAGGATGTTCCGTGTAATGTCAAGTGGCTTACTACCCAAAGTTGCGCCAAACATCACAATGAGCCTATGGATATTGCTACCCTTAGTGAGGCTTTTCTTCGCCTGTGTGTGCTGGTCGCTACTTTGTCATACCTGCCTAGCGGCAATGATTCCCCACTAGTGGTACGGCAAATCGGCTTCTGGGATAGAGCGGGCTCTTTCGAAAATTGCCATCCTCAGGCCGTGATCGACCTTGGTGCTGCTTCCGTTCATCAAATGCAAACATCAACAATATACGTGATGCATCTGTGACGGGCGTTTTTGGCAGCACTCCGAACGAGTCTCTCAAGATTTCTTGCTACAGACCCGCGCACCCTCGAGGTGGTTTGATGTACCAATTCGATGGGACGTTCCCAGATCGTGTCGTCGGGGGCCTTTCTAGATGACACGAGTTTCACTGGGCCGTGTATCCTACACGTGAAATTGGGGCAGCGTGGGTGGCAGCAAAGTGGTTTCGAGAAAAGCGGAGGCCTGAATGGTCAGCCAACGAAGAAGGTTCCTATTGGTATACCCCACACCCAGTACCGAAATTGCGTGAGTATTGCTCGACCGGCTAGTCCCCACAGCAGCGGACATTGTCTATCACCTGCCAGATCTATGTGCAGTAGGTACCCTGATCCCCTCTCCTCGCCGCTGATCAGTTACAAGGCTATAACGAGTCTCTTTTAAGCTAACCCCAGAGACGAATACAAGAGCCAAACGATATCCCAAGGACCCGGGCCATTGCGGCAGAGTCCACTACACGAACCGAAGAAGGAACCTTCAAGGCTATCCGATAGGCTGAGGCTCCGAACTGGTGTGTCTGTGCCACCCGGGCCCTCAGTTTACCTCTCTAGTCTTAATGGACATTTTCAGGGTTGTTCTTAAACTAGTCGAGGTTGCCAGACGGATCCTATGGACGGACAAAGAGAGGACTTTGCTACGATCACTATCACGTCTGCTCCCGTATCTTACTCCGTAACGGACGCTTCATGTCTCTTCGCGGCCTCATGCAGATCTTATGACCCTGTTCTCACCAACGCTCACAAGTTTCGACTGAATTGCGCAGCCGTACCCATCACCGCTTATTCTGGCCCCCTCTATTAATTGGCACTCATCACGGAAGCTCCCCTCCAGAAATGGACCTCCGTCAGCCAGACAGGGCGAAAGGCATTCATTTTCTCTGTGCACCTGCAAGCACATATATCCGTGATGCGAGTCTTGCGATACACCTGCCAGTGGCTCCTGCGTTTCCGGAGACTGGTGCAGCCCAAGGTCACACACGCTCGATGGTTGTAGGACCGCAGTCACGTTGTGTAGACGGTGGCCTTGGCACTTTGTCGCGTCGACCGCTCGTGTATCAACAAATAGCGAACTCGTGCTTAGACCCTGCTGAGACACGGGGGTCATGGGGTCGCGTTCGTGGCACCGTCTATGACGGCGATGTTCGTCTCTATCGCTGGTAGGGTTCTGGCTCGTACTCTTCAGGGAGGTGAGGAGGCCTCCTGAGAGGCTCTATTTCCGGAGACGGTCTGGGGAACTTGTCCTCCTCACCCCCGGGCGTGCCATCCGAACTCATTAGTCTGGTATAGTAATCGGGTGCTTCTTGAACAACCCATTATGCGCGCGGGCTCATACGCCCACTTCTATCCATTTCGCATACGGAACGTACATTTGTGGAGCACCTGCGCTGCCGCAGGAACCACCGTATCGTGATATGCCCTGTGTTCTCTTTTTTTATGTGTACATTATATTATAGCAATGGGTATACACGTCTTGGAACAGTCAAGTGGGTGCTAGCAATTGTCAAGAAATCTCCGTCAATGACGGTGCGATGAAGAGGGAGAGACCAGCGTGACAGATAAGTCCCAGCAGGATTTATACTTAGTGGTGTGAGCGATGGGTGGGGTTTTGTGGTAGTGAGGAAGAACTACCGTAAACGAAGGGCTGTGGCATGCGTGAAACTGCGGTAGTTGCTTGTGGGGCCGGGATGTAAGGGAAAGGTGGGATCATTGGCACGGGGTGAGATGGAGGCCGGGAAGCAGGGGTGCCAGCAGATGACCGGGCGGTGCTGTAAGGGAATGGGACGGACGGCGGCGGGGGGATTGCAGCATAAGGAAATCCGCGATCCTCAGGCGCAAAGGATTGTGGTGCCGAGGAGACGACCGATGCCTGTGAGCCCGAGATAGTCCGAGAGCGCGAATGGTGCGAGTGACGGGAGCGCGGGCGGGTATCTGCATCTCGGTCCGGGTGACCGACGAAAAGCGGCTGCATCGACGCATGTGCAAGCTGAGGTCGTGGGTTCGCGATTTGGTTGGAGCGACCCTACGGAAGAATGTGAGTACGCCAAGTAGAGGAGAAAGGAATTTTGCACCCACAACTCCGAGCAGCTGACCGTCTGGCCGAGAGAGGAGGTCGCTGGCTGGGGGTCCGCCATCCGCCGGGGCCGGTGCGAGCGGGCGTAACGTCGAGAATAGGTCGCCCTGGGTTGGCCCCGAATCCTCAGTTCCCCATGAAGAAACACTGTTGCGAGGTGTCAGTCCCATAGAGGTAGATCCTCCCGGGAAAGCGCGCAGATTGGGGCCTCCATCATTTTGCGATGGTGCCGAAAGACCGAGGCTATTCAGCGACGGGTTCGAAAGATCTGGCGCTACCCACGACGATAGTAAGGGGCCAGTTGGCGTCGAGGAGGGGCGAGAGACCGGGTCAGCCCAACGTGTATTATGATCGGTCCTGGCCGCACGAGATGGCTCAGGGCCTGCGCTTAGTGGAACTTCGCGGTGCCTTGATCCGGAGACCGAGACCGTTGTCACAATTCCCGGTGCAGTTCCGTGACCGGTGGATGATGCTCCACCGCCACGGGAAGTACTCGGATATGGGTCGTGGACACCGCCAATGGTCGAAGTGACGGGAGGTGCTACTGGGGCGTAAAGCCCCTGGCCGGGATAATGTGACCCCGGGTGGATACCGAGAGCATTTCCCATGGGCGGTTGTCCCCCGGCAGAAGCGGCGCGCTCGGCCAGGCCTTCATCGTCGCGTCCTCCTGTATCGCGTCTGTACCGGTCTCGCTTTCGTCTTTGCCGGTCCCGTTCACTTTCTCCTTCCCTGCGACGACTTTTCCTTTCGGCGCTGCGCTCGCGCTCCCTGTGCCCGGATCTACTTCTCGCTCGCTCTCGTTCGGGACCGGGGTCCCTTGCGGCCATGTCACGAACGGCCTGGGGCACCACGCGATCTTCATATCGTGCGCCTTCATAGTAGACGGCACCTGCCCCGGTCTGTTGGGTTGTCAAATTCATTACCGCTTATTCCCCGAGGACTCCGGATAACTAACCTGATATGCATATGGCTGCATGGGCGGAACGTTCGTGCGCAGATAAGGTTCTTGTGAGTTTCCGGGGGGTACAAAGTTCGGGTTACGCGCAGTGAAAGGGTACCATATCGGTCTTGGTGGCGAAGGAAGCGGGTTTCCTGGTGTAGGGACGCGGCCACCGTTGGCTCGGTCCTCAGAGGCCGAAGTGTTGATCTGGGGAGGACGGTGTTCTCGTGCTAGATCACGAACGCCGGGAAAATGGTGCTTGTAAAAGTTAAGTTGAGACTCCAGTTCTTCAATCTGCGATACGATTCAGAGACGTCTATTAATGCGTTCAATCTTGCTCACCTTCCTGTAGGACAATGAGTGTGGGCGAAGGAGCATTAATGATCAGAGGACACGACACTCACCGAATAAGGCCGTCTTCTACAAGGGCGCCTTTCCTCTCTTCGTCCCTCATCGCCTCTTCCCTGTGTAATCTGGCACTGAGTGACCCAATCTGGGCATGCTGGTCGTGAGATCGTTCTTGGAGTGACTTGTACTTGATTAGAGCCGAGAACACTGCATCTACCTCGGGAAACTTGTACGGAATGTTAGATGACGTGGTGTATTATCGTGTAGAGTAGCGAGAGGGTTTGTACCAGTTCCTTGTGATTGTCAGCGTCCAGCCATTGTTGTCCCTCTCTGATGAGCTCCTCTGTCGTTTGTATGTCCACTTCGCTGCGCGCACATCGGGCGAGACGTTGTACCAAATTCCAAGCACCAGGCGTAGCTGCTTCGCGCCCTCCCGGAATGTGTCGGTCGACATGTAGTTTCTTGACGCGATCTATTCCGAACGCTTTCCGACATAGCGGGCAAGATGTCGGATGATTGAGATGAGCGAGACATCTATAGAGAAAGGGTGTGTGCTGCTATGAGCTTACAGCTCACTGGCAGTTGGTAAATGGGCTACGCCACGTACTCTAGACAAAATATATGACCACAAGCGATAGCGTGTGGGGTCTTGGCAGGATTAGAAAACGAATACTGGTCAAGGCAGACGTCACAGGTTGAGTCCGGATGAACCTGCAACATTCTGACTTGAAGCTTGATGTCTCTAATGACAGACTTGACCGGAAGCAATCGACGGAACGGGGAAGGGGAAGGGGCGTAACAGACGGAGAAGAAACATCACTGTATTTGGCAGTGGCGATACAAGGACACGAGGCACGAGGCTGATACAACAATGATCTTATCTAATCGTGTCCTCGTCCCTAGCCATGATCCCCATGAAAACAATGCACGGTACATGTACATTTAGCGTAAGATAATACAACAATGACGTAGATGATGCAAGACATCATCAGGTCACACGAGGAACATCACTGGGCTGTTCGGAGGGGCGAGGGGCGACTTCATGTTCGTTTTCGCACGAGACCCCGTCGACGCTGAGCGTTTTGTCCGTGATCTCGAGCGCGGTTTTAAAACGGGGTTACTGCGAAGGGGAAGGGCGTAAATGAGCAAGCCCACGAGCATAACGCACGAAGATGTGAGCGCCAACCTCGTTATGACCGAATCTGAATTTCCACCAATCCCCAGGCCTGTGCCAGACCCTTCGCTGCCATCCGTGGAGCCAGTGAACGACATTGGGAACAAAGGTCCTCCAGGGCGCCAGGTGAATCCCTCATAACCGGGTGCACCGGACAACACGTGCGAAACCTGTACAGTATTCCGGCGTTGCTTGGGCCGCACAGACGACGCAACAGCATGTGGCATTGCACTGTGTGGAACAGTTGACGGAAGAGAAGGGTCAGCCGCAAGACGCGCACAGGTCGAGATACTGAGACCATAGCAATTCTCGACCTGGTCCCACGTCATACGGCCACGGTCCCCGTCGGTAAATTGATCATTCTCCCACTGCTCTGCTACTGCTGATAGAGGGTCGTGGTCTGACATCAGTTCCGGAGTCTTGGTGGCGTTCATTCCCACTGGTGATCCTGCACGAACAGTGACCTCACCAGGGAGATGCTCATCAGAGACCTGGAATTCTGATTCGACAGGAACACTATCTGTGCCTGTTACCACATCTCGTTCACTGTCACTTTCGCCAATGCTCTCCATGGTAGTTGATAGACGGGAGCTAGACCGTGAAGAAGAGGACCAGCTGGAGGTACTACCAGAAGGAGAACGCCGCTGCGCATCAGATTTGATGGCCGCATCGGTGCTTTCGAAGGTGATGGGCAATATTTCGAGCTGAAATGCGTCCTCGTCCTCGTTTGTCGGTACCTCTGGTACGGTAGGTAGCTGTGAAAGAAAACCATCTGCAAAGCCTGTGGAAAGCTCTGGAAGTGCCAGGTCGGCATCTGGCAATCCAATTGGTAGAGACACCACGTCGAGGTCCGCACCTCCCTCCATGGGTACGCCGAGCGCGGCGAGTAAGGTGACGCATATTTGCTCACTGCGAGCCATGACACAGACACGAATTGAGTGTACCCACACGGCATCGCCCGCTTCTGAACGTGTAACGGTTGACATCCACTCAAGTAACGCCTCGTAGGACCATGCCTGTGGGGGTGTATCGCGATAGCTGAGTTTCTCGGGAAGTCGCGAGGCACCGGTCTGGCCTGGCGGGGAGGATGATTGTGCCTCTTCAGGACGGGGGCGCCGCCTACGCAGGTGTGCGGGGAAAGCTTGTTCGAGCAGGGCCATTAATCGGTTTGTTGGGTTGGTAGAAATGAATTCCAGGACCTCATTGGGACGATCGAGAAAAGGTAGAAATTGGCCATCGGGGAGTGGGAGGAAGGGGACGCTAGACAGCGAAGTGGCGGATGAATGGGCGGGAGAGTGAATAGGGCTGTAGGTGGGACGAATGTGGTTCGATGGCGTCCGCCTTGACAAGAGGACGTGGCTGGAGCGATGACTGTGCAAGGTCGCACAGTTGCTCGGGGGTAAGAGAGGAGCGTTGCGCATATAGTGACGTGGAAGGGCGACGCTTTCTGTTTGCGTAGGATGGTGGTGAGTTGGGTACTGCTGGCGAAGAAGACTCCTGAGCGAAAGAGGATGACGCGAATGACAGGCGTCTGGCCTGTGTGGCCTGGCCCGGACGAAGTTGGAGAGATGAGATGGTTGGGGACCAACTGGACCTACGAGAGTCTGGTGAAGCGGCTGTAGACTCGTGGTCATCTGAAGCAACGCGGACAATGGTCAATCTGCTCATTAATGCTCTCTCATCTGCAAGATTTTGTTCAGCATGTATGCCGAATGGATCGCTGGCTGAGACGGAGCCGCCCCTGTACAGTACATTTCGAGAGCGATAGAGGTGAGTACTGGGTGGGAGATCCATGGATGGTTATGGTCTGGATGAAGCTTAAGCGGAGGGAACGAGCGGGGGGAAAGGGACTAAGCGCTGAGAGTGTGCCACTGCTGTACCCCTTCAGGTTACGGGGGCTCGCACCACCCCAGAGACCTGGCCTGGCCATCTCTTCACAGAAAGTTCTCCTGCTGGTTCTTTGTCCAGCCCCAACACCTTCGAACGTTGTTTAATCTCCACGCGCTCGCAAGGTTCTCCCGGGCGCAATCTGTCCTACTGCTTTGTTCAAGCCCCTCATTTCTTTTTAGTGCGAGCGAGGTTCTGTGGAACATTCATTTATTCACAAAATTCCGAATAAATAGTCCAACACACGTTGATGACACGAGACCATAACGCACACCCGGCGTAACAGCGAGCCAATCGCACGGTCGCCGCTCTCCTGGATAACGAAACCTGCTGGATAACGCGAGTTTAGAGCGCGCCCACTCCCATGTACGTTGGGTGCAACGGCAGACTTCATTCTCAGCCTAGCTAGCTGTAAGGTGTCACATTCGCTTCGATGCTTATCTCCCCCCGTCTTTTTCCCGGGGGTTGCCCTTGTCCAATCAAGCGCCCACGCTAAAGGGAAGCGCCACGAGTATCAGGTAATTTGTGATTAAGAAGGGCATCTTTCCTGATGTGTACTCTAAATACCGCAAAGGTTTACTGCCACAGTGAGATGTTATTGGCACGGCTGTCTGACCTCGTGCCGCGAAGGCGCCGTCACCCATTCCTAGCCTGCTTTTGGGTTGTACGGTCTTCCCCTGCCCCCTGCCTACCTACCCAATTCACCTGCCAGGCGATCGGTCCCGGTCGACCATAAAAGCATCAACTGAGCGTGTTCCAGGGCTCCTCCGGTCTCCCACCCCGGCGCATTCTCCCTCTGTCTATTCAATGCTAGTTGTCAAGGCCTCATCCTCCTGCGATGTTTGCCTCGAGCCCTTTCAACTCAGGGCTGATTCTTCCCCTATCGTCCGCGCCCCATGCGCAATAGATTGTGGTCATATTTTCTGTTCTACGTACGTTATGAGCCCCCAACGTCCAACCCTTGACCAGGCAATCATACTCAAATTCTCGTAGTTGCATTGACTCGCTCACCCGCTTAGCCTGCCCTCTGTGTCGCAGCTATTTTGATCCCCGTGCTGTTCGGCGCCTCCACATAGATGTCGCCCTTCGGACTCCCGACGTCCGCCCCTCACGCGTCGGTCACCCCGACAACGACGTTTCAGCTTCAAAGGAAGATCTGAAAGACCGTATCATATCTATTGTTCGTAATGGTGCAGACGGCGGTCATTATCAAGCACTCATCCAGGAGACTTGTGCTTGGCTGAAGGAGCAAACTCCCGAGGAAGTGAGCGATCTCGTCCTGGTCTTTGATAACTACTGATAACATCTCTAAGCACTGGGACCTTCGGGCACTATACCTACTTCTCATCCGATACCATCAAATGCACAAGGACGAACAGGCTGCTACAGTCAGTTTACACGAGAGGACTAAACTCTACCAGGATGCCCTCCGCAGGGCGGAGAAACGCCAGCAAGAGATTGCTGGGCTGAAGCAGACCATGGAGGACCTCAACGACAAGATGGAATCAAATGAGGTTCAATGGGCCGTCCGGGAAAAGCAGTTGACTAAGTGAGTAATGAGAGGATTTGGCTCCGTTAATTGATTGTTCACTAACCACGCGATTTCCAGGAAGGTACGAATACTCTGACACTTCCCCGCGGCCGATCACAAATTGATCGATCACGTTATTTTAGTACGATGAGGCGATCGAAGAAACACGAAGCCTCCGTGAGCAACTCATGTCACTCTGCTCTCCTAAGGGACGAAGCCGTCGAAGTTCGGAAGCTCGCCTCACGAATCAGCGAGTTTTTGAACCTATGGTCGAGGACGAAGGTGCCGACGACGCCCCTGTTAAATCCATCGCCGATCACTTTTCACCTCTTCCTATCCATCTCTCGCCCGTCCAATTGACGGTTAACGCGGTTAGCCCCCTTCTCAAGAGTGTTCCTGATCCCGCGGAAGAAGAGGACCACTACTTCAAGCCTCGCCCACAGTCGACAGAGGATGCAGATCACACTCCGGTCGAGTACCCAGCACCTCTCGTGTCTACCCCGGCATCGAAGCCTATGGCTATTGGGGCGACAATTGCGCGATTCTATGACATGGCAGCATCTGAAACGAGCGCGTCACTGCCCCATCCGACACCATCAACATATTACAATAGGAGGCACGAAAAGGAGAAGGAGAAGCAACGCGAGCTTTCTCGGAACAATTCCTCCGGTGGTACCGGGCGCGTGGCTTTGAGCCGTATCCGAGCCTTACAGGAGAAATTGGTCCCCGAATCCGGCGACGAAGCGGAACGGGCACGCTCGTCGCGCCGCCAACTTCTCAACGCCATCCTGGCGGATGCACCGACCCCGCAATCAACCCCCGCACCGATTCTGGCGGTTCCGCCCCCACCTGCGCCACCACCCCCACCCCCACCTCCACCTCGTCCCACTGCGATATCACATGCCAGCGCGGCTGCACAGGAGATCGAGCGCGAGCGCGAGCGCCGTCGCCGTCAATCGAGCGAAAATCGCGCTGCAGAAATGCCGCACGCCCACCACCACCCACCACCACCACCACCAGTACCAGTACCACCGCCGACCCAAGCCCAGGTTCACACGCAGCGCCTTACACACTCTCGCCCATCGATACCGTCACTGAAGGATGTGTACGGAGGCGAGGATGGTACGCAAACGCAACGCAGACCTGCATACATTGAGCGGCGTTCTGCGAATGAGAGACGCCCTTCGATAGGGAAGCCCCAGTGGCATCGTCCATCACCTACAGAAGCCTGAAACCCCTATGAGCTGTGCTCACGACTTGTTCACTACTACCTGTCAATTGTTTCATGTACCATCTTGCATCACGCGGACCCTCGGACATTTGTCTAGTGCCCCTCTCTATCGTACTTATGCGTCCACGCCCCCCTCACGTTGCATTCTTTGTATTGTATCTATGTATCACCATCTATGGCATATAGGTAGAGAAGGGAATTTGAAGTCAGTCAGTCCAGAACGCATCACAATGATTCGGATCTTCGTGCCTTAAGAACATACAAAACTTGTTCCGAGAGATAAACTAGATACGCTTTAAATTGGTGAACTCGTGACAGTGTCATTGGACCAAAATGAGGTCCGACATCACTCTGACCGGATACGTTAGCGCTCAATGCGCCACTGGGAAGGGGGAGAAGAAGCGGGTGGGGATGGAGTTACCGGAGACAGGCGTGCATATAGCTATAGGAGATGAGGAAGCACCGACGACCGCAGCGCGAACACGGAGCATGCGAATCGGAGAAACGAGATCAGATCGTAACAAAAACACGTGGCCACAAGTTCAGTTTGCTCCACACCGCAGCGCCGCCCCGCAGAACTGTGCTACGATCATCCAGAGAATCACCTAAGAGAAGTCATTTCAGGAACGAAACCAGTGGGGAAAAGGCAAGGTGTCCGCACCAAAGCGACGAGGACGCCGAGTCCAAGGACGCGTTTGTTCTTCCACCACATTTGGCGCCGCACCGTGCGTGCACCACGACGGAAGGCTGTCGCCTGACTCGCCATGCTGTCTGTCTTGTCAACGAGCAATTCAATGCGCTCCCCACGGCTGAGGATCTGCTCCACGTTCTGCACCATGATGTCCTTCACCTGGGCGAGCTCGGACTGTGCGCGAGAAAGGTCATCCGTAGGTGGAGACGTGTTGTACGCGTACACGAGTTGCGCGATGACGGGTCCAAAGGTTGACTGAAGTGCGTGGGGAGGAGAGGAGTCGGACGCCGAAGGGCTGGACAGGAACTGCGGCGCCACAGATGAGGGGCACAAAAGAACGCTGCGATATGAAATGGCGTACCTTGCGCTGGAGTTCCCCGAGGAACGTGAAGGGCATCCTCCTGCGCCCCGCATCAGCGCAAAGAAAGCACCCCTATGGCCCGGACAAAAGACGTACCTGCCAGCCGAATCGTCCGCCATGACTAAGTACGTGAAACCGCCTTCGGAAATGTAGTGGAACAGATACTGTTCCCACACATAAGTGAGCTTGCTATTGTTTGGCGGTATCTTCGAAAGAATAGTCTGCGTAGCTATCATAGAACAACGGGTGAGACTGTGATGCGACCAACTATCCCGAACTGACCTTGAGAGAAGTCACGCTTGCCCGCCTGGTGCTCAGCGAGAATAGTCGAACCCTGTGCGACGAGTGCGTGTATCTGGACATGTTTGGATATGTTACCCAGCTGCGGCAACGCCTAGGCCTAGTGGGACGCACCAGAGACATGACAACAGAGAAGATCCAAGTGTGACGACTTTGTGAACCGTGTTTGTGGAGACACTCGCTATGTGCCGGGCCGCCGACAACCGTAGACAACGCCCTTGGCTGTCACCCTCACCAACTTGAACCATGCGCTTCAGTGCTCGCTCACTATCGCCCTCGCCTTCGCGGTGCGTATGAACGAATCAAGTCTCCTGAAGTATCTCAATTACTTCTTTCTTACAGAAGACGGAGTCTTTCCTATGGCCTCCAATCCTCCTCCGCAGGCTCAAGCTCAGAGTCAGATGAGTCCCAGTCAAGCTCGTCATCCGAATCCGACAAATCCGGCAGCGACGACAGCGGTAGCTCGTCCCTCTCCGCGTCTCCGGCCAGGAATAGAAACCGACCGACCGCTTCCGCTTCGTCGTGAGTCTTACCCCGGATGCGCGCGCTTGTCATTCCTGAGCACGAGGCAGACGCCAGCAGGCGGCCAATCTCACTGCCTCTGGGCGCGTCCAAGTTGATGATACCGTGGCTGCAATTCGCCTTCGCGCTCGACATCACGACCCGTATGAAGAATGGGCCAAGCGGACGCGAAAGGACGCACTTGTATGAACCCCTTTGTTTTTGACAACTTTCTCACCGCTCACGTCTTCTTCAGCACACCGCACGTCGCGCAGTGGTAGCGGCACAGACCGAGCGGGAGTCGATGCAAGCTACAGCTCGCGCGCGGGTCGCTGAAGGCAAGTCCGCTGCTCTGGAACGAGAGGCAGACGATGTTGCGACACGACTGGCCCAAATCACAATCCGTCAGGCGGAGGACGAAAAACGGCTCGGAAATAACTGGAGCGAGCATCAAAAGACGAGACGGGCACATACCGAACATATCATCCGATCAGAGGAAGAAAAGGTGCGAGCGCGACAGGCGGAGGAACGTCTGGCACAGATAGAGGCCGAGCGTTTACGGAAAGAGGCCGAGGCGAAAGCAGCAGCCGAGGTGCAGCGCAAGAGGGAGGAGGCTGCGAAGGCAGCCAAGGAGGCGGAAGAAGCGAAGGCCAGAGCCGATAGGGAGGAGGCCGCGAGGAAAGAAGCGGAGAAGGTGGAACTGGCCAAAGCACAAGCCTTGGAGGCTCAAGCCCATGAACGCGACGCGTTGGGGATGACGACGCCAGATCAGGACTGGCGTGAAGCGAGACTCGCGTTAAAGGTGAGGATTTCAGCGCGCATCCCGATCACGATCACTCGTTCACAAGATGCCGACAACGCAGCAACTCAAGTCTGGGCCGATTGCGCGCGTCAAGGCTGACCGTGAATCGAAGAAGATGTGGAACGAAATTAGGCGCAAGATCACGCCAAGGGTCGGCCAGCTGACGAGCGAACCTGCGGTGATCGCCAACATAGTGAGCAAGCACCAGCCACATTGCTCTACGGCAATTCCTGATCGTGATGATGCACACAGTCGCAACAGATCGTACAAACACTCCGCCCACAGCCAGCCCTACCTCCTGACGTCTATCTTGCGTCATTGTCCTCGCTTGCCAAAGCGATCCTGCTGCAGGCAGAGACTGAGGTGACAGCTGAGAAACGATCGGCCAAGCCAATCGCGCAGTTGACACTCAACTCGATCAGCGCACTCGACAGCTTCAGCGTCGTGTTTTGGGCAAAATTGTGTCAGAGGACAGGCGGTTGGGCGGTCCCAGTTCCCATGCCATCGAAAGACGTCGACGGCGCGCCATTCACTCCCACTACGCACAGGAAGGCATCCGGCCTGCGCGAGGAAGAGACAAGCGTAGATCACACCACGCGGGTAGCGGGCATCATGCGCGTGTACTTCTCTCTGCTGCTGCTGCCGCCGTCGCGACCCCTTCCGCGTGAATTCCACCTGTCGCGCTTGTGGACGTTCGTCGCGCGACTCGTCGGACAGCCTGCCCTGCTGCGATCTGCGCTCGCAACACAGCTCCTTTCAGGTGTGTTTTTGTTTTGTTTTCGCTTATCGCCAAATGACGTGTTTGGGACTGACGAAACACAGTCGCTCTCGAAGTCGGAGGCGCACACGCTCGCGATGTGTGGGGCTCTCAATGGCTCAAACTTATGGCTCTGCTTTACGAGGGCGTGACGACGAATCCTTCCCCTCTCGGCAGCTCTGGGCCAGAGGCCCACGCCTCGCGCGTGCGATTACAGCTCGAAATTGAACGGGTGATGGGCAAATAGTAGGGGTGAACGGGCTGCGGGCAACGGAAGTGACCCCTGGAGTTTCCAAAATTATCTCCACAGCACCGATATCTAGCAATACCAGGGCGAATTTAGACACCATCTGTTCAGCGCGCAGCAGTGCTTGGGGGTTGCACGTTCGCTGCATCGATTTGTGCGATTTGTACGGTAGTGCCTCCGAATGCGTTTAGATAGATATCCCGGCGTTTCTCACTCGGCGGATCTTGCGCATAGCCGTCTCCTATTATATACAATCTACACTACTTTTTTCCTGTGATAAAGAACCGGTGGGCAGGGGACCCTGGGGCTCGTGTACTTTTGAAATTTGAAGGGCTGTGGGCCGTGCGACAGGTCTCGGGGTAAACTTGCAGGTAGGTTCCGGGCCCGGGAATGCTTCGCAGCGCCCTTCTCTTCGAATTGTCATCACTCCTGACTATTTCCGGGGTCGCCGCGTTGACGTGCACAGCCGCACGGCTGCCCTCATCGAGCGGGTTTCTCCTGTGACCTTGAACGAGCCAGTCCACGGAGTCTTTAGTGACATATAGGGTGCAGTAACATACAGCTAGCGCTGTATGCATGCCGTGCCGTAAGGTGGGGGTAACTGTATGTACCATAAACTAGGTCACCCTCCACATCGGACATTCTCCCATGCCAAATTAACTTTGACGTATCGGTCGGTACTTTATCAAGGGCAAAATCGTGGTATTAGAATTCTAACCTGGTGGGCACCCTGTGATCCCACTGAATCCCAAACCGTAAACCGTAAACCGTGAACAAGACGTATGCAAGGCGTAAGAGTGTTCGTAAGCTGTTTGCTACAATGGAAGTAATAAGTACGAGTGAATGGGAAAGGGGATGTGGGGGGGGGAGTATTAGCGAAGGAAGATGGAAAGAACTGAAAATCGAAAACAAATCAAAAAGGTAATAAGTAAGAGCAGCGCATGGCGCTAAACCAAAAGGTATTTACAATGAATCAAAGCTAATGTAATCACTGCTGAAAGCGGGGTGAGAGAACTAGCTCCGTGATAAGATACGGCGTGCGGTTCTGGGTATAGGTACCGAGCGCAAAGGGAAAATTAGTTCAGATCGATCAATGAATCAACCCCTAGTAGGGACACGGGGACCAAGCGGTCTCGATGCGGCTGCAGGGGCGGAGGGCTTTGACGCTGCGGCGATGAGCGATGCCGGCCAGCGATCACTAGATGGTAATGGAGGAGGGTGTTGTTGTGACATCGACATCGTGCGGGATTTGCGTATGGGGGAAGGCGATGCGGGAGTACTTGAACGGAATGACGATAAGGCAGGTGTCGCAGATCGGTGAGCAGAAGGGTAACCAGGAGTTGAAATTCGTGGAGGGGCGATAGACGCCGAGCGTGTAGGAGACGTGGGTGCTACAGACGCCGAGCGCGTAGGGGTCACAGATGTTGAGCGACTGTGGCCCAAGCGGGAGAGAGGCGAAGCAATGTTGGGAATATAAGATGGAGAGGCCGTAGGTGACGCCACGCGTGAACTAGGGGGAGATGTGGGTGACCGCGACGCGCTCGACAAACCAGCGTGAGCAGACGCGGCTGATGATGCCGTTGACACGGCGGGGGTGGAGGGGGTGGCCACGAAGCGACCGAGCTCCGTACGGAGACTGTGGCACTCTTGGACCTTTTGGTTGTGTTGGACTTTCTGTAAAAAGGTTAGTCATTGATTATCCCCGGAAGTTCGGGCCACAAACCTGCCTAGGAGAGGAATGGAGTAGTCAGGATCAATGGCACCGGAAAATATGTGGATTGTGACTCACTTATGGAGTTCGACTTCAAGTCGAGCCCTCTCATGTTCAAGCTCGTCCACTTTTAGTTTCAAAGACGTCTCTGCGTGTTTGGCCGTCTTGGCTGCATCAGAAAATGCGACGTGGTTTGCAAGGATAGCCTTGAGGAGCAAAGAGCTCAGATAAAGGGCCGAAGACTGTATATGCCAAGGAGTAAGTGAACTGCCAAGCGCAGACGAGGACGGTGCACGGACAGCGTCGGCTGCAGTGACTTCTGTGAGCCAGCGGTCAACTTCCTGCTGGAGGGCAGTGACCTCTTCCACAGAACACTTTTTTGAAGCCACTCGCGCGACCTTGGACTCGAGCACACGACCGTCGCGAGCGCGGGCCTCGCCGAAGTCGGGGTAATGTGGTGCGGAAGCCTTGAGGAGAAGGTCGTTGGGAAAGTCGTCCTCAATAAGCGGGGGTCGAGGGCTATTGGGGCTTCTTCTTGGGGTGCTCCAGCCGCTGCTGGGTCCGTTGAAGTCAATACGAATGAGGCGAACTGTACTACGGGTGAACTGTTCGCGGCAGAAGGGGCAAGCGGGTGAGAGACGTGAAGTAGTTTTTTCGAGGATGGTATTGCAGCAACTCAAGCACAGTACATGACCTGAGAGGGAGTGTCAGTTGAGCGAAAAAATTTCCGGGACAAAGGAAAACAAATAAAACAAAAATAAAACACAGACCGCATGGGATACAGTGAGGTAAATTACGAGGGCTAAACTCGTCCGCACAGACGTCGCACAGAGAGCCAGGCTCGAGGGTTAGCATGGTAGCATATAAAGAAGAGAGAAAATCTAGGGGAGCATAAGGAGGGGGGAAAAGCGAAGGCACTCGGGAGTGGGTCTCCAGCCTAAATAAGTTTTTGTATTCGCTTCACCTGATTGGGTGACAGTTCCGGGGTCCTCCATTTCGTTCATTCACGCTCTTTGACCGATTTCCCCCGTCTTGTCTTGCTATCTGCCACTCTCACCACGTTCTATTAATTTATTCTTTCTTAAATTCACCCCTACTTCCACTTTTCCCAAGGAAAGATCGAGAAAAAGTATCCGCTGATAAAACTGTACAGTTCATCCAAATATGGTTCTGTGCCTTACGTAGGGTAAGGGAGATCCGGCTCCCAGTCCAACTTCGGCTTCGGCACGGAAGCATCCATCTAGTCTACAGAAAAATCCGCACCACCGCAGCACGCCGGGCATTGCCTTCCCGCGAACCACGGCTCACGGCCAGCGCTGACTGTTGCTACTATTTCTCTACGCGCCACGCCGGGGCTGTGAATCGGTGGAAGCCACTGTTCTGTCATCAGACGCTTTATCAGGTTGATGCTGACGTGTGATGTAGCAGCACGCCGAAACACGTTCCGAAGCACTGCCTCCATATCCCCAATTTGGCTGCACCCCTTCTGGGATTGGAACCGGAACTGGAACAGGGACTGTGAAGTTTAACTGGAATTCACTGGAACCTCTCGTATGTGCTACGTTTGTCCATTATCCATCCCGGACCCCGATGTTTGCACCTTACTCGTAGGAAGGAATTTTTCCGGAGCCCATAACCCATAGCCCTGAGCGCTTATTGATTATTCCATTCATTCTAGTGACTCATTTAATACAATTACCATCTGGCCCCGCCGTCTGGAGCAGTACTACAACTGCGAGGATCCATGATATATTGTACTCCAGACCACGGCTCCATGTCCCATGGGTTTCATGTCCCACAACGCACTCGAGTGCTTGGATGTGCCCACACGATGGGACCCAACAGCCGCTCTGGCGCGCTTCTTGGACAGCGCCTCGAGGACGACAAGTCACCGAGCGTCTGCGCCACCGAACCTCATGCCACGCAAAGCAGAAAGTGCCCATCATCACAGTAGCGGCGGATACTCACTCCCGCTAGACTCGGTATCTTGAA
The DNA here is from genome assembly GCA_021525015.1 of Lactarius pseudohatsudake. Taxonomy (NCBI): domain Eukaryota; kingdom Fungi; phylum Basidiomycota; class Agaricomycetes; order Russulales; family Russulaceae; genus Lactarius; species Lactarius pseudohatsudake. The sequence continues at coordinate 452,466 of JAKELH010000005.1, read as the reverse complement.
TTCTCAATCGATAATCGGCTAACGTACAACGTTCTGCTGCACGTTGCGATGTTGCCGGAGACACGCTTCTTCCCATATTCGCTCCCGAAGTGCAGTTTTCCAGGAGCGAGCACAGCTAATCTCACTTTATTGCCAATAGATCAATTAACCGTCGTTATCATGAAAGGCCATGGCGCCCTCGAAGCCTTCACGTTACGTTCGTTAGAACAAGGTTATTGCATTCGTGCAACATGTGTAATGACAGCGCGAAGGGACCAGAATCCTCCCTTCTTTCTCGGATGGCGCCAGGCCTGCCTTTATCGTCTATCTAATGACCGCTCCTTCTCCCTTTGTCGAACGCGTTCGTGTCGAGCAGTCTGTATATTCTCCCTTGACTCTTGTCACACATTAGCACCACTATTTCCAGGCCAATGACGCGGGTTCTCGTGGGTTATCATCGCTACGCGTGGGGTTTGCGTGGGGCTGGTTGAAGGAACATCCACTTCCCGTTGTGGTGGTTTGCTGATTGAGATAGTACCTCCGCACACGCGTGGTTCCGTATGTAAAGATAGCGTATCGCGGAGGCACGTCCGCCTCAAGTTTCTCGTATCGGCGACATTGTAGAAGTAGCCCAAAAGATAAAAGCGCGTATACCATTCGCCGGCGCACAATCGCAATGCACGATGCACGGGTTAAACATACGGCACCCGCAACAATCACGAATTGAGTTAAAAACGTTAACAACGTAACGCGTACACTAAGGTCCCGATCTCCGATCCGAGCGACCAGCATGCCCCGAGTAGATCGCCTCATATCACAAGCGGCCCACGCGATTTTTAGGCGGATAGCCATTCCTTTTCCAACGACCCTGTGAACGCGAAGGCGGACTAGGGAGATAAGAGTGCAACGCGTCCGGGGCGTGGCCTCTCGAGCCACGGAACTGGCTGCTTGCCGACACAAGTCGTCGGGCTCGCGTGCGGAGAGCGCGGGAGGTGAATCCCACGCAAATCATTTTTTACTTCCGTCCAGTGACAAGACTTCACTCAGAACACTCAGATCGTCGACGCCACGCGCGAGTTGCCGTGCCACTAGCGTATTGTCTCTGGGGTCCCGTCTGCGATGCCGTCAGCCTCGTGCCATCTCCCTGCACAGACCTTATACACTCGAGCGTGCTAGGTATGAAGGCCGAACGCTGAGCGCTGAGGACGAACGTGCAATTGCAGACCGTGGCCGTGTGTGATGGCATTGTGTTACGTAATTTAATTGGCCCTGGCCTCGGTTGGCCGTTGGAATCACTGCGCTAAGGCCGCGAGTTCTCAAGTCCCTTAAGGGATCTTATCTGCTTTGACTCTACGGAAACCCACCAACTTGACAGTATGCTACTATGCTGGCATCGAAAGCCAAGTGCGTGGGGACTTCGCGATCTTACTTGTTGAGGAAGAGCGAATTGGTCTGGGAAGCCACCCCCGAAGTTTTTCTGATACAGAAGTTATTTGTATCCGTCGTACTTCTCGAAAGGACGAGCTCGATCCCAGAATGTAGAATTTCTTTCATGGGTAGAGGTGAAGACAAGTGGCACAGCCGGTCCCCTCTCACTGTGGGTACCTTTAGTGAGACATCCGAGGACGAACATCGCGAACGAGCGTCGAACAGGAAATTGCGTGACCTCTATGCTACACGCGCCACTTAGTCGACGCTTCCGATCAAAGCGAGTAACGCTTCATTGAAAGACAACGGACACTCTTGTTTGGTGAATCACAATTCGGGTGGAAGATGCGCGACCACGGGACAAGTCCTTGTACACAAGAACTTGCTGCGCGTCGCGCGGCGACACTTTCCATCATTGAGTAGAAATTATTACATAGGTTGGAACACGTGGAATATCCATCCCTTCGCGATCATAGACGGCGACCACGGCGACCACCCTGTAAAGAGTCAGTAATCCAGAATGATGACGTGCCAATAGCAAAGTCAATGCAGACCTTGCGACGAGTCGAGTCAGTTGGGACTGGGGTCACATCCTCAATGCGACCAATGCGCATTCCAGACCGTGCAAGGGCACGGAGGGCACTCTGAGCACCTGGGCCAGGGGTCTTCGTGCCCGTGCCCCCGGTGGCGCGTAATTTGACATGGAGCGCAGTAATCCCGACCTCACGGCAACGAGTTGCGACGTCTTGGGCCGCAAGCATAGCCGCGTAAGGTGAAGATTCGTCACGATCTGCCTTGACCTTCATTCCACCTAATCAACGAATGAGTCCGATTACGCCATTGCGGAAGTAATTAATCGTGGCACCTGTGACGCGAGAAATCGTCTCTTTTCCAGACAAATCGGTGACATGAACGAAAGTGTCGTTGAAAGAAGCGTAGATATGGGCAACGCCAAATACGAGCTCGCCCTCGCTGACCTGGGGTCCGAGCTGGACAGTGGTTTCTTGTGCAACACGTGCTTTTTTGGGTGGCTATATCCAAGTGTCAGTAATCCCATCCACCGAACCACGCGCAAGTTCAAGGTTGACTGCGTATGTTGTAACAAATACGTTAGAAACGTACCATCTTCTGAAGCCTCAGAGAATGAAAAACTAGAGCTCGATGTCTGGAAGTGAGAGAACTGACACCCTGATTAGAGTTTGGGTAGCAATCCAAACACGCGTACACAAACACCACTCCCATACGGCATTCGGCATCCTGCCCTGCTCCTCAATGGCGGGAGTTGCATCTCAGCTTTCGCCCTCGTGTTTCGTTTTCCCCACCACGATACCGCTTGCCTTCTTTGCTATCATGCGTACAACCATTGACACTCTGGTTTAAGTCTGCCCACAGCTCTCGTATTTTTAAACTGCCTCCTCTAATTTATTAAGTACGTACATTGTACACTATGTGTTGGCTCACAGTTCGATGATATAACCATCAACAATTTATCTGATAAGCACCCTACAGTTCCTGATAACCGGATCTTAGGACTTCGCCCATCAGCTATATCACTTGGATTGTTCACCATTCTTCGGGATCCTTCCATTCCAACCACTACACCGATTTTCCCATAGATCCCTTATTGGGTTATCAGGCGGCACCCTATTAGAAGGCTGTGGTCTTGTATAGTATATATACCCCATGCATCTGTTTATTGGGCCGCATCTCCTTCATATTCACCCACCATGTCCTCAGGTCAATGTGCTGCACTTAACAACGCGATAGCTGGGAAAGGTTGTCACTTACTTGATCCTTAAGCGTTATTGCTGGCTGATCTTCGTTATATCTTATCTAGGTCTGACATATAACTCGCTCGCCCAGAGAGTCGGTTCCTCTGAGCAGCGCGTCGCTGATAGTACGTTCGGCGTTTTTGTTGAGCTATTACTCGTTCATGTTCTGCAGTCTGCACTGGAAAGGCTAAACCGACCACGAAGGAGTTCAACGATCTTGCTTCCACCTTAGGCGTCAACCCGGTCAGTGATCTTATCACATATTCTAATTGATCGTTTTAGTCGTCCAGCGCTGACACCATTTGTCGACCGTCCTTTCCAGCCCAGAGACGCTGTTCACGCCACCGGGTAGAAATCCGCCACTATTACTGTATTCTGCAATCGGCTTTGCGTCTGCAATGAAGAATGTCTCGCTATGTACCAAACCACCAATAACATGAATACGATTGATATTTGGGTGTATTGAATTTACTGCTTTACAGTATGACCACTGCGTCGCACAGAATTGACAACGTTTCGGATCATGGATCACTCATCTGAGTGACGTTTGGCGTCAAATACGTGGTGTCGATTATGCTTCAGGCCTCAGGCCCAACAGTGTCATGAGCCGGCCCGTCATTCTCGAGTATACAGTAACAGAGAGCTCCACCCAAAGTCCAACCGCCTGGTTGTATTTATGGCCCCGAGCACAGTTTCAGATAGTGTTGACGCATCTAACACACTACTTCCTCGACATAGTCTCCATACATGAAACAGTGCAATCCTCTGCTGGGAGCTTAAGAAACTGGGTCGAACGCGTTCATCAGGCACAAAGATATGAGACCGTAACCGAACCGTGTATACATATTGGCGTACTAGGGCGGCGGGAGACACGTGCGCAAAGAATCACGCGTGTCGACAAATGGGTCATTGCTGCGCACTGCTTTCAACTCCATATCAACCCCGTATATTGGGGAGCACGTGCTCTGTGGCACACACTGACATATGTGAGTGGATCGTGAGAAGGGTACCTCGTTTCCCCAAGTGGCTATGATTGCGAGCATTTGATGCACGATAACCGTCAATCCAAAGGACAAAATGGAAGCGGCGACGACGAAAATAGTACCGCAATTCGGAAGCGACCCGAAAGCTGTACACCTATTTAAGTAAGAGATTAAGACGCCGCGACCTCGAATGATAACGATAAATGAATTCGATGGGCAGCCCGTGAGGGAAACTAGCCAGAACAGTGTTGCTTGGGCCGCGGAAGGGCGGAAGGGTGGGGACGGTGAACCCGCGTCAAAGTGGCTCATGAACATGTGGACGAACGTTCACATCACAGAAAATGACATACTATAAACGAGCAGGACGGAACGTGTTTTTGTCCAATTACGAGGACGAGGGGGGTCAGATACTTGAATGCCGGATGATAAGTGAAGATTGATCGCCGCGGATGGACGCTGTGTGAAGTGAAGAAGTACGTGACAAAAAAACACCCACCTGGTGCCGTAAGAGGTGGTTGCGTCGTCTGTATCGATTACGTTGACAGCACGTTCGCTGGTAATCTCTGAGCATGTTTGGCAGTACTCCGCGTGTAACGCGGGGACCTCAAGGACAGTCGTCTTCTCCGCCATGAATTGCTTGCACAACAGTTGCGCCCAGCTGGAAGCTCCCCTTACTCTCATGCAGCGGGGTCATGTAGGAACAACCCCAGACTTCGCCGCTTTGTAATAAATCGATTCAGATCGTGGACTGGATACCGATTGCACAGTGATTGCACTCCACCGGAACAGCGGATGTAAGGCAACAGACTATCCACAATAGGTTATCACACTGTGAATGGACGGCATTGCGCGGGATGATATTAGACTTCTCTATGGAGATCATACACACGCGTGTAAATGTATTTGAGACATTAGACATCCAGACAAAGACTCTCTCCGGGGAAATGAACGCACGGCAGAATTGTGAACGGCTTTGGCCGGACGAGTATTGGCAATTGACATGGAGACAGATTGAGCACATGCCCGGGACTGGACCAGTTTAGGCGACAGCTGAGCGTCGAGCTTGCTTGAAGGTCCGTTAATGTTCTCAAATGGAAGGAACCTGGTGTGTACTGCGACCAAGAGTAAGAACAGACGGTGGGCTCATCGTGTGCCCAGGTGAACGAATCAACCCTCGAAACCATGGCCATGCCTCAACTTTGGAATACGTGTGTCGTCGTCCTTCTATCCTGGAAGTTGACCAGGTTTTCTGGGAATCCCCTAAGTATGTGGGAAAAAAACGAGGGCCGATTCGGATTCATAACACCCCGCACTCCACCTCCGCGTCTAGGCACGCGTGGACATCAAATGTGGGGTTCTGGGGGATGAGCGACGGATATAGGTTTGGCAGCGATGATGTGATAGACAGGGAACAAGGATGATGATGATTGACAACAGCTACCGCCGGGCCCTTAACCCCTGTAAGACGGATAGTGCATCCGCGATAATCGATGGGTCGTTATCCGCCCTGAAAACGTGGGGGGATGGCTTTCGTGCCAAGGTACGGTTTTGCCCGGTTCAGATGGTAGTTCTGGGTTGATTTTAGAGCGGACTTCTTGATGGGGGCGCAGTTAAAGAAGAACCAAACATTCGTCCAGCAGAGGCTGTGAAGGAAAAGTTGCCAAAGTGTTGCGTCTGGTCGTCGTGCTCTATGGGTTCGTCATGAAAACTCAGTTACGCACCAGGCTAAACCGCTTAGACACGAAGGTATCGAGGTGAGAGTAGAACGTCTATGCTTACGAAGTGCAAGGCCTACTCTCATTACTGTAGCGCACAACTTAGCAGACCAGTTCAGTCGTGTGAAGCGACTGTGGCGTACGTATAGGGGACGATGCCGACTCGGCGCATGGTACTGCCGTCTCGCTAGATGCCTATGCTGGCGGCGGTCAAACTTGGTGGACATGGATGTCGGGATGAAACAACAAAGAGTGGTCTGATCAGCCAAGCTAGTCAAGACCGGACTTGAAACTTAGCCAGCAGAGTCGTCCCGTATCATAAATAGAGTTTATAGAAATAGCTGCCACTCCAGAACATGAACGAGTCTAGTCACTCATCGAAAGTCCTTTCCGAACTGAGCAGTATTTGCCTCGAGAGAAGATGAACAATCGAAATGAGGACGAGTATCAACATAGGTACAACAAACAATCGGACACAGAGGGGGGGGGGATTAAAAGGATAACAGATTTAAGCATAAGGGGTAAAACTAGTGTGTTGCCTTTACGATTGACACGACAATAATGGCGATGACGACGAGGATGGCAACTCCGATAATAATGCGCATCTGTGAGAAAAAAGTTGCAATTAACAAGATTGAGAAGAAAAAGAAGAAACAAACCTTCATATCTTTCCACCTTAAGTGTCGAAAAGCTCGTGATTAGGCAGGTTCGTGGTAGATGGAATTTTACAATTAAACTTACCACATATTCTGAGGAGTTTATTCAGCTCTAGCCGTCGAAAGGTGAAAACTAAAACATACCTTCCGGACTCGATTCGCATTGCGGCGGAAGCCCTGAGCTGACACAGCTAGATTGTCTGAGAAGGGAGGAATTCATAAGTATCTGCCTCGAGAACGATTTCATTCAGACATAGGGAGGGTAGGTAGCATGGGGAGGGGTAGCGTTTCTGGCAGAGAAATCGCACGAAAAACACTAACCTGTTTTATCCTGCAAAGAGTCAAGTCGTTCCTGACGCTCGACAACCTTGGTGATATTGTCCCGCATGATGTTGACCGTGTCATCGATTTGCGCCTGAATGTGAGCGGTCTTGGGGTTCGCTCCAGAGCCTCCTTCGGCAGTAGAGGAGTTGGCCGATGGGCCACTACGAGGGGGAGGTAAGGGTCATAAGGTTCAGACCTGGGAGTGTAAGGTGTGAGAACATGAGATGACGACCGAGGAGGCGTAAGCTCACATAGGGTCGTTGTATGGTTCTAGATGTAAAAAAAAAAAGGTCAAATTAGAAGAGGAGTAGTGTTTGTGAGGGGGTGTTGACTTGAGGTGAGCGGGACGCCGGGCTCACCGTATTTTGTGTGAGTGCAAGTTTGGGTGGTTGGGTGGGTCGCTTGAGGAGTTGAAGGGGAGGATGAGTGAGGCCGCAGTTACCAAGCACGGGAACACAAGCCCGGCTTTGGCCGGTTGATACCGGAACAGGGAAGTCTCGTCCGAGTTGCTTCACCGCCACAGACATATAGCGATATCAATAATGCATCACACTGGCAGTACATTGATCTACTAAACGGGACGCGAGTATCCCTGTAAAACATAATTGCGCGCATAGTACATGTGCCATACAACACAGATGCAGTAATAATGGAGTTTTAACGGCCCCCTCGTCCACCCTTCGCCTGCTGCTTTGAGACATTCCTGAGGTTGGCTGCAGGAGCGGCCGGACGTGTCGCCTATCAACAGGAGGCCCAGATCAGACACAGAGGGAAATGTGATGATGTGGGTAGACAGACCTTGGGCCTTTTCGCTTCTTTCTCCTTCTTCTCGGCCTTTGCCTTGGAGATCGCTGTAAGTCGCTGCTGCGTCCGAACCTGTGTGCTCTGATTTCGTTTGGCAGAAATGGCCGCGAGGTCTGCGCCGACGATGCCACGCTGGTGCTTTACGGTTTTACGTGACCGTTTCTTCGCCACCTCCTCGGTGATACCCTTCTTGTGCATGCGACGGTAAAGGACTGTCCATGCGATCTTCCGTGGGTTCTTCCGCTGCAAAAACAACGATTCATTCTTCGATGCGCCAAAGCGAAAGATCTTTGAAGATGTAGGGTTCAGAGATCACATCGACTGGCATCTAGGACCAATACAGACTTTGCTGTCACCACGGACGAACAAGCGACCTTTGCTTGGATATATCTTGTAGCCGGTGAATGAATCGATTTCGAGTTTCTACGCGCACGGAACGACATCAACCTTGCAATAGAGTGATCATGCGAAAACGCACCATCTGAAAGATGACACCAGGTCCAAAGAATCCGTCAGTCACCGTCAGTCATTGGTTCACAATACATCGACATCCCAAGGTAGTATGAAGCATCCATCCCCATGAAATGCATAAAAAACGAAATCCGTAGGACGACGAGGAAAGGAACGTGTCCTCGTTACACTCCAAGGGTGAAGAGGCGGGCTCACCTTGACTGGGCCGGTTAGGACGAGCGATGCGTTGGTTACTTTGCCTCGATTAAGTTACCTGTTAGGTCAACCGGTGAAGGGCCGGATATCTCCGATCGGCGTCTAAATTAGGAGATGTGTGGTTGAGGGATGAACTAGTCATACCGCAGTACATCTAATTCAACATCTAATTCTGGGGCAGTGAGGCGACATAGCGTGACGGACCCTCTTTTCGGAGACAGAGACAGAGGCAGAGGCAGTGACCGAGACAGGGAAGTAGTTGCTTATTATAACCACACAACGAGCGCCCTAACCTCACACTCAGGCTCACACCCTCCCGTCCCGGTTGGTTATCTGACATCCCTATAGTCCACGGATCACGCTCCTTTCTGTTTCTCTATATGCCATCATGTCCAAGTCTTCACACAAGCACACCGCCTCTGTTGTCCAGAACCAGAAGGCTCACCTTGCGACTGCCTACAATGAGCTCGGCAAGGAACTCTCCTCCACAAGAATCAAAGTCGTAGGAAACTACACACTTGGCAGGGTTATAGGTGAAGGTATTTAATCCCCCCTCTCCTCTTTTTCTTTCTCAAGCCATTTCATCTTCCTAGGGACGTATGGGAAAGTGCGTCTGGGTACTCATCGACTAACCACTACCCGTGTTGCCATCAAGCAAATACCCAAAGCCCTCTCTGCCACTTTAACTAGAGAAATTCACCACCACCGACAACTTCACCACCCGCACGTCACTCAGCTGTACGAAGTAATTGCCACGGAAAATTCTATATGGCTCGTCACTGAGCTATGTTCGGGAGGAGAACTATTCGATTACCTTACGGAGAAGGGCAGGATATCGGAACAAGAGACCCGCCGCATATTTGGCCAATTATGCTTGGCAGTCAACTATCTGCACGAAAAGGGAATCGTGCACCGCGACTTGAAACTGGAGAACGTGCTGCTAGACGAACGCTGTCGCATTAAGCTCGGCGACTTCGGTTTCACGCGCGAGTTTGATAGAGGATCATATTTGGAAACATACTGCGGTACGACAGGTTACGCCGCACCAGAAATGTTGGAGGGGAAGAAGTATCTGGGGCCAGGTAATCTGTCCCTTTTTCGGCGATTGACTGCGCTGACCTCTGGTCAGAGGTGGACGTGTGGTCTCTCGGTGTCATACTGTATTGCCTTTTAACAGGGGGACTACCCTTCGACGACGACGACGAATCGATTATGAGGAAAATGGTTATAAAGGGGGACTTTGAGGATCCGGAGTGGCTTTCCAACGGTCCGTTAGCCTCTTCGATCATAAACCTCGTCTGATTTTCTACTAGACATACGTGATCTGATCCACAAAATCCTGCAAAAGGACCCCATTAAGCGAATCACAATTTCCCAGATCCTTGCCCACTCCTGGTTTACATCCCCCTCGTCCGATTCTGGCGATGCCACCCCCCTTAGTCGAGTTGTTGTGGTCCCACAACCCATTCAAGCTCAACCCTCCGCTACGACTTCGGAATCATCTGCTACGTCGGACTCTTCGTTTCGTTCGGCATCCTCAGAGCTTGACGGGTCTTCAGTAACAACGCCGGATGACGTTTCTCACGAATCTGCCGATGAAAACCCACGAATTCATCGCAATCCGAGTCAGGCCACTATACGCAAGGCAGTCAAGGTCGAAGGGATGAAGCAACCACAACCAGAGACGGTAATAGAAGAGGAAGTCCCTCATCCGACGTCTTGGTCCTGCTCTGTATCTGACTCCCCCAAGACTAAGGAACCCCCTGCACTCCCCATGCGCACTCCTGTACGAACTAAGCGACGCTCGGTATCTTCAAATCTCTCCAACCCATCATCTCCCACAGGCGAAAGGTTTCTGACTTCGTTTCCACCTCAAGATTTTTCGTCGCTTCTAAGCGCCCCGGCCCCCATCATATTTGGGACAAAACTCGAGCGTGAATTGCTTAATAATCTGAGCGCCCTTGGGTTTGATACTGGCCAAATTGTGCATTCTGTCTTGAGTGATGCTTGTGATGCGGCTAGCGCCATGTGGTGGATGCTCATGCGCCGTGCTGAACGGAAGGCGATGGAGGAGGCCGGCTCTCACTCGGCAACTTCTCTCCAAAATCATGAGGCGCGAGATCTAGATGCAGAAGCCCGCGGGAGTGTTGAGGGGAAGCGTCCCTCAGGTAGTGGGACAAACAATCCCGAAACGCCGTCGACTATCCGCGCCGAGCCAACCACTTTACTCTCGGCTCGCTCCGCTCCAGAGTTGGCTTTTATTCCAGCCACGCCGACATCTACGACCCCTTCACGTGATTCTCGTGTCGTTGCAACGACACCTCCCCGTGTTGCCTCACCGAGCCATACTCTCCTATCACCTACCCCATCCAGTACCGATTCGCAACCGAAGTCTCATCCGTCGACTCCAGGGAATGTCAAGGAGAAAGACCGAGACAGGGATAGGGAGGGCTCGAAAGGAAAGCGGGAGGGCAAGATGCGTTCTGGCAGTGTCAGCATCATGCAACGGGCCACCACAGCCCTCGAGGCTGCGGGGTTAGTTCGGAAGAAATCGGCGGAGGTCGTGAAGGACGAAAAGTCGAAGGAGAAAGACAGCGAGAAACGTGGCGCGGCTGGTGACGAATCTCGACACCCGCATGGTGGATCTGGAAAGCTCGTCAAGTCACCTCCATCACGGGACACCCCTGTCCCCGGTACCCCGAATCTAGACCAGGAAGTCGTTGCGAACAACGCAGTCCCAAGTTCACCCTGGGTACTTGCGAGATTAAGCAACTCTTCCCCCCCGGAAATTTCGCCTACACCATCGCCTGGTGATACTCTCACGTCCTTGCCTCAAATCTCTCCAAAGGAAGGGGGTCAACATCGAAACCGTGCGAGTTTACTTACTGCGTTCCGGACGTGGTTCAACGAAGATCGAAGGGGAAAACGCAAGTCTGCTGCTAAGGGAGGCGTCAACGTACCATATACACACGGGATGGAATCACGCACGCCACCACCTTCTGGCGCAGGTCGCAATTCCGTTAAAGCAAAGCGACGAACCAGTGGTGGTGGGGGGACGTCCCGCAAGGGCCATCGCGCGAAGGGTCCCTCCGTATCGTCTCGCCGGTCCAGCAGTGTTAACTCTCGACGTTCGTCCACCGCGTCCATGGCACAAGTTGCCGAGTCACCACAGCTCACCTTTGAACATATGGTTGCGATGTCAAGGCAGCGAAGTGATCCCTCTCACCGCTCCTTCGGTAGCAGGACGCCTAACTCGGAGCGTGGGGAATACAACTCATCCCGTCCATCATCTGTGCATAGCTTCACCGTTGGGAAGCATAGGCATCGAAAATCACCTTCTGCGAGTTCAGCGGGTTCTCTCCAGCTTGCACGCACCGCTTCGCCGTACCATCATCGTAGGGCCGGCTCTGGTTCGTCGACGCGGGTGGTACGCTCACCAGCTCAAAGCGCGCCACGACCACCGCACCTACGCTCTAACTCTACTACGTCTTCCGTCCATTCGATACCTTCCTCCAGACGTGGTTCGTTTTACGAGCAGTCGGAAAGCGAAGCGCAGCGGACTGGTTCCCCGTTCCGCCCCCACTCGCGCAACACATTGGACGAGACGCCGCGGCGTAGCCAACACCACGGCAATACCATGTTTGTTGCTCAGAAGCGTCAAACGCCGTTCCAGCCTCCTTTATTATCAGGGTCCACCAGTACCTCGAGCCGGTCTAGCTGGAAGAAGTCATGGGGCCTTGAACCACCAGGTTGGCAGACACGAACCGCGAGGCTCCCCATTGAGGTATTATCGGTCTCTCCTGCGGGCGATTCTACTGTACTACGTGACGTGTTTACTGGACGGCAATCACTCAGCCCGGACGACGATGACGAATGGGTGGATGTGGATGACGAACCTGGTTACATGGGTGGCGTTGGTCAGACCCCTGCTACCGCGTCATCGTTTTTCAGCACCAGCAGCGGTGTTTCACCTATCGACTTAAATTTCAGCGGATCTCCTTTCGTGGAGAGTCCTATTATTCTCGCTGCTCCCCGTGCCGCGCGTGCCCAAAAGGGCACCCGTGCCGGCAAAGTTTCGTCCAACCGAACTAAGCCTGGTACACCCCCGATTGGACGACAATCCCCTCTTCCCGGCGAGATTAGTCTGGATGCCGTACCCGAAACACGTGGGGGGCGCAGACAGCTGCCAAATACTCGGCCGGGCCCCGCTTTTAAGCACGCCATTCAGGAAGAAGACGAGGACGAAGGAGAAGAATAATTTGGATAATTGGTTTTTGTTCTGCTCATTTGCCCGAATGACCCTATAGCACATCCCTAGATGACACACGTTCCTGGCATAGTATGGCTTGGTGTTTTCCCTCATGGTTCGCGTATCAATTTGCTGCCAGTGGTGACTGTTTTCGCTCATCCTATTTTTTCATCTCATTGGTTCTTTGATTGATTATGCTCTCATCCTTGTTTTATTCTATATACGTCTCCTTAGGCAGGTCACTAACGCGACAACCGTGTAGTTATTTATTTTACCGAACATTGTGTACACTACACACATTCAGAAGCGTTTTTTTGGTTGGCGTTCAATTATCATGGAGGAGGAGATGCGTGACTGACGCGCTTGTCACACAAAACGTGAATCGCTGTCACCCCGCGTCAATTGATTGTCAGAAACGCGTCACTTGAATATTCCATCTCACTTTTACGGTCCTATCTGACGATGGCACGCGGCTCGAACACCAGATCTCGGGGGTCATTCCGTGGATTTAGGGGAAACAGTTCATTCAGAGGTCGAGGTCGCGGTCGAGGCGGCTCACAGGGCCCGAAGACTGACGCTGCACCCAATCAAGACGACGAAGGCACGCGGCTGGCGGAAAGATTCGAGCAAGTTCAGGTGTATGATGATATTGACGGCAAGCTTGGTTTCTCACGGATTCAAGAAGGACCGAAGAAGGAGGGTTGGTTAGTAAACATGCATCCAGTTGAGTGTGACTTTTCAGTCCAGACATGGAATGGAGTCCTTCGGCCAATAAAAAGGAATACTAATAGGGGTCCTTCTACCAGACGATTGTTAAGGACCCCGACTGGCCTGGAGGCAAGGCTGCGGTCGATTATTACTTCATTCAAGAGGACGGCGGAATGTTCAAGTGTACGATGAACTATGAACCGTATTTCTATATCTCATGTGTCGTACGTCCGCCTTAATGTGTTTTCGTTTCTTCGTCCTTGATCCATGTCAGGTCGGAATGGAAACCATCGTCGAGGAATGGCTTGTCAAAAAGTATGAAGGTGTCATTTATCGCATAGTCCGCGAGAAAAAAGAGGACCTCAAGATGCCTAATCACCTCCTTGGACACCGACGCGTTTTCCTCCAACTGTGTTTTCGAAACGTCTCGGATCTCTTGACTGTGCGGCGTGACGTTATGCCCCTTGCCTTGGCCAATAGCGCAAAGCGTAGTGCTATCGACGCATACGCCGAGGTTGTCAATGCCACGGAAAGCTCTCATATGGACGTCGACAGTGCATGGGGTGCCGAGGCGAGCACATCTTTCATGCGCGACAAGGATCCGCGTGATGCCATCATTGACATTCGCGAGTTCGACGTACCGTACTACCTACGGGTGGCTATGGACAACGAAATTCGCGTGGGGTTGTGGTATACGGTCACGTTCAATGCAGGGCAGCCAACTCTCAAACAACTCACGGAACGAGTCAAGCGTCCCGACCCAGTAGTTGTGGCATACGATATAGAGACAACGAAGGCGCCTCTAAAGTTCCCCGATCAAGAGATCGACCAAGTCATGATGATCTCGTACATGGTCGATGGGCAAGGCTATCTCATCACGAATCGCGAAATTGTGAGCGAGGACATCGAGGATTTCGAGTATACACCTAAGGAGGGCTACGAGGGGCCCTTCGTCGTGTTCAATGAACGGAACGAGGTTAGCTCAGCCTGCAGGGAAAGAACTCGTATTTACCGACGTATTCATTTTTCAGGAATCCACGATTATGCGCTTCTTTCAACATATTCAGGAGATAAAACCTACCGTCATGGCTACATTCAACGGCGACTTCTTCGATTTTCCGTTTCTGTGCGCTCGCGCGAAGGTCCATGGAATCGACATGTTTCTCGAGACTGGCTTTGCTAAAGACTCGGAGGACGAATTCAAGAGCCGGTGTTGTGTGCACATGGACTGTTTCCGCTGGGTAAAACGTGACTCCTATCTTCCGCAAGGTAGTCAAGGCTTGAAGGCGGTCACTGTCGCAAAGCTCGGTTATAATCCTATGGAGCTCGATCCCGAGCTCATGACGCCGTACGGTATATACTCCTTGCCATGTTGAACTCGTACTGAGAAGGGCACCCAAACAGTTATGCCATGGAACAACCACAAACGCTTGCCCAATACTCAGTCTCAGATGCCGTGGCGACATATTACTTGTACATGAAATATGTCCATCCCTTCATCTTCTCGCTATGCAATATCATCCCACTATGTCCGGATGAGGTCCTCAGAAAGGGCTCTGGCACATTATGTGAGACACTCCTGATGGTGCGCCGCATGGTCCCTTTGGCGTTGCTACCGTTGACACCGTATTCAGGTAGAGGCCTTTCGTGGACATATCATCATGCCAAATCGTCATGAAGAAGAGTATGGAAACATGTACGAAGGGCATCTCCTGGCTTCCGAAACATACGTTGGTGGCCACGTCGAAGCTCTGGAAGCGGGAGTATTTCGCAGTGACATAGAGACTCAGTTCAAGGTTGTTCCATCCGCTGCGCAAAAGGTTAAACTTTCCCCTCCTCTATGACGACAACTCGCTGACTCTCGGAGAAGTTGATCGACGAAATTGACGCTGCGCTAACCTTTTGCATCACGGAGGAGTGCAAAACCCCTCTCGAGGATGTCAGCAATTACGATACAGTGAAGGCCGAAATACAAGCTGCTCTCGAAGAGCTACGAGACAACCCTTTGCGAACCGACAAGCCTCTAATTTATCACCTGGACGTCGCCGCGATGTACCCCAACATTATGTTGTCAAATCGCCTACAACCTGATTCTGTGATTGATGAATCTGTCTGTGCCGTCTGCGACTATAACCGGCCAGGGAAGACATGTGATAGGCGACTAACGTGGGCCTGGAGGGGCGAATTTTTCCCCGCTCGACGCGACGAGTTCAACATGATCCGACACGCCCTCAACCAGGAGACCTTCCCCCCAAAACGACCTGGAGGACCTCCGAGACGGTTTTCTGATCTGACCCCCGCGGAACAGACCGCCCTCACACACAAGCGACTCGGCGACTATTCACGGAAGGTTTACAAGAAGACCAAAGACACCAAGGTCGAGAACCGTGAGACGATCATTTGTCAGCGCGAAAATCCATTCTACGTCGACACTGTACGCCGGTTCCGCGACCGTCGCTACGAATACAAAGGCCTTCATAAAACATGGAAGAAGAATCTTGATGCTATTTTAGCACAGGGGAAGCCGCTCGCCGAAGTCGACGAAGCAAAGAAGCTCATCGTCGTTTACGACTCCTTGCAGCTGGCCCACAAGTGTATTCTCAACTCTTTCTATGGCTACGTGATGCGCAAGGGTGCACGTTGGCATTCGATGGAGATGGCAGGCGTAACCTGTCTGACGGGTGCTACCATTATCCAGATGGCTCGCCAGCTTGTGGAACAGATCGGTCGCCCTTTGGAACTCGACACGGATGGGATTTGGTGTATACTCCCTGGCGTATTTCCGGAGAACTTCAAGTTCCAACTGAAGAGCGGGAAATCGATTGGGTTTAGCTATCCATGCACAATGCTCAATCACCTGGTCTACGACAAGTTCACAAATCACCAATACCACGATTTTGATCCGGAGACCGGAGATTACAAGGTCCATAGCGAGAACTCCATCTTCTTCGAGCTAGACGGTCCTTATAAGGCAATGATCTTGCCTTCGTCGAAGGAGGAGGACAAGTTGCTAAAGAAACGATACGCTGTTTTCAATGACGACGGGTCTTTGGCGGAGTTGAAGGGATTTGAGGTAAAACGCCGCGGTGAACTTCAACTTATCAAGATCTTCCAGTCCCAAATTTTCGAGAAATTTTTACTTGGAACAACAACAGAGGAATGTTACGCAGCGGTCGCCGAAGTCGCTGACCGTTGGCTGGACGTTTTGTTCAGCAAGGCTGCTGACCTTTCAGATGAAGAACTTGTTGAACTCATCGCCGAAAACAGGAGTATGTCAAAAACCTTGGCCGAGTACGGGGGGCAAAAGTCTACCTCGATCAGCACTGCTAAGCGACTTGCGGAATTCCTGGGAAACCAGATGGTCAAGGACAAGGGTCTCGCGTGCAAGTTCATCATTTCTGCCCAGCCAGCAGGGGCACCCGTCACCGACCGTGCGGTTCCCGTGGCGATATTTTCGGCAGACGAGAGCGTAAAACGAACATATTTGCGAAAGTGGCTAAAAAACAACGGACTCACCAACTTCGAGCTGCGATCCATCCTCGACTGGGACTATTATATCGAACGTCTAGGCTCTGTCATCCAAAAGCTGATCACTATCCCCGCAGCCATGCAAAAGGTGGCAAACCCCGTCCCCCGTATCCATCACCCAGACTGGCTACATAGACGAGTGGCCGCTCTCGACGACAAATTTTGCCAGCAAAAGTTGACCGACTTCTTCAACCCGGCTAGCGCTGATTCAGAGCATGCCCAGCCAGCGGATATTGAGGATATTGGAAGCGCCGACCAGAGCTCCACTCGCCGCCGCATCGCAGTTGTCAATCGCAAACCACGTAACCGCGTTGTACCAGATGAGAAACCGGACGACACAGCTGACCAGACCTTTACCAAATCCTTCAAGGAATTACTCTGCCTGGATCAAGGCTATGCGGCCCCGTTGGAAGCAGCGACGTAGTGCGCGCACTGACAACGCGCACTCTACGGCCGTCCCGGCCATGTTCCGAGGGGTGACGAACAATAAATCAGTGTCACGCTGGGACATCGTACAATTGCGTCCTACGCGCTCACCTGGACGATACGATCTCTGGCTCAGTGTGGATTCGGAACTCTTCTCGATACCACTGCGTATCCCACGCGAGTTTTACCTGCACCTCCGGATAGATACACCGGACAGCCTCTTCCGACCTGACATATACGCATGGGAAAAGGTCACGCGAAGCTTGCCCCGCAACATGCCTTGTACAAACCTCTATAAAATTATGGCCCGCGAGGACGTGTATCAAGAAAACCAGGAGTATTTCGTAGACCTCGTAAATCACCCAAATGTCGACGGGATTTTTGAGCTCCAGGTATCGACCGGTCGTAGCTTATGATATCACTTATATTGACCACTGGCTGCAGGTGCCTCTATCCATTCGGGGTGTTCTGAGGCTAGGAAAAACATGCGCACCTGTAGACAACATTACGCTCAACCGAGCAGGCATCACAGGTCTGGATCTCCAGCAGATAGAAATGGGGCGCCCTTCACCACGTTCTCGGTACCTGGATGAAGGAAGAGCAGGAAAATACCTCTTTCTTTATCATGCTTGCTCGGTCAATGCACCTATCCATGTCTTTGCGCTCTTCTTGCCTACTGGAAACGTGAGACTGCATTTGGTGGATCCAGCAACCCGGCGGCAGCCAATTCCTCGACTCCGGGAGGTTTATAGCGATCTATGGCAGCAACAACAAACGAAGTACGGAAGATGCATCTCGATTCGTTATCCAGAGTCACGCGAATTCAGCTCGACGTACCATTCGAGCGACTCGACAGCCTTAAAAGCCCTTTCACGAGAGCTAGGTCTGCTCGAAAACCAGTCCTTCACCGTTATCCTTTCTTCTATGAAGGACCAAGTGTATTTCAACCGTTCGGTCCCTAGACTTAGCCGATTCCCCGTTCTCTCGATGTCCAGAGCAAAAGCTCCCCACAGCCTCGACGTTTTTCCTTGGCAGACGAACGTCGCACAAAAGATGTGTCAGCGTTACCTTTCCCTAGGTCCATGGATCGACCGTATGACAGCACTGGCCGAGTATTATGACGTTCCTATTGGCCATATCGATGGTGACCAACCACTGCTCCTTGCAGACGTCGCCTTTGCCAGGCGGCTCGTAGGCCAGGATATGGTTTTGTGGTGGTCACCAAGTGGTCAACCAGATCTGGGTGGCCTAGAAGACGACATGCGCCCCTCAGAGGAGTTGCCCAATACTGAATTCGTCTCCCCAGGCTGCTACTCCAATGTTTGTCTCGAGGTGACGGTGCGAAACCTATCAGTGAACTCCGTGCTCCACGCGATGGCCGTTAACGAACTGGAGGGAAGCGGTGGGACAACTGCATTCGACTCGGTATCGCATACAATCGAGGAATTTGCTGGTGGGGATGTCAGTCGCGATCTCACGCTTGGCGAATGTAATGTGTCTCCACAAACATTCGGAATTATCAAATCCATGGTAAAGGCATGGTTGCTGGACAAGGTCCGACATGGTTTCGAGAGTCCGGCCACACTCGCAATCGACCACTTCTGGAGATGGATCAGCTCGAAGGTTTCTCACATGTACGACCCCAGCATCCATCGATTCGTGCATGGCCTTATGCGGAAGACATTCATCCAGCTGCTCGCTGAGTTCAAACGGCTCGGTTCGCAAGTTGTATATGCGGACTTCAACCGGCTTCTGCTCGTTACTTCAAAGCCTCCAGGGACGGCACACGCATATGCAACGTACATCACAACGGCAGTGACATCGAATGAACTCTTCCAACACATTTACTTGAACACGGAGCGTTTCTACGATTTCCTATTATTCATGGACCAAGCCAACGCGGCCGGCATTGTGTGCGAAGATCCACTCTCCGTCGACCCACCACAGGAACTCGTCGTCGAGATGCGCTGGAACATCGAACTTTTCCTACCGCCCGCAATCCAGGGCGAGTTTTCTGAACTCGTCCGCTGTTTCCTCCTGGAGATGTACAAAGCTGTTCAAGCGGACGGCCAACGAGCGCCCTTGCGTGTTCTCGCCCCAGACGGCGCCCCAGACGCGACACAACGCGATGCCAACAAAGCCCGCGAGCGCGACGCGGTGCGGGACTTTATCTCACGGCGACTGACTCGGAAGCTGTTCCGTGCGATCGACAACGTCCAGGCGCGGATGCGCGCCGCCATCGGGGACCCCGAGGCGGAACGGGCGCTCTCCTTCCCTCTGCTCCCCGGCTCGCACCTCACCAGCCTGACCGACCCCGCGGTCGAGCTCACCAAGTTCGCCTGCGCGGTGTTCGCGCTCGCGACGCCGTTCGAGAGCGAAGTCGGCCTGCTCACCCGCACCGCGCTCGAGCTCGTCGGCGTGCGCGCGTTCGGCGAGGCCGCCGCGTTCCGCAACCCCTGTGCGCCGCTGCGCCTCGCCGGCGTGCCCTGCCGCCACTGCGACGCGCTCCGCGACTTTGACTTTTGCCGCGACACGGACCTGCTGAGCGGCGAACGACGCACGCCACGCTGGGCGTGCACGCGGTGCGGTGCGGAACACGATCGCACGGCGGTCGAGTTTGAGCTCG
Organism: Lactarius pseudohatsudake; assembly: GCA_021525015.1. NCBI lineage: Eukaryota > Fungi > Basidiomycota > Agaricomycetes > Russulales > Russulaceae > Lactarius > Lactarius pseudohatsudake. The sequence goes on along the minus strand of JAKELH010000005.1, from coordinate 432,602 downwards.
TCGAGCGCGTGCATGCGCTCGAACGCGCTGCGGCGCAGCAGGACCTGCGCTGTGCGCGTTGTGGCCAGGTGCGCGCGGACCACGTCGCGCGCACGCACGAGTGTGGGGGCTCGTTCCGCAACACGGTGAACCGAACGGATGTACGCCGGACGCTGCGCACCATGGTGAACGTCGCGATCGTGCACGACCTCGGTCGGCTGCGGGTACGCTCATTTTTTTTGTGTTCTCATTCATCCTCGTATTCACCTCTTTTTTTTTATACAGGAAACTGCCCAAGCGTTGTTAGAAAACTCCTGAGGGCGTCCCAGCAGGACTTTTGCAACTGTCTTTTTGATCATTTATTGTCATGTCCTGTACGAATTGCATATCCCAAGGCATATCCACGTGTACGTGTACGTGTACGAGCGCGAATTAAGAGTGAAATAAAATCATATGATAAATGTCATGCCGGTGTTTGTCTCGCACGGTTCAGGGCCGCGACGACGCACTTTGATTTGGCATTGATCATCAGACGAGGTCGCTTTGATGGTAGTCCACAGCATTCTTGCTCCAAGATCAATAGATGTGTTCGGGTCTACAGTACTATCGTTTTCTCGCCGTTTGCTACCTATTGGGTGGCCTAAAGCCATCTGATCAGGTGGCCTTCGACTGAATCCGAATGAAATCTAATTTTGGTGTTGGCGGGTGGCATGGAAAATGGTGAGAAGGGGGGCTGACGACCATAGCGCCACCCTGGGCCGTTTACGCTCTTCGTGAAGATGCCCTGGCGCCCGCGGCTACTCGTGGTCGGACATTCCCTCTGAGGCAACATGATAGAGCCAATCCATCCCCAGTTGTACGCAAGAGCGATCATCGAAGCGCGAACAAAATTGGGACTTAGAGCCGACTGGATAGAAAGAATAAAGCGCGGCCATGAGTTCGAGTGTGAGAACACGGTTGTGCTTCCTACTCGGAGAAATAGTGGCCGTCCCTTGGATTGCGCAGCTTCCGAGGAGACGCCGGCCGGGTATGATGGTCGTTTTAGTAAGATGGCTGAATCCACTGAGGTAGCTACTGTACATGGCTTTCGCCCGTGGGATGCACAGAGACAACAAACATCGAAATCACATAATACAAGCCCCGTTATCTAGCGCCCGCCCCTGCGTAGACTCGTATAAACCTTCTTTTCGTTCTCTGGAGCATCCCGATTCCGCTTGGCTTGGCTTGTAAATATCAGAGAACGTGCCGGCTTTAATCGTGTTTTTGTTGTGGCCTGCGCCGAAGGTCTTACACTTGTGCTGTCCGAAGGACCAATGGAGGGTGGACTCGGCTGCCGAGGTTGAGTAAGCCTGACATTGAATTGAGCATGCAGTGTTCCGTCGCTGTCAACAAGTGACCGCGACCTGTTGAACGAAGAAGTCAGCTGACATAAAAAGTAAGGTAAAATGCGCATTAACTCACTCATTAAGTAAATGAGGACGCATGGGTCCGTCATCTAAGCGCATCGTGATCGCACTTCCGGCCCCAGGTTGGAACTTGCAGGGATTACGACCAAGAGGGAGGGAGAAGGCAGGTTCAAAGTCATCACCACTATCGATAGATGACGAGCGTCTCAAGACGAGAAAGTCGCCATCCACCCAGGCAGGCATGGAGTGATCACCCAGCCCGAACGACAGCAACCATTCGCCTTCGGGCGGACCGATCGCATGTGTTTTTGGGACCCAAGGAAAATGTGATCGTCCAGATCCGATCTACGTCCGGATAAATTTAGGTGCTACTCGAACGATTTCAGCTTAGGCGGGCCTACCAGACGTGACGAACTCGACTTTGACGAGCTTGGATACGCGCATGCGCAGCCGGAATCGCCGGATTTGGAGGCGTGCGACGAATGCTCCTATGCCATCTTGCCTCTGGTCCACGTCTATGACGTCCCCGCCACCCGCGGCGCTTAAGAGCATGGCGTCACTCCGGGAGAGTGGAGAGAGCGGTGGAAAGTGCCAGAACAAGTGCTGCAAGAGAGCATTATTCGACGTCGACATGCATGCAAGGCGAATCGAAGCAATGGTAGTCTCTTTGAGAGGCTGACAAGTGACCAAAAGGGAGAGAACGAGGGCATGCAAAGCCGCCTCGCCCTTTTGTAAGGTCGTTACGGGTCCGTTGAGGATGGCCCAATAGATCGGGGGTTTCCCATCGATGAGTGGTTCCTGTAAGACGACGGAGAGGTCCAGACCACCGTTCCTGCACATTTGGCCACACTCTTTAAGGACAGTGTCGCACCACTCGTAAGGGATTTCGCGCGAGAGCAACGATTGTATACTCGATTTGACTTGGGCTTGTATATGCGCTTTGCGAGGATCCTCTTCTGTCATCGTTAGTGGCCTTCGCGGTAGCCTTCGATTCAGAAATACTTCGTTTCTTTTGTTCGCCCTCAGACATCGAACCGGCGGCGCCTTTCTGGTTTGCAGACCACGAAGTGGCATTACGGGTCGCTTTGGATGTCTTGGACGCCGAAAGCGGGAACGCTGAACGAGACTTGGCGACGCTGAGAGTTGGAGACCTATGAGATGTTGGCGATGAGGAGGCGGTGATCGGAGGTGGCGGGAATGGGGGAATGGAAAGGGCAAGTGAGGAAGTAGAGGCCACGGTAAAGGAACGGGAGCGGGAGCGAGGTGGGAGAGTAGCCTGAGATGGAAATGGATACCTATTTGCAGTGGATGGTTCTGGCGGAGCTGGGAGTGGCCTCGAGGGCATATCTGAGGGATGAAATAGGAGGGAAGACTAGAATCGTTGGATGGGGAGCCAGAGTAGGGTGGTGGTGGTGGTGGTGGTGGGGCAGAAGACCTTGCTCTTAAGAATGACTGTATCGACATTTCAAGGACCTGGTAGCTCCTTCAGGGCGTCATGTATTATGATCGGAGATCTTGTGCTGCTACCTTATCATACGCAGTGGAGGGAATGGAAGTCACACTTGGACGGAAACTTGGACGGAAATTTCTTTTGCCCGGTGGTAATAACTGAGGCGATGTGTTCGTGAAGCCCATGTTGGGTCGGGATCGTGTCTTCAGTGTGAAACTAGTGCAGCGGGTGTGGGTATACGGCGCCTCGTTCGAGGCGAGTTCGTGTGGCCGTTCCTGGTATCCGAGAGCGAAGTTTACCGTGGGGACTCGTACCTAAAATATTTCATAGCTATGACACACGCTCCCACTGCTAGTACCCTCGTTCAAAGTTGCGCCCTCTTATCTTTCCTGCTTTGCTGTAGCGCTTTGGGGGCTTCGCGCCACTGATATTACGAATGATCTCATTCTTCTGCTAGCCGTTTTGCAGCATGGTCGCGCTCAATGCCCAACTGGTTCCGCCTCGCTCTTTCTCTTCTCCAATTTCGAGTGTCATTTCACTCGTCTAGCGTATCCTCGACCGTCGATGTGCCTGACAAACGTATCGCAATCGTGGGTGGGGGTACAGGTGGCATTGTGATGCTCAAGACACTCGTCGACGACTTGCCCAAGGATCTGACACAAACCCGGCAGATCGTCCTCTTTGAACAACGTGACGACGTTGGCGGTATCTGGTGAGCGAACTCATCTCCATGCCACTATCACGCAATGCTCAATCCCGCCCCAAAGGTATCCCGACCCACATACGCCACATCCACCAGACCTCCCCGAGTCGCCGCTATATCCTCGTCTCAGAACCAATACCCCTCATCCCAGCAGTTAAGCGCTCTCTCCTCTACCACCGACCTTGAAAATTTGACGCTTTACCAGTGACCATTTCTCGGTTCCCATTCCCCCCCGGAACAGCGCTCTTCCCCGATCATACTTTTGTACATCAGTATCAGAAATCAATGATCTTGCGTTAGGATCTTTCTTCGTATATACGCTTACGCCACGAAGTCCTGGCAGCCGACTGGCACGGCGACAATGTCTCCGGTCACTGGCAGCTCACCGCATTGGATCATGCACACAATCGCACTGTTCACGCCAGATTCGATCATCTCATTGTCGCAACTGGACACTTTCACTATCCTTACGAACCCGTGTTTCAAGGACAACAAGTTTGGGAAGCTTCGGCGCCTGGTCGAAAGATACTCCACTCTATCTTCTATCGCGAACCCGAAGTGTACCGCGGTCGCAACATCCTTGTAGTCGGGGGTGGCGCAAGCGGGCAAGACATAGCACAACAAATTGCTGGTTTTGCCAATTCGGTATGCACCATTTGCCCTCGACTGATTGACGACCTCCCTTATTCCGCTGGCCCTCAGACATACGTTTCTTTAAAGTCATTGCCACTCTTCCCCTTCCCCTTCCCGCACATCCCGGGAGTAGAACGCGTTGGTGCCGTCTCGCATTTCGCTCCCCACGCACCTGTGTTCGAAGACGGCACTTCGCTCCCTCAGATCGACACGGTCCTCCTCGCGACGGGCTACGAGCTGCGCATCCCCTTCCTCCCTTCCATCCGCAACACCACCCTCTCCACACCGCTCCCAGACCCCGACGACTGCGACGCGCTCACAAACAACGGGCGGTACCTCCGCCCGCTCTTCCGGCACGTTCTGTCCCTCGCGCCCACGCACGCCCCATCGCGCCCTCGCCTTCATCGGCCTCCCCACCTTGGTCGAAAACGGCATATCCGACTGTGCGCAGGCCCTCGTCGTCGCGCAGGCCCTCGCCGATCCCGCCGACCCCCGCGCTCCTCGCCGACCTCCGCGCACAGGAAGCCGCGCTCGACAACCCAGCACGCATCGGACACCGCATCGGCGGCGGAGGCGCCGCGTATCAGGACGCGCTCGTCGCGATCCTCCAGGATCGTGGGCGCGAGGGCGGCGGCTGTTCCGCCCCGCGGCACGCGGTTCACCGAGCCCTGGCGCGAGTTTGCGACGAGTGAGACGATGCGCCTGCGCAGAGCGTGGTTGGAGCTTGAGGCGCGTGGCGAGGACCAAGTGCGCAAGTGGCTGGGCACCGTGGAGCGTGGAGACGAGGCAGAGTGGGCGGAACTGATGGTGCGACTGGTCGAGTGGTACGAGGATCAAGTCTCGGGTGAAAGAGACGGCTGATCGGATCACCATTGGGATCGGCGAGATTCTTGTGGTCTACAGATGAGACCTTTGTTTTGCCTATGCTGTATGATATCCATGTCTCACTAAAGGCAGGGACGAGGTGATGACAAGCCCCTGCAAAGGTTCACGACGAAACGATTAAGGTCACAGACCCAATTGGTACATGTCTCGATGTATAAGGACTACAACCTACGTACACCTCTGCGTGTGCTGCCAATTAATGACTATATGTACAAACTCGGGACTATATCCAAGTGAAACGGCTGTCCGACAAGTGTGAATCATTCACACCGGGAGGATATAGGTGGGGGTAAACACGACGAAAACGTGTATCGGGTGCCAATAAGGGCGGGAATATCGAGTCATGGGGTCAAAGACCCTGGATCTGTACAATGAGGAACTGCTTCTCGTCCTGAAAGCCCCCCGTCCAGGCGATCCGTCAGAAAAGAAAGAGTCAAAAATGAGCGAGCGCACCGTGAATTGTTCATCTACAAGAGAGGACACCAAAAATCATCAATTGGGCGGCGAGAATGGTCGCCAAAAAAAGGGGGACCCACCATCCTTATCGTTGTGGAAGTTCTTGAGGAAAACGAGTAGTTTCTCCTTGTTTCGTCGCAGGATGGCTTCGATCTGTGGTGGTTTCTTGGGATTTGCGACAAATACCTTGAATACATGGAACGCCTCGAATTGGATGTTCTTGCTCTTGTCGCGGAGAAGGTTCATCATCATCTTGAGATTGGCGTCGTTCGCGATGTAGCGCGTCATGACGCTAAAGTTGGCACGGTCTAGGAGAATCTCGCCAAGCAGCTTGAGTGACTGGCGCTTCGTTACGTAATTGCTGGATAGAATGAGCGTCGTGAACGAATTGAAGAATCGGTCGTAATTTTTGTCCAAGTATTCTGCGACCATCGGTTTATGCCGGGTGAGGGTTTCTTTGAGGCTCGTGTATGCGTCTGTCGAAATGCCAAACGTCGTTGATTCGATGTAATTCGGGTAATTGTAGAACCTTATGAGAGGTATTTATTAGCAAGCATGCGAAGGGAGCGCGTGAGAGACGTACTGTTCGGAATACAAGAGGATCTTGGATAGCGGTTCGTGGCGAAGCATTTCGCGGAGGATCATGCCCGTGTTGAGCGCGACCTCCTCGTTCTCATAACCGGCGAGCGCGGCAAACAGCACTTCACGCTTTCCAGAAATGTATTCGACCGTTGGCCAGCGTGTGCCGATCTGTCTGCGCAGGAGATTATTGAAGATCTGCACGACGTCCTTCCTAGGCCTCAAAGTCAAAGCGTGCGATGTGGACGACGAGCAGGTGCAGCAGGTCCGTGCTGTAAGTCTCCTGTGCGAGCTGCGCAAAGAGTTCCGGTACGGGCTCTGTAGGGACAAAGGTCAACGAATAGGGCAAGAGAGGTGAAGATGGAGAAGCAGACCGCCATCACCATACAGCATGCCCTTGATCTGCTGCAAGTGCTTGCTGACTTCTTCGCTAGCCTAAAAGACCTATATCGGGGTATTCTACGATCTGGGATAGAATGATAACATACCTTCTTTCGGGGCTCGCCCGGCGGGGCAGACTCGAGTTTGAGAATGTTGTCCCGCAGGCCACGCACGAGGTCGGGTGGAGTACGTTGCTTTGTTTTGAAGAAGTTCATAGCGACACCGCGAGACGAGGGCGGAGGAGAGTAGCGCACAGTTGCGTAAAGGATCAAGATGGGTGGTAAGAGTGAAGGCCTGTTACGGTGAGAGACATGAGTCGTGCAGTAACCAGGATGCCGGCATCGACCCGATTTGTACTACTGTATGTCCCTTTTGTTCCTGTGTCCTGTGTCGGTCTGTGTCGGTCTGTCCCTCCCGACTCTCGTTTCACCGGGCGAGCGACATAGCCATTGCTACATCCCGTCATCAGTGGCGGTGGACTAGGGCGCTGTTGTAAACACATACACACACCATATAACTTAGCATACCCTCTCACTCACCATCTCCCACTCCCCATCATGCCTTTCACTCCCGACGCCGCTCTCGACCTTCTTTTCCCCGAAGAGCTCATCCCGCAACATGTCAAGGACGAGTTGCCATCAGACCTCCACGTGCGTTTTCACGTCATCCCCGCCGCCTTCTTTTTCTCACCGGTGCCGCACCTGTCGTAGATACGTCCCCTGGCTTCGACGGATTATGATCGCGGACACCTTGCCGTGTTGAACGTTCTTTCGCAGACGCCCGACGTTGGCGCCGACGGCTGGACGTCTCAGTTCCACGACCTCCGCGACACCCCGGCAACGTATTACATCGTCGTCGTCGTCTCGCGGGACACCGACCAGATCGTCGCCTCGGGCGGCGTCTTTATCGAGCGCAAATTCTTACGTGCGCTGGGCCGCGTCGGGCACATCGAAGATATCGCCGTTGCCCGCGAGATGCAGGGCAAAAAGCTCGGTCTGCGCATCATCCAGGCTCTCACGCACATCTCCGAGGGCGTGGGCTGTTACAAGACGATTCTCAACTGCACTGATGCTAATATGCGTGCGTTCATATGGGTGTTTTCGTCGTGAGGGTATCACTGATTCTTGTCGCCCTTCTCAGCGTTCTATGAGAAGTGTGGTTTCGAGAAACGGGAAAATGAAATGGTGAGCACCGCTTAGTCACTATCGTTGTTGTGTGCCTGCTCACTTGTTTGTCAGGCCAAGTATGGTATTGGGCGGGCCCGTACTCCGAGGCTTTAAACTGTCACTGCTGGCACATCATAACGGACAAAGGATTAGATAGACATGTAGAGCCTCAATATCAGCGCTTTCGTTCAATTTGGTATTATGCGCGTGGACACGACTCCAAAGGGGATGCATGGTACAACATTCAGACTATCGTACACGTGCGACCCGAATAAATCTACTGCCATAATAATCGTGAAAGTGCGTGGATAGCCACTTAAATAAAAAAAGAGAGAGAGAAGCCGAATAAGATATGGGCGCGTGCAAGGGGAGGTTCGTCAAATCATGGGTCTTCGTCCTCCTCCTTCACCGCATCTCCATCCAATCCGCCATACCGCCCATGGGGTGCCGGCGCCGGCGCCCAATCTCCGCTCGGTCGTGGGCGGAAGCTCTCCCTCCGCGCGCGCTTCGCCTTGAGGGCGATCGCCTGTGGGTTCCTCGACGTAGACGTGCCAAGTCCCGAGCCGACGCTCCGCGCACGATACGAGCCCGAAAGGTGTTGGTGTGCAGCAGCAGCGCCCATCGGTTCCCTCGACGGCGGGCGCCCAATGCCAAGCGCGGCGTGCTGTCGGGGGACGGTGGCGGACACGGCACGAGGTAGGACGGACGCGCGCACGGGCACGGGCATCGCGATCTTGCTCGGGTGCTGGCCAGCGCCGCTTGCGGAACGCGGCACGAACGATCCCGACGGCACCTGCTGCGGCACGTTCGTCTCTGCGAGGCGCGGGCGTTTGCTCGGTACCGACTGCGAACGGCCCATGCTGGATGCCGGCCGCACGGCGGGCGTGACCGTGCCCCCGCCGCCGCCTTTCCCGGGCGCAGAGCCGGGCGTCGTGGCGGGTGGCGGGACGGAACCCGCACGCGCCTTCGTGCCCCCGCGGCGGTTCTCCTTGTCGCCGCCGCCGCCGGTGGCGTTGAGCAGAATCTGCAGCATGCTCTCGCTGCGCACGAGGAATGGGCGACCTGCCTCCGCTTCCCATGCGGTAATGGAGGCGAGCAGGTCCTTTTCGAGCTACGGTCGCTTGTCAGTGCCGTCGCACCCGTCGGTGAAAGAAGACGCACCCTCGGCTTCTCTTTCTGAACGCGCTTGCGCATCTTTTCTTCTCGTAAGAGCCGACCTGGGTCTCGCGGACCTCGCCCAAGGAGGCGGCTCTGATCCGACGCTGAATTTGCAAGTTCCTTCTCCTCTCCACAGATGTCGAAATACTTGCGGATGCTCGGAAGAAGATGGGCTTTTGTCCGTCGCTCGTCCTTGAGCCGCCTGATCTCTTCTTCGTGAATGAGCAGGAGTTCTTCGGTGTGTTCATCTAGGAGGCGAAATCGCAAGGGTTCCTCCCACACAGTGAACAGGGAAAGCGCACCGTCAAAGTAGGGTGTAAAGTCTGAACGCTCCTCGTCGCCAATGAGGAGCTCGTCCCAGAGCTTAGCAATCTCGCCACGCGCGTTCTCCACAAACGCACTCATGCGCTCGCGCTTCAATTCGAGCATGCGTTCGAGTTCTGCTTCGTACTCGCGGACCGTTTCTTCTGTGCTGCCGCGATGCGCGTCGACGAATCCGTCCATCGCAGCGTCTGGAACGCCCAACCGGCGCCACAACCCCTCCAACTGGTCATACATAGCCTGGATATGCGCTTCGCGGCGACGCTGCAGGTCCTCAAGTGTACCACGAGTTGCCTCAGCCCAAGCGACCAGACCAGGAGTTGGCTCGACGCCCTCAAGACCCGCACAACGGCCTGCAGGGAGCGCGTCGTCTGCTTCGTCGAGCTGTGCAACGAAACGTGCAAATATACGCTGGTATGCGATTTCGTCCTCAGCGGGGTCGGACACGGGTAATAACGATGGGTGGTGCAATCGCGAACCTGGGGTGGGTGTTGGTGCGAAAACGTCGTAAGGTGATGCCATGCCGAATCCCATCGCGGAAGACGGGCGGGAGGCTAACGGTACACCGAGCGAAGTTGATGTCGAGGGAAGGTCCTCGAGCGTAGGTGCTACGATGCCGAGTTCGGTGTGGAGCCAGTCAATCTGGATAAATATGACTGACAGCTGGTTGAGTCGCTTGGACTGGCGAATATCAGTATGCAGAGTGAGGAGCGAGGAGTCGGATATAACCTACGATTTCGCCCTTCCCTCGTACAAGCTCTTTCTCAAGTTTCGAGAACCGTTCCAGGCTGACATCTTGGTAGAGCACGCCGGGGCTACGACCAATTGACTGGTCGAGGACATCTTCGGGGAAAAAATGATCTCCAACGACGCGGGACATGGAGACGAGGCGAGCAGTGAGTGCGATTAGCTGCTCGAGCTTGGTGTGGTATAGCTGTGTCAATGTCAGCCAGCGTAGTGGTATTAGCAAGAGTTCGCTTAACTTACTTGCCGTAATTTCTCTTGAAGTTCTGCGAGTTGATCATATCGTCTGGGGAGGACAGGCTCTCTGTACAGTTCTGAAGCGGTGATGTCCAAGCCCTTTGCTGAGGAGCCGAGAGCGGCGCTATAGCTATGACATTCCGACTCTAGGTTTTCGCAACGTTCTTCCAACTCGTGCACCTGCTTCCTTCTAGAGCTGATCTGATCTTCTACACAGCGTGTGAGAGCTTTCTGCAAAGAGGCCAGCTCGTCTGCGAGGGCAGTAGGAGGAAGACCAAGCTGAGCATGGAGTGTGGGTAGAAGCTGGGTCTGTGTCTGGAGGTGGGTGTGTAGAGAGTTAAGAAGAGATGTGATTGTAGGCTGCGATGTCATATTACAACTGTCCGCGATGATTTGCCCACTGGCAATGGCGACTCTCGCATCAACTTGCTCAACGACGCGACCGCGACGACGCGTCTAATCCAACATCACGTGATACTTTCAGAACCCTGCTTGCGCTGCCTCCCGCTCAGCGACACTTCCTCGCGCTGTCCACTTCTTGACAGGCTCCAACTCGTCTCCTTGGAAATCCACTTTCTCACCAGGGACACCCCATCCACCTCCACCTGGTGTCTCTATGCGCAGGCGATCCCCTTTGCCCATGCGGATCGTGGCTTTCCCACCGACGTTGATTTCTCGTGTCTTGGTTACATCGGAAGCGTCTCCATCTTCCTCACGTCCTTGCTTGATCCAGGTATTACGCCCGAGTCCCCCTGGTGCACCACCTTCAAGGCCGTATGGCGCGCGAGTTCGCCGCTTTTGGGGTGGTTAAGAATTTGCAATGTCGGGTCAAAAATAGAGCAGTTACCTCCGACAGAATAGAGACCTGCAACGGTTCCAAGAACTCGAGTTCCCGGACAACGCCCTCTCCTCCACGAAACTTCCCAGCTCCAGAAGAGCCTTGTCGCAGACCAAAGCGGTGTACGAGCACGGGATATCGTCGCTCAAGCAACTCAACGTCGCCGATGCGTGTGTTCGTTATGTGCGTGTGGACCCCCGATGTTCCATGCCAGTTCGGGCCTGCCCCTGAACCACCGGCAATCGTCTGCATGGCCGGCGTCAGTATCCTGTGCGGAATACATGTGGGGGGCAGATACGCACTTCGTAATAACCCCATCCCGCAACGGCACGACCATCGCTATCCTTACCACCCGCACCAAAGGTGAGATTGTTTGTGCATCCCTGACTGGCCGCGCAAGCACTAAACGCCCGCAGCACGACGTCTACGATGCGCTGCGACGTGAGCACATTTCCACCGCAAACGGCTGCAGTTCGTGACGGCGCCAACAGGCTTCCGCTGGGAATCCGTACTGCCGCAAAACCTCAACGAGAATAATGACGTATAGGGGAGTGATTACCGTCCAAAGGGACCAGGCAACCCGCATTCAGTGGGATGTCAACGTCCAGCATGGCACGTATGCAATATATCACCGCTGAGTGTACGACCGAAATAGGTGAGTTGAGGTTCCCGCGAACTTCACATCCCGTGCCCTCGAAGTCGAATACGGCAGAGCCGTCGGGCTCATTTATCTCGACTCGAAGACAGATCTGCCATTTCCATTCAAAGAGTCAGAATTCCTGTCACCAAATATAATGCGAAAGACATGCAGGGGAGCCATCGTCCAGATAATCGACCGCGCTCAAGACGTTAGTCCCAAGCTTCGTGGCGACTTCGCGCAGGAGGCTACGCACAGAACTCTCCGCATTGTTTCGTATGTGGTACATGTATTCCTGAACCGTTTTCAGCCCATAGTCTTCCACGACTACGAGATTCTATTCAATCGACATACCCACAGTATAGAAACAAAAACATACGCTGGTGGATCAGTTGGATGCCCTTGTGATTGGCGGCAATTTGCTGGAGAGATAGTCAATGTTTTCAATAATCCATAATATAATTCGGCTTACAGCCTTCAAGTCGCTCTCCACATCCCGAATATTCCGACATCCTGAGCTTCCTGGGTACCTTGCTGGCTTGTCCACCATGTACTCGTATAGCCCCTTCTTATCGAACACGCCCTCCTTCACGAGTTTGAAACTAACGATTTCGGCACCCTCCTCGGAGATGTGTACAGAGGTTGGGGGCATGGATCCAGGCAAAATACCTCCAATGTCCGCATGGTGGCCGCGTGATGCGGTAAAGAAGATGATTTTTCTAGACTCCGGGTCAAAGACGGGACTGATTATGGTGATGTCTGGAAGGTGTCTACCAAGGACCTGTCATTAATAGTGGAATAAGGAGAAGACTGGAGGGACTTGCGATCCTCCCGCGTGTGGTGAATTGGTCATCAGGACGTCCCCTTCCTTGAGGTCATCACCCTGAAGTTTCATTTGATACTTGACGGCACTATTGGCTCCGCGTTGAGACGGGAATGCATGCAGAAGAGAGTTAGACACACAAGCTCATCGATCCCAGATGTATTGGAATGAATGGAGCATTGGCAACGAGATCTCCATCCGGAGCAAACAAGGCGCACGAAAAATCCAGCCGCTCTTTGATGTTCGTGCTAATAGATGTTTGCTGCAATGAGCGCCCCATAGCTTCAGCAACACTCATAAACCGATTGGCAAAGAGTGTTAGCAATATGGGATCGGGACCCTCGGAGGTTAATGCCGATGGAGTAGACATGGTACTTCGTGGTCGGAAGGTAGCTAACAGCGAGCCCTACAAGAGCTTGAAAGTTTTGTTGCGATTGACAAGGAGACACGCGTTCTTGCAGTCGGTGTATAGTCGTTATATGCGCTAGATGGTGGGAAGATCGATCTTATCATTGACGAAAATATTATCTAATCACCCCAGGTGCGTGTGTCATCTCCCTACCAATCGAAAACTCTAAGACGAAAGCCCGGGATCAGAGATTCGAGTTGATCAAAGATGTCCGAATCTTAGGTACAACGATTCTGCCTCGAGAAGAGAAGGAAAGAAATGTTGCATCTTCATTTCTAATGTCGGGAAGCCGTTGTACCCATGTCTCGCGAGCTGACGTGAGTTTCCTCTACCACTGGACTTTCGGGATCGCGGTGGATGTCTACCCTCATGGGTATGGTGGTCCCTGAGCTCACCAAAGTGGGTACATGCTTAGGTACATGTGCGATGGTCCCGCAGCCTGTATCGTGATACCTTCACGGACGCTGAGTTCGTCCAATATCACAAGAGCCAAGTCAGGAGTTAATGAATTCACGCCACTCAAGCATTGACATCGACATATCCCAGTTCAGTTGTAGCTGCCCGAGCAGCCAATGCTGCCGAAAGCCGTATTTGCTCTTTTAAAACGTCAATATAACAAATATTTCGTCTGGCCCCAACTGCATGATATATTGCCATGGTAGCCGGAAAGAGATAGCAGGATCGGAGGGATGATATTGGTAATAATTACCAATATCATCCCTCCGATCCTGCTATCTCTTTCGACTCCTCCGCATATGACTCAGTTACTAGGTATTTCCCTTCGGACGACCCACTCCAGGGTCAACATCAACACAGCCTGGTTCCCTGTTCTCAGTTAAATAGCAGGAGCGGAAATTCGGACACGCTGAAGGCCTGATCTTTTCCCCGGGGTGCACATTCGCGGGTTCATAAAAGCATAAAGAAAGGACAAATTTTGACGACGACGGATCGGCATTGAAACGGAAGACCGAATAGTGTAGTGATCCAGCCCTACCCTGGACCTAGAAACCCATGGAGATGATGGGGACCCAGCTTTCAGTGCCAAAAAAAGAACAAAGCTTATGGGCGACGGATACGACGTTACTTCTGTCCGACACGCGCGGCTTCCACGCGAGCTTCGAAAAATCTGCGGACATCCACCTCTGCGACTTCTCTACCTTCCTGGGCGAAGGGTCGCAAATAGTTCTTCAGATCGTCTCTGTGGGACAGTCACGCCTAGATATTTTGGAAAATATTACCACCAACGTACCGCATGCTATTGAAAGCTCGAATACCGTCAAGCGCACGGTCGCGTGGTATGCGCTCGAGGGCTCGGAGTCCCAGCTCCTCCAATGACAGTCCTACGAAATCAAAGTCAATTCGTCCCACATCCGCTACTGATCGAAGCTTACTGGAGTCCGGGTCTTCTGGTGGCTCGTAAGTCTCGTCTTCTTTAAGTAAATACGGGTGTTCTTGCAAACGCGGCAGGCACGAGTCACACAAACACCATCTCTCACGCCAGTCTCCCGAAAGAAAGATATCGCCCTCTCCGAGTATCCGCGCGCCGTCTTGCGCGAAAACTGTCTGGGCAAGCGAGTTCGGAGCCGGTTCCTGGCAAAGCTTTTGAGAGGAGGGCCCAAATGTACGCGAGCGTTTGGCGCTTGGGCCACCAATAGAGGGCGGTGTGGGCAGGGTTCGTTTTTTCCCTTGAACAGCGTCGGTGTTTGAGGAAGACGATGAACCATCTCCTGATAGTGACCGCGTGGGAGTGTGCGTCTCCTCTGGGACCGGTGCTTCGACGCTTGCGGTAGGAATATCGCTCTCCGCCTCTTGGCTTGGTTCTACGACCGAGTCATCTTTCGGGAGCGCGCCAAGAACGTTCCACGAGGAATCCGGATCTTCACGCACGACCATGGCAATTCCTGGTGTTCCAGCCCAGGCCTGCAAAATAGGTATCTTCGAGACACAAGATCTGCAGACAAGTGTGTCATAATCCTCAGCTGTGATCAAGGGAAGTGGGAGTCCGGAAGAGGAAGCGTCTGAGCAAGAGGTGTCATCTTGCTCTACTTCTGCAACCCCATCATCCCCGTTGGAGGGTTCTTGGGAGGGATGGCGGGATGGAGGACGAGCGCGTAAATTGAGACAGGATTCGTGATACCAATCCTGAGGGGTCTATGGGTAAAATTCCCAGGTGAAAGTTGGCTGAGCGCACCTCACACGCGAGACATTGTATCATGGTCTCCCGCTCCGATTTTGCATCATACGGTCTCCCACAGCGACAGAACTTTCTCCAAAAGTTTTGGCCATACGCATTTTCATCGTTCGGGGCTTCAGGCGCCTTATGAAGCGAACACGGATGTGCCAGGGCGGTGGTTGGGCAGTCGCAGCGAAAATGGCGTTTTGGGAATAACTCGAGCTGTTCGTGGTCCGTGTGACAGGCGATGGAACAAGACGAGCAGATGCCGCGCTGTGAAGCGCAAGTGATACAGAGGTAGACGGCTTGGCGGATGTAGCCAAGGGAGTGAGTACAATGGGAGAAGGAGTAGGGAAGTGCCCTCGCAGCCTCCTCCTCGAGCTCTTGTTGTGAATTGAGATATTCTGTTAGAGTACTGGCCATGGGTGCTCAAGATCGGCAGCGCGGGCCGTCGAGCGAGTAAGCAGGGGTATAGTCTTGTCTGGCGCCGCTTCGACTTCCGTAACCCGTAGCACACTCTCAGGCTCGAACCCTTCTCTCATCGTCGATGCCTACGTCCAAAAGCAAAGGAAAGAAGCGCGCGCGCTCCGCCGCTCTGGATGCTGGAGAGGCGTCTTCCTCAAAGCGCATGAAATCCGACTCGACAGACTCTCCATCACCCGGTCAGTATATACGACATCGCTCGCCCTTGTGGCGGTCTGACACACCGTCCGCAGCGTACTCAGAGCAAGGATTGTTGGTTCAACTACAAGAAAAATTCTGTCTCGCAACGGCCTATAAAGATGCGAAGCTCTCGAGATGTACGTCGTGCTCACGTCGCAACGGGATGGACACCTGTCGGTTTCGCGACGTTCGCTTCATCCTACGCGATGCCGCTGGTGCATGCCGCGGTATCGGATTCAAAAGCAAATCTGCTACGACGCTTGAATGGGTCGATTTTCCTCACTCATGGAACACTGACCTACAGAAAGTGCATGTCAGTACAATTAAGGTGCGTCTTATGTAGGCGCCTTCCTCGCCGCATCGCTGACCGCGTACAAAAGCGGGCGATTGCCGCGGGACTCTTTCCGATACTTCAGAAGGAAGTCGAGCATTTGGAGCAGGAGGGTATCATCTGCCGGCCTCGCGAGGTCGATGTCCGTGCAACGTGCGGTGAGTAGCTCATCGTCTCCGTTTAAACACGCTGCCGACTAAGTACGACAGACACATGCTTAACATCTCTTTTTTCCTTGTCGTGGATGTGCCGTTTATGTGGGCGCGAGGCGTGCGCCGAGTGCTACAGAAAATTGTCCTCAATACCCCCGAGCATCACTCCCGCGACCGCCCCCAAGGATCGGCGTGATCCAGAGAAACGTCTCATCGCATGCGTCCCCCGCGAGAGCCACACCCATCAACAATTCTTTCCTATTTCGCGTTTTGCAGAGCAGGAACTTCGAGCAGCCGTCCTAGAGATGAGCGCTATCCTGAGCGACGAGAAGCACACGGATACCTCAAGGGAGCGGACCCCTGCGATATCGATCCCTGAGTTACGTTACCCTGCACCGCTTGGCCCCGGCAATTCATTGGCAAACCTCGACCTACTTGCTTCCGTTGTCGCTGCGCTCCCTCATCTTCCTGATGTCGGGCGACCATTACCACCACCTACAGAGGTAAAGTCGTCGGCATCATCACCACACACACCGGAACCTTTGGCATCCGACCAAGGCACACAACTTCCGCGTGCTCCTAAACCGCCATCGGCTAGCAACGTCATACCTTTTGTAAAGATGGAGATCACACCTCATGACATTGACGTGACAACAACATCATCTACTTCAGAGCCTGTGTCTAGTCCTCTCCTTCCCATATCACCATCGACTTCCGCATCTGAATTGTCTCGCGATACTCAGAGACTTATATCGAAATCGCCGGCTTTGTCTGCAAAGCCCAATTCCGAGGATCCTATTCCATATTACTCAACAGTAACATTCGGCGACTCGACACTCACGGAAGAAATCTTTCGAGACATCTGGGCCGAGGGCCACCCGCTGGTTGTCAATGGAGTCCTCGAAAAGTTCCACATAAAATGGACACCAGAGTACTTCATCGAGAAATATGGCGATCATGGCTGCACCATCGTGGATTGCGTCACAGAGGCAAAACGAGATGTTACTGTTGGTTGGTTCTTTGCCCTTTTCGGAAAATACAACGAACGGGTCGATTCCCGCGTCTGGAAACTCAAGGATTGGCCACCGTCAACTGATTTCAAGACCGCGTTTCCGGAGCTGTACGATGACTTTGCCCGCGCTGTGCCGATTCCGAGCTATTGTCGCCGCGACGGCGTGCTTAACATCGCGTCTCACTTTCCGTCGAACGCTGTCGCACCAGACCTTGGTACGCTTCTACACACCCTCGTGATGGGCGCAGGATCTAATATTGGGGGTAACTAGGTCCAAAGATGTACAACGCGTTCGCCACACAGGACACCGAAGGCTCCAAGGGTTCTACGCGACTTCACATGGATATGGCGGATGCAGTGAATGTGATGGTGTATACAGAACCGTGTCCCGATGGTTCGCCCGGCGGCGCACGGTGGGACCTTTACCGTGCAGAGGACGCGCCAGCGATCAGACAGTTTCTGAGTGAGCGATTCAAGCTAGCAAACGGGCTCGACCCAATTCACTCGCAGCAATTCTACCTTGACGAACGGCTGCGGGCGGAGCTGTACACGAAGACTGGCGTCAGGAGTCACCGTGTGTTTCAAAGGCAGGGAGAGGCGGTATTTATTCCAGCTGGGTGCGCGCACCAGGTGTGTACCACCTATTCTACCAGGAACTCCCCGCTGAAAACGACTCGTGTCAATAGGTTTGCAATCTATCCGATTGTATCAAGGTCGCGATGGACTTTGTGAGCCCAGAGAACATCGAGCGATGTGCGCGTTTGACAGAAGAGTTCCGTGCGCAAAACCTAGAGCGGATGTGGAAGGAGGACGTACTGCAGTTGCAGACGATGATGTGGTACGCATGGGTGTCGTGTTCACGTCCAGAAGTAATACGCAGTGCATAGTGGGCTGTGCGCCCGGTGTTTATTCCCGCGTTTGGCACGAGACGGAGTCTGTGCACATTGACGCGATTTGGTTATGTATGTATTCTCACTTTATAGCCCACAGCGGCGGACATAGCAAACACTTGTATATTACATCGAGTTACTTAGTGCGTACATACTAGGTAGACATTCACATACTGCGCGCGGCCATCTGTTCCTGGCGCTTTGTATTTGGTGAGTAACTGACATGAGTCCTCATGGCAAGCCTGGCTCCGATCATTCTACCAATCAGCTTGCCGCCATTACCCATTTCTTTAACGAGCTCGAAGCGAAAACTCCAATCAAGCATCTGCAAAAAGAGACGGATGGCAACAAAACACTTCTCGATACTATTAACGCTCTCATCGCGGTCGTGCGTCATCATATATACAATTAGGCCCCGACGTCTCACAACTCATCTCGCGTCCAGGGCGCGTTCATTGCAGGTGTCCAAGCGCAGCTGATCTCCGTCACGTACTCCAACTCTAACGCCCTGGGCAAAGTGACGAACTGGTTCGGCTTCGTCGGACTCACGCTCGACCTCATCGGCACGGGCGCAGGCGTCGTGCGCGCCCTGCTGCTCCAGCGGGCCATCCAGCGCAGCCACCGACTCGCCGTGCGCCTCGCGGGACAGATCGACGGCGCCCGCCACGAGATGCGCGAGCAGCAGGAGCGCCAGCGTCGCAGTACCGCCGACACGGCGTCCGTCGACCCGCGCTCGCGTGCGTTCCTCGCCGATTCGATGCGCGGAATCTCCCGCGTCATGGCTATTTTCGCCGAGGACGGCAGGTTTGGGGTGCAGGCTGCCGCTGCCGAGGGGGGTGCCCAGACGGCGACGGCGGCGGTCGGTCCTGACGCCTTGGGCCACCATCCGCGCCGTCCCCCTCGAGGGAGAAAAGGTGTCCATCCGTTTCGCAAGTGGATGTGGTGGGTCCTGCCGCATGTCAACGTGGAGGGCATCGGGCGGGTACCCATCGCGTCGTTGGGGGGAGGGGGCCTATGCCTGCTCGTGAGCGTGGTTCTGTTTGCTAGTGCATCGCAGCCGCATGCCGTCTGGGTCTCATGCGCTTCCATTGCCGTGGGCACAGTCGTCTGGTCCATTATTCCGACTACCAATCCCCGCAGTACGTCAGCGTCTTTTCTATGCTTTCCATTTTGTGTGAAAGAGGCTTGCTGATCACTTCCAAGAGCAGAGCGCAGCCGCGCTGCTCTTTACGATCATGTTGAAGAAACATTGGAACATTGTCCACCCGTCAAACCTCCAGTATTTCCAGCCCCGCAGGGAAGCAACCCAGGCACTTGACCCAATGCGCGCTATGCTACGTGGCTTCACTATACCATTCACTGCTCCACCAACGAAAGTAAATGTGCGAGGTCTTGAACTGCTATCACTGAAATTGGCTGTTGTCACCGTGCCAGTACCCGTGGGTCGATCACACAATGTACATTTCTATTTTTCTAAACGGAATCACAATATGCCATCTTCCAAGGGAAACCTGAACGTTGGGAATGGTCAGCCAATCCGCCTTTTCCTGCGCGTGGTGACCTGTGGTAGTCGTAAGAACGGTGAGAGAGTATCTCGACAACTTACATTGTATATACCATAGCTCCCCTACCAGAGTATGCGTCCCGGTTCAACAGCGTTGAGCAACCCTTATTGTTCTGCACTGCATTGGCTTGACGAGAAGCGCACTACTTCTACGCGCGCTCATCCCGACCTCGGAGACCACTGTCAACCATGGCAACGTGAGGCCGTCACCGCTCACGTCATTCCTCCACAGGCCCGGGACTTGTTGTAACATCTCATTCATTGAAGATTTATCGAATATGGAATATAGTTCCGGACCACAAAAGAACATGTGCTCGCTTACTGTAATGACTGTCAGATCGTCCAGCCCATCTCCCTCTTATCCGGTACCCCTATATACCAATCTTGATACCGACTAGGCGTCGACTTCGTCGACTGCAACCTTGCTTGTCTTGGCGAATTGCATGTTTGACGGTGTTTGCCTTGGGGTTTGCGTTTGTAAGTGCAATTATAGAATTAGTTTTAGTCATTGTACTAAAAATGGGCCCTTCGGACTTCTATTGACCTCCCATAAGCATGCGCCTTTACCCACTCTCCGTGCTTTTCATACCCCTATATACCAATCTTGATACCAATACTCCCTCAAACCCGATAGCTTTTTGTCAAAACGAGGTTGGTTTGCAGGGGATAACCGATAGGTACGCAGTACCTGATATCCGATACCTGCTTGACTGAGATTTGGCAGGGATCACACATCGGTAACCGATACTTGGCACGGCCATGGGTTGAATGTTGAACAAGTGTTCAACCCCAGTGGGAATCCCGATTAATGGAAATGGATGCGATTGAATTCGATTGAATACATTCAATCGAATCCGAAATTTTGGACTATATCCATTTGGATTCAATTGTGTGTTGCATAATAATGATATTTATTGGATGCGATTGATTTTATTATTTCAATCCCTGTCGAATTTTAATGATATCTGATGATTCTTATTGAATATTGTCGAACCACACACAGAAACACGGAGCATCGAATTACATTGAATTTGATCCATTCTACTGCATTATACGACAAGAGAGTACATTCTATCGACTACAATGGATGCACCAACCCTCTCCGCACTCACTTCCTCGTCACTTCCGGCTCCTCCTCAAAACTGCGATCGTCCTCAGGACCCGGCGTCGCTCCAAGACGTAGCTAGAGACCAGCGTCAGCATCGTCGTCAGCAAACGGTCTCGCTCGCACGGCGCGAGAACAATGGGAAACGAGAATGGAACGCACCACACGACGAGACAGACGCCGAGACAAGCACCGCCCAGCGCAATGTGCCAGCGCTGCGCCCACAGCGACAGCCGGACACCAGCATGCGCAGCGGCGCTCCAGCGCATGCAGACTGCGGCAGCCGCAAACGCTACGAGCACGCCGAGTGGGGGGCGTAGCGCGGCGAGCCCTAGCGCACGCTCGGTCTCTCGTTGGCGGTGGGGCACGGCGCGGGCCTTGCAGAACCTGCGTGCGAAGCGCCAGGCGTACAGCGCCCGCACGGCCATGCTTGCCGTGTTGTTGGCCCAGACGAGTGCCGCGTCGCCGGCGCCGAACACGCGTGCGCCGTGGCGATGAGCGCGGCGGAGGCGGCGGCCAGCATGCGGCTCTGGGTGCACAGGTCTGCAGGCGTGCATACGGACGCGAGGAACACCTCGAGTACACCGTTATATGCCATCGCGGGGAGGTAGAACCGGAACGTGCGCAGTATGCGCGGTGCGGAGGTCTGTTGGTATCGCGGAGGCAGCACCAATGCGGTTGCCAGCAGCAGGTACGGCGGGCCGAAGACGACGAGGAGAAGGAGGAAGTGTGTGGAGAGGAGGAGGAGGGTCGACAGCAATTCGACAGCGGTCTCCAGCGCCTCTTGGTCGTTCTCGCTGGACGACGATGACGGGGAGGAAGACAGAGATTTGGAGAAGAATGTGCGTGAAGTCTCTTCGATGGGTTGGAACACGACGCGCGCGACGAGCGAGCCTGTTGAGTATTACCACCAAAGACCACGACGACCTCGCTGGCATTAGCGGGGACAACGCTGTGACGCAGGTGGCTGCCAATGTCGTTGTCGTTGTCGCAGTCATGGCCTTCTTCCGAGTTTCGTGTTTGCGCCCAGGTGTATGTCTGTGGTTATGATTAAGTATTAAATCGTATCAAACGAGGACCGGATGACTCACCATGTATCTTCGTCCAAGTCATTTCACACCTTCGCAAAATCCTCACGCGTCATCTGGTGGTCTTTGAGGAAGTTGATCGCGTAGAGGGACCGTGCTAGGACAAGCAATCAAAATGACGACCAACACATACCTTGCAGTGTTTCGAGACTTGCGTCAGTTTGAGGTTTTCCATGTATATGCGCATATATGTGGGTTTGAGTGCTGAAGAGGTCCCTGTGAGTGGCTTGAAAGAGGATGCGGTTCTTTTCCTCGGAATGGTAGCGGTTAGATACACAGAATGAGAATGAGACGAGACTCGTGCTTACCTGAGACCTCTGTGGATTGAACTGGGGCTTGACTGAGTGCTAATCGTACAAGGCGTGTTTAGTGCCAGTGTCTTTCGACCTGTAAATGACATGGTGTGTGAGACTTGTGAGCCTGAATTGTTTGCGAGGCGGTCTTGCGTCCTAGAACGGCAGTATAGAGTCCAGACCAAAGGGAAACTTAAAACCAGGAGGAAGACAAAAGAGGAAAACGCAAAAGCCAGAAAACGAAAAACAAGACGTAAAAGCACCAGAGATAGTCACGGTGTATGCAGTCGGTTGTGAGTGGTGTACCTTCTCGTCTGTTTCGGCTGTGCCCGGCTACTGTACAGTTGAGCCACATTCGTATTCACCAACGTCCCCACTCGTGTGACTGACATCTCGCAGCGGCGTCTTCGACAAATGCATGAGGACAAGTGACCAAGGTATTGACCAACACCACACTTGCCGACGTCGACCCCAAAATCCTGTGGAAAACGGTGACGCTGAAAAAAAAAAGGAAGCACATGTAATTACAGTACATTGATGATGTAACGACAGCGTAATTATACGATAATAATCTCTGTTACTAAGTTGCACTCTCGCCACCTTGTCTTCCTCGTTATATGTTACCGTTCTCTGTCTAACTCTCGTCATTTTCTATCTCACAGACACAAGACACACACACTCTCGGGATCTCTGTATCGGCACGTACATGCGCGGGGCTGCCCAATAGCCTTACCCTGGGCCCACCCTTTCACATCACCCATCCCTACTCCGACTGCCTCTCCTTCCCGCCAAGGATCGCGGGCGACCTTTGGATTCTCCGCTCCTCGTCTGTCGCCCTTGGCCACCTGAAAGACCCTATCTGACCACGCCGTGCCTCGCGTCATGCCCGTTGTTAGCTACAAAGAGGAGGTTAGCGCCATGTGGCACAACGCCCCGGTTCTTTGCTCGCGCCATTCGACGTCCCTACCCTGTCACCTCCTGATGTAGATGTCTAACTCACCCTCCTTTGTGTCTGCGCCAGTCATTCTATCACCGCTTCCCGTGTGTTGGTACGCTCCCCTTCTATCTCCCCCATTCCATCCCTCTCGTCACTCCCCTTCTCTCCAATCCAACATCGTAGATAGAGCACGTCTGTCAATTGATCGCATGTACCTACGAGCCGTCTTGTCGCTTGAAAATACAGTGTTATTCTGGCCAGCTCCATTGTGTGCGTAGTAAGAGACCCACCCCAAAACACTCTTCCTATTTCTGTAATATGCATGTATGACCCAGTCCCCACAGCGCAAGCTGATGGTCTTGATGCCAGATAGCCACTAGCAGACGACATAGAAACCTCTGATATGCACTAGATCCAGTGTGTACGAGAGGTGTGGATAGGGAAACATGTTCAACCTACTGACCGTCGAGTCTGCGATACTTCGCGTGGTCGTAATACATCGTCTTCAAGACTGGGCGAATTATCTTGCAGTGCCTTGAGCACCCACATTTGTAAGCTCGTGGGTCGCGCGAGATCGGCGTCAGGTCAATCCAGAGTAGATCGAGACGTGGAGAGGGATAATGCCAGGAGGTCGCCGGAAACACGATACACAGCCAGGAGAACGCAATAGACTCAGATAGCAGCCCAGGGTCGAGACGGGAGTCGGAGCCAAAGATACACAGATGAGAAGAGGAGAACGATGACTTGATGCTCGTTTCAGACGTGTTGCAGCTCACAGAGATCAAATATGACATTCACATATTCACGCGTGCGATGTTTCACAACAACGAGGGCGGCACAACGAGCGACGCATCTGTGGATGCAGCCAAAATCAAGATTATTCATTCGCTTTGAATATTATTGAATAATCCAAATCTCTACGCAATATTATTCCAACGGAACCAACACAATTCATTTTCCACATGGCCATTTCAATCCCAGTCACTTTCATTCAACGCCATTCAATCCAGTACATCGGGATTCTCACTGGGGTTCAACGTTGAACCTCAAACTATCGGGTTTGGGTCGCACTACCACTTCGACCAAGCTAATTCCGACGCAGTACAGTATTAAATTAGAAAAAAATTAGTTGGACTCGCGAATACATGCTGCGTCGAGCTCGTAATGTAGCCCTTGAGGCTGTCTCAACCATTCTGAGGTCTATTCAAGATCTCGATCCACCTTACGCTCGCACTGTCGAAGAAATAATGGCCTCGTTTGGCCGTCAAACCCGGGTGGATCGCAGCAAGGAAGACCGAGATTGACAACTTTTTCAAAAAAAAGTGCCAAGTACTCGTACAAACGTGGGTCTAATTTAAGATGACACATGAACCCGAATGGATCGTGCGTGAGCGAGGGGCAGGTGCAGTAGGGTGGACAAAGGACGGTGTGTCATCTATACAATAATTAGGCATCGCTTTGTCACGGAGTTGTCGGGCTTCGAACCTTTTTTCCCCCTCGCTTGCTGCCTCGATTTCCGTGTTGAGATCATTTTTTAAACACTCAATGTGTGCTTTTATACTCCTTCTTGCAGCAATTTTTTTCTGGGGTACGCATGATTTCATACAGAGCAACAGCGTGCGTTGGCGGGCATCAATTCAGCCACTTCGGAGTAGGCCTTCCAAGCGCTTCCCCAAACGATCACATGCCCTCACATGACCATACCGTCGCTGGCTTCGCAGTTTCTGGATCTCACTGATGGCCTTTTTGTTCAATGTGTTAACTGGCTGTTATGACCGTTTTAATCCTGCGCCCTCGGTGTTCTCACACGTTAGGCTTGCACTTCCCGGTTCAGCAATGGTGGTTCTTCGTCCCACCCACACAGTGTTTGGTGTTGCATGGGACCAGCCTCTCTCGCAAGCTCTCTCGCGTTTTGCAAATACTGCACTCCGTTCCCCTGTGCAGTTCAGCATTGTGATTCGCGGCAACGGAGAAGTTTGTGGTCACATGCATCAATGAAACTTTTCAGTCATCGATGCATGGATGTCCATGACGACGCCCACCTCCTATCCCCCTAACATGGACAGGACGAATTTGGTCCCTTTCCGCAATTGAACAGTGTTTGATTGATCATGTTAACAATCCAGCTTCAACTGGTCCTGGTCTGCTTACAGGTCAAGGGCGGCGTGGTGGTGGCTTCATCCCCTCACGTTCTCCAGTGTGCCGCACCTACGCACTGCCTTAGTGACTCAACTGTGACGTCTCTCCGACCACGACGGCCACCTCTGCAAACTTTCGTGTCGCGCGGAAGCGTGCACGACCGTTTGCGGTTGCCTGTGATTACCGAGACCAGCAGGGCTCCATGCAGCCCACTGTTCCCATTCCCGACCTCGCCGCACTTACGTGCAGCCTTAGCGACTCGAGGACAACGCCTCGCCGACCAAGGTAGCCACCTCTGCGAAGTTTCGCGTGGCGCGGAAGCGTACACCCCGGTCGTGCTGTCGCTCCGGTCGGTCACGTCGACCGTCGCATTGTGGTTCTACGAGAACGAGACGGCACAGGTGCTGCGGAGCATGAAGGCGCTCGACCCGGGCTTCTCGATGGAGGGGTGCGAGCGGGAGCTGCGGGAGTACATCGTGCCGGAGGTGGTGGACGTGTACCTGAGCGCGGACAACGAGGCACTCAAAGTGTGGTGCCCCGAGGCAATACGTAGCCACCGCCGTTTTATTGTTTTATTTTTATATTGACGCGCGTTGAACAGACGTACAACGTGCTCTGGGCAACGATGGAACAGTACCTGCGCCAGGGCATGCAACCGGACTTGAAGGCTCTCGACATCCGGCAGGTGGACGTGAGCACAGGGCGCTTCCTCGAAGACAACATGCCCATGTTCGTGATCACGTTCACGGCGCAGGAGGTCCTGCTGTTCCGCGACCGCAAAACGCGCGAAGTCGTCGTCGGTGCCGAGGACCGCGTCGAGCAATGCAATTATGCCGCCGTCGTCACGTGCGTGGAGGAAGACCTCGAAAATGAGCTTACGGGTGGTTGGAAGGTTATCGAGGTACGTTTTTTCCTTCTCTTATTTCCTTGTACGAGGAACGCAATTGGTGACGGGGGCTAATGCAGATGGCTCGCCAGTCGGGGCGCGCGTATGTATGGTAACTTGGCCTGCTCCGATTTTTGACATGCTTCATAATTGGGCAGTAGGGTTGATGTTCCGGACTCAACACACGAGCTCAGGGCGATGATGCCAGACATGAAAGCCAGTGACGTACTCAGCAACCCGAGGCTGTACCTGTGGTCTCTGGTGCAAATGGGCCCAGGCCGAAACTCGCCAACACGGGCAAGCAGGTTCTCAATCTTGCCAGCTACAACTTCATGGGCCTCACTGGTAACGAAGTTGTCAAAGTGCGTGCAATAAAAACCCTCCAGAAATATGATGTCGGTGGCTGTGGCCCTCCTGGGCTCTATAGTACTATTGGTACGTTTGTGCTGTCGATGCACCTTTACTGTGATGAATGAACGGCTTAGGTCTGCAGATGTCCACACAAATCTTGAACGAGACATAGCGGACTTCCTCCGTACGGTCGTCTACTCCCAGGGGTTCTTGAAAATACTTTGCGTGATCTCTGCGTTCGCAAAACATGGCGACATCATCATTGCCGACCGGGGCATCAATTTTGCTATCCAGAAGGGCTTGCACATTTCGCGTTCTACCATTTGCTGATTCGATCACAACGACCTGAGGAGCCCCAAAGACGTGCTCCCAAGCGTCGAAAAAGAACGTCGCAGACATCGCGGACCTGTCATTGTTCGACATCGCGGGTGAGGAGCGCCTGCTGCAGGATATCATGGATGAGGCACTCGCGCAGGGCGTGTGGACCACTCGGGCGCGGCGGTCTCCTGCCTGCCGCTGCATTTAAGAGAAGAGGCCCGTTACTTGCGCCTCACATTGCGAAGCTCCCCCAATGGATGCAGTCCCCCCGTTCAGCTTACGTCTCATGCCATGCATATCTCAAACATCCTCGCATCGCGACTGCAATGTTTTTTTAATACTTTTCCTGGTCGACCATCCTTACAGCCCGCTTCACACAGAACATTGAAGCGCATTATTTAGCAAAAAAAAATCCGAATGCGATTTTGCCGTGCGTAGCATTGGCTCACTGAGCGTCGGGTGGGATTTTCCGTTTCGAATCCTCACCTCAATACAGTTCCTGTTGTCTGCAAGGGAGGGTCCTGATATATTTCGTTGCCCCTCTTCTCTACGAACTGTACGAGTTGTACTCATACGCCTCGAAATCGCTTTTGCGTCAATCGTATTGCTTCAATCTCTGCCTTGCCCAACCAAGGGCTCAACCAAGCATCTCAAGAATATGGCTAAAAGCGATGTCGTTCCTATGGATATATTTCCCCGAGCCTTCCCGCTTTACCTGCCAATTCAGAGGAACTTCTCTCGACTCTTGAGAAAACATGGCATCCCGCATCAGAAAAATCACACCCTCTTCCCCTTCCCCTTCAGCGCCCTTCCTCTTTTCTGCCCCTTCCGAGTACTTCCACCATACCTTCTTGAGCTTTTAAAATCGCTGCCAAACCACTAACCACTTTTCGAGCTTCTCAGTTTTTACAATACATTATATTGATATTAGGAAGCAATCCAGGACAGAATGACTCTACATATTCGCTAACAAATCTAGTCCATTCAATCGACTTGTCACTGCCGTCGCCGTTCTCGTCACCGCCATTGTCGCAGCAGTAGTCTGCTAGTCGATGGTCGTCATCGCTAAAGTCCTCATTGTCACCACTTCCGTCGTCATCGTCGTCGTCGTCGAAATCGCCGCTGCCACCGCCGTGGCCACCGCTGACCTTGCCATTGACATCCCGGTTGCAGCCAACCCCGTTGTCATTACCGTCATCATCGTTACCGCTGTTCCGGTTGTGGCTGCGGTCTTCGTCGCTGTCGCTGTGGTCGTGTCGTCGCCATCCCTATCTCGGTCGTCTTTGTCGCTGTCACCCCACGGTAGCCGCGTCGTCCGATGCCATACCCATCAGCATCACAGCATCGGGGTGGCAGTGGCGTAGTCGGGGTAGAGGCGGCTGGGGCGGTTGTGGCGATGGCCTGGTGGCAGTGGGCATCATGGGGTCGGTGCATCGGTGACGGGACGGGGTCGATGCGGTGGCGTGCCACGAGTGGTGTGGCAGTGACGAGCAGGGGGGCCGGTGCGCGAGGGAAGGGGACGGCAGCGGTGTTGTGGCCGCCGTTGTCCTGCACCGGCTCGAGATGAGATGGGGAGAAAGGGGAAGAAAGAAAAAACTTATCTAAATTTTGTGGAACCAAGTGGGTACGGCGGCAGCAGGAAGGGGAGGTTGGGTGCCCCACCACGCAAAGCGGGAATGGTAGATACGGTGAGTGAGGTGTGTTGGCAGGTGGACCATCGTCATTGCACGCTCCAACGGCGAAGACAACGAGCGTGACAACGGCAGCTGGGGTAGTTAGTCGGATTCGGGTCTGCGTAACTTAGAAGTAGCTGACTTCACAAAAAAAACAAGTCGCGTTTGTTGATTGGCCCAATCGTGGGAATCGTTTTTCCCATTCCGACAACCAACCGACCCGTCAACGACTGCAACCATCCGCAACATCGACACGATTTCCTTTGGCGTTACCACCCCAGTCTTCATCATTGCCACTCATTGTAAGTTTGTAGTTTCCGTTTCTTGAGCTCGCCTGCCACTACTTTACAAACCAGAGTGCTGTCCTGTACCTTCTCCCCACACTTGCGCCCCATGGCTACCTCCGTTGTGCTCTGCCCAAACACGCCTTGGGAGTACATGCAAGCCATCCCTCTGCCTCACTGTACCTAGTACCAAAAGTAAGTCTTTTCCTACCCTCTACCACCTCCACTTCCGCATCCACAGGCCACCCCCTGCCACATCAGTCAACGCCTGCGTGCACCCAAGCTCCTCGCTGCTGCCATACCCACTTACAAAACATTTAGCTAAGTTTCTTTTTTTCTTTTCTTTTTCATCTCATGTCGATTCCGGTCAGGACAATGGCGGCCACAATACTGCCCCCATCCCCTTCTCTTGTGGGCTACCCTGTTCAATAACCGCCACGACTCGCAGCGTGCCACTGTATTGACCTCATGACTGTAAGTCCGAACCCGTCTGCCCCATGCACCCCCACTAACTGGTATCTCTTCTACAAACTGGTGTGGGCCTGTCACACATGTTCACAATCGACTGCCACGTCACTGCCACTACCACCGCTGCTGAGGGTCAATGTGAGTCCAGTGTGACCATGAAAATGACAATGACGTGACCACGCTGCAAGCGACGACAACTGCAGTTACGACATGGCCAGTCCCAACAGTAATGGCAATCAAGACGATGATGATGACGAAGCGATCACGATGGCGACGAAGACGGGAATGACGGGGGCAGTGAAAGCAATAGCCATGGTGGGGGACAGTGACTGGGGCGATGGCAGGGACGGCGGTGCAGATGGCAGCGGTGAGGACATTGACAGGAACAGCAGCGGTAACTGCAACGGTGTATTAAGTGTAGCGTCTTCCCTGTAGTATTTTACCCAGAATATATTATATTTTTCATGTTCTTTTGAATGATCTTTAGAGTGACCTTCTCGGTATCTTCGCCAAGCTGCAAGCAGGTAGGTACCCTTTTAGCAGGGCTTTGAAAGGGTTTTACCCTTCCGGCAGCCCTTCGGAAGATTTAGGCCATGCCTGCTGAAAGCGGAAACCCCTTCCCGGCTTCTGCCGCTTTTGCCACTTCCGGAAGCTGCGAAGGGCCCAAAAAAGCCACTTGTATTTTTGCTGATGGGCCCACAGATCTGACTTTCGAGGTTTTCAAACCTGTTTGGGTGTGACCTCAGCAACGAGTCCCCTCGATCCTTACTTAGCATCGTCGCCTGAACCGCCAGCTGCCCATGGTGGGCACACTCAGTCCATTGGTCTTTCATTGTAGTCGGAGGACGGCGTGTAACTACAACGGTTCTTTGTGCCCAATATACACTTTTCCTTCTTAGATTGGTGTCGATTCCACCCAGCAAATGGCATTGGTGAAGTCCGATGGCCTGCTGTCCCCCGTGTTGGTGCGCGCTGGATCGCATGATGTGCGGGTGCCTAGAAATCGGCAGTGTCTTGCGAGGCGTTACAAGTTGGTGGTGCAGGACATTGTTAGTTACGCAAATCTTGACGCAAATATGAAGTTGTACATGTGCCACACGCACTGGCATCCGGAAACTTTCATGAGTGACGGCCCCTTGGGGCCGTCGTGAATTGCTAGTATATCAAAATACGGCCAAATAGAACACCTTTCCTATGAACCGATACCCCCTTAACCGATGGCTTTTGGCCATGACGGAGGGGTATCGGATAAGAGGGAGTCGACTGAAGCTCCTTCCTGGGATCTGAGATCTTCGAGTTGATGGCTGTATTCATGGGTGACGCGTGACGTATCTTTAGGCTACAATTCATCCACCATCACGATGTCTGAGTCTTTTCCGAACACTGCCTTGAAGTCGACTGCGCTTTTCACCGACTCTGCTACCTCTTGCGGTGCACAGGAAGGGGGTGACCCGAACGAGCCCTGCTCTGTGAATGTTATATATGGCCCCTTAGGACGCACTACGCCTCGAAGGGAGATCTCGCACCAGAATGCCGTGGGCTCCCTAAATCTCCATGCGATGGCTGAGGGTGTGGCTGCGTGGACAAATTGTATCGAGGAGTCGGCGCCGACGCTTTTCGCCTCGTATGGCTTGAAGGGCCATAACCGCTTTCGAGCGCATGTTCATCTATAGAGGAAGAAAGAGAGTAAGAGGTTAAGACGGTAGAGCGTTCCTTGTAGTGCCGAGCCTCCGGGGAGCCCAAGATTTTATAGCTGGGGACGGAGTAGTGCGACCCAACTTTGTCTGGCGACCCACCTTTACCAAGACTGACAGGTGACTAGGTGACTGGCTGGGCCCTGGCGCCTAAGAGATACCACAGTTGGTGAGCGATCAGCTGCCAGGTTGAACAAAATTTAATACGGAAAACCAGGAACCAAAAAACTAAAAATGCTGTGATATCGCGGTGGCATAGTACTGGCACCGCCTTGACTAGCTTGACTATGCGGATTTATACGTCCAGAAGTGTAACTCACCCCTGCTCCCATTCCCATACTTTTCCCGTCGGCGCCTATGTACACGCGTTATCCCGAACCTTCACTCAGCCCAGCCACTAGTTTCCATGATGAGCCTGAAGCGAAGACTCCACCGCCTCGCCGGACAGATCGACGGCGGCCGTCGCGAGATGCGCGAACAACAGGAGCGCCATGTCGCCGACGCTTTGGGCCACCACCCGCGTCCTCCTTCTCGAGGGAAAGGGGGTATCCATCCGTTTCGCCAGTGGATGCGAGAGATTCTACCGAACGTCAACGTGGAGGGCATCGGGCGAGTACCCATCGTGTTGTTGGCGGGAGCCTGAGGGGGCCTATGCCTGCTCGTGAGCATGGTCCTGTTTGCCGGTGCATCGCAGCCGCATGCCGTCTGGGTCTCATGCGCTTCCATTGCTCTGGGCGCGCTTGTCTGGTCCATTATTCCGACCACCAATCCTCGCAGAGCCTTTTCCATGCCCCCATTTTGTGCGAAAGAGGTTGCTGATCACGTCCAAGAGTAGAGTGCAGCTGCGCCACCCTTTACGACCTCATCGAAGAAACATCGGAACATTATCCACCCGTCAACCCCCCGGTGTTTCCAGTCCCGCAACGAAGTCAGGCACTTGATCCGTGCGCGTCAGCGACGTTTAAATTACCCATCGTAACATCCACTACTCCAAAGAAAGTAAATATTGCGCCTCTGCCAAGTTTCCACGCGTCGATCGCGAAATGTACATTGTTTCTTTTCTAAACGTAATCACAACATGCTATCTTCCTAGGGAAACCTGAACGTTGAGGATGATCAACTAATCCATCCTGCCCTTCAACGTGCGCGTGATGACCTTCTCGGGTACTGTGGTAGACATAAGAAAGGTGAAAGACATAAAATCTCAATAACTTACATTACATATACGATAGCTCCCCAACCAGAATGCATCTCGGTCAACAGAATTGAGTAGTGTTTGGCTTATTGTCTCGAAAAGATCTTCGGGGCCGAGATTTGGCTCCCATAGTCCTTCTGCAACACCAAACAGCTTATCAGACGCGGTCCCTGCTACAATAAAGTCCTCTGCAAAGTTCAAGCAGCCGATGAGGTCTGCACCAGCAATATATGGCTTCAAGCCACCCGATGGTGTGCGCTCTAATCCAGCAATCACTGGCTCAGTAAAGTATGGCCCAAAGCGCCGCGAGTAGAGTGTGCTGGAGACGAGATGCGCAAACGTGGAGGGCTCGATGGTGCGGGATTCCTTGATTGTGAACATGTTCACGAGATACCGGAACCGATCGCGGCTAGGTGTTTAGACCATGAATATTATACTCCACAGGGAATAGCAGGGAATCTACGCACAGAGTTGTGATGTCCGTAGCAAGACCCGTGAGTCCCAAGTATATCCTGTCTGAGACGGGAAAGATCTAGGCAGGTAGTACGCATGCACCTCAGGAGAAATCCGATAACGATGACGGGCCACTGGCACAGCTCACCTTTTCAAAATTCATGGCTACGGTCATTGCACCCGCACCGAGACGCAAGTCACTGGCGATGGCGACGCAGTCTTTGCCGGCCATCACGATGACCGAGCCGCCATTGTGTTGCATGATAGACTACATATAAATGGATAAGCCATACACAGGCAACCTTGTCATCAGAAGTAGAGAAATGGGAGGATTAAGCAACCCTCATTGCTCCGCATTGCATTGGCTTGACGAAAAGCGCACTGCTTCTACGCGCGCCCATCCAGACTTCGGAGGCTGTTGCAATACGTGAAGCTATCGCCGCTCACACCAATGTGACATCATTGATTCATCTCCTCCTGCCAAGATTTGCCGAATATGGACTAATAGTTCCGGACGCCACCACAACCGTGGCATGGCTGGCACAACGTGCCTGCCCCATGTACAAGCTTTTCCTGTGATCTGAGATCTGAGATCCGAGCTCTGACCCTTGCTCTGACCCATGCATTCATGAATATTCATGCGTATTCATGGACGACATATCACCGCTAGGTTACAAGTCATCCACCATCACGATGCCTGTGCCTCGCCGTTTGACTGCGCTTTCACCAGCTGTTATCTCTTAGTCAGGCTCCGAGACCCAGCCGATTGCTCTGTATAAGGTTTCGGCATCTATCTCATCCGAGATGGCTTCGCCGAGAGGATTATAGCAGATTCGAAGACATCACAGAGTGATGTTTTTTTCTAATGAGCACATTACCACTACAGTCGAGCAGCCATCAAGGTGGGTCCAGTCTATATCAAAAGAAAACATCCGCAAGAGCGAAACACAATGGAAGCATACTACCCTGCTCCTCGGTATAAAAATCTTGGGCAAGGAACGCTCTGTCGTTTTAACCCCCTACTCACTTTCTTCCTCTATGGATGAACATGCGCTCGAAAGTGGTTATATCTCTTCGAGCTATGCAAGGCGAAAGGCCCAGGCGCCGACTCTCCGATATCATTCGTCCACACAGCCACACCCTCAGCCATCGCAGGGAGATTTCGGGAGCCCTCGGCATTCTGGTGCGAGATCTCCCTTCGAGGCGTAGTGCATTGCTAATGCGCAACCACATAGAGTATTCACAGAGCAGGGCTCGTTAGGTCACCCCCTTCCTATGCACCTGCATGTACACGCATCCCGAACCTTCACTCAGCCCAGCCGCTAGTTTCCTTAATGGGTCCGAAGCGAAAACTCCAATTAAGCATTTGCAAAAAGAGACGGAGGGAAATAAGACACTTCTCGACACTATTAATGCCCTCATCGCGGTCGTGCGTATACAATTTGGTCCCTGCGCCTCACAACTCATCTCCCTCTCAGGGCGCATTCATCGCAGGTGTCCAAGCCCAGTTGATATCCGTCACGTACAGCTCTAACGACACCGCCCTGGGAAAAGCGACGAACTGGTTCGGCTTCGTTGGCCTTACGCTCGACCTCATCGGCACTAGCTCGAGCGTCGTGCGCGCCCTGCTGCTCCAAGCAGACCATCCGACGCAGCCACCACCTCGCCGTGCGCCTTCCCGGACAGATCGACGGCGCCCGTCACGCGATGCGCGAACAACAGGAGCGACATGCCGCCGACGCCTCTGGGCTACCTGCCCTGCGCCCTCCCTCTCGAGGGAATTGGGGTGTCCACCTATTTCGCTGAGCGGATACGGGGGATCCTACCGAACATCAACGTGGAGGGCATCGGGCGAGTACCCATCGTGTCGTTGGGGGGAGGAGGCCTATTCCTGCTCGTTAGCATGGTCCTGTTTGCTGGTGCATCGCAGCCGCATACCGTCTGGGTCTCATGTGTCTCTATTGCCATGGGCACGCTCTTCTGGTCCATTATTCCGGCCACCAATCCTCGCAGTATGTCTGCGCCTTTTTTATACTTCCGTTCGTGCGAAGGAGGTTGCTGACCACGTCTAAGAGTAGAGCGCAGCCGCGCCGCCCTTTACGATCATGTCGAAGAAACATCGGAACATTATCCACCCGTCAACCCCCCGGTGTTTCCAGTCCCACAACGAAGTAACTCAGGCACTTGGCCCATGCACGTCGCCCATCGTAACGTCCACTACTCCAAAGAGAGTCAATGCTGCGCCTACGTGAGGTCTTGAACTACTATCACCGAAAGCGACTCTCGTCGCCGTGCCAAGTTTCCATGCGTCGATCGCGAAATGTACATTGTTTCTTTTTCTAAACGTAATCACAACATGCTATCTTCCAAGGAAAACCTGAACGTTGAGGATGATCAACTAATCCATCCTGCCCTTCAACGTGCGCGTGATGACCTTCTCCGGGGTACTGTGGCAGACATAAGAAGGGTGAAATACAGAAAATCTCAATGACTTACATCACATATACGATAGCTCCCCAACCAGAGTATGCATCTCGGTCAACAGAATTGAGTAGTGTTTGGCTTATTGTCTCGAAAAGATCTTCGGGGCCGAGATTTGGCTCCCATAGTCCTTCTGCAACACCAAACAGCTTATCAGACGCGGTCCCTGCCACAATAAAGTCCTCTGCAAAGTTCAAGCAGCCGATGAGGTCTGCACCAGCAATATATGGCTTCAAGCCACCCGATGGTGTGCGCTCTAATCCAGCAATCACTGGCTCAGTAAAGTATGGCCCAAAGCGCCGCGAGTAGAGTGTGCTGGAGACGAGATGCGCAAACGTGGAGGGCTCGATGGTGCGGGATTCCTTGATTGTGAACATGTTCACGAGATACCGGAACCGATCGCGGCTAGGTGTTTAGACCATGAATATTAAACCCCACAGAGAATAGCAGGGAATCTACGCACAGAGTTGTGATGTCCGTAGCAAGACCCGTGAGTCCCAAGTATATCCTGTCTGAGACGGGAAAGATCTAGGCAGGTACGCATGCACCTCAGAGAGATCCGACAACGATGACGGGCCACAGCTCACCTTTTCAAAATTCATGGCTACGGTCATTGCACCCGCACCGAGACGCAAGTCACTGGCGATGGCGACGCAGTCTTTGCCGGCCATCGCGACGACCGAGCCGCCATTGTGATCCATGATAGACTGCATATAACCGGATAAGCCATACAAAGGCAGCCCTAGTCATCAGAAAAGCGTACCATTTTGAGAGAAATGGGAGTGACGACGCAATGGAAATGGACGTGGAAGGCAACTGCAGAGTTGGAGAAGGTGCTTGCGCGTACATCATCGCGAGCGCTTGCCTGACTTGGATGCGGTCCTGCGTGTCACACGTTACGCATTACATGTACTGTCACAATATACTTCTCTCTCTATTTATGGAAATATTATCCTATTCCTGGAGATCTGCAAGACAGGATAGACCTAACCCCGTGCAGAGGTCCTACTCGGAGTAGGGTTAGGTCATTCGGGACGAGTCCCGCATGGATCGAGGCGAGGTGAAACGAAGCGCAGTCTGCCAGAAACATTGTTCACGATGCCCTCCTCATCCTCTTTATCCGCCAGCGAGAAAGCACACGTTAAGCTTATCGTCCCGCCCCCAACAAAGATTTTAGCTGCTTCGCTCGCACGCATATATTTCGCCCATCCTGACCCCTCCTCGTGGTCGTATGGCGGTTTACAAGGCGCCCTCTTGCTCGTCGCCGACCGCGCCAGAGGTGCTCATTTCCTTAACCTTGTCGACCTCATAGGCAATCGTGGTGTGATTTGGGAGCACGAGGTCTACAAAGGCTTCGAGTATTATCAGGACCGCCCTTTCTTCTACTCCTTTGCGGGCGATGTGCGTGCCAAAATGCCACCATACCACTATGATGTTGACTGACACCATGGGACAGGACTGCATGATTGGCATCGTCCTCCCGGCTGAGGGTGACGCGAGGAACTTTTATAAGCAGGTATCCAATCGCAAAGAAATTAAACGTACGTCCCTTCGCCGGGTTGTGGCAACATCTACTGACACCCCGGTCCCGCAGCAACAGCAAAGGCAAAGGCTGCAGCAGCGCCCGCAAAGAAAAAGAACATAGCGAAAGGAGGTTCAATTGACAAATCTCGTATCTCTGCCCCGACCGTGGGATCTTTCGTGCACGTCGCTCACATGGGTTACGATGCGGAGAAAGGCTTCACATCTTCCGGTGTAGACCCGTCCTGGATGGCTTTCCTCGGAGACCTTCAAGCCCACGGCATCGATGAGGCTGTCATCGCAGAGAACATGGACTTCATCAAAAGCTTCGTGCGTGACGCCCAGAAGAGTGATGGTGCAGCTGGGGGACCGAAGAAGAAGCCTCCGCCTCCGCCCGCGCCGAGGCGAGCGCTGCATGCGCAACAGGATTCCAGCCTCTTCAATAACTGCTGCGTCCCCCCCTGCTGCGCCTCCGCCTCCGCCGTCTCGTGGTACCCCTCCCTCACGTGCTCCTCCATCTCCTGCAAACACCGCACCCACGCCAGTTGCACCTCAGCCGCCCCCACGTGCTCCACCCCCACCCTCACGCTGCTCCAGCAGCCCCGCCTCCCGCACCTCCCGCACCACCCTCACGCCCTACTTCAGCTGCACCGCCCGCACCGCCTCCGCCTCCTCCTCCTCCCGTTGGTCGGCCGGTTGTACCTGCCCCTCCGCCACCGCCACCGCCTCCCGGAAGACCTGCCCCTCCGCCTGCACCCCCACAGAATAGCACAGAGCC
The DNA here is from genome assembly GCA_021525015.1 of Lactarius pseudohatsudake. NCBI lineage: Eukaryota > Fungi > Basidiomycota > Agaricomycetes > Russulales > Russulaceae > Lactarius > Lactarius pseudohatsudake. Next base: position 395,348 of record JAKELH010000005.1, on the reverse strand, counting down.
TGCGCCTCCTCCCCCTCCGCCGCCCCCGCCGCCTCCACCACCTCAAGGTGGTGGCGTACCACCCCCGCCTCCACCCCCACCTCCGCCCGGGGGAAGTGCCAGAGCTAGTGTACCCACGTCGTCGCCACCTGGTCGCGCGGATCTTTTGGCCTCTATCCAGGGCAAGGGTGTACACTCTCTTCGCAAGACAGACGGGCCTCCGCCGTCACCTTCCCCGGCCGCGATAACAACGAGTTCGGAAAGTAGCGGGGGAGGCGCTGCAGGTAGTGATTTAACCGCAGCTCTTGCAGCTGCGCTAATGCAGCGGAACAAGAAACTGGGAGACAGTGACGATGACGACGATGAAGAAGAGGAGGACTGGTAGACGATGTACACAGGGCGCATGCACATTCGATACCGTATCGTAACCACTAGTCTATTTATGACGCGGGGGCTAGTCTCGGCGATCGCCGTGATGCATATAAACGTTATCTCCTCCTTTTCTACCATTCACACCCGCCTCTGCACCTCTACACAATGCATGTATCTTTTACAGGTTATAATATAGTATTCTGACCTCTTCTTTCTCCAGATCTCTGAAACTAAATGGCTGACCAATTAGTGAGTCCTGCACTTGGGTTTGACCCGCTGTACCTTGTGACTAGTTCATAACTTCATATCGCCTTGCGACGACAGTCCGAAGGTGTGTACATATCTTCTTCATACCCTTCGTCTAGAAAAACCGATTTTGTTTTTCAAAACAGAGCAAATCTCCGGTATGGCCCCCTTTGTCTGCGAGTATAGTTTGGCGGCTCACCCTGCGCAGAGTTTAAGGAGGCGTTCTCGCTTTTTGATAAGGGTTCGCATTTCTTTTCGCGCGGTAAATGATACACGATTTCCAACCGATGTACAGATGGCGACGGCACGATCACCACCTTGGAGCTTGGGACCGTCATGCGTTCACTAGGCCAGAACCCAACCGAAGCAGAGCTCCAAGACATGATCAACGAGGTGGACGCAGACGGAAACGGCACGATCGACTTTCCCGAGTTTCTCACCATGATGGCGCGCAAGATGCGCGACACGGACTCGGAGGAAGAGATCAAGGAAGCGTTCAAAGTGTTCGACAAGGACGGCAACGGCTTCATCTCGGCGGCTGAGCTGCGACATGTCATGACCAGTCTCGGTGCGTTGTTACTCATAAATCCACGTCGTCTCGTTTTGGTCATAACTTTTGCGTATAGGCGAGAAGCTCACAGACAAAGAGGTCGACGAGATGATCCGCGAGGCAGACGTTGATGGGGACGGCCAAATCAATTATGAAGGTGTGTAATTCGTTCTGCTCCTCCTTCACGCTCACACATCCTAAATGACACTTAACTCGAAATTGCAACCCAGAGTTCGTCAAGGTGCGTACTACTCGTTTTCTGCTTTGCGCGTTTTCTCGCTGATCGTTATCAACGTAGATGATGCTATCGAAGTAATCGCTTTACAGTATGCAATCTACTCGGATCCCCGATTGCCGTCATTGCCGTCGTATGTGTATGAACTGACAAGTAAAACGACGATAGTTGATATTATGTGTATCTGGATGATGTATGGACTCGGCGCTCGTTCCGTCCTGTGGTAATACAAGGCTCTTCTTCTGCGACTATTAACCAATACACTCTGGGACACTGCAGATGTGCGGGGACAAATCCTCAGTGTAGTTAACGTATCATACGAATCTCCAAATGAGCAGGCCTTACCCGAGATCTCACCTTCACTAACCCATATACTTGGTTCCTATTCTGTCTCGGACTGTATACGGCAACGCTTTTTTTTGTCGGCCAATACCGCTGACTGGACGCGTCATTGGCGACGTAATTGGGTTATCGCAGTCGCCAACCTCTCTCTTACACTTCTTCCAAAATACCGAATGTCCCTCGTAGAACAATGTTCTCCCTCTGCGCTTACTGCCATCATCGACAAGGAACATCTCGAGTTTACCAAGGTCATCCAGCTTAACTATTCTCATCCGCTCATGCATCTGCATCGCAAGTTCTGGCTCAAGAGTCTGCAGGACGTGCCCGAGAACGAATCCATGAACGTAGATAAGGATGACAATGCAGGTGAGGGCGAAGGAGAGGGAGACGAGACCGGTCCCGGTTGTTTCATCTTCAAGCTTGGCATCCCAGGTATATGGCGCTCAGAGCTCTTGGTTCGCAAAGAGTACATTCGGCTGTATGAGTATTGCGACAAGTATCTGGAATCACGTCGTAACAATCAGAAGCCTCCCTCAGTGGTCATCACAGGACAACCCGGCATTGGTAAGTGTTTTACTGTGTGGTCTTACCGTTTCCGAAATGTACTGGCTGAAAGGGAAAAGTTATTGGCTCACTTATGCTTTGTGCCGACGTCTCACCGAAGGGGGGCCAGTCTTCTGGTTCCGTTCAGGGAAGCGGTACCTTTTTGTAGACGAAGGCGTCTTCGTGGTCCCGCCGGACTACCCCTCCACTGATTTCAAGACCCGTATTTGGACGCTTATTGACGCCGACGACAGCAAGGATGGAATCCCGGATTGTCTCGCCGCCTTGCAGGAGACGAATCACCTTATTATATTATCATCCTCTCCTAAATCGTCTCGATGGAAACTTTTAACTCGGTCTACGCTATGTAGCGTCGCTTATATGAACCCGTGGAAGAGAGAGGAGATATCCAAAGCGTTAGCTCATCCTCTTCCGCCGTCTATGTTTGGGTTGACCATTTTGTTCTGTGTAGTGCTGTCATTCATGGACTTTCAGCCAACGACCCGCGTATAGACGAGATGTATGATCAGTATGGCCCCACTCCCCGCATTTGCCTCGAGTCCGTCTGTACCAAGGCCATCTTTGCTGTGCATAAAAGTCGCTTGGACTCCGCACTCCGCAAGCTTTCGGTAGAGAAGTTGGAGAACATGGCTCCCGATACAGTGAATTCCAGCCTTATTCTCGTGACACGTTTGCCGAGGGACGGCGACGATGATGACAAATTTGCCTACAGTCGCATGGAGCCCATCACACATATGATCAAGCTGAAGATTCGGAACCAACTCCGAACAGAAACACGAGCTGCGCGAATCAGACTCTACAAAACATTCACGAACGTTGAAGGGACAAGGCACATTGCTGGCGTCGTGTACGAATCGTTGGCCCAAGAAATACTAGAAAAGAAGATTGCGCTCAAGCTTGTTCCTATGGTTAAAATAGAGTTGAGCGAATTTGGCCGAAGATTGGAGATCCCCCGATGGCACTCCAATCACGGAGTCGGCGCGAGTCGGTCGCTTGTGCCGCCGATTGACATTACGCCAACGGAGACGTTCGTATATCCAGTGTCTGGCCTGGACCACCCAATCAAAGATAAGGTCTACTACGCACCGGAATCTCAAAATCAGGTGGCATTCGATTCGTTCATTATGGCCGAGGGAAAGCTCTACATTTTTCAATTTACTATTGGGTCAGAACATTCAATAAAAAAAGGAATCGTTCCTTTCTTTTCAACAAAGGTCCAGGGAGCATTGCCGCCAAGGGCGGACTGGCATTTTGTGTTGGTCGTTCCCCCCAGCGTTTCGAAAATCTACTGCTCTCCTGAGCTGCAGGAAAATGACCTCAAGGAGTTGCTGGACGAGATGAATCTATTCTCTATGGTGCTGGACTGTGAAGCTGAATGATAACCTGACGGCGGTCGACTCGTTCCATGTCTTTTCTCTTTTCTCTCGACTCGACTTTCCACTCGATCCCTGTACGATAGATGGCTCAACCGTTGTAGTAGCCTGTAATAGGTTCCGTTTCGCTTGAGGTGATGATTGCACGTTTGGCACCGTTGCCCAGGCTTGAAATCTTTTACATCGGATCCAACTTGCTACTCCCCACCCTGATTGAATGCACATGCCTCCCGTATCACGAACTGTCCTTCCTGCTCTCACTCAGTTGTTCTTCTCCGGTGTTTGCGAGTATTTGGAGGACCTCGTGGCACGAATCGACGTACCTTGATTCGATTCTAGTTTGCTCGAATCAGGTTGTTGACTTCGAAGTACCCCAGCTTTCCCAGTTCATTAATCGCTTAGAAAAAATCAAGCGAACTCCGTCTAGGCGTTGCGAGGTAATACTTGACCGTGGTGGCGTCTACTTCCGCACTGAGGGTACTGCCAGTGGTATTTCTGTTCGCATTGTATGCCTAGGGATAGACCGGCAAATTTCACACCTAACTCATGTGCTCGGCTGCATCTCTTCGGTCTCGATTCCGACATCCAAATCCGAGCCAGAGGTTCAAAGTTATGGACGATATCGAATGGCTGCCACTCCTCCGCCCATTCTCCTCCGCGCGGTCGCTGTTTGGGTCTGGGCACATCGCAGGACATGCCAACTCAGCACTCAGCAACCACTAAAATAGTTGGCAGCATGAATTCGGTGATGCGTTGTAAGGTGATACAATGCGTGAACCAACCCACCTGATTCAGGCCCGCGTTATAAATCTTGAATAAGCAATAATGCGTGAGAAGCAGTAGGTGCCACGTATGAAGAGAAAACCAAAGGGAGAAAACCAAAAAAAAAAAAAAAAGATAAAAGAAAAGCAGAAAATCAGAAAATCAGGCGCTTCACGAATATCAGCGTTGCATTCCCAGCGGACAATCGATATACGTGGCAGAGTGCAGCTCTAGGGTAGGTAGCAATTATTTAGGGTATAGAAACTAGGCGTGCGGGATTTTCAATGTAACGATTGGGACGGCCGTGAAATATTAACCACCATGACATCTCTTCGTCATCGAGGCTCGAATGACGAGCCAGACTCCTGTCGTCGGGAGATGTGTGGTCGTCCGAGTGGTGACAAAGGCGAGGGCGATGTGGAGGAGGTTGGACTCTCCGCTGCACCGTTTTCTGGCAATTGGATCGGTGGCGTGGTGGCGGCCGGCGAAGATCGACGGGAGACGTATGGTTGGGGGAGGGGCTTTGGCGGCTCTTCTTGAACGGGGGTGCTCGCGTTGGCAATTGGTGGTACATCCAGTGCGAGCGAGAGATCGTCCATAATAGCACGCGGAGGAGGTCGTTCTACCTGGGCTTCCAATAACTTTCGAGGCCGCGGTTACGTGGGTGATTCGTTCAGATATAGTCGAAATGGGAAGCGCGCACCTCGATCCGCAATTCTTCTCCGGCGAATTCGCCTTCCATTTCCTCCGGACCCAACAGCTTATTGCCTTTGCGGAAGATCTCACCTTCTTCGGCAACCCAGCTCCTCGACCTAAGTAAACCCCAAATTGAGGCGATCATAGCAAGAAGCGTGATCGCAACTGGCAGCTCACCGATCCGTAGGCGAGCGGGCATCATCCTCTCCCTGTGCCACTTCATGTCCCATCTCTTCCGAGTCCGAGTCCGCAACCGTGAAACCAGCGGGGCTCAGAATGGGTTCAACAACCTCGGGCTCCGGAGGAGCCTTTCCTTTGCCCTTATCTAACCGTGGCGTAGATAGAACATCATCGCCAGTCAGTTCCTCGGCGTCGCCGCGAGGGGTGGCGACGTGGTTATCATGACTTCCACCCCCGCTACCAGTCGGCGAAACTCCTAGCCCGTTCAGATCTATAGCTAAGCCCTGAAGACTGATGCGGGGTTTTGGAGAGGCGCGGGAGAGAAGAGTTGTGAGCGTGTCGTTCAAGCAGAGGAGATCGTCCAGGCGAGTCGAATCTGGGGAGGTTCGAATGATCTCCGCAAGGAGAGGTAAGAGCGCCTTTGTCCGTTCAATAAGCTCAGGATCCGCCTTTGCGCCGGATTCATGCCCTCTCGATGCAGGTGTCGAGTGAGCCAATGATTGCTCAAGTTGTTCTTTGCATTGCCGAGCCTGTGCTACAGTCTCATCCTCGTTCTGTGCACCTTCCGAGATAAGCAAAGATTCCAGGGTTTCGCGAGGGCTGCAAGACACGACCTTCTTGTCTTCGTCCTTGCGGAACGTTTTAGCGAGCTTGCTCTCCTCGATCATTCCCCAGACCCCTTTTCCCTGTCCACGGCCACCGCTACCGTTTGCGAAGGACATGTGCGCGTTCCGTTCTGCCTCCTCGGTGTTTCGTACGCACGTGTTCAGGATATCGCGGCACATGCTGCGGACATGCTATTGTAGTAACCTTTTGCGCGAGAATAGTGCAACGTACCGAGCCATTTCCTCGTCGTCGGGTGGAATGTTGAGATCTAGGCAGCGCATCACGTGGTTTGCCTTCAAACCAGAACTAAGAGCCATGACACCAGCCAAGTCCAGCGTGTTCATCGTCAAGTCAAGATGGAGCAATGACACCGATTCTGGAAGAAACTCGGCCAAGGCGATGGCACCCGCAGACGCAAGGCCCGTGGAAGATAAGAATAACCGCTTTAACGCCGTGTTGAGGGTAAACGCTGTACGTAAGGACTGAACCTGAAAACCTCGGCGTTAGTAGGTTGGCGTGGGACAGGGGAGTCGTCCATACCCCATCAAGTCCTGGCCCACAACATGGGTTCTTGCTGAGATCAAGCGTCTCGAGACAAGAGTTGTATTTCTGAGTAGCTGGATAAGTGCGGGAGCCCGTATGACGTGGCAGGACAGACCAATGCTTCCGCTATAGCAACAAGCCCTGTTACTTCGAGCTTATTCTCACTGAGATTTAACAACTTCAGCGTCCGGTTGCGCTTCAGCACTTGTGCGATGTAAGTAATTCCACCCTGCAATGCTTCAAAAGGCGCGTCCAAGGCGTTACGTATTCAAAGCTTACTCGGATATCGTTTCCTCGAAGGTCTAAGGTCCTGAGCGCGCCAAGTCGCGGCAGGGCATCGAGCGCCCTTACCTTGTCGAGCAGTGCGGCACTGGGCCCATGGTCTTGATATGTACCTTGTGCAGCCGAAGGTGATATAGGATGTCGCGCTGTTACACCACCCTGAGCCGACGACGTGATCAAGGGGATTGGATATCCTGTTGCTGAAAGCGGGTCTCCTATAGCCGCTGGAGGGGCGCGGCGCGAACGGGGAATGTATGGTGTGTATGTTGGCTGTAGTGTTTGGGTCGGATGCCGTGGCGGGGGCAACACACTACCCTGTCGCGATGGTACAGCGGGGAGCCCTTGGCCTGTGTAGGGCAACTGCGCCGGTAAACCAGCGCCTGGAGACATGGGCGGCGTAGATGGCGCGGATGGTGTTGGCGTGATACCACCTGAAACGACATCCGGATAGTCGCGTATCATCAACGCGATTGCAACAGCGCCGGCAGCGCTGATGCGATTATGTCGCAGAGAGATGTTCCGCAGTGATGACGTTCGTACCGTATGTGCTGCGCACCATTTAGCAGAGGCACGAGTGATGACCCCATTATTGACGTACCCAGTGCCTCCAGCGCCTGCGGCTTCAAGAAACAGTCATCCAACCTGAGGGAAGTAAGGCCAGGTTCTGGGGCTCGAGGCAGCGCATTGGCGATGAACTCGATCGAGCGTTTGTCCAATGAGTTCTGAGAGAGGTCGAGGAACTGGAGGGTTTTCGCCTGTAAGATATTATTAGTACATGATAGGTCCCTAATATTGTAGGTACTGCGTGCCTTGACTATGAAAGCACCAATTAAACGGAACGCCGGGGCCTTCAAGCGTCGATTCGAAGCAACAGACAAGAACGTGAGGGACGCCGGGATGAGAAGCGCATGGAGGATCGGTTTTAATATCTGCGTGTCCTGTCAGTAGCAACGCCATACGTGTAATAATACGTCTAACGAACCCGGTCGTCTAGACCACACTCCTTAAAGGTAACTCTGCGCAGGCCCCACTCGATCGCAAACACGTCGGAAAGAATCGCAGCCGAAGTAGGGTTTAGTTGAACGCCAGAAAAGTCGACGGTACGTGGTGACGTCCTTGAGGCATTCTGGAAGGTGACAATCAGACGCGTACGCCATGGCTGACAGACGATAAGCACCTTGAACGCAGCGGAGATCTCTGGTAATGGAGGGTCATCTCTGCTTGCGCAGCACTCCTTGTAGAACGACTCGACCGTTTCGAGGCTCCACCACTCTTCAGGGTCACCTCCTTGACTTATGGAGTTCCCTCGCACGACCCGCCGGCGGCGCTCCGCCTCTCTCTGTTCAATAGACCTCTTCTCTTCCTTAAGCGTTGGCGTGGAAGGGGGGTTCGCAGCGGATATTGGATAAACAGTGACCAACTCGGGCAGGATGAAGTGCGCCCTTCTGAGGGTTCTGGCTTCATCCCCAGCGGTCACTAGAGGTTGAGATTGGGTTGGGAGAAATTTCGAGAAGCGAGCTAAAAAGGACTGCTGAGTAGGTGGAGGGCGTTTAAGAATTGATTTCCCTGGGGTTGGGATTGTCACTGCGGAGGAAGAAGGGGCATAGGATGATGTGGATGATGCCATGTAGGAGAGGTGCGAGCGAGAGACGCCCCGTCAAACTCCAGTGATGACGGAAATCACGGTAATCAATTCTGCACTACACTACAAATATCTTAAACACTCTGCACTAGAATAACATAAATAAAGGGGAGGCTCTAATCATAGGTTTCAATCAAAGTACGTCCATGTGATCTTTGCACCGATCCCACAGTCGTATCCACCGACCGTTGCTCCATTGTCTCATCCTCGTCCATCCATCATGAGGTGATACACGTTCTATCCAAAGAAGCACGGAACAAATGGCAAAGTCTGCGTACGAGAGCTCACGGCCCATTGCCACAAGACCGTCTCCGTCGGCACCGTTGTTTTTGTCGAGCAGCGTGGCGAGGAAGTCAAACTTCTCCTTAACCGCTAGCCACGCCCGCTCGCGCTGCGGACCTGGTGCAAGGTACCCCGGCATTCCCGACGTGGTAGATCCCCGAAAATGAGCTTGCACGTGTTCAGGGAGCCGCATGTGGCTGAGAGGAATCATAATGGCGAGAAGGGGCTTCAAGACGACGTCGTTTAGATAGTGTACGAATACCATCTGAAGTGCCTTCGATCCGTCCGGGAATATTGGTCTTGCGGGGAAAGCCATTTCGAGGTATTCGACGATAACATTGGCCGTGGAAAGAACTATTGGTGGCTCCGACGGTCGCTGAGGCACTAAGATAGCGGGAAGTGCGTATACAGGCCGCCCATCTCGACCAACAGAAGTTGGTGGTGCACCAACGGAACGCAAAGTTCGTTCCACGTCGTTACATTCAACCCAAACCGTGCGGTAAGGTAAACGCTTGTAGTTGAGCACAAACCTTGGTGAGGGCGACGTGAGATCCAATGTGAGAACAAATTATGCAAAAACGCATACCGTATTCGCCATATATTGGGGGCCCATGCTTCCGGAGTCGCAGACGGGACGTCGTAAAGAATGATGTTAGGAGGTGGCATGATAGAAAGTGCAGTTACTACAAACCGCGCGTGGCCATGGCATTTATGTGTGCGACGAGAGGATCGGCAGAAACCCACGAACACAATTATTTCCAAGTCATCTTCGCATCAAGACCCGGAAGTTGCGGAATATGTTGCCTAGCACCGGGGTAATAAACACCAGACAGAGTTGCGCCATGCGAAGTCGTAACATGGGGCAAGCAGAATGGACCGCCAACTCCATAAATGGCCAACAATCTTAGGATGAATCAGTCTCCACGAACTACATAACACCGGCCGAGGCAAACCAGCGGTCGGGAGACCAGAGCTACTCGCTTATTGTAGGCTGTACAGCGCTGAGAACCAACTAGGACGGAGTTAGTCAATGCACTACGCGCGACTTGATACTGATGAAATGACTCCGCAGAGAGGCTGTTTTCATGATGCTTGTACTTGTATGGGAGATAGATACGTTTGAGAGTCGACTCTCGATCGGTACCGCTACAGGTCTGAAGCTCGTATCCGAGCTGTTGCCGTTGATTGATATGAGTCGTTAAAGGTTAGACACCGAGCGAAGGCTGAAGGCTGTGCTTGCACCTTGCTTTGTGCAAACCGGCGCTTCGCCCAGGAAGCCACGTGCCTGTGGCATTGTGAATGGAGCGATGTTTTCTGCTATACAATACCGCACACCGCATTTCTACGGACTTTCTTGTTCGAAGTCGCCACTTCAAAGGCCATTAGGTTTCCTACATCGAGGTTGAATATCCGTTCGATGACAGTGAAGATCACAGCACCTTGGGAATATTCGTATTGAAGGCTGTTCTCCGCTGCCTTACCTTTGCACTGCCCCCACGCATATAATTAGTGACTCGCAGTAACTAAGGGCAGCGAATGTGTTCCTCCGCGAAGTGGCTGTGTTGCCGCCGCCCTGTCGTGCAAGGAGAGCACTCCCCAGGGGGTCCTCTTTTGTCTGAATCAATGACGTGGTTGTCCAGGTCGAGTGGTTATCTCCGAGTTTCAGATAATGTCAAAACGCTTTGGCATGTCTACAAGAGTTCCGTCGTCGTCGTTGGTGTAAACCTCCGAACATTTGTATTTTGTGAACTTGGTAAATTCCTTTTTCGCCGGGTGCCGGAGGCACAAGTCGTCTGAGAACACTGGGCCCGAGTCGGTCTTCCCATTTGGACATCACAATCGAGTCAGACTTTGAAGTTTGAATGCAAGCCAGTAAGTTACTGACTAGTATGGTGACCTCTGACCCTGACCGTTGTCCTCAGGGGAAACCCGTGACATATAATCACGTGACGCGACGTTCCGTTGATTCAATTCAAGGTTTCGCGTTAAACAAGCCCATCTCGTCTCTCTCCCCAAACCCCCACCCCTTAGTCGCACCCCGCCCGATTTCGCATGGCCCGTAAAGGAGTTCCTGCTACCGCCGACAGTGGCGAACCTCGCCGCTCGTCCCGCATCAAGGACCAAACCAAGCCGGAGCCTCCACCGAAGAGGGCTCCAGCCAAGCCACGTTCTAGGAAACCCAAAACAACTGACGACGAGGGCGATGTTGTTGAAAAAGAGAAACCGAAATCTGCGGCCCGTGGTAAGAAACGCACTGCAGCTGAGAAAGATGCGGACCACACACCGCCCCCTGTGAACGGAGAAGACGCCCCACCTCCCGCCAAGAAAGTGCGTGTATTTGCCATGTACTCGATCACGAGCTAATCGCATAGTAGGCCAAACCTGACTCTCAGGCAGCATCCAAGCCTGCCTCTAAGGCCGCAGTCACCGGAACTACCAAGAAACCTGCATCCAAAATTGCCGCCCCAGAAGCTGGATCGAAGCCCGCTTCCAAGATCACTGCGAAACCTGCGTCTCGCGCGGGGAGCCGTAAGCCCGCATCAAAGGTTTGCGAACTTGACCCAACCACCGTCTCCATTTATCTGACGAAGTTTTATTTTTTTAATGTAGGCTGAGGCAGAGAAGAAGGATGAACCCGTGGCCCCAGTCGAGCCGACGATTGCAGAAGAGCCCGAGGCTGAAGCAGCAGCAGCAACAGCGGCAGAGGTAATTATTGCCACGCCTTTCTGAAGAAGCCCTTCCGTTTCTCATATTCACTTTGTCGCAGGCCGCTTGAACATCTGTCTTGAATACCACTGGACCTCGACGCTACGACGGACCGAGATATTTATGACATTGTAGGACCCTTACCCCGTCCTAGAACGGAACTCGTCCCTGTTGCATCATGTTGTCCACTGCTATCTGTGCTGTGTTGTACTATCTACAGCTCTACTGGGTTCTATTGTGCAATGTTTACTAGCCTTTGTACTGTTCCTGGTGTGCTGACTGTCTCTGACCGGTCCGGTGGCGGCGTCTCACTCAGTTGATACGATTGCGATTGCAGCGATTAAAGTTACGTGCTCTTCTACTCGAGCCCCGTCGACTTCAACGTACAACATTCGATTACAATGTCAGAACCAAGGCGTTCCGCACGTCTCGCCGCAACTACGGCCACCACAGCCAAAACTGACACTGTGCGCGAGGCTGACAGCCATTACTACCTCTCATCTAATACTAGCAGGAGGTCGTGGAAACCCCCCCTGCTAAGACCCCAGTCCTGGCACCTATTGACATTGGGGATACTCTTCCATCATACATTCTAAAGAACGAACAAGGTGAAGATATCGATGTAGCCAAACTCACCGAAGAAAAAGGCGTCGTCATTTTCTCGATTCCCAAGGCCGACACCTGTAAGTGTTTTGTTGCTCAGGTCCGTAGAGCTTCCCATTAACGAATAAGTAGCGGGTTGCACGACACAGGCGTGCGGGTTTCGTGATATCTATCCTGATTTCACGGAGCACAATTTCACCGTGTATTGTCTCAGTCACGATAAACCCGAGGATCAGAAAAAGTGGCAGCTCAAGGTATGGGACACTACAATACTGTCCTTGTATTCCCAGAGGCTTATCCCCTCTTGCGTGCAGAAGGAATTCCAGTACCCACTGCTGTCCGATCCTGATCGTGTCTTCGTCGCAGCACTCGGCGCGAAGGACCCGAAGACTGGAAAGACAAAGCGTGGGCACTTCATTTTTGCCAAGGGTGGGAAACTCGTCGACAAGAAGTTGCCCGTGTCCCCTGCGGATAGGTACGCCGTTCGCATAAAGACCCGAACGAAATCGGTTACTGAGGCTCCCGCATTTGCAGTCCCACATTCGCCCTCGAATTTGTCAAATCGTTCAAGCCTGCTTTGTAAATAGAGTATGTTCAGATGGATGTGGAGGACCGTGGGGAGGAACAATGACCCGGCCCGGTGACCGTGGAGACGCCTCATATGGCTGTGTAAATTAGTGACCATAGCTTGGTAGCACCGCACCTCTCCTCAATCCTCGTCTACAATGTTCAAGTCCGCAGCAGCAAAACTCGCGCATAATTCCACGATCCCTGCTCTAGCGGGAAATAAAGATTTGCGCCCTCTTCAGGATCTCATCACGACCGAAAAAGCCATAGTTACTTCGTAAGATTTCTGACGAATTTATTCGCTTCCATTCATTGTAACTCATGCCGCTACATTGGAAGGCTTGCGAAACTCAGCGCAGACTTCATCCGAGCATCAGAAGCTCTGCGTACTTGGGGTCTCGGCGAGGGAGACGATCTGTCGGTGAGTGTCCCTTCTAGAACAATCGATCGTCCCTGGAACATTTCTCAGGATACGCTCGGAGGTTCTACTAAGATCCTCCTAGAGTTCTCTTCGTCTCTTACCCAGTTTGCCGCACATGAGCAAGTCATTCGCGAACATATGAAGACAATTCGCACTCAGGAGGAGAAACTTGATAGCCTCAAGCACCGCCGTAAGAATGTGGTTTCCAAGGCTGATTCTGCCGAGCGCAAACTTAGCAAGCTGGACTCTGGCCATAAGAACACACCAGCACAAACCGAACTGCTTATGCGCTTACGGGAGGAGATTCGTGAGCTCGATTCAGAAATCATGACCGAAGAAGCAAAGCTAGGAGATCTGAAGCGTACCGCGACCAGGGAATGGATGGCCCTCAAATTTGGCGGGTTGCAAGAATGCTGCCGGAAAGGCCTCGTGTGTATTTCCCGCCTATTTGCTACCGACTCCTAATTCGCACGCCTAGATCGTCGCTGAAACGGGCAAGCTTATTATGACCGAGCTTCCTCAGCTAGAGACAGAGCCGGGGTCTACTCGTCCGTTTTACACGGGCCATCCTCGCACTGAGACATATGTCGCCGATGCGCTGCGCGCACTCGGCGATGTCCTGCTCGACACCTCCATTCCGTCAAGCCAGGTGCAGTCCCCCCCAACTGCCATTCGTCAAGATAGTGATTCCAACTTCACCCCAATGGCGTCTTCTGACAAATTGTTTGGTACAATCGTGAGCCATGCTGTACTACCTGGTGACGGTGACGGGTCCTCATAGCGCCACTCTCAGCACAGCTATGATACATCTGGAACGGCCTCGTTGGTAGAACGGGGCAGCTACGGCCCGACACCGACTACGTTCCCAGCGGATGAGCTCGGTGCCCTGCCATCCCGGCCAGACATGCCTTACTCGCAAACCTTCTCTCATTCCACACACGTGCAACCTTCTTTACCCCACGGTTCTCTCCAGAGTGACGCTTTCCCAAATTCGTCCCAACAAACTGGATCGTCTGCCCCCTCCGGTGGGCGCTTTGCGACGTTCCCAGTCAAGGGAAAGCGGCAAGGGTCTTTCGCCCCGGCGATTGCAGAGCCCCAGGATAGTTCCCAGCCCACTTCTTCTACTTTCGCCGAGGAGGTGGAGCAGGCCCTGTTGAGAGATGAGCCTGCACCATTGTACGAAGCCACAGACGGGCTCCACGCATCGCCTCACGCGCCTCCACCCGGCGCAGCGGCCCCAGTCGCCCCTCGGGCAAGCTTTTACGGGAGCCCAGACTCCGGAGCATACGACGGCCTATCTTCCTATGTCCCGCCAAACGTGGGCGAGGGGGAAGAAGACGTCCAGTTGCCGTACATGGACCCGCCCCAGAGCGAGAAGCGGGTACGTTTTGGCTCCCGCCCTATCCAGATGCCACAAACGTGGTCACACCTCGAGCGCGAAACTGTATCCGTCGAGAAACCTGGTGGATCCACCCCAATATCCACTGAAGTCGGCCCATTCTCTGATTCCGCACAAACGCCCTCGGCATTAGCCCAAGAAGGAAGCGCTTCGCCTGTGTCGCCAAAAGTTCCAGTCTCACAAGACGACCCTATTCCCGACACCACCCTATTCCGAAGTGGTGCCAGAGGATGAGCAAGCACTAAACGCCGCCGCTGCACGTGAAGTTTCGCGTGAGATGGATGCTCTTATGTACAGTCCGCCTGTTGCACCACCCAGAACTGCGTCACCTGAAGCAGTCGTTCCTGTTCCTGCACCACTTTTGATTCCACCGGTGGAGCATGCGTCACCATTGCCGTCCAACGGCTCGGTTATTCACCCCTCCTCGCCACTCGCCCGCACGCACGATCGTTCCCCAGTATCGCCCACTGCCTCCCGACATTCTGCGGAACAACCCTCACCCACCAATGTCTCCCCTTCTCCGCGCGTGCCTTCGGCACCGTCTTCGCCGACGCAGCAGGCATACTTACCACCACCGAACATTTCGCTTCCTCTATCGTCGTCACCGACATTATCTAGCCCCACCAGCGCACCGTTCCGCACTCCCCCTGAGCTTCCTGCGAACCCCAGCCCCAACATTTCTCAGCGCGCGCTTCCAACACCCCCAGGCGTATCATCACCTCAAGCCAAGACGCCCCCACTTCGTCCCCCAGGGGGCCGCACGATCTCTGCAGCAGCCTTCCGACGACCCGTGCCGCGCATAAGCTCTGATATCCTCTCCGGCCCCCCGGACGTGAGCCCACTCTCAATAAAGAAACGGGATCTCCGCGGCTCGCCGTACTCACCACAAACACAAACTGGTGGCTTATTCGGTTCGACATCATCATTGCCGACTGTGCAAGCTCAAGCGCCAGTTTCAGTTCCACCTCTACCACAGCAGGAACAGCACCAGGAAGACGAGTTTGATTATATTTCGGCGTACTATGGCAGTGAGGGCGATGACTTGGGCGGCCCCCCGGGCATGAATGAAACTCGCGCGCGGTCGGGTAGCTTGCGTTGACTTACGCCGGGATCGTATGCATTCTGATGGACTCGACTGTATGTACAGTAGGCTACAGTTTTGATGAAAAAGATGAAATGTCACGATTCAGACTCGTTAGATACGACCTGACCCTAACCCCGAAATGAGGTTCTGTCTGAGACCCGCAGTCGGCTGTCTTCCCTTCGTTTCACTCACCATCATGTCTAGCTCTCGATCCCAGGAGGACACCTACGAAGCACAAAACGACCAACGTCTTGATGAACTTCACTCCAAGATTCGCACACTGCGCGGCGTATGGCAATTTCGTGTTCCGTACTCTTATTTTACCTTACCAACGAGATGTTACAGGTAACCACTGACATCCACGACGACGTTGAACGTCAGAATCTGATCCTTGATGACACAGTGCGTTCCGCCTCCTGCTTTTCTTCCTTCATAGCTAACCTGTCGCATACGATAAGACCAACACATTCGGCTCCATCGCGTCTGGCCTTACCTCCTCTGCCGACCGAATGGCCCGTTCGGTGTCCCCAAACACCGTCAGAATTATCAAGATCGTGATCTTCGTACTCTCGTTCTTATTCGGGATGTGGCTGTCAAAGATGTTGTTCTCTCGTCTGTTTAGCCGGTAGATGGGAGGTGAGGCCATGGGCTAAATGGAGTTCATCCGCGTGTCACTGACAAAGGGAGAGCGTAGGGCGTGGTCTGGTCGCACTGATGCGATATTTATTTTTCGATGCTACGTACTTTATGTCCTACCGCATCTGATCTCTGTCTGTGCATGACACACGGCAGAGAGCAGGCGCTGTAATTATCCTGCAGTGTCCTGATTACTAGTACAGACGTTACCCTTGATTACCGACTTCCCATTACCCTGGTTCATCTATCTTGATATTTTCCAGTACTATGTGACCGAAACGCTTTCTAGTCGCAAAGGCTTGCCCGAGTTTGGTGGCATCTTGGTTTCAGCGTCATGACGCAAGATAGCTGGATATGTCTCTCTGCTATCTACCGGTGACCGAGTCCACACAGGTGCGGCACTGAGGGAATAATAACCTAGCGTAGTTGTGTACGTTACTCTTAGTAGTCACTGACGCATCGCAGAGCTTTACGGTAATTGGTCGGCGCCATGGCATAAACAGCATGCAGATACGGAAGGAAAGTCACACCCAACGGGGCGCTTTGTGATCTGACCACCACGAATCTCAGGCTCCTCCCAAGAACTCTGACGATGTCTCAACTAGTGGTGCCTCCACCGGTAACGCTGCCCACAGCAACTATCCAAGACGACTTTACTACCGTGCTTTCTGAGGTCCATGCCGGCATCATACCCTCGGAGAGCATTTGGCTGTCCTGCTACAAAGACGGAGAACCCTCCGTTCATGGCAAAGTCGCCATAAACCTTCATGAGCAGGACCGTGATCGCATCGAGCTCACTGGAGTGGGCGGTGTTGAGCTTACGCGTACGTCGCAGGTGAGATATCACTTTGGCGGGCATCGATCGTTTCGTCCTAAACACGGCTTGTGTATGCGCTTCTTGACTAGTTTAGGTACACAACTCGTTGCTCACGCCTTGGAATCGACTCGGTGGAGTTTATCTCTCCTACCGAGGTTTACGCGGACCCATCACACTCGGACGAGAGACATGTGAGTACGTGATACTGCTGCAAGCTAGCTTGCAAGGGGTCGATGATGCTCATAGTCTCATCTTCTGGTGACAGCCGCGTCAGATCCCTTCCTTTGCCGTCTCCGATGGTCTTCTTGCAACAGCCCTACTTGATGGGACGGTCTCTATCTACGATATTCCCCGTTCCCCGCCGGTCTCCGCTCGGTATCCTGTACCAACCACACACGCATTGCAACCCATCGTTTCCACGAAACTACACAAATCGGTCATTAACGCGTTGGAGATCATATCTGGGACTTCTCCAGATCCGATACTGGCCTCCGCGGGCTCTGATTTCATCATACACCTCACACCCTTACCCGTCTCTTCAGCGGCGGGTACATCACCCGCGCTTACGCCACTCCTATCCCTCAGGGGGCACACGCGCCCAGTAACAGCATTGCTCCCCTGCACGAACGATGCCCTGCTATCAGCCGGCAAGGATGGTTCACTTCGCACGTGGGACATCCGATCCGGTGCGCAGAAGGCGATGTGGGCGATGGAAAAGCCTGCTGTTGCCCTTGCGGCATCGGCTGCTGGCGGAATCGTCTGGGTGGCCCTCGCCGACGGGAGCGTGCAATCGCTCGACGCGCGGGAGAGTACGCCCACGCCCACGACAAAATTGGCGACGGGTGCTGCTGCGGCTCGCGCGATCGCGGTGTCGGGCGACGGGCGGGAGATAGCGCTCGGAGGCGCAGATGGTACGGCAGTCTTGTTTGATGTTCGTGGTGGCACCGTTCGTCAGCGCTGGAGACGTGGTGGCGCACCGATAGAGTGCGTATCATTCGCGCCTGGAGGTCGCGTTGTTATTGGTGGAGAGGACGGACTGCCCCATGTGATTGATCGCGCCGCCGGTTTGCAAGTTAGCGAACTGGTATTCGGGAATATCGAGGCTGCACGAGCCCTCCGAGTCTCTGAAGAGTTTATATATATTTCGGGCGATGGGGGCGTGGTAAGAAAATACGAATTGTAGAGTTACTGTAATGCAGTACAGTAAGCAACTTGCTGGTTGTGTGTAGCTGTGCTGAGTAGCTGCGCACCGAGTACTGTAAGGAAACCCATATAAAGAAGCGATATCAGGCTCATCTTCCTTCCCCCTCTTTCAAAGCTTCAACGATTCGACGTAATATCAACACTGATGTCACCCGGACCATTTGATCTATGCATCCAACACGGTACGAGGACGCTTGCATCATCTCAGTGACCTTCTCATTCGATCACAGGTATCCTCGGCGGATTCATCCCACCCCGCCCTTCCGCCGTGCATAACCTTTCGTTCAAGCCTCCAAGCAACCCCCACATCATCCTAACTTCCCAGTTCCCATACCCATCAGGTGGGGCGACGGCCCAGCAACTCGATTCGAAACCCAAGAGCATCCAGATATCAGATGACACTACCAATCTAGTCAAAGAGCTAGAAGACATCCTGCGGAAATTGCCCACGGAGAAGGTGCCTTCGAACGATATCTATGGTCGAAACATCGGTATCTTATGGCAGGGTGCCGACGGATTCGCGTGGGCGAATTCTGCTCCTCAGGGTTGTGGGAGGTTCGACAGCGGTATCGTCGTGACAGAGGATCACAAGAAGGACTTCGGCCGTGCGGTGGAGATCACGGAAATTTTGGTGCAGAGGGGTGTGGCTTATGAGAGTGCCTAGTGATTGTACGGGACACAAGCTCGTGTACGGGACATCGTGTGAACTTGTGATAGGAACGATAACTTACTAGTAATGTGGACGGCAATGATGTGGTAACCAAGATCATACGACACTGGCAGTGGCCATGTGCCCCGTGTCGTGACTCACATGAAAAGTTATCGGCGCCTTGTGGGTTCTGCCAAGCACAAGCTACTATAAAGCCCGAAGCCCGAATACGACGTGGTCGACTGTCAAAAGTCCAATATTCAATCCGTGTTCGTGAGGCCCTTTCGGAGGCAAACTACCCACGTGTTACGCATGGTCGTATTCCTCTCTTGATTCCTTTTGCTTTTACTCGCTGCTACCCCCACGTGCGTGGCCCACCCACGAGGAGACGACCCCCCGTGATCTTCTGGTGGGTTTCATGAATGTTGTACTCGGATTTGCGGGGAATGGAACGAAGGTTGTAACAGACACATAAATAGTTCAGATATATTCGAGAGTGCGAACACAACAATATGTTCTTCGTTCTCCCGCTGTCTTTGCTTGCCTTTGGTACGCCTGCTGTAGTGGGATTCCCACTCACTGTCACTGGCAATAATACTAGAAGAGCCTGCGCAGGCCACGTCCGTAATTCTCAACGGAGAAACGTATGTCAATAAAGTGAGTGATCGACGATGCCAATCGACCAAATACTTATCGCCACTCAGGGCCTCGTTGCATTCGGGCTCATCCCGTCCGACGCCACGGAATGGAATGGTTTGTGGTCATGTGATCGTCGCTCCGCTTAGGAAGGTTTCATACCAAATTAGGCGACACGATTGGCGGTATCGGTAGTGCAATTGCGCTGTCGTCTTTCTCCGCCGGCCCAAGTGGGACCTACACTGGACAACTTGTCGTGCAACCTGATAGAGGTTACAATGTGTACGCACCACCTTCCTCTGTCTCGCTTATCACACGCGAATTAACTGGGCTTGCAGTGCAGGTACAATCGACTACCAGGGCCGGCAGCTATTTATTGACTTCACGTTGACACCCTATTCCGGAACAACACCGCTGTCGTTCGCCGCTGCCCAACAGACGCTCCAGCTGTCCTATTCGGACACTCTATTTTATTTTGATCGTGGTAGCGTGGCGACCACGGGCCTTGATTCAGCGGGTGTACGTGCGGCGCAATCTGGGTACCCTACGTCACAGCTGGCCGACCCGCCCATGCCCATTCCCTCATCGTCCTTTAACCATCTTTCTCTTGATCTCGAGGGGCTGGCCCTTGCCCCCGACGGAACGTGCGATCTCGTCTTTCGTTGTTCCTTCCTTTTCTAATCACAGAGGTTGCGCAGGTTTTGGGTTAGCGACGAGTATGGGCCATACATCTACCACTTTGACGAATTCGGCGACTTGATCCAGACTATCCAGCCGCCACAAGCGATCGTACCACTTAACTCCGCGGGACAGCTGTCTTTCACAGCTGCCTCCGACCCGGTCACGGGGCGCTCTGGAAATCAAGGTTGGTTTCACTACGTTTCCCACCCGTTTATCCGACGATGACGTCTCCTAGGGTTCGAGGGATTAACCCTCTCCTCGGACGGCAACACGCTGTACGCGCTTCTGCAGTCCGCAGCCATTCAGGACGGTGGAAATAAGAAGAGCACCGCCCGTTACACGCGACTAGTCGCCTACGATATTTCTCAGGCTAGCACGACACGTCCAACGCTCGTTGGCGAGTGGGTTGTGCCTCTACCACTTGACAGTGCCGGAAAAGCGCTTGGTGCAAGCGAATTGCACTACGTTAAAAACGGGGTGTTCCTCGTACTCGCCCGCGACGGTAATGGGCACGGCGGAGATGTGACATTATCGGCATACAAGTCGGTGTTCCACCCGTCAGTACCGGGCGTTGGATGGGGCTGACATAGTTGCATCATAGGCGTGCAGACCTGATTTCGACCGTAGGCGCGACTGACATTCACGGCACCTCGTTCGACAGTCCGAGCCACCCGATTGCAAGCGGAGGGGTGCTATCTAGCAGCATTGTTCCCGCGACGTACGTTAGCTTTGTGAACTATCTTGACAGCACGCAATTGGCGCGATTTGGCCTACACAACGGTACGCATCTTGATAGCCGAATGATAGGAAAGAAGGCTGAATTTCGACTCAGGTGACCCCTCGAGCCAGACGTTGATTGATGCAAAGTGGGAATCGCTCGCCCTCGCCCCAGTGTCCGACCCCACGGCACCTAATGACTATTTCCTTTTCACCGCCGTAAGTCCCCAGCAGCCTGTCTAAAATTACCACTGATAGCCTCTCGCTTAGTCTGATAACGACTTTATGTCGACGAATGGCGTATTCGATGGCGAACCGTTCAACGCAGGTTTAGATAGCGATAACCAATTTTTTGTGTTCCGAGTAACTCTTCCCGGGGCACAAGTGGTGATCTGATACGCGTAACACCGTGAGGCACATTCTCTTTGGCGATCGCCGCGATAGTGATGGTCTGGTAGTTCAACCGTTTCGTAGCCAATCGCTACACCGTTGTATGGGGAAGGACACCACAGCTAGGGTATAATATCTTGTGCAACCCCTTCGTCTTCTGAGGTGAAACACCTAGTTACCGAAATAACAAATATTGAGTGGTGGTCTGACATCTGACATTCGAGAGATCTGGAGTGGGTGGTGTGCCCTTTCTGCAAGGAGTTTAATGATGTCATGCCGTTACCATGGGGCAATTTGCTAAGTATATAAAACATGACGATCGTCCCGGACCTAATGTGGGTTGTGTGTAACGTCTGTAAACTGAAACTTCTGCTCAGTAAAATTACAACCCCTTTTTCGTCCCTACTGGGCCACTTCTTGGTCCATAGCTTACATCATAGCAAAAAGTAAAATTATTGGAATGTAACTTCGTGTGCAATGATCTGCCCTTACTATAGGGAAGTTGGTCTCCGCGGAGGGAGGGTGGCGTGGGTCCGCGTAGCTTTCGCGCGGGAAATCTCTCCAATGGTGGTTGCACTCCGTGGTCACTTTGTCTTCCGGAAGCTATCGTTGACGGATGCAATGGCGTCATGAAAGGGCCATCATCAGATGCACTCAGGCTACCCGCCGCGCGCTGGCAGGCCCAGTGTACAGATAGCCCTAAGGAGCCAGCTCCCGGACCTCCGCGTGCTTCCATCGTTCTCATGACTTAGTTCGCACCGAATGACCAGCGATAGGCACCCGATGGCCTGGCCCCGCTATCGGAGGTGGAGTGTCGCAAAGCCATGTGCATCTCGATGTGCATTGTTTCATCGCTTCAACTCGAAGGCCGGTTTCGCGTTGCGAGACAGTCTGCCGTTCTTGGGCCCCGATTCGGAAATGTGGCCTGAAGCAGTGTTTTGAAAGGCAGCGAAAGTATATGGGAAAGAGTTATCGCATCCTGCTCGACAACAAGATGCGGAACCAATGAGACCAGATTTAGCAAGGTTACGGAGATAGATAACGTAAGAAAGGAAACTAACGCGCCAAGGCGTAGATTTCCCTTTTGGAGAAGGGGACCACCCATACAGGTACCATGAACCATATGGTCAAAAGTCAGAAGATTCAAAAGAGAAGAGAAGTCGCATACATCTCCTGATGTATAAAACGGGGTCACTCTCACGTCGATGCAGTGGGGCTTCTACTACTCCTTCTTCCCCTTGTCCGCCATCTCTCTTGTTAGATCGACGCTTCAATTTTTAAGTGTCGCTCACAGAGAACCATGGAGAAGCAGACTGACGACTACTATGTCGGTTCCGCGAAGGATCCCAGGATCGAAAAGACCGACTCCGTCAGCTCTTCCTCTCATCAGCCCGATGAACTCGAGCTTGCTGGTTTCGTCGCTCCGACACAGGAGGAGATGAACACCCTCCGTCACATCCCTGACAAGATCAGCTGGAGCGCATATCGTACGGTTTCTTTTACTTTTCTCAGACGTGGTAGTTGACGTGGCTGCAGTGATCGCATTCGTCGAACTGGCGGAACGGTTCTCGGTGAGTTTCTTTACAGTGGCCCCGTCTTTTCGTGCAACTGATTGGGCCATCGTCACAGTATTACGGTACGCTCGCCCCATGTCGTTTTTCTATTCGGGGTATAATGTTCTCATGATCACGCCTTTCTATCCTATCAGGCAGTACCGCGGTTTTCGTGAGTTTCTTTGTCTCGTATTCCCACATACGATCCCGCTTGTTTACCCGTTATTTTTAGGTCAACTTCATTCAGCAGCCCCTCCCTAAGGGTTCTAAGACTGGCGCTGGCGGAAAGCATGGTGTTTCTGGTGCCTTGGGACAGAAGCAGGAGACTTCGACCGGTCTTACCACGTTCTTGCAGTTCTGGTAATTATAGTGGCCCATAATTGTGATGTCGCAGGACTGAGTATCTTCTACATTATAGGGCTTACGTCACTCCTCTGCTCGGTGCTTACATTGCCGATGAAAAGTGGGGGCGGTACAACACCATTGCTGTCTCCGTAGCCATCGCTCTTGTCGGCCACGTCGTTCTAATCATCTCGGCAATTCCTCCGGTCATCGTGCACCCTAATGGTGCACTTGCTGCGCTTTGTGTTGCCATCGTTATCATGGGTCTCGGTACTGGAGGTTTCAAGGCAAACATCTCACCACTTGTCGCCGAACAACAGCGCTTCGTTCGCCCTTTCGTCTCCCAGACAAAGTCCGGCGAGCGTGTCATTGTCGACCCGTCATTGACCACCTCTCGGATCTACATGGTATGTCCCATCCTCCTTAGTTTCGGTCGGTGTGGCAGATCGCATTTCAGTATTTCTATTTCTTTATCAACGTTGGTGCGATGGTCGGACAAATTTCCATGACATTTGCGGAGAAGGTTTGCTGTCCCACTTAACCCGGTATTCGTCATATTAATCCCCTAAAGTATAATGGTTTCTATCTCGCTTTTACGCTCCCTACCGCGGTCTTCCTCCTTTGTCCCATTGTTCTTTATGTTGGTCGCAACCGGTACCACCGATCCCCTCCCCAAGGTTCTGTGCTCATCAAGTCCATCAAACTTTGGAAATATGCTGCAAGGGGTAGATGGTCACCCAACCCCGTCACCCTCTACAAGAACCTTAAGGCCGACGACTTTTGGGAGTCGGCTAAGCCGAGCAACATCCCTGACGGCCAGCGGCCCAGCTGGATGACTTTTGACGACAAATGGGTCGAGGAGGTTCGTCGTGGCTTCAAGGCGTGCTCCGTGTTCACTTGGTTTCCCCTGTACTGTATGTTCCGCGACAGAGTCACAATTTCGTACGATAACGTTTTGGACAGGGCTTACATACAATCAGATGGTCAACAACCTGACGTCACAAGCCGCCACTATGGTGACCAATGGTATTCCAAACGATGTCATCAACAATCTCGACCCGCTTGCGTTGATAATTTTCATACCTATTTTCGACCTCTTCTTCTACCCGGGCCTCCGTAAGATGGGCATCAACTTCTCACCGATCAAGAGGATCACTGCAGGCTTTATTCTTGGTTCCCTTTCCATGGTCTGGGCTGCTGTTGTTCAGCACTATGTCTACCAGGTGTGCCTTGAGACTTTTTTCAACGGTGCCACCATGTTAGCTGATAGTTCGTGCATGCACTTTAGACCAACCCATGTGGAAACCAAGTGTCTACTTGCGTAGATGCTGATGGAAACCCAGTCACGTCTTCTCTCAATGTGTGGATTCAGAGCGGATCCTATCTTCTCATCGCCTTTTCTGAAATTCTCGGATCAATTACTGGCCTGGAGTATGCGTTCACGAAAGCGCCCAAAAACATGAAGTCGCTTGTCATGGCATTATTCCTATTTACTAATGCCATATCTGCTGCCATCGGTGAAGCCTTTAACCGTGAGTTGTGCATCTGCTCGACAGGCCCTGTTTTTACTGATTTGTACGCAAATTCTAGCCTTATCCATGGACCCACTGTTGGTGTGGAATTACAGTACCATGTCCGTCTTATCGGGAATTGGTGGAGTTCTGTTCTGGTACTCCTTCCGTCGCTTGGATGCAGAGGATACCGCCCTTGATAACATTGGAGAGAGCCACTATACAGAGTCGTGAGAATGTCCCTTATTAGAACGATATTATATAATTTGTGACCATTTCCGTGACCGTTACTACCGAAAGGGGATGATTATCGCAAAAGGCAATCACGGACGAGGCGCTGGTGCTGGTGCTGTCTGGGCACAGGTGCGGGTCAACACCAACGCTGAGCCATACACCGCTACACATCCCCCCTTTCACCGCCTCAGTTGCGCTCTCAGGGCGCATCATCGCTTTTCTACACATATTTCTTCCATCTCATTGTTTCCCCCTAGAGGTCTCCCTAATGTTCTCTCCAGCATAGTATACCTCTTCTCGCCGCGGGCCCCCTCTTATCGTATTGCCATGTCCAATGAAGCTCACAAGGCGGACCAGATTGCTTATAGGTACTATACGAAACTCGTATCCGTCGTTCACTCTGCTAGAGCCACCGCCGAACCCAACCCTCTGGCTAAAGTCGATAAATGGGTGCGTCACTCTTTCTTATCGACTGTCCAACCCTCACGATGACTCCCTCAGTTCAACCTCGAGACTCCTGACGCGGAAATATTCAAAGAACATTTGAGGCCTTATCGTGCCCTCTCCAGTACCCCGAGCCCCTTGCCATTCGAGCTTCAAGTCCTCTTGTCTGTCCCAGACCTCTCCGCCAATCAGGTTCTCGTTTGTCGAGGCGCAGATTCTTCTCGTCTTCCGCATAGAACCCATTCCTCATTACATTTTACTCGAATCCTGGTCTGTTCAGTTCTCTTCCCTACGGCAGGGCGGCGGCGGCGATACCGACTATGGACTCTCTACCGTCTACAAGCACGGCATCGGACTTTTCAGGAGCATCTACACACTTTTGCGTGTTCTCCCGACTTGGAAGCTGCATAAACGATTGCGCCGTCGTCTCGTCGTGCCTACCAACCGAAACGCTCTCTTGAACATCGAATTACGCGTACGCGGTGCGAGAGACCAGGATGGCGTCCTCGGATTTGGTAAGCGCCTTTGTCCTGCACCCCCAATGCGCCCGCCCTTATATTAGCCTCGTGGCCTAGACGTGTCTCCGGCAGCGAATGCACCTCCGCTTCTCACTGAGTCACACACCTTTCCGTCGGTCCCTCACCCTTATGGAAGCATCGCTCTATCTGTTCGCTATCTCACCAATCCCCACTTCCAGTTGGACGAGTTAGAATCACTTCTCTCGTCCCGCTTTTTTTCTCTCGACGAAGGTGCTGACTTCACTCCGACACTTATAAAGAACCAGCAGCGGGATTCCCTCTCAAGCTCCCCTGGGAGCCTACCGTTGAGGACCTCTTTGCCTGCATCTCCGCCATCCTCAACTTCGCTAGTGGATCGCATAACACGGCAAGCTCCCCAACTTTCTCAAACGCATTCCCGTACCACATCCTTCCCTACTTTGGGCGCGAGCACGCGCCATCCGCCACTACAAATCAGGCCTGGGGCGGCTCCCGATACAGGGGGGGTCGTCTCTGCTCAATCTTCTGTTTCATCACGCCAGGAGGTGCCCGCTTTCCCTGCGAGACTGAGAAAGGAAAGCATGGGTTCTGTGTGTACTTCGTTCACGTGTCACTCGCGGCTTCCTCATTTACTTGCTGTTTTTATAGGACCTTCCATCCGTCCCCGGACCGCTACCGATACGTCGGCCGCAGCTGAACCCGCTTAATCCGTTCAAAGCGTCGACGCTCTCTTCCGGCTCACCGTCACTCCATTCTCCGTCGCCCTCTTTGAGGCAAGCATCGCCGCTTCCCGCCCGAGGGCCTGGACCAGCCGCGGCTCCCAGTTCTCCCCGTGTCCCACCTTCACCCAGCAGTTACGGTCGGCTGTCATCCTCTCCCATCGCTCCGTTGCGGCCATCTCCTCCCTTCCACCCAGGAAGTTTAGGCGATCGGCGTTCCTTGAATTCCACTGATGGTGGCGGAAGTGGGAGCATGGGAGGCGGAGGCGGCGAGACCCGTAAACGTTACTCCAGTAGCTTTGGCCATCGGTACAAGGATTCGATGGGTGGCGCTAGTGAGGTGAGCGCCGGCAGCGCAGATAGGCGGGAGAGAGAAAGTGATAAGGGCGGGGTGAGTATGTTTCACTGGCACCCTTCGTCGTTTTCGCTTCTCGTTCCGTGGCTCACTATGAATGGGGCGATTCAGAGTCCGTTATTATTTGGTGCAAATGCGGATGAAGAAGACCTGTCTGCATTTGTGAATGATACCAGCCAGCCGAAACCGTTGAATCGCCAATATCGCGCGCAGAACCCCGACCCTCTACTTGTGGGCCAAGTACCCGATCGGTCTTCGCAGCCATCGCGGTCGTCCAGTCCCGCCGCCGCTCCTTATGCACGGGAGAGTCCAGACTTGGGCAATGCACTCGGGCTAGGACTTGGCACGACGGGACCACTTCTCACGAGTGAGGATGCGGTCGACGACCAGCTGCGTCGGATGAACGCGACTTTTGTTGCGTCACTCGAGTTGCTCGGGAGCCCGCGACGCCGCGAGCGGGCGCGATCGAGCCCAGGACCCGGCTCTCGCGATGGTGAGCATCGGCAACTGGGTTCGCCTGGGATGCGCGTGGAACGGATCAGCGAGATCACGGAGGAGGCGAGTGCGACGAGTGCGAGCGTAGGCGAGAGTGCAAGCGCGAGCACGAGCGTAAGCACGAATCAGAACTCGAGGGAAGATGCTGCGCGTGCGCACATGCAGAGTCTGCTCTCGCAACCCCCGAGACCCGGCTCACGCACAGACAGCATCACGTCCGAGGAAGTCATAGGCAAGTTGGAGCTGGACGATCGACGACGGTGAAAGGTTGGATAGGACAGTGCTAATTGCATCACTCCCCACGCATGTTTTTTTCTGTTTTTCTTTTCCTCTTTTTAATTTTACATAGTTGATGTTTTTTTTTCTACCCTTTATTTATTTACATCCACAAGGGTTGTATTGTTGTAGCTCACGCATTGATCGCTTTGTTGCCAATCGGTGGTCATGTGGGGCGTATATCACCGCCGGGACGGGCCGATAGTGTGGCGCGCATATGGACAAACTGGCATTAAAGTTGAGACTTGGGCACCGTGACTGGACACAAACGCGAACAGAGCGTTTTCGATTGCGTTGCCATCTGGGATCCCTGTTAGGCAGCTGGCCGTTGTGAGGGTCTCATCTTATTATTACATGTCACGCTTTGTAGCGTTACGGCGTGCTTTACGTTAGACCTGGGCTCACCTACTTCATATCTCCCTTCCCCCTGGGTCCTCTACCCACCCCCTCAGCCATAATGCCCTCTCTACCACCCCCGTTGACACTTGCTTTATTTTTATATTCCGCCGTATTTTTTTCGCTTGCTATCCCCTTGGGCGATGACAACGGGTTGCTCTACCGCTTCTCCCCCACTTCGAGCAATGAAACAGACCAGTTGCTTGCGTGGGCAGAGGTACGCTATCGCCTGTCGCGCGGTCCAATCTTTTTTGGGGGTGTTTAGCATTCATTCCGCGTTAGTTGCGTGATTGGGATCTATGGCAAATGAGCCGTTCTCACGTCGATATCTACTTCCCACACCCTGCCGTAGCTGCGGCCGAGCTCGAGTCCTTGCCTCCCACACTCGCCCAGAGCGCCACCCACCACGCCATTGACGGCCGTGACCCCCTATGCACACGCGCCGATTGCGCCGAGCGTGCCAGGCGCAGGGAGCGTGGAGACCCAGTTGCGCCTCCTTCAAACGAGACGTTCCACGCTCGTTACCACCCCCTCGACGAGATCCACGACTTCGTGCGCGACCTCGCCAACACGTACCCACACCAGGTCACCGTCGTCCCCCTCGGACACAGCGGCGAGGGAAGGGAAATGTTTGCTCTTGAAATCACCGCGGGCGCTTCTTCCAGTCAGGAGTCACACGACCCGAAATCCCAGGTGGTGCTGAGTAAGAACGGGAATCCGGAAGACGCCAAGCCACGTTGTGGCTTTCTTATCACGGGCGCTCAGCACGCCCGCGAAGTCAGTTTTTTTTTTTTCTTTTCGTGATATGAACTAACCGAGCAATTCAATTTTCTGCTGCGTTATCTTCCTTATCTTTAGTGGGTTGCCTCTGCTTCCGCGCTGTATGTCGCGCATGCTCTCCTCGCTGATCCATCTGAGGAGTTCTCCCTCGCCCGTCTGCTCGATCATCATGTACGTGTGTCATCATCTTCTCGGAGAAGAATGTCCGATGCTAATCTGGGGCACAGAACTTCTACATCGTCCCTGTGCCAAATCCAGATGGATACGTGTATACTTGGGAGGTCGACCGATTCTGGTGAGTCACTTTAGTGTCTATGCTGTTTTTATGCAGCCTCAAACTCTTTTATTGCAGGTACAAAAACCGCTTGCAGCTTGGTCCTGAAGTCAGTTGCGTTGGTGTTGACATGAATAGGTGTGTGCTGGACTCTGCATAGTTTTCAAAGCGTTGACCCAATTCTAGGAATTGGGTGGGGTTGTTCTACAAGCTGGATCTTTGTTGTAATCTAATGCGGAAGCTCAGGGCTACAAGTGGAAGGCAACGTCGGATGGTTTTGTTTCGAACTCGGACAAATCATCCCCAGCGAACCCCTGCTCCCACTGGTACCCCGGAAACCGCCCCTTCCAGGCCCCAGAGGTCAACAACATGGAGAACTACTTTTCACGCTTGCCACGCCTGAAGGGTTTCCTCGATCTGCGGAGTTACGGACAGATGCGTATGTTCAAACCCCTTCGATGACTGACAGTCCCTTGACGACAACGATGCTCTAAGTGTCTACGCCATTCTCTTATTCGTGCAAGAAAACCCCAAAAGACGCTGAGGATCAATTAGAGGCCATTTCAGGGGCTGCCCATGCAATGAAGAAATCGCACGGTACACTGTTCACCGTAAGGACCCATATACTTTTTTTTCCAGACTGCGGTCGTTCAGTATCGGTATTCCAGACGGGACAGCTGTGTTCGACTTTATACAGGGCTCCCGGTAACATCATCGATTGGGTGTACAAGAAAATGGGTGTGAAGTATTCGTTCGCCGCGCACCTGCGCGACACTGGCACCGTGAGTCGTTTTGTCTGTTCGACGAGAATCGGCTCAGTTTTTTTTTCTTCGTTTCGCCTCAAGTATGGATTTGCGCTCCCGGAACAATGGATCCGGCCCGTCGGCGAAGAAACAGCAAAGATGACCGAGTACTTGGCCGATTTTATCACGGGGAAGGAATGCCACTGAAACGTGTCAAAGAAAGAAAAAAAGAAAAGTGTATGCTATGTCGGGTTCATCCACATAACCTCCCACACACGCCCGTCTTATATGTCGTGGATCCCGATTTTCTGCTGCCGTGTACAATCACTATCTTTCTAGTTGACGTGGCTCTGGAGGCCGCGCGGCTGTCGATGTCGACAGAAAAAAAGAATTTAAGTTGCGTTTTCTATGCGCCCCACTACGCGGGGCTTCGAGAAGCCAATCCTCGGCGAACCATGACATGACGAATTCTGCCCTCGATTACGTCGTTGATGCTGGGATACCTAGATCGGCGGGGTTCTAGAGTTCTAGAGGGTCCGGTAACACAGTATTGGCCACGCTTGTTTTTTAAATCCCTTAGGGTACAGAACCCTCATTCTACTAATCATGTGCACGCCAACAGTCGACAATCTCTTTACGGCGCAACAGATGTCCATCGAATACACAACAGTTTATGTACTACTTCCGCTAACGGATCGGATCGTCAATCCCCTCCACTCTATCCTACACGACCTTCCACGACAACCAAACATTCTTACGGCGCGGATAAAGCCACGAATCTGTCCTTGGTGCTCGCCTATTCGTATTCTCGAGCCCGCGCGTGCTTATTCACAAGCTCCGGGTCCGGCGAGGTCCGTGAGTTCAACACCAATGGGATGCCGTGCGTCACCACCGAGGTGCAGAGGGAATGCTTGTGCCGATTTGTCATCGCTAATGGGCCAGCCCTGGCCTGTCCTGAACAAAGGCTCCTGGGGGGTAAACCGATACTCTACTTTGGGGGTGGCGTCGTCTCCCCTGGAACCGAGGAAGAATCGGGGCGCCGCGATCCAGTTCGATATCGGTTGGAGGAAGTGTCGGATCGATTAGTGGGATTTGATCGGGGTGCTGTCCCTTGACGGGAGAACGCCAATGGCACAACGGAGGTATGTCGTCTCCAATCATGTCGCGCACTGCTTGGTGCGCCGACTCGAGCGCGCCCGAGATCCACGTGTGGTGCCGGGATAGATGTTCCCCAGCAAAGAAAATATTTCCTTCTGGCTTGCGCCCTGGCTCGAAACGCGAGTTGAATTGGCCGGGGAGGAACATAGCGTCGCCCGTCGAAGTCTTGGCAGACCAGACCGCGTCAGACGACCCGATTAGTAAATCGTACACGTCTATTTCCTTCTTCGTCTTCGTGTCCACCTCTCCGTTATACATCCTCGCCAAGCAATACAGCGCGAGGCTCCTGCGCTCCGTCGGCGTCAGTGGCAACCACGTCGTCGCGTCAGTCATCCACGCGTAGACAAGCAACACCCCAGGACCGTCCCCTCCAATACCGTTGGACGGGTAAACTATCCACCGGATAGGGAGGTCTGTGGTCGATTGCCCACCTTGCATTGACTTGGGACCGACTCGTTCCCAGAAGCGAGTCTTGAAGCGTAAACCCATCTTGTAGAGGGCCTCAAAGTGCATAGATCGAATGGCGAGCTCTTTGGGAATACCCCAGCGCGGTCGATCGGCGATCATCTTCAGTGCTGCTGGCGGGACTGCCAGGATTACTCTGTCAAACTTCGCCTCGATCCTTCCATTGTGGCCGATAGCGGTGATGGTAACTTTGTCATCGTTCTCATTCCGGATTCCCGTTACTCGCGCGCCGTAGGTGATGTTTTGGTACCCGAGAAGGTAAGACATAGCGGAAGGTAACCTGCTCATGCCATGCTCAATGGTATACCATTCCTTCGTGTTGAATTCCATGTTCTGCATCACCATCTCGGTCACGCTAAGCGCAAACTGATTGGTCTGGGAGGCGACGGTTTCGACAAAGTCGATGACAGAGGTGGGCCAGCCAAGGACGGACACGAGATAAAATCGGAATGAAAAATTGTCATATTTCTCCACCAGTTCCTTGAAGCCTTGATCGAAATCAGCCTCCAACATTTTAATGAGGGGACCGATGGCAATCGTCAAAAGTTCGCCCACAGTTTTGTCCTCGAACCCGGCAGGAACTCTCCAGTTGATGCCTGTGCGGGGTTATAGATGAAATCTGAGACCCATCGCCGTGAACACCATTTACATATAGACGATTGCCGGCGGCGGAGAGAAAGTATGGTATGAGCTTGACCTTCCTGTCATCGGGAAGGCAGAACATTTGAAGCCAGTGAATCAAGTCGAAGGTGTATTTTTGGAATTCGGAGCATGGAAGACGCATTGCGCCGGCTTCAAAAAATTGGTCCTGTTCTTGCGTAAAGTAATGAGTGCGGACCCGACCGCCAACACGGTCCGTCCCTTCGAAGATGCGGACGCGGTGACCCTCCCTCAAGAGCAAGAGCGCGGCGTAGAGGCCTGCCATTCCTCCACCGACGATACCGACGTTGAGCGAGGTAGCGGGTCCTTCTCTGCCTGAAGCAGACATCGAGCCAGCTCGCATGTGCGAATCTAGATCATAGACGCACCTGTCATTATGCAACAAATCACAAAGATGTGGAGTGTAGCGCTGAGAGGTCAAGGAAAATCTGTTTGTCGCAGTGTCAAGGTCTTTGCCAAGAAGACGGCTTCGTCATAGTACTCACATCGACAGTTAGAGGTCGCTAGGAGGCTGGCGATACCGCTGCGACACCATCCTTTTTATGTGATACCATGACGCAAGATCGGGAAAAGACAAGCTCCCAACGGCGACCAAAGTAAGCCTGAGAGATGCGTGCCCACTCACACGAGATCTCACCCGGTGCTCGTAGCTCCCGTACCACAGGCGCGCAGCACGCTCACAAGTGCTTTTTTTTTACTGCAAAAAAAAAACCACGTACCGGACCGGGACAGACTAAGTCACGGTACTGTCACGGTACAAACCCCGGTCCTAAGCGCTCGATACGTAAGTAAGGCTGCACGTAGTGCCTGCATTCAGGTTGTCGGTAATCCTCAAGTCCTCATCGCGTCAGCGCTCGCACTGAACCATACATAGGTAATAGAGGTATACTTCGATCCCATATTGGACGCGTTCCAAGGAGAAAGGCCACCTGACGAGAGGGAAGCAAGCCGGAGAACCACTAGAGAGTCGGAAGGGGTGAACACGTAACGGACGTGTGAAAGATCTAGGAAACACCGGCTCTGTGCTCTCAGGCTACTGTATAGATGGCCAAGGCGTCAGATGCCAAGAGGTCGGTGGGTGAGGGCCCCAGGGTGCACAATGGAGCATCCATCAGGCACAACACCCATGCCATTTCCCGGCGCCGAAGCGGCCAGGGGTTGCATTGCTGGATTGCCTCCGCTTCCGCGTCCGCAGCATGCTCTCCTCGCTGATTCATCCGAGGAGTTTTCTCTGCCCGTATGCTCGGTCATTATCTCGGGCCGGGAGAAGAACCACAGGACGTCTGCATCGTCCCTGTGCCAAATCCAGGTGCCAGTGGGTACGTGTGTACTGGTTAGCGTGTACCAATCGCTTGGTCCTGAGGTCAATTGCGTCAGCGTTGAACATGAATAGATTGCGGGACTTTGTCTAATTCTAAAAATACTGGTACGAATCCAGGAATTGAGTGGGGTTGTATTCTACAAGCTGAATTGTCCTTTCGATCTAATGCAGAAGCTCAGGGCTACAAGTGGAACTGCAGAATGCCAGATGGGAAGGTTTTGTTTGGAACCCACTCCCACCGGTACCCCGGAACTGTCCATTCCAGCCTCCGCTGGTAGAGGCCGACAATATGGAGAACTAGTGGCCGCTACTTTTCACGCTTGCCACACTCGGAAGGTTTCAAATTTCCACCCCCGGGCCCTACGGTGACCAACAGTCCCGTGATGATGCCACGCTCTCAGTGTCCACACTGTTCTCTTATTCGTGCCAAGGAAGGGCAAAAGATGCCGAGGACAAGTTGAGAAGCCATTTCGGGGGCGGCCCACTGGCACGCAGTGAAGGAGTCGCATGGTACGCCGTAGGCCCCCGTATCCTTTTTTCCCAGTTGCGGTCATTCAGGGTATTCTAGACGGGACATCCGTGTTCGACTTTATAATTGTTGGACGTCTCTCCTCTCGTTATTCTACCCCCCTTAGCGCCTATGACTTTTGCCATGGCTCGGTAACGTCATCAATCGGGTGTACAAGAAAATTAGCGTGAAGTACCCCTTCGTGGCGCACATGTGCGAACACTTGCACCACGAGTTGACTCGTCTGTCCGACGTTTCGCTGGAGTCGGCTCATTGTTTTGTTATTCAAGTATGGCTTTGCGCTCCCGGGTAATGACTCATGATGGATACCCCCGTTGGCGAAGAAACAGCAAAGATGACCGAATACTTCCTGGCCGATATTGCCGTGAGGAAGGAGTCCCGTCAGAATTACAGAAGTTCGTATGATTCTACACGACCTCCCATACATGCCTGTCTCATACGTTGTTTTCTGCTACCGTGTAACAATTACTAACGTTCTGACTAACGTTGGCTCCGTTAAAGGAATCGAGGTTGTCCTTGCAAGGCTGAGAGAATGCTCAATTCGTCATCTATGCATTCGATGAAATGGGCTCACCAGTTTCCGGAAGAATCACGATAGCTTCTGCACTCGGTTACTATGTCCTATGTCGGTGGTGCTGGGAGCGACAGGATCTGATCTAGAAGGCCCGACAATAATGGCCATGCACACCGGTCAATAAATTATTTACAGCGCTACAAATGTCCATCAAATAGAGACTTATACACAAGAGTTTTAAGTATTACATAGTCCCATACGGCTCGGATCGTCAACCCCCACCACCTATCTTACACTCCGACCTTCCACGACAACCACAGTGGGACAAACTCACGAATCTGTCCTTAGTGGTTGGTGGTCGCTAATACGTATTCTCGAATAGCCCGCGTGTACTTATTCACAAGCCCCGGGTCCGGCGAGGTCCGTGAGCTCGACACCAATGGGATGCCGTGCGTCACCACCGAGGTGCAGAGGGAATGCTGGAGCCGTACTTCCTTCGTAAACAGGCCAGCCTTGACTGATCCTGAACAAAGGCTCGTGAGGGGTGAACCGATACTCCATTTTGGGGTGGCGTCGTCTCCCCTAGAACCGAGGAGAATCGGGGCGCCGTGGTCGAGTTCGGTGTCAGTAGGAGGCAGGTTCGGATCGATTTGTGGGAGTTGATCGGGGTGCTGCCCGACCGGAGGGCCCAATGGAGGTACGTCTCCGATCATGTCGCGCACTGCTCGGTGCGCCGACTCGAGCGCGCCTGAGATCCACGTGTGATGCCGGGATAGATGCTCCCCAGCAAAGAAGATGCTTCCTTCTGGCTTGCGCCCTGGCTCGAAACGCGAGTTGAATTGGCCGGGGAGGAACATCGCGTCGCCCGTCGAAGTCTTGGCAGACCAGACCGCGTCAGACGACCCGATTAGTAGATCGTACACGTCTATTTCCTTTTTCGTCTTCGTGTCCACCTCTCCGTTATACATCCTCGCCAAGCAATACAGTGCGAGGCTCCTGCGCTCCGTCGGCGTCAGTGGCAGCCACGTCGTCGCATCTGTCATCCACGCGTAGACAAGCAACACCCCAGGACCGTCCCCTCCAATACCGTTGGACGGGTAAACTATCCACCGGATAGGGAGGTCCGTAGTCGATTGCCCACCTTGCATTGACTTGGGACCGACTCGTTCCCAGAAGCGAGTCTTGAAGCGTAAACCCATCTTGTAGAGGGCCTCAAAGTGCATAGATCGAATGGCGAGTTCTTTGGGAATACCCCAGCGCGGTCGATCGGCGATCATCTTCAGTGCTGCTGGCGGGATTGCCAGGATTACTCTGTCGAATTTTGCCTCGATCCTTCCATTGTAGCCGACGGCAGTGATGGCAACTTTCCCATTATCTTCATTTCGGACCCCCGTCACTCGCGCACCGTAAGTGATATTTCTGTACCCGAGAAGGTAAGACATAGCGGAAGGCAACCTGCTCATGCCGTGTTCAATGGTGAACCAATCTTCCGTGTTGAAATCCATGTTCTGCATCACCATTTCGGGTACGCTAAGCGCGAATTGGTTGGTCTGGGAGATGACGGTTTCAACAAAGTCGATGACAGAGGTGGGCCAGCCAATGACGGACACGAGATAAAATCGGAATGAGAAGTTGTCATATCGTTCCACCAGTTCTTTGAAGCCTTGATCGAAATCAACTTCCAACATTTCAATGAGGGGACCGATGGCAGTTTTCAAGAGCTCGCCCGCAGTTTTGTTTTTGTACTCGTCTGGAACTTCCCAGTTGATGCCGGCCGGGGTTGTAGATGTAACTTGATACCCATCGCCGCGAACACCGTTTACATATAGACGGTTGCCGGGGGCGGAGAGAATGTATGGTATTAGCTTGACCTTCCTGTCTTCGGGAAGGCGGAATTGACGAAGCCAGTTGACCAAGTCGAAGGTATATGTTTGAAAACCGGATTGTGGAAGGCGCATTGCACCGGCTTCGAAGAACTGATCCTGTTCTTGCGTAAAGTAATGAGTGTAGACTCGACCACCAACACGGTCCGTCCCTTCGAATATGCGAACGCGGTGACCGTGCTTCTGGAGCAAGAGCCCAGCGTAGAGGCCTGCCATTCCTCCACCAACAATGCCAACGTCGAGTGGTTTGGCAGGGTGGATTACTCTATCTGAAGCAACCGTTAAGCCAGCTCGCGTGTGCGACAGTTCGGCGCACCTGTCATTACGCAAAAACGCACAAAGATGTGAAGTCTAGCGCTGAGAGGATGGGGTGAATCTGTTTGCCGCAATGTCAAGGTCTCTGCTAATGGGCCTACGGCATCATGAGAGCACTCACACCAACAATCTGCTTAGAGGTCGTCGGGAGATATCAGGCTGGCGATACCACCGCCATGCCCTCCTTTTATGTGATCCCACGGCACGAGACCGGGAGAAAAGGATGCATTTAGAAAGCCTAAAATAGCGACCTGGCATGCGGCGTGTCATCTCACCAGACCTCAAATATGACGGGAAGCGCCTCTAGACTGGATGTGGCACACGAGGGCACGTCTATTCGGAAATGACACGGTCATCGCTTTGGGATTACTGAGGTCAGAACTCATGACACGCACGACACGCCCCAGTTCAACACTAATGGTGGCAGTCGAAGAGGGGTGAAATGATCGCAACTCGTGATAACCTCGTGTCTTCATTGCACTTCAGAGGCTAAACACCAAAACCTTCGGAATGATTTGTTCCGCCTGTTCGGAAAAGTACGCTGTCCTGTTGATTGGCGACCAACTCGTGTGAGAGGCGATCAATCCGTATCAATTCCGACGGCAGCCGAGGATAGGGTTGCGCAACCGTCCTGCAGCGCCTGCGCAATCGTCATGTGGAGGAACCAAAATACAATGGAAAGAGACCAGACTAATATGCGAGTAGAAGCTGTCTAAACGAGACTATTACGTACTCTCTATACGACCCTGTGTGCCTGAGTACATGCTACTTGTTCAACAACCCGGCGTTCTTGAGCCACAATTACATTCCAGTCTAGTTTCTCAAATCTCTTCACAGTGTGCTTCAAGTTTATCCATTACCCTTCTCCTTACCCTTCTTCTTTGTGAGTCGCTGCCATGTGTTGATTCGCACAATGTTGTCTCAAGTTGCATGAGAATTTTGCTTCGTATTCCTTGCGGAGAACCCAGGGAAAGGGAAGGCTGGAAAGTGCACGTACTACTTGTCGAGCGTGTGTTGGTTATTGACGCAAACTCTTTAAATATGTAGGTGAGCGACCACACGAGGACCTACAGCTAAGACTCAAGATCATCGGCTGCGGCGCTGCCCAACGACTCGTCAAGTTTCGCGTCGGAATGTATCTTTGGGTGCGCGCGTGTTTTGCCACGGCTACATGTTGTATGACAGTACGGGTTTAGCTTAACCAGCACGACGCGGCCTGTTTCCACGACATTAGATCCTGGGTGCATTCAACATGGGTAGAACTTATACTCAAACCGGCACTTTTACTTGTTATAATTGTCAATCGACCCGTCCTATTTCAATCTGGAGGTCCCATGTCAAAGAACCGCCTTTGCTACACAATAATTTTATAACGTATCATGTAATTGACCACATTCAATAACTAGTCCGCGCGTAAGTATCGTAAGACTCAGAGACATGATTCCTTAAACCCCATTTTCAACTTTTTCGTTCTCAATGAGCGGTTCTCGCTCAACGATAGTATCCGGTCGCGAGAGGGTGTTCCTGTAGGTTCCCCGCCGTGACTTGTGCAAGAAGTTCCATCTCTCGAAGCCGCGGAACGGCACCTCCCCGCATAGTCTGCGTGTGACGGCATGTAGTTCATCCAAGCACTACACAAAAGGCGCGCCATAGATATCAACGCTTGGTAAAGGCAAAGAGAATACGCACCTGCATCAACTGGTACACAGCGACGACCGCAGAGGTATAGAACATGTGGTCAATCGATTGCGTTTCATCCGGACCGATCATGCTACGTCCGTCAAGGTCAGGAGTTGCAACCGCCCCAATGTGGTGATGGAGAAGCAAGCGATCCAACAAGGTCTGAGGGAGGACAGTGTGCATAGGTTCACCCGTGCGGAGGGAGTGCGACACTGATGAAAACACAGAAACAATGTCGGAAATCTTAACAGAATAAGGCCTTATTTTTCCAGTATGACGTGAGAATAGCGTACGAAGTTCGGGTCCACCACCACGGTGTGATGCAACAATGACAATCTCCACTTGGTGTCGAGTTTCCAGAGCGCCCCACCAAGCTGTAGACAGGTTTCCACTGTCAGTATGGCTTCATGTCTTCCTCAAGGCCACGCACCTGAGCGAGTACACCGATCATATCCTCTTGGATCTCTGTTAGTTTGGCATACTCGTCTTGTGCCCAGCGCCCGCGAACGTTTCCTTCCCAGGATGCAAGCATCATCTGCTGCTTTCCAGCGAGAATTTGGAGCGTGACAGCGATAAGTCGTCCTCTGAATGCCTGGACCCAATTGTTGACCGTAAACGAAACGTCCTTCCCCGCATCTCTTTCCGTAATCCAGGCAGACATGAGCGAGGTGTAGACATGTCCAAGAGCACTGATTGATTTGGCTGCGCGTAAACGTACGGCCTTGCGCCCCGACTTGGGCGGGAGCATCATGATAATGAAAGAAGCTCCGCAGCCTATAATACCCGGTAAGGAGTGCAGTCAGCATAAAAAGGATAAAGCCGCGTACCAATCATGACGAGGGTCCACCGCCGCCATGCGGCGTGCCAACCAATACCAGGATTAGAAAGGACTGGCAAATGACCATCGATCCATGAGTATCCCGTGATAAGTGTTACCGTGATCTAATCCAGAGTGAGCGGGGTATGAGCCGCGAGTCGAGCAAAATTATATACGCACACAGCCCAAAATCACGCCTTGCATATATTTCGCGGGAGCGAACAACCTGATGAACACGACAGGCACTGAGAGCACTGCATAGCTGGCAGCGAGTCCATACGGGCTGCCATTCCCACTGCCATTCCCTATACTCTCGGGTTAAGTACGCCACGGGTGCGCAGTACGAATGCACCTACCAATATACCAGATGAGCAGAGCTAAGAGTAATCCTGCAAATGTGCACAATAATCGAACCACGTAGCTGCGTAAAGGCGCATTAAATCGTGAAGGTGAAACGACAAAAATCACCCACTTAAACACCTGATCACCTGCGTAGACCGTCAAGATGGTCTGGGCCATGATCAAAGCCCTGATATGGCATCAGTACACGTATCAATCCCGAGACCAGTGGAAGTATTTTACCAAATACCCTTGTTGACGTAATAGAAATCTATGCGAGTCAGTCAGTCGCTAAGTTAAGGGAACGCTGGATAGCACGTACGAGCACTGTGCTCGAACACGGAAGGGAGCCATAGTAAGATACTGAGGAGCACATATCGAAATACGAACTGCCAGATATCAGTATCTTTGCGAGGTTAAGACGGGTCTTGTACGCACAACAGCCTCCGCAGTCTTTGTCCACTGTAACAAATGATGCAGCACATTCATGAACTTCTGGAAGACGTTCGTTGGTGGGTGGCTGTCCGGATCAAGATCTTCGTACTAGTCAACCTCAATATCGATTAGTGACTGATAGCAGACTCACGGTACTCTTGTTCCTGAATCTCGTCTTCATCCGTGTAAGATTCGTGCTCCTCCCCACAGAAAGCCTGTTCCTCATTTTCACGGCGTTGCTTGAGAACCGAATCCACGAAGTGCTTTAGACTTGAGGGTGCCCACAGGCGGGCCCTTCGTCTTCGTGCATTCATCTCGGCCGCCGTTTGAACAAGAGTGAGCACAACCTCTCCAAGTATCACGGTGGTTCCGCCGAACACATATCCGAGATAGAGACTTCTTAACGGCATCCCGCGAGGGTTATGTCCGTAAGCGCCGAGGATAGCATCTGTGCCGTGCTCCTTGAAACCCTTTAGTGCTGCGTCTAGCTTCTCACCAGCCACATTGAGATGGTCTTCCAGCGGACCTGTGGATACAGACCGTGTAAAGAGCCGGTCGCTGTTAACCCCATTAATCAACGCTTGGACGGATGCCACCGCTTCGATAGTTGCGGCACGGAGTTCAGCCGTCGCGTCACGCACGTGCGGAAGCGTCTCAGCAAGCGTGACATTCAAGGTGGATTCGCGTGTTACATCCGGATTGAAGACGTGGTGCAGGAGGTGCGTGTCGGAAGTAACGATTTCGGGTGCGGGCATAAAAGCAAACGCCTCGGGTGGGGACGGAAGCTCACGGAGGTGCTTGGCGAAGCTTAACAATCCGTCTGCGCGAGTATTAGGAAGGAAATTTTGGAGCTAGGTCATGATGCGTACTGAGCCGCGAGACGACTGCAAGAAGTGGGTCCGTGAGGGCAAATACATCGTCACCGCCCCAGCGGCCGTAGCTGAATTCACTTTGAAGATGAACTGTCAACCCTTTCACTGAAAACGAAATAGTGAACATCGGTGTAAGAAGAGAAGACGATACTCACAAGTCTGATACGTTGTCATAAGGGCAGCACGATCCCCAGCTAACGCCTTCAATTTCGGACTTCCCGGCCCAAAATCGCCAGGATTCGGTGCTAGTAAACCCTCTTGTGACACAAGCATTGCCTTGACCTTTCCGAGAGTCATAGATAACAAGCCAAGATATGCGTAGTTCACGGTCTCCGGGAAGAAAACAAAACAACAAACGAGTGCCATTGCACAATAGGCGGATGAAGCGATGAGAAGACTGTTGAGGATTTTGTAATTTGCAAAAGGGTAGAGCGGACCGATAGCCTGAGAAAAAAAAAATTGGGTGCACCTGAACGAAAATAAGAGATAAACACTTACGCAGAAAATATCAATGGCAATGGTACCAAAAATCGAAAAGAATATCAATGGTGGTCTGTATGCGCGAACGAGGGCAAATATCATGGTGCCAAAGCCCAGAAAAACACCAAATATAACGGAAGACCTGGCACGAATGTCAGATGAAATAAAACATTTCGAAATACCAACTGACTTGGCGTCCAAAAAACGTCCTTGAAAGACTTCCAGTTTATAGAATTGATCTGGATTTACAGAACCTCCAAAACTACACAAAAGGTCAGATCAAATGCCGCATGCGTGACGTGATTGACCGACCTATTGGCGACCTGCTGCAAGGTGGATTCAACGTGAAGTTCAGAACGCACGGCAAGAGCCGCCTTCATTCCAGCAGCCCCGATGCCCCAACCGAGCAGTAAACCGAGCAATGATTGTGCGACAACCTGTTCCCGGGCCGAAGTAAGACAAAGGGAACCAGGTTGCAAAGCCCCTCGGGCTAGCACTTACGACTAGGTAAATTTGCACAGGAAACATAGGGGGGATGAACACGGAGAAAAGCATCCCAAAATATGCACTAGAGGTGTATGCGCATCATCAACCCAAAGAAGTGTGCATAAAAAAAACTATTCCACGCACAGATTCCCAATTACTCGAAGCGAGGTCATGGGCAGCATCATAATGAGCGCAGCCCAACCTGGGAGCCATGACCGAAAGAGGAGCTTTTGTGACCTCCTCTGACGGATATTATTTATCACCCACGGCTGGGGGCGTATGAAGTCCCAGATCGCATGCACCAAGCTCGAAGCGCGAGAGGTATTTGGTGCCCTCCCACCTGTGTCGCGGGACACAGGGGGTCGAGACGACGAAAGCTCGGGCTTTGACATCCTGCTTTCACGTCTGGGGGGGGAGTTACCTGGTTTCAGGAAAGAGTGGAAAGATGGGGCTCATGTATGCTGCCCAGTTTTCCGTTGTTGGTTTACGTACCTCCTCCGCATCTCCGCATCTGCCCGTCCCGGTGATCCGTGAGCGTGACGAGACGGTGTTGTGGTCGCACTGCTGGGACACACCTCTTTTGCATCCCTCTCTTGATCCCTCTACCCAGGCATCTACCCTTTACCCAGGTCTCGACTTTCATATCACCAAAGCTAGGCGTGTGCAATACATTTGCCAATGTTCGTCTTGCTGTCGGATACCGTCCTAACCCCGTTCCTCAATCCAATCACCCGTGGCGCCCCGAAGCGCTCCGACTTAAGGTCCTGGTATCCCACTGGTATCCAAAGTTGGTGCCACGACGATCTCCGAGAATGCGGCGGGTGAGCCCGTCCGTCCCGGTACAATAATCTCCGTGAGCACTCTTACAATAACTAAATTATAACTTGAACCATGCCATCCTCGCACCCCTTGCCACGCCGAAGTCGCGCATGATGGCAAGTGACCAATTATCAACGAGTGTTCTGGATATCCGTACATTTCCAAACTGTCAGCATTAATCACGGAACATGTCGCCCAATCGTAAGACGATATGACGGGGCCTGGTGAAGACAAGCAACCCTCGGAAGCATTTCGCACTATCACGCGCAACTGGGCTTATTCCGGTCTTGGATCCATTTTTGTTTTTGACGTTTTGATAGACCCATCCACATGCCTCGACATCAGGTTTTGGGACCCGAGAGTCAGTTATTTGGTTCACAAGGTACTGTAACAAACTCTATGTCTTTCTTCGCATACCCATCGTACGCTGAAGGGGCTTCTGATCGGTTTGGCATGTAGTAATGTAGATATGCCCTCGTTCCTGTTTTGCCCCAAAGCGTGCTTCCCTATACCTTGACTCCAAGTTAGTCGCCCTTCTCCGGAGGGGGGTTGTAGGTGTACGATTTTTCTTTCAGATGGCCTATTTTTCTTTGCTATTTTTAAAATACAATCTGCATTCGTGACATCCACGTTTTCTTCCTCGTGGTTTTCTCCTGTTCACCCACACCCAAAGGTAGACAATGAACATATATCGCAAGCGCTCGAATTATCGAATTGGCATTTCTGTTTGTCCCCATCATAAAGGAGGGCTGAAAACCTCCGATGTTGGGGTAGTGGGCTCGAGTAGAGGTGACAAGCAAAAACCTCGAAGACACTGACTGTAATAATTGATGTCACCGTTCCAGATGCGTACTCTTTCCCACACCCACCTTCCTATTATATCCAAACTTCGACGCTTGTGGACGCGATAAAAAAGGAAGGTGGTGTGGGAACAAACACGGTGAGGCGTAATACACGGCGCATCCGGGGGAAGGAGTCTGGACGAGTCCCAATACTGACACTAGATGTCAGAGTAAGTTAGTCGTAATGGTGCGCATTATTTCGTAGAGTTCGTAAAATTAAAGAGTGTTTCTGTATTTTCTCAATCGAGAGGACGATTAGAACATCAAAATTTAGACGAAGGCTCGCGTGTTCGATGACACTCAACATTCAAACATTACGTTCAACCACAGGGTTCGTCTCCGCTTTGAATTGTTATTCAGAGGCGTGTTAGCGCTTTCTCTCATCTTCATGTCTCCAAAGCTCAAAA
The DNA here is from genome assembly GCA_021525015.1 of Lactarius pseudohatsudake. NCBI lineage: Eukaryota > Fungi > Basidiomycota > Agaricomycetes > Russulales > Russulaceae > Lactarius > Lactarius pseudohatsudake. Next base: position 351,544 of record JAKELH010000005.1, on the reverse strand, counting down.
CACCCTCTTTTGAAGCTTCTTCCCCAAACCCTTCTCGGGTCGAATCCATACCAGCTCCACCATCTCAACCTGGACGGTCACTTCTCGATCGCTTTCCTCCATGGGTGGCCACGAACATACGGTCAAAACAGAGCCGCAAGATGCTTCTGCGGTGCTGGTTAGGTTCCTGGGCGGCTTTTGTAATCATGCTACCTAATGCAACGTTAAGGACGATGGGGAATGCGTGCGTACAGCTCTCTCCAACATTACGCATTGACCATCTTCACCACTTCGGTGGTTATGATCTCTTGACACGATCGTCATGAATGGTGCTCGCTTTCACACTCGCCCACAGTCCGTCTCAGAGCTCGTATATCATTTGCTACACTCCTTTCTCGTTCGTCAATTGAAACCGTCATTGACCTCGCGTCTGCAGAGCCTTCTTTGCTTTCCTCACCTCCTTCTTCCTACCGCCGTCGTTTCCGGTCCAGTTCTTCTTCTACGTGAGTAACCTTTCCTCCCCGTCGAAGGCTGTCATGACCGTAGGTTCACTAGACGATCTCGACGTTAATGATCGGCACATTGCTTGGCTGGGGCATCGGCGCAGCGGGAATGAGAGCCGCTTTATTAGCCCGTGATAAAGTACTCCTCAAATCGTCCCTTCAGGTGGCACGGGAAACGTATGTCTATCACACTCGTTACTTCCACACTATTTAACCCCTGCCTGTACAGCGCCGCTGGCTCTGCGAACCCGGACCAAGTGTTTAAAATAGAGATATTCCAAGGAGAGTTCCTCGACATCCGGTCGGTCATAAATACGATGGTTTGATATTGTGCTCACCTATTTCAGTTCATCGGCCGTCTTTGGTGTCTTCCTAGCCATTGGCACCTTTACCTTCGCCATTATTCGCGCTTACTACAAGCCCCTCATTTTTCTGAGCATCTTTGGAACTATCGCGATTGATATCTTCTGCGTGCGTTGCGTTGTTTCCCTCATATATTACCATCTTCTCATGAGCAGCAGACTATTGGCCCTCTTTTCCCCTTTGCCCAATACTACCTACTTAACAGTTTGCTCATCCCTGTTTCGATATACATGGCGATAGCGATCGTGGTCACGGTATTCGTTTTCCCTCAAACAGCCAATCACGCATTTCTAGGAACCGTTACCCTCCTCCTTGGCCAGATGAAGGTCCTGCTTGACGCCCAAGAAGATTTGCTTACTGCAGTCCCTGGGTCTATTACTCCCGAGAGTCCGAAATTCTTGCGATTGAAAGCCACTAGAGCTTCTATGTTTACGATTCATCAAGGATGTGCGTTCTTTTCAGGCAGTTTTACTATCTGTCTCTGATCACGCTTCACTTGAAGTGACGCAGCAGGGCAAGTTCATCAACGCAGAGTTCAGCTGGGGTCTTTGGAATGGCGACGACGCCAGGAAGCTCGAAGAGCCTTTGCTAGGTGTCATCTCTCGCCTGAGTGGGTAGTGTTGTTCGTCCCCTTGTTTTCCTGATTCTGATTTCTTCAAGATGGCCTTTTAACTTTCGTCAAATACATCGGCCGCAGTGCGTATTATCCTATGGCGCAATACTCTGAGTCCGTCGAAATGGAGCAACAGCAGAGCACAAGAATGGCGGATACGTTCTTTGTGCAACAAATGTACCAACGCAATGAGGCAGGCGAGCGCGAGAATTCCCTCCGCCTTGTGGACCTTTTACCGCTGCTTCGCGAGGCAACAGCTGAACTTCGCTCTGCCGCATCTAATGCACTCAATGCTATCGCCTGCATGATCAATTTTGTGAACACCACTCGCTGGAGTTGGCGTAGCACCGCGCACGCACTTTCCGAACAGGAGCGCGAATTGGACTCCGCGGCGGAGCACTTGCGAGGAGCGCTGGTGGCGTTCAAAGAGACTGAGCGTCTGCGTCTCCTAGAGCCGTTTGAGCCGCACCTCGGCACCCCCGCTGCCCCGCTGCGCGGCCTGTACGTGTGCTATGTTTTCAGCGCATCGATCGTGGTTGTTTCCGAGGCGATTCTTGCAGTCATGGACATTGTCCGGCAGACCACTGACAAACGCAGAAAGAACCGGTTGTGGGCACCGAAGGGCCTACGCCAGCTTGTGCATACCTTGTTCATCGAAAAGCGCACCGAAGAAGATCTACGTGCCTACGGGGAAACTCAAGGGGTAAAAGAAGTAGTGACAGAAGAAGATGATACGGGGAAGCACCGTAAGTGCTGTGCAAGTAGGACATTTGCAGAGTGTCAACCAATATTGCATTTCATCAGGCCGTGATCCCGACAGCCGACCGCCAACAAACACCTTGCAAAGGATTATGGGGGGCATACATTTTGTCTACCAATGGACTAAAACTCCTGAAGCCCTGGTACAATCGCATTTTGATCCGGCTTGTGGGGTCAACGGGCTGACGATTGCTACTCAGTTCGTGTTTAGATATGTGTTTCTGTCGGTTGCGCTTTGGTTGCCATCTGTGATCAGGAATACTGCGCGTGAGTTCCCTTCAACGTGGTCGCACGTCCGAGTTGAATGACTTGCTCTTGGTAGACTTCTATTACGTGCAGAAGGGTATCTGGTAAGTTATGCCAGAGCCCGATCGTATTCACCGTGACCCTGAGCATGACGTTGCAGGGCCCTTATCATGGCGCAGACAACATTGACGATATATGCCGGCGACCAGTTGTATAAGTTCGTAGGTTTCCGTTTTTATTTCCGATCACTTGACTTGGTGTGATACAGCTACTTCATCCGGCTCACTGGGACATTCATTGGTCTCCTTGTTGGATTGCTGGCTTGGTATATTGGTGAGCGATATAGTCATTCCTCATTTCTCTCAGTGTAGATCTTATTCGTGCAGGGAATGCTAACTCCCGCGGAAATGTATACGGAGTCGGAGCGAGCGTCGCTGTCTTCATTTTTCCTCTGATGTTCCTCCGGCTATTTGCTCCTCAACAGTATCTCCAGGGCATCATCCTCATGGCTGTACGGGTGATCTTAGTTTCCGTGAATTATTTGAGCCCTTATCCCATCCTAGGCCACTGCAGTCCTCATTGTAGGGTATTCTTGGATTGATGCCCATCTTCATGTGATTTCCAATGTCGGGATCGGCTGGCATGTCGCCTGGAAGCGCTGGACATTGGTCATGATCGGTATGTCTCGTTGTGACATTTCTGCACTATCCTCCGCTAAGCCGAGGTTAGGGTCGGCCGCATCTTTCATTGCGATGATTCTGCCTGCCAAATCTGCTCGCAAAGCCGTGCGACTTGGCTGCTCCAACACCCTCACATCGCAAGTCCCATATATATACTTTCCTTATGTCCGCCTGGATTACAAACACCCCCTCCTCGAAGGAACTCAAGAGGGACGGTCTGCCAGTATGGGCCAATGCATTCCGCGATAATTTGTTCAAGGTTGCAATCCAACTTCGTGACTTGAAAGAGATGGCGGGATGGGCGAGATGGGAGGGGAGCGTGCGCGGCCACTGGCCGTACGAAGAATATGATAGGTTGATCGACATACAGCAAGAAATGATATCCGTGTTTGCGCAAGTATGTCGACTCTTTCTTCCGACTGTGCGCCTTCTGATGACCCGGAAAAGCTCGCCAGCGCGCTCGCAGAGCTCGACGACGAGTGGCGATCGGGTTTCCTGCGACACACCAAAGTCATAAATCCGAACTTCGTGCGTTCGTCCTTGGGACAAACTTCCCGTTTAATATACCACTTCAGACACTGACTTTCCATAGATATCTGATGTTCTCTCCGTGTTCTCCTTAGTGGCACAGTCGCTCCGCATAGGAGAGCCAATGCACTCTGTGCTCCCGCAGAGCTTGCTTGATCGGTTGCTCTACCACGACGCAGCAGCTTATTCCAACACACCGGCCATGGAACACGGTATTGACCACATACGGGAGTTGCGTTCATTGAATTACTTGTTCTTCGCGACGGCGGTCATTGCTGTACTCCAGCTCACAGAGGTACGCCCTATTTTGGAGAGATAAGCGGCTGTCACCAACAACCAATATTACAGTTATTGGACGAGCTGCACGGGATTGCACGCAACTTGTGCGGCGAGGTGCCGTTCAAAGGTTTTGAGCAGTGGAGAGATGTTCACCAACGCGCGCACGCGGCGGCTCCCGCGACCTGATTCAACTTTGTGTGGAGTACGAACACCGCCTTCTCCCTGTTTCTGAGTCTACTTTTATCCTCGATATGTCAATTCTATACCTGTTTCTTGGTTCCATTCAATGTGGGCATCAAAGGACTGAGACTATAATCCCCTCTGAAAATAACCAGATCATTGATTTTTGGGACTGCTGGTTTCTCCAACACTAGCCTTACAGCAGACCTAATACTTCTCCCATCGTACATTACGAGTACAAAAAGAAAAACCACGTCCATGTATTTTAGGCCCCGAGCTTCTTGCGGAGCACGCTCTTCAAGGTGTCACCGTCTTCAGCAAACTTCTTGATACCCTCGTGGAGCTTGTCGAATGCCATCTGGTCCTGAAGGAGCGTCCAGCGGAATTCCGGCTCGTTGTCGACATAGGAGACCTTGGCAATCGGGTCGGCCTGCGCAGCGGCTTGTGCGTTGAGCTTCTGGGGAACAGGTTCGGTGCTGTTCTTGAGCTCCTGAAGGAGCTGGGGCGCGATGGTGAGGAAGTCAACACCCGCCAGTGCCTTGATCTCGCCGACCTAGAGCGAATACATCAGACAGAAGGTTTGGAATGTGAACTGGAGGAGAGATCGCGGGCGTGGATCGGGACTGACGTTACGGAATGACGCGCCCATAACGATGGTGTTATAGCCGTGTTGTTTGTAGTAATTGAAGATGCGCTTGACAGACTGGACACCCGGATCCTCATCGCCTTCGTAGTTCTTCCCCGTCGACTTCTTGTACCAGTCGAGGATCTGGTGTGGTCATCCAGCTTACATGATATGACGGAAGGAGAGGGACGGGATTACGCACTCGGCCGACAAATGGTGAGATCAGGGTCACACCGGCCTCGGCGCACGCAACAGCCTGGCCGAAGCCAAAGAGAAGGGTGAGGTTGCAGTGAATGCCCTCGTCGCGCTCGAGCTCGCGGGCGGCCTGGATACCTTCCCAGGTCGACGCGATCTTGATGAGCACGCGCTCTTTCTTGATTCCAACGGATTCGTAGAGCGCAATGAGGTGTCTGGCCTTGGCCTTGGTGCCCTCTTTGTCAAAGGAGAGACGAGCGTCGACTTCGGTAGAGACACGGCCAGGAATAATAGCAAGAATTTCCTTCCCGAATTCTACGAGCTGTAATTCGTCGTTAGTCCATATAGAGAGAGACCGATATTTCAAGCGCGAGAACGTACGAGACGGTCGGTAGCAGCATCGACTTGCTCATCGATCGTACGGCCTTTCTCCTTGCCGTATGCAATTGCGACATCAATCAGACGAGCGTAAGCGGGTTTGTTGGCCGCAGCAAGTAACAACGACGGGTTTGTCGTAGCATCCTGCGGTACCATAAGCCTCCAATTGCTCTACGACTATGTTTTACACTACTGTTGACTTGCCTGGGGCTTGTAGACGTCGATGGCTGTCCGCGGGAGGTTAGATGCGCGGAACGGACCGAAAGAACCTAAGCTTACACTCAAAGTCGCCAGAGTCGGAGACGACGACTGTCCCAGTCTTCTTAAGTTGGTCGAGGGAGGTGGTCATGTCTTTTGAGATGATGAATGTGAATGTTGAGGAGGAGATGGGATGCTGTCTGAGCTGGTTGATGATATATACGGTATCTCTTCCCGGATCTATCCGTTAACCGGAGTTTCTCGCTCGGCACGTTCGTCGACATCTTTGTAACTAGTCGGATGTCATTCCAGTTCACATACTATAGTTCGGACTATTCAACTCTCACGCTCATCCATACGTGTAGAGTTCAGACACGCCGCTATCCATGACTTGATCCATGATCGACCTTGGCCTTTCCCTGGGGGGGTCAGGTGATATACACTCACAAGGCGGACAGGTGTCCGAGAAACTCCACATATGCCAATCCATCCCCTTTTCAGTTGCCCGGACAATTGATCCAACTTCGTCAGAACTCTCAGAAACACTCACGATTAAATTAATTGATACGGACAACTGGTCTACGGAGTGCTTCAACACCTCTTTTCCTTACGTGATCCCACGGAGTTCAACGTCCAAACGCGATCCGACTGGACTATGACACGGCCTCAAACACGGCTTTTTCTGGGGATCATAGAGGCTCCAAGGAAACTTCCTGTAGACACCGTTCCTTGTCCGAAGCCGTCATACTTCTACAGCTCGATCCCATACCGTCGTTTCTGACGTGGGTTGCCTTCCCCTGGATGTGGCATCCCGGGTGGACCGACCGACCACGTGGGGCGACTTCGTTGCCGATCTACATCGGAACGATGGAAGTCAGCTTTACACTTGCGGACTTGCACCGGGTACTGGTCTTAGTGCTCGTGCGACACCATTTGACACGCTCGCCGAGGTTACTGGAGCCCAGGTCACCGCTCTGACGCCATGATCGGTTCTAACTTGGCTCGCTTTGTACTCCCTATTCCGACGAGATTAGCTTGACATCATCTAGATCTATTGCCTCTCGGGATCCCTCTCTCCAGCATGGCTTGTCCACCCTGTTAGTCCTATGGCTCTTAATTTTCCGTCGTCCGTCGGTTACTGTCGGCTCGACTCTTTCGCTTGCGATCTGAACACATCACACTACTTTATCGGTGCCTTGATGTTGATTCGGACCCGTAATCCGTTGCGACTAGCACTCCAAGGGTCGAACAGTACAATCGAGTCCCAGGGAATTTTCCTCCGAGAACAGGTATGGGTTTCAAAACAAGGCGATCATTGTTATTACATACAGTAGGCGCATAGAATTATTTGTTGCTGAAACCCCGGAGCTGGGGCACGGATGGCAAGCACCAACAGTAAAATACATTATCAGTAGTTGATCAGAGAAAGGGCTCGAACGCATCCCAGAATCCGCGGGAACACTGGGACTGGATGCTTGGCCGGTAACGGGGCGAGCGGCATCCAGGTGAGTAACTTATGGAACTCTAAATCGCACTCTCTAATACGCAGCGAGAAGTCGTTCTCGCAGACGCATCAGTGCCTTTCCGAGTTCGTTACGGCCTTCACCACTTCTTCCGATGCCCCAAAACACGTCATCCTGTCCCGCATTCAGTCAACCAGGATCGACGTCGAGAAACGCTTGACACCCACAGGACTGTCTTCTATGAGCTCTCGATTACCTGTTCCGAGAAGCCTTTTTCTCAAATCATCATGTTGTGTGAACTTTGCGTGAAGTACCATATCCATCACTTCGATATTTACTTTGAACCAGTCCGCTCGTTGTTGAGCACGGTGATATCCTGCTTCGGCGCGCGCGGCACGGGCACTGGGTTGCGTCCGTATCTGTTCAGCTAGTCCCGGGTTCGTAGTTATAAACTTTAGGGCTTGAAACACTGCTTGAAGGAGCGCTTATTATGACGGGAACACGGTGTAACACCTTACGCACGGTGTTCTGCAGTGGGGTAGATCCTTCCATCGTACTCTATCGAGTGAAGCGAGAAGTTCGTAAACCTGCGTGTAAAGGAGGCGATGTGGGTCATAGCCATTCGTCCTAGTAGTATTGACGTACTCGAAAAATGGCTTGCCACGGTGGTAGAAGAATATGGGGGTAGTATCTGGATAAGGTCTGGCATTTGCATCTTTCGGAAGTCAATACAAGATTTCTTTCTGTGAACAAAATGTAAATACCGTTGCAAACCGGACATTTGGATCGACTTCTTTCCTCCCAGTCGACGTCCATTGGCGTTGGCTCACTGAGAGTCCTTCGCCTCCCTTTCCCAGATCTCGTGTGAGTCGTGTCGCCTCGCTCCTTTTCAGAGGAACGAGAGAACCAACTAAGGCCAGGAATGAATGACGACATTATCCTGCAGGTTAGGGCTGGCGAGAAGGCTACAATCGGGCTTCGTGTGGCCAAGCTAAGTCGCCAACAATCTTGCCCACGACTCGCTTATCTAGATCCACGTGATCTGCACCCCGGAGGCTGCATTGCGCCGAGTACACACAGACCACACATTGTATATAGCGTTGGTCTCCCCATCGACAATTGATATGTCACTCTTCCAGAGCATTACTATCATAATTTCTGCTGCAACTGACGCAGCCACGACAAGCCACACTACAAGGACGCCTTACGGGCCGACAAACGGACCACCTCCCAGCCAGTCGACTGATGACGGCCCTGGGGAACCAATCTACTTCTACGACTCGGACAAACCTTACTACGAGTCAGGGAATCTGCTGTTGTTGCTTATTCTTGGAATCTTTATCTTTATTTGATTTCGGCAGGTTCACCAGCTTCTCCGACCACCCAGTAGAATACCATGGCCGCTCCTACCGAACTGCCGAGCACCGTAAGCATTCTTTCCATGGGAAGAGACTGGGATCATCGTGGAATACTTTGCAGTGTTTCAGGCACTTAAGTTCATGGACACCAACCCAGCACTTGCGGAGCGCATCCGAATGTTGCCCACTGCCCGCATGGCTCAGCAAGAGGCAAAGAAACAGATTCGCCATCAGCGTGTCGACTGGCTAGAGGTTAACGTCGCCATGATGGAGAAGGTACTGGAAGCAAAGTTTAAACAGCACCGTCACCTCCGTAACCTACTACGAAGCACTGGGTCTCGAGAATTGATAGAAGACAGCCCAGTGTGTTCCCAATTGTTTGGTGTTGGATGCAAACGCTGACCCACACATCTGATCATAGATCGACTGGTTCTGGGGAATTGGGAGCGATGGACATGGTCGGAATGAGCTTGGTAAAGCGCTCGTGCGGCTGCGAGAGCGATTGCAAGCTCGTCGAAGGCACTGAGAATTTTGATCATTTCCTGTATTGTGTATTTAAGTTGTCGTCGTGAGAAAAACACACGTGACGAGGAGACACATCGATAAGTTAATCTGAATAACCTGATCTGACATTCACCATGTGTTCCGACACTCAGCGAGGTCCGACAACCGAGTGTGAATATCCTGGTTGTACCAAGACGGTCTGGCGGGACCCCGACGGGTCATACTCCTCGTTCTGTGGGAATGCTCACCGTTTTGCGATGGCCAATAATCCTAGGTCACAATCACAAATGTGCAAGGTTAGTCGACATGCAAGATATTCTAAAGCACAGGAACTCTAATAATAGTGGCTGTAAAGAACTGCAATGCGAAGCCTGTATACGTAGAGAACGGGCGTGGTGTGTAGCGTGGCTACGGATTTTCGATCCAGCGAGTGCTCACGACCTTTTAGCCCACGATTTCTGCGGGATACGATGTGCCGGACAATTCAATAAGAATGGCCAGCGCCCCTCCAGATCGAGAAGCCCAACTCCAGACGACGATTTGTGCACAATCCCCAGATGTCAAAGGTCGGTATATGTCGACGCAGACGGAAACAAATCAAAATTCTGCTCCAATCGTCATAGAGCGTGCGTTCCTACACTGCATAGACAGAAAGACGGCTGAGTCCATCGATCACCAGTGCGGCAGTTCGATCTGGCATAGCCGAGGCGTGTCTTGTGTGAGTGGTTTCGCGTGACCTCTTTGTAGTAACGCTTCATCCTGAAGTCAAATGAAGCTGTAAACAGATGCCGACAGTTCTTGTTGGCGAGAAGCAGAGCGACTTTTGTTCCAATCGTTGTAGCTCGACCGCGCTCAGCAAGGGTTAGTTGGATCGTTGCAGGAGAGGGTTCCACTTCTGGAGCTGACGAGCGCACCGCAACCAGCGCCAACTATTCTAGAAATCCCCAGCGTGAACAGGTTATACCAGAACGGCAAGTCGTAACTGAGCCTTACCACTCGCCTCTGACCTGAGGCATAATAATTGCAGTGGAGAAGCAGTTCACTGAACAATGGAGGCACCCTACGCCAGTGCCAACCGTGATCAAGGTCAGGCCATTCAGTTTCGTGGTTTCATGTTCGCACATTCTGATATGTTGTTTGCACAGATTTGGAGGATCTACGGTGAACGATCTGTGCTAGACCGATTCTTCCGTTATCAGCAAGTCTAAACGCGTCCGAATCACTATACCCATAATTAATATTCGTATGTGTCAGGCTGGCAGTGGAACGCCGCACTGGCACCTCTGGTGCGAATACGCGTCGTCGCTTTCATGGGACGATCCGCAAATGCCGCTTGGGGGATACGTCCACAGACGGTGCGCTTTGCAAGCTGAGTGATTGTAATATGTGCAGCATTATCAGAGTACAGCCCGTGTTCCTATCCAGCTCCTTTCTGGTGCTTACGCATGCTTGTGTTGCAGAGCTCCTTCCAGCTCGCCCACGTGGGTGAACGCACTAACTTTGGCCGGTTCGGTGCGGGTATCTATACGTCTGCGACGTCATCCAAGGTCAGTATGCCATCGTCTTGACGTTTATCCCTTTATATGAAACGAACCCTGTAGGCCAATGATTACTACGGGGGGAGTGCGTCTTCGAATAGGGCAATGCTCCTCAACGACGTCGTGATGGGCGAGGGGATCAAGCTCACTACTACAGACGAAAGCCTCACGAAGGTGCGGTGTCTATATTGTAGAAATGTTCCCCAGACTGTATTCGGGACCTACACAGCCGCCAGCAGGATACGATTCAGTGATCGGTGAACCTGGAGGTGATCTGAACTATGATGAATCTATTGGTGTGTACCGACCAGTTCAGGATCGCCATGGGAATAGACACTAATTGCTAATGCTGATTACAGTGTACAATGTAAGTGCGCGTCGGCATACTGTTTGATACGGGACACGCTAACTGTGGTGTTGAGAATGACGCCATTCGGGCATCTTTCCTCATCGTATACAAATGAGTGGAACAGGGGACGGCTAGACTTGGGATTACGGTGGGTCCATCAGACACAAGTTATTTGATCAGGCGGAACAACTTGACTTGAACTCCTGTAAACAAGGGCCTAATTCATGACGCTCAGTGAAGGTTAGTGTGAAACTTGCACATGGGAAAGCACGAGGTGTGGATGTGTTATCATCAGTGTATCACCCTTGACAGGGCTGCGTACGATTCGTAGTCAAATCCGCGTTCGAGACTCGGACCCGGGTGCAGTGCGGGTGCAGATAGAAGGATGGGTGAATCATGTGGCGTGTGACTGCAAAAGCAAGCGGGAAGAAGTGTGGAAGAAGTGTGATTGGAACCTTACCTGACACGGGGTACAACGAACGGCCCTATAATTTGAAATAGACTTGGCATACAATGCACTATTTAATAATGCGCCATCCACCCCTGACAACGTTGCCCCCGTTTCATGCTGTCATCTTGCTGTCATAATTCGGAGGTAGCACCTTTACAGCAGATTCTAACTTCTACTGTAACTCGGCCCCTTGTCATTTTGGAAGCGGACTCCCGAAACTCAGGCTCTATAGTTAAGTAGAGAAATGTTCTCAAAACTTTGAGTTACTGTCCCTTACCCGGTCTTCGGACAGCACCTTGTTGTCGGACAGTCGGCAAGCGTGACAAACAGCCAATTCTCATTCTTTGCAACACAATAGGATTTTCATCTCAAAAATACCCGGAGCATGTTAAAAAGTGGTACTAGATGGTGCGTGCCTGATTTTGTGGGGATCGGACAAGAGAAATTCGAGGTGTCCGACAACCAGGTGCTGTCCGGGCACTGAGTAAGGGACAGTATCTTGTAGAATAGAATAGGTATCTCGTAAAATTTGGTTATGGAATAGCTATTTACATCGCTGAAAACTCGGCATGGTGGCCGGGATACTCATTTGAACCTCGCCTATGTCCGAAAAAAACGGTTGCAAGGGGCCTACAGTATAGGTCGTTTCTTGGGTCGTTTGGGAATTCGAACCTGTTCCGGCATCACTTATATCATCTATCACGTTTGCATATACTTGGATCTTGCTCATTTCAAGGGGGTCTACTACACCGACGAGAGTTCGGTGGATGGGGAGGGCAGCCGCCCGAACAGTCTTAGCGGGAGTACACCGGTGTACAGTACATTGACGGTGGTTCGGGGTATACACCCTTCGCAGTGATTACCAAGTTCCTCCTCAGTCTCTTAAAATTCTCTTGCTTTTATGACTACATTCGGCCTTCTACGTTGTATTTCGCCATCTCTTGTTGCCCATTCTTTTTTCATATATGTCTCACGTTCTGTCCATGCCAACCGAGTGCAGCGTGTTGGGCCCCATGGATGACCGAGTTAGCTAAGTACTGGGGGCTTCGCAGGCGATGAAGTAAAGAAGTACATCGACGGGTGGCCAAGGCAGCATCCAAGGCGCATTAACTTCTCGTCACTATCCATTCTCGTTCCTCTCGGCCCCCTGCTCACGCGCCTATTGTAGGTAGACTTGGGCCTGTCGCGACTCAAAACATATGTCATTCCGAAGGTGGTCGTATAGCAAAACTGATCTGTCCAGAAGGGTTGGATTAGACAGTGGCTGCAATGGAAAAACGCACATACAGGTTGGGAGCTCGTACTGACAGCGTCACCTTTCTGTTTTTCTAGACCCACCGTCTGGGAAATGGTGTCCAGCTTGAAACTATCACCCGTTGACGCTTGTGACTGCGGATCGGCTCCGACAAAACTGAGTGAGGTCAATGCGGTGGCACGAACCCGCCCAGAGAATGTGACGCGTGCGCTATCGCCATGTTCAGGTTGCCGGTGGTCACGGAAATAGATGCGATTGTTGAGGGTCACCAAGAGGGTGTTGGAGTACCTGTGACCGGTGTGAGCACTGTGACTCACACGCTATACGTGCTACTCACAGTTTTCCGATGATCCCAGCTCTTTTGCTCGCATTAGCCAGGGTGACACACGGAGACGGAACCACAGAACGTACGTGAATGTGTAATATATCTCATTCTTTGGATATGTCGGGTCAAAAGTTGGGCCGTGCACAACTGAGTTTAACTTACGGGGAAGGCGACAAAAAGCACAAAGGAGGCTATGGCCACGCTAGCTCAATAGGAAGTTAGACGCTGGTCTGTGTGGAGTCGTCCGAGGGATAGATACCAGTAAGCGTGTTCGTTTCTACAGTGAGGCGTACCACGCGGATCAATACGAAATTAGCGAATCGACCTTCGTCCTTTCGTCTTAGCTATATAAAACGGGCTCCGTCGACGTAGTAAAGGATCTAATGTGGCCATCCCGTACCAGCAGGGTCATTGCAACCGCGATCAGAATGTCCGCCAAAGAACTCGGCAACGACCATAACTAGTGCAACAGAGTGTGAGGTAGTGTGGCGACCAAGACCCAAAACGAGTGTGCGCACATATAGAGCCGCCTTTGAAACCGCATACTTCCCGACCACAACTGACTGAATTGCGTGGAAGATAATGTGTTTGGTCAAGGTTGTTGAAAACTCACCCTGAAGCCCCCCCATGCTGCCCCAACTGATTGGGAAACAGCGGTCTATGTTCAGGCAAACGTCAAGCGGCTGAATAGCGTAGGAGCGTCAACACATACAACAGCAATGATCAAGCAGAACCACGATGACCGTCGGTTCAGCGTCCAGATCCGATAGCAGAAGTATTCCTGAACGATCAACGAAATGATTGCGTCGGTGATAGCAATGTCTATGGGGGCGTAATGAGAACTCTTGAGGCGTTCCTCATCGCCAAATCCAGCAATAAACCAATAGTAGACGTCGGCCCCAGTCAGCGCCGTTTGGACGGTCTCCAGTGCGAACACGAAGTAAGCTGTTCAAATTTCCCCGTGACGTCAACAACGCTTCCGAGGCGTTCAGAGACACACCTAGAAACTTTACGGATCGATTGTCGTTTGGGAAATTGTAGCTATATACGTCTGGACTTGGGTCAATGGAGTGGGCTGCTCCTGAGGGATTGGTCTCCTACAAATCTGGACGCAGAGAGCGCCGTAAAGCGCCCAGTTGAATAGTGGTCCGAAGAGCTACGTGTTTTTTGTTGAGATATAGTTGCCCGGACAACAGAACGAAGCCGAGCGTACGAGAGGGGTTGCTCTACGAAAAGATGAGGGAGGTAAAATTGCGTTAAATCCGGACTTACAGACAGTTTGATGAGGTCATCGGAGGTTGACTCCGCCATTGATCGTACGGTAAAGCCACACAAAGGGGGACACAGTGAGGAGTTTGCGGAAGGTCCATGGGGCGGACTTTATAGAGTTGTGGGGGCGAACGAGAAGGTGAAATAGACGCCGGTTTCCCTGAACACCATAACCTCCGCTTGACACAGGCAAACCAGATGTGCGCGGTTTCTCCCCCACTGGAATTTGCATTCGGCGCAGTCTTCTCTTCGCTCACACATTACGCCACAACAAATTTTTTGTTGTCCTTGTGACAAGATGGTACTCATCGGGCAGGGCACGGGCCCCGAGCATTTATCAACTGCATCAAAAAGACAGAAGCTTGAGAAAAGCAAATGTCAAGAACGTTGATATAACCATGTGTGGCGTCGACATCAATAGAGAAGTTAGAAACTATCGATGCCCGAAATTCCCCTCATCCTTATCATCAATTTTGAATTGACTGGACTGGAGGCTGCATCGGTAAGTCCCGGAAGTCAGTCAGTTGAAAACCAAGCTGACTGAAAATCGATGTAACGCTAACGGAAATCACACAGAAAGCGTGGAAGCTGTTTTCAAATCGATTTGCCCCTTGGCAATTTTTTTATTTTAAACTGGCGTTTATATCTCGCTACTTGTGGCACATGCAACTACTGTAGGTGTTAGGGATTCACTGTGGTTGAGGCCTTGAGGGGTTAGTATTCGGCTTCTGGCTTCGGCAAGCTACCTGGCATATAGGAACTGCTGGCGAGTGCCGTCACTGGTGAACCACCTTGGGAATCACAACCGACAGCTTCACCAGGCGCCACTCTCCAACAAACACTGCTAATCTCATGCTAATCTAACATCGCTCTTTGACGCGGGTTCCCACTATATATAGCCATGCCAGTGACAGGCTCTTCATCACCCAAGTACATTTGCGTGATTTTTTGTGCGTACCAGTCGCAGTCGGCCAGCCAACACTTTCTCAGAGCCGCTCATGTCCATTTAGACGTGTACCCTCTACACCACCACCAAGAGAGTGCCAAACATCGCTTTGTAGTCTCGAAATCATACCTATGCCCTCGACCATGTCGACGATAGAAACAGTCCTGTGAATTATCTTCTATGACGTGACATGTTGCAGCGCAGCAGGTTAATGGGGTCGGTTACTAGCACACCAAACGAGGTAAACGAATGGGGTGCCAGACGTACATAGCGCGTTCTTAAGTACTTCGTAAGAAACGAGTAAAGAATGTAACTACACGTGAAAGAGTATGCGGAAGCCCGCAGTCCGTTAGAATCGATCATTCGAACCACCGTAACTAAAGCGGGATTGTCCCTGATCACACTCAGTAAGGTTCGTGTTGCGAGACTACGCTCGCGTCTCATCTCTTCTTATTCCACACCGCCAGGGCTTGCACTAACTCACGGAACGACACGATCACTCAGGTATCCGCACATGAGGTACAGGCTATGCCCGACGCCGATGTGGGGCCGACGTCCGACGCCGAGAGGACTCGCGCGTGGACTCACCATGACATCAGTTTCAACCTGCTTGATACTAGTTGCGTAGTCGATAAAGAACAAGTCTCACGATCCCCTTACAAGGTCATATGGCAGGTCAATATTCCGTGCAAATCGCAAATAGCGACAAACCGTAGCTGTTTATGTACAGTAATTCTTTGCGCTGCAGCGCGCATCTTGTCGAGCCGCAGCCCATTGACGTCGCCATTCCCACCTGCGCCAATACCCTATGTCTTTGCCCTGCGCACATATCGTCGAGCCGCAGCCCGTTGACGCCGCCGCCATTCCCACCTGCACCAACACCCTTCCTTTCACCCGTCATGGCACCCTGTTCCCTGCAGAAACACTTCCTTACCGCTGACAGTTCCGGTGCCCATCAAACAACGACAAACCGAAGCTGTTCATGTAATTGTTTTCCCAACGCGCTTATCATCAACTGCAGCCCTTTGACGCTGCTACTGTTCTCACCTGCACCAGTACCCTTCCTTTCACCTGTCATGCGCCCTCTGCAGTTTCATTCCGCACTGACGCATTCCCTGCAGAAGTGCTTCCTTACCGCTGATAGTTCGGGTGCCCATAGACTGAGTGGATTGCGTTTCCATAACGGCAATTTCGCCCAAACGAAGTCTCTCCCCTGACCAATGACCAACACCGATTGAGGTGACGTCCAACACGCACGTGGAAGGTGGCTTGACTAAAAGTGCTCTTGTATGTCTCGAAGATGAACACCTTTGATTGGAAGACGAAAGGCTTGCTGTGCTAGAAACAACGACGATCCAACGTTACCAATCTAGAGAGTTTGGCAACTTTGTTGCAACTCCGTAATAACTTCCCATTGTAAGTGCATCTGTAAAGTTGGGACCTGTCAAAAGCGGTCGGAGACCGGTCTCCGACCGCTTTTGACAGCTTTTGACAGGTCCCAATTTTACAGATGACTGGGTACTGTAGCTTGAAAAACTGTGGAAGCTGTTATCAAATTGATTTGCCCCTTGGCAATTTTTTTTTGAAATCAGCGTTTATATTTCGCTACTTGTTGCACATGCAACTACTTTAGGTGTCAGGGATTCACTGTGGTCGACGGGTTAGTATTTGGCTTAAGCTTCTGCCAGTGGCATCGGCAAACTACCGCTGGCGAGTGCTGCCATTGGTGAACCACCTTGGGAATCACAACCAACAGCTTTACCAGGCGCCATTCTCCAACAAACTCTGCTAATCTCACGCCAATCTGACATCGCTCTTTGATGCGGGTTTTTGTGCGTATCAGCCGGCCAGCCAGCACTTTCCTAGAGCCGCTCATGTCCGTTGACGTGTGCCAAGAGAGTGCCAAACATCACTTTGTAGTCTCGAGGTCATGCCCTCAACCCCATGTCAACGATCCTGTGGATTATCTTCTATGGCCACTTCCGTGACATCAAGTTTCGACCTGCTTGATACTAGTTGCTTCCTGTAGTAGATAAAGAACAAGTCTCACAATTCAATATTCACAAACAACTCAGATTTCACGGTGCAAGTGGATAACATCATGATTACATCTTTTGATAGGCACTCACTCACTCACGCTATGTATACAAGAGTCGCGTGACGTGCCCGGCGACGTGCACCCTCTGCACCACTATCAAGAGAGGGCCAACCATGTCTTTGTCGTCTCGAGGTCATGTATCTATGTCCTCAAACCCACGTTAACGATAGAAGCAGTCTCGTGAATCCTTGCCGCCTCTCTTCTATGGCCTCTTCTGTGATCTCAAGTTTCGACCCGCCTAATAGTTGCTTCCTATAGTCGATAAACTCTGAACCCACGATAGACGAACAGTTTAACGGTGCAGTGGTGGGCCGCCCAAGTAGATGCTGTCATAATTGCTATCAAACCTTTCCATCCAGGGACAGACACCGTGAGAGGGCACTGGCATAACTTACAATGAAGTCGAGCCTTTAACGACATTTCCTCAGATTGTATGGGACTTGAATCATTATAACGTAAACCCCCTTGGAAATCCCTCTCAAGCATTGGCATCTCAGAACGGGTCGATCTTGAGCAAAGCTTGCTCAGGGAGATGGCACTCCCTGTGTGCCGGTCACCCATCCAGATGGCTCCCATGACTTCTCGATCCAGAGAGGGTGCGTCTGTTAGCATCCTTATAGTTCATGTGACCAACCCATGATGCATGATTGGAGAGGCCATTCACGGACATCGGCAACGGTGCACACCAGGCAATGTGCGTCTCGGGAATGGCCAGCCACATTCACATCGCACCAGACCTTGCGACTTCCAGGTCCGCACCACGCACGTTGAAAACCCTGCATGCGAGGTGGGACCCTGGGACTCCTGGTCACTCAGTCACACAAGTGAGAGGGCACGGAGGGCGGCTGCAATGGGCCATCGCATTCAAGCTAAGCGAAGTTCCGTGCACACTGTTGACTGGGGACCGTGACAGTGGTTTCAGTTGGGAGAAGATAACGACACCAGCCCAGGTAAAACATTGATTTGTTACAGTACTTTCTCGTACCGCACAGATGGCTCACGCTTCCCGCGCTGTGTCTCTCGGCCGACTCAAACCTTTTTTGCGGTACTCTTTCCCGATAGTTTTGCGACCCCATATGCTCGGGTTGATCAAATGCCGACAGTCATCACACCAAAGCAGGTTCCCAGCGTGACACAGCGCCCGTCCATAATCTTACCGGCTATTACCGGCTACTGGCTACCGGTTACCGGTTCTCAGTCATCCCGAGTCGGACACGACCGAGTCACCGAAGAGGCCACAGCAACAAGGGATTTCTATCAATTCTTCGAGCATCAAGCTAATCGAATGGAAACCTATCTCACTTTTCACAAGTTAACACCATACGTCCTTTCGACGAAAATTTTGTCAATCCACCAATTGCCCTGTGTTTCAGCTCCTTTTTTCTCCTTTCTTCTCTCCGGAAGACACACAATTACACACACTTGTGCTTATTGGAAGGAACTGGGGATTTTCTTGGTTTTTCGACTATCTACTGTCGGCACCGTAATATTCCGCTTGATGCAATCGGTTCTATAAGTTGCCCCAGATCTCGGTAAAACGTAGACCACTGGCAGAAACATGTGGGATTACATAGGCTGTCAAATTTCCTAGGCAGTGTACTGACTCACCCAGTCTCATGGTCTGAGGGTCTGAGGGGGTCCGTGTGCCGCGCAGTGGGTCCCTTGGCTCTCACATACTGTACCCAGCTGGATACATCCCTCTCCAGGTTCATTCATGTTTCAAAACGAGGCTATATCAACCCCCACTACTTTTACATCGTGGCTCAGAGCTGACCTTGAGCATTGAACGTGGACTCGATGCGGCTGTTCTTTGGGCCCGTACCAGGAGCCAGGAAGAATAAACAACGCACGCACATCTCTACTGCCCCCTCGGTCAACAAATACCCCAAAAGACAACGGGGTAGGAATGCGCAGCAGATTGGAGCTCTGACTGCATTTTTTGCACCCCATGGACAAAATGACTCGGAACTGCCCCTTTAAGGTAAAGATAGAGACCAGCCTCAGGCATGACTGACTATTCATGGGCACAGGGCTAACGTCGCCTCCTCGCTCGAGTTTCTGGGCCCCTTTAGCCCTCAGGCCTCAGTTATTGCAGGGCAGGTTCCGGATCCCTTTTCAAGCCTCATTGGATTTGCGCGAATGGTTCCATTATCTACAATAGTTGACTATCCGCAATCTGAAACGATATTCCCTTTTGTTCTATAGCGTGGAGTCTTCCATTCTGGGGCAGTGTGCATCTTTCTTCTGCACCTGGAACTTCCACGGAGCTACCACTTTTGTTTATGTGGTTGGATGCTCCTAGTCGGATCATAAGATCAAATCCTCTTCATTTTCTTAAATGAAAAAATATCGCCTCTGGGCATGTAGCGCTTCACCTAGTACAGTTGTATATCCGAGTCCTAGTTGCGATACTAGGTCCTGCCTTTCCATCTAAGATCCTCTTCACCTTGAGGATAGCACGGCCACAACCCACTTCCGCTGACCAACGTGTTTTTGTGTATGCACCGACTCAACGATTCGTGTCTGTGTGTCTGCAATTTGTGATTCATGACATAATTGTTCATCGTGTGGTCCCTTACTACTGTGTACGTCACCTTGTCGTGCCGCAGTTGGGCCACTGCCCTGCGTCGTAAGCTCGAGCTACTGACCATACCCCAAGAATATGCATGAATGTTGGCCTAGTGCCGAAAGATGATCGCCAATATAAAGTTGTGCTCGCGCCTCGCAGCCACAGGAGCGTTGTCAACGTGGTGAACACCCTGGTTATCGACACATTGTTGGCATCATGGCTTCATTTATAGCTTGCGGAAACCTCATTTCCGGGTGTGTGTATGTGTTTGTGTGTGGTGGTGGTGGTGGTGGGGGTTTGCAGACACGTTTGTGCGTGCGTTTGTAACTCTTCGGACCGCCATATCTCTCGCCGTTGCAATGCTGAATGGTTTATCTTAACACTTTGCTATCGATTCAACCTCCACTGTCCAGGTATCACTCGTATCTAATTGGGGCAACGCTCTTAGACTCATTGATAACTAGTAAGTTAGACTGATACTACATACCGACAGTTTGCCGAGGTGTTAGCCTAGGTGTACCCTGCTCTGTGCATGGGAAAATATTAAACTTGAATCGGGTAAATCTTAATTTTACTGTCCGATCCTTGAGCAAGTAGTAGAAAGTGTGCCAGACGAGTTAGACGCATAGCACAATGCGGGACGAAGGGTATCCCGTGCACCGCAGCCTTTTGCTAACCCCAGATTCGTCAGTGTCGTCACCGGTCTAAGTTCTGTCAGTGTATAGCGTTTGTGCGTTGGCACCTATTTAGTAGGTTTCCCATTGGACAGCATAATGAGGAACTTCTTGTGATTGGGCCGAAATTCATGAAGTGGGCTACGCAAGGAGAGACAGCCTGAGGGTTCAGAGCGTTTCACAAGATGGTTTGTATGATGAACAATTGTATTTTAATTCAAAGCTCCCGGTAGTAGTATGACCAAGAGTACTATGACACAGCCCTCTAGAGACCAGAAAGTCAGCCGAGCACCAGGGTGGAAGCTGGATCTGTATGGATGCTTTATCGCTAAGTGCCATCTTTTGGCAACTGAGATCACCCGGTCGTTGGTTATGAGTTGCTCTGGTGAGAGAATCGGAGCCAACGCCAAGAATTTGTGCCCAAGTGAACTCAGTTGGTGTCCTTCACGTTCTCCAAGTGGGTTCACTGGCACTCACTATTATCTCAGGCGTTACTAGGCCATCTCTGTGGGGCCCACTGGTCTCTCCCTCCAGTCGTTTTTGGTTGCCGTCTTGAGTCCGTAGTCTATGGTAAGCTACAGGTGGGAACCCTGTTGCATGGGTCACTAGCCTGAGTACCTACGACATGTACATTTGTCCTTGTTTCTTTTCACATACAATCACGCTACGTACACGAGATAGAGACGCACCATCCATGAACTACACTATACACTATACAAACACAATCCAGGCAATATCGACTGTACGAGGAAACGTCGATACAACAGCCCGAGACTCGGAATGCAACGACACGGGCCACCACTTCAGGACTTCCGTTTGGGCTGTGCCGTTGTCACCGCATTAGCCGTCGCTGCAGGAGGACGGCCCTTTGGAGCGCCCGAAGGCTGGTAGGGGGTGCTAGTTGCCACGCCCTGTGAACGGGGTGGATTGCGAACTTGAGTCCAGGCTTTATTCCCAGATGCGGGGTTGTATGGGGGCGATCGTGAAACGTAGCGTTCCATCTCTCTGTTCATACTTGACGGATGCAAAATCGGGAATCAACACCGAACTGTGATGGGAAGAGAAATAATGTGTACGTCTCAATCTCTGCATCGATCCCATCATTGGAGTCGTTGGACACATCGTTGACATCAGACTGGGTGTGGTCGTCTTTGCTTGATGCAACATCGGCACTGGCACTGGCACCAATCCTTGCATTCGAGAATGTCAGACGAAAGCACGGAGGAAAAACAAACAAACATAATTACGCTGTGCTATTCGAATGCGCCAGTGGGTCATCGCCAAGAGATGGATCAAACACCGGATCCGCCGTCATCTATGTATCACGCTTACCCGGTCGGTCTATGTCAGAGAGGAGAGGAGGTTTCAAGTAAACAAGAGATCATTTGTCGTAGGGACATTTGACCTACGTATGTTGGACTGCATGTTCTTCTGAGATGGTATCGTTAATCCTGTCGGCGATCGGCTTTTAGGTCACATATAAAGGTGCCTTGTTACTCACGGCCCTGTAGACTGCATCGCAGAGCTACGAGTCCGTGATGTTGGACTGTTGGACTGGAGGGATGTGGGTTACCAGGTGCGTTAAATGGCTGGGACGTTGGCACTGGAGACCTCGTGGCCACATGCTTCTCATAAGCCGTACACACGAAGAACACAAAATGCAATGCTATTGTATTAAGTGACATCGCCTGAAGGTCTGGATGATTTAGAAGATCAAATGAAGGCCCATGGTTAGCTAGGCTTCTAGGCAAACGGTCGGAGCACTAGACCAAGATCAGACTCGAGAAAGGGTAAATCGCTATTTCAACTGGGGCAGTAGCTAATACACCATCTATTCATTCACATTCACGTAAACATTTCCTGACGAGCAGTGCCGCCTAATTGGAAAACTGTTATATTTTCTTGTTGACAGGTATCAACGACATATGGATGCTTACTTACAATTCGGCACTGGTACCGAGCTCGCACGTTCAGGGTTTGCCCACAACGGGTTTAGAAGGGGGTCCTTTCGGGCGGAAAGGCGGAGGCCTAGAGACCTTTTAGTTTGGGGAGGTCAGTGAATCGTTGACGCACTGCTCAGGAGGCGATGTCTCCTCCCTGTGCTATATATGAGATTTACTAGAGAGGATAAAGAAGCCAGACGTACGATGAAGGTGGGTTACTGGTAGAGGCTACTACAGTGGCAGGACTACGGAAAAAAAACGAATGAGATCAAGACGAGATCTGGGTTGTCAAATAGGAAAGGTTATGGGATCCGTACCTTACAACACCTCTGGTCGTGTCGGATGTGTCGGATTGTGGGGGTGAAGATGCCATACTGTAGCACAGCAACCAAGACAGCAACTGGACCTGGACGCCAATTGAATTTGAAGCCTTGAAATGGTGGAACCAGTATGGAACCGTGGGAGTGCCACTCGGGATAAACCGCCGCCGGGCCATCGTGTTTACACCGAGGTACAACCGCCGAATGAGGATTAGATCGATGTTGACAGATGTTGACAACACGGGCAACATCTAAAAGGCGGATTATACCACTATTGTCATGTAATTTGTGGTGACTGTGGTCCACCGTTTGTTTGACAATACTTTTTTTCCTATTAAGTGCTAGAGTGCAGTGCCTTGGGAGGTCCAGCGCACCTCTTCCATTTCGCAGTGTTGTACAGCCTTAATCGTAACACTGCCTCAGGCAGGGCACTGCGGTGCCCCCTCTAAATATAAAGCTCTTGACAACCCCACCAACCTGTTGACTCTTAGGTTGCCTATTATCGGTCATCCCTGAACACTACCTCTCCCGCGTGCTAGATGTCTACTTTTAATTGCGATTCTGGCGCCATGAAGAACTTCAGTCCCAACAAGTCCAACTTGTTCCCGATCCTCCCTTCCACCGTCAGAGACTCCAGGTACCGAGACGCCGTGCGGTAGGCAAGAGATCCTCTCTCGTACACATTTCACAAACCGTTTTTTTCTAGTGTGCGTGTCTCACCGACTGTGGTTCCATTGGGAGCCAATCTGGTATCGGCGTGCGTCGGTTTTCTATATTCGTTGCAAATGATTTTTCAGACTAAATCTACTGTAGGCCATCATACCAGTCCCAAGGATGGACGGTATCCGCTCACCCGGAGGGGAAGCGCTACGCCCACGTCGAAACGCACCCAGGAATCACACTTGTCACGGAGGCCCACATTGCTGAGCCCGGAGTTTCGGACCAGCTGTATGCCTGGCTGGCCATGATCTGCAATGTGATCACCGAGGAACACGTCCCACTTCCGGAGGCCTCCCACTTATTCCTTGAAATTCATCAGGACTCGGGCACTTGCAACTATTATTTCGCACAGCATGATCTTCGCACTATATTTTGGTTGCACGCACTCGATACAATCAGCGTCGGACTTCCACACTCCTTCTCAAGTGGCCATCTCCGTACGTTCGTGAGATATGCATTACTTTGCTAGCTAAATGTTTCCGTCTAGAATATGCCTTGCAAGAAAATTACTGGATTCATGTCGAATTATTCCCCGAGACCGCCTCTCCGTATTCTTTGACGGCCCTGAATGAGCTTCAAATCATTTTCCTGCATGCCCGCGCAGGTGAGGCAGGAAATCTCTTAATTTCCATGCAGCTAGGTGACAGATAACATTTAGATGCCCTTACATCGGAAACTCCCACTTTCCCGTATACGGCCTAAGCAGAGCGAAGAGTTCATCGATCTTCTTCAGCGTAGCAATGGTCCGTTTAGCTTATTCACACCATACGTCCCTCTCCAGTTAACTGGGTCTCGGCAGATCATGCTTCCAGCCCTTACATCACTACTTACGTTGCTAGATTATGGGCGACTGTCGGTAAGTCTTATGCATCTACTGCCCAAGGACTTCTCGCGATCATTACTGCAGCAAACCATCGCTTCTTTACCCATTTCGGCGAAGAGCACTGTCGCCTGTCCTCCGATCAATCGATCTTGGAAGTTCCGGATAGCAAGCGGAGCGTCGTCCTAGCATTCATATCTAACGCACTTCTTTTCGCCTTGCCTAATGAGCACCAAGCGCGATTCGAGAGCCTTTGGGTGGATCAACTTGCTTACACTGCCCCTTGGCGCAAGCACGTTTCTGGAACCATTGACGAATTGAATCAAATGACATCATGGGTGAGTCCAACTTCCACTGGTTCAGCACCGTTACTGACCTTTTCCTGCAAGCTCTTAGCACTTACCATGTGAGAAGCGCCTTCCTGCGCCAGAAAAAGCCAACTAATGTTTTGCAATCTGTAGATCAAATACCTTTATGATACAAGTCTCTTCTATCCCTGCCTTGACCCATTCCTCATTGTTACTATGTGCCTTTGGCCTAATCATGACTACGGTCGTCTTGCGAGAACAGCGGGGTCTTGTCGACACGAATGCCGCCACAGCAGTGAGCATAGTGACATCATTTACTTGGTGTTTGCGGTTAACGTCTGACAGGCTGTTTACCTGGATGATCGGAATACCACGAACTGTGGTTTCCAGCCAATTGCGATCGTTCATAGTCTTCCGAAGGCGTTATTCGTCTGGGCAATGCTGCTGTTCGCCATCCAGGGTTTTTGGATGACCTTTGCCGGTCTCCCCCCTCACCTGCTCGTTTCTACTCTCTTCCCTATAGGCGCAGTGCTTGTCGTTGTGTGTGCGTGCATATGGAAGGCCCTTCACCCACGCCAGAAGCCCTTCGAGGGCTCCATGTTATCGGTGTCTGTCCCCCCTATGATTCCCGCAGAAGACCAAAAAGAGCACACCACAGCCGAGCTAATGGTTTAGACGATATGCTATCTTATTGCGACATGACATTCCTCTGTTACGATGTATTGACACCTATAATAGGTAAGCCCGCTTGTACGAGACATAAACGGAAAATAGAAAACTGTTTTGATCTGAAACCACCTCAGCTGTATGCGAAGGGGCAATCATTACATACCCACAAGGTATTTCTTCACCTATTGCGTGTACCTGTTACTTCTACTTCATGCTGTGCTATCGGGCGAAGGACTACTTGAAACATATTTGACAGATGGCAAATGACGCAACCCTTGGAAATGACTCCACCTCAACTCCCACTGCGGGGAGCGTGGCACCGCACTTAGTCACGTGGAAAAATACGACAATTAGTGTAAACGTGTGCTGTGCACTTAGCGCGTCAGTGAAAATGATGCAGCGATCGCGGTGGTGCCAGAGGAGACGAGCGGTCGAGCCACGAGTGCCAGTGATAGTCGCTGGGCTGTTGTGATCATCGCAGCGTGCCTCTGTGCCGTGCCGTGGCGCGCCAGATCCTGGCAGCCAGCAGTGGGAGGAATGCTCTGCAGCCGATTCTTTGTTCCTTCCCACCCCCTTGTGGCAGCCGCGAGCCTGAGATCTTGGCATAACTCTTGACTCCTATCGATCGGGTTGTTAGCCTCCCAATTTGGACCCTCCTTGGTTGGAGTGAGTGTGCCACTCTTGGGGCCACTGATATCAGGACACGGATCATGTTCTACATCACGCATGCCAATCGCCAATCGCACAGACCGCTCTCTCTTGGCGGCCTTGTCTCTGCTCGGATGCTTTGCGTTGTCGCTGTATCGCATCGGAGGTTGTCCGGCTGAGTGCCATGTTACCCTTTCTCAGGATCCCATATCTGGCCTTGTTGTGACATTGTGTCACTCAGTGCATGAGGAATTCTGAACATCAGCACGGGTTCTCAACTCTCCATAAAAACATCTAGTGAGTTCCTAGGTTCTTGGGTTCTAGTTGGAAACCAAGAGAACGTCGAGCAACAATAAAAACCCCTGGGCCTTGGAAAACCAATTTGCTTAAGTACACTTGAAGTGCTGATAAATACTTGGATAAATACTGCTCTGTTATTTGTCTTGCTCTCTACCTTTGAGCACCCCGTCCCACCTCACCTGATTGTCCACCATAGGGGGCATCTAGCGGCTCTCTGCTGACCTGATATGTCTTAGTGGCGGGGCGGAAGCTCTGAAAGGATCGACGAAGACCGTGAAGATTCATGGCCATCTTGCTGTGGAAAGCGGTGCACGTTCCCAGCGGTTCTTTCCGCAGCTGGATAAATTTATAGGTAGTCAGGGAAATTATCTCAGTCGAGCAAGCTCTACTGCTAGTCAGTTGTCCGACCTTCGCAGTCCGACCTTCGCACGATCACTGGCAACCTGTACGGCTTCTAACTCAATTTGGAGACACATAGCCGCGGGGACCAACCAAACTCCTCCAGCTGTATCTGTATAACACTACACAGCAGGGTCCAGCTACGTGACCTATCACCCCGCCCCAAGGTTGAGTTCGCTCCGATGTGACGGCGTTCTCGAGAAGGGGACCGGTGGTGCTAAATGGCCGGTGTCTCGCGCAGCGACGCCTCGCGATTCACGCGCGTGTGCCTGCCGGACGTACGCGTACCGCTGAAAATGATTGAGCGCTTGCAGGAACTGCACGCCGACCTGTCGTGGATGGATCGGGACGTCACTGGACCATTCAAGGAAAGTGTACAATAAACTCACGGGAAACATGCGGAGTTGTGTGAACAGGTCAACTGTCAGGTCGCGCACGACTTCCTGCTGGTGGAATAGCCCGAAGCTTAGGGGGAGGAGGCCTCCGTTATGCGGTGGGATTAGGGAGAGAAGCTGCCGCGGAAAAACTGGAGGTCCTATCGACGCCAAATAGCAGGGCAGGGGATAACATACCTCCGTGACTTGATCGTATGTTTCAACTGCATCCACCATAGTTCGCATGATTAATTCCACCTCGGCATCTTGCATGTGCTTTACGTTCCGCAGTCGCCATAGTTGATGACTGACGTCAAACCCTCGGATTGCACTGCCCGCAAGACTGTGCTTGAAGTCCTGTTACACCCGAGGGTGAGCCCAAATCCACGGTTTGAAAAGCTTCAGTGACTATTACCTCTTGACACATACGATGCATCGCTGTTCGTCGCCAACCCTCGATCCGACTTGCGTTCGCTAGCACCTCCCGGGAACCAGCGGCGTCGTCGAGAAAGACGATGCCACTTCCTAAATGAGAAGTAACCCCCGGGCCTTCGGTGAACGAACCACCGGGAAAGCCGATCGTCGATGTTCCGAGTAGGTCCTCTTCGTAACGAGAGGCTAGCCGAACAAAACGCCATACGTATTCTACAAAGCGCGCTCGAACCAGTGTTTCGCCAAAGTGAAAGTTGATGGCAGTAATGATCTAGGACACGGAGAAGCGTCAAAAGTTATTAGGTATCAGCACGATTTCCTGTGTACTTACATCCTCGATGAATACATTATCGGCGCTGTCTGCTTTTGCGGTATAATCGCTTCTTGGCGCTTCCTTTTCTCGTCCAGAAATGCGACCAAGGTCATCTTCGCTGCCAATCGACGACTCAGCTTTGAGCGTTCCGGTGCGTGCAATCAGCGATGGCGGTCCTCCTTGAGTTCCAGATTGAGGGTGCGACGAGTGGATGTCCTTAGAAACGATCATGCGCCCGCCACCCACATCGCACAGGAGGTCCCAGGATCCCGATGATTCAAAAATCGGGTTCGTTACCCCCGCGATGTATGCCGGCCTAGGAACGGTGTCAACCCAAGCAAAATTAGTCATGAGCGGCCCGGGTGGCTGTGTCGAGCTCTTACACGGATTCCCATTCATCGCGATTTGTGAGGTTGGCATAAGGAAAGGCCCGCTCTATAAACCCCCGCAGTATGATACCGCAGCCAGATCCCAGCGCACATGCGGACAACACGTAACTGGATACCTGACCCGCAGGCCGATTGTGTCCGAGGAAGATGATGCGTTTGCCAGTCACGAGCGCGTTGAACATCAGGATGATAGGGTGGGTGAGACTCCCGTTAGAATGTAGGTGAGGGTGCAACGGTCCAGTGATGGTTGCGCTTGAGAAGGTCTGGATGAGTTGGATGAGGGAATACTATGGTGTCTGAATTAGATATAGCGGCAGAATTGTCGTCGGAGGACACGTACGTCGCCGACTTCCTGGGGGAATGTGTACAAAGGCATTTTTATCGGTAGCTGATGACCCTTGTAGTCAATTGTCGTATGGTAATAGTGAGTATCCTTCGTCACGAAGCGAGGTTCCGATGTCCCTGCGTTTAGTGGTGGGCGCTGTTGTTGGCCATGAGAAGAAGAACTCGACGAGGCATCTGTCGATCTTCTACCACTCTTAGGTGCCGTCGAGCTGCCGTGGCTCCCGTAGCTTGAGGCGACTCCGGGAGGGGCCGCGTGTTCAACCAGGCCACTTTCGTCGCCAACCCAGACCGCGCTTCCTCCTAAGGAGAACGTAGTCGAAGCTTCTGACGGGGAATGTGGTGCCCCGTTGTGATGAGAGATCGACGACGCCAGGATGCTCGTATCGGAGCTCGCACGCCCTCGCCCCTCCAGGCTGTCCTTGGTTCGCATGATAATCCCTTCGTCGAAGCTGTTATGCGACCCGACAGAGGTCGTCGGTCGATGATATCCCCTCCCTCCAGGTTGTTGAGATGTCTCTGCGGTACGCGAGGTAAACTTTTCTATGAAAACATCCTTGCGCTCAGAGTTGCGCATGATAAGCTTTTCGGAACGCGTCAGGATTGGCGCAGCGGACAGATCCATTGAGTTGATAGCATCGAACAGCCGTGCCAGACAATCTTGGGACGGTGATGAGAAATAGTCGTCAAGAGCCAGCAGAAGTACGGGCTAGCCGGAAATGCGTCAACTGGATATTGACTGATTAAGGAGGGGGTGCAAGAGGCGTACTTTGAATATCTGGATGAAGGGATGTGGTGTGCATATCGCCATGGCCTTTACGACAGCACCCCTAGGTATCGGATTAAGCTTCACTTGCGTAGATAACGAAATGTGATGGCTCACCTCCGTACGGTCTTATCGTGCTTGGTACGGACCAAGTTGAGTACGTAAAGCAGCTCTGACTTATTCCCCTTCCCCGCACTCCCTGGTATTTCCAAGGCCAGAACCGGCGCAATCGTGTTGAATGGCGTTTGGTTGAGAAAAAATATGGTCCAATCCTCGAGGTGCTTCTCAGCACCGTCGGGCAACATCAAGTTGGCCAGGAGCCTTGTGAGTTCCAGAGAGGTAAGATGTCGCTCGAAGACGGTGGTCGGTGGAAAACGTACCCCTCGTCCGTCCCTAACGGCTGTGGGAACTGGTATGTGAGTTGAGCACCACGGTCAATATCGAACTCTGCCAAGAGGACGAAGGAGCAGTGGTGGGTACTGGTAGCCATGTTGGCGCACGTAACGAAGTAGCGAGGTGAGTGTAGAGGAGCACGATCACCAGAGTATGGAGTATATTGAAACTATGACCCTTCAAGCTTCAAGCTTTAGGTATAGAGAGACCAAGACAGCGCTAACGCCTCTGCGTTCGCGAGCACTGTATTATCGAATTGCCTTACTTGGTATAGACCGTTCTCTGTCATCTACGATCCACGATTACATCACTGCCCTACTCAGAGTAACGAGGGCCGCCCTAATGTTAGAAACGCAACTCTCCAGCTGCGCACGCACTCGTTCTACCGAATCCGACAAGGAATGGTTAGCGCTGACTCACAAAAGGAAGTGTCCAAACCACGCGCGGGGCTCGGAGGAGGGAAGGACCCAGAGTGGGGAGCATGCGTACCAGGAAGACAGGGAAGGAGCAAACGAGACAAGAGGGACCTGCCTTGTTCTCTCTCTGCCTCTGCAACTGAATCCATCATGTTGGCCAATGACTCTCCCGCTCTCTCGTTCTCGACGACGAGCCGCGAAAATACCCAACTATTCATCATCGCAAGAATCTCGAGCTGCTTATCCTTTAGACCTACAACGGCATTATTAGTACTGCACTTCATGCGTACGGCAAGCAGGTATATGCGCATACAGTGCGCATATATGCGCTCAACTAACTTTGATAAAACTGCATATCTCGCATGGCCTCGTTATCAAAGGGCGTGACTATACAGGAGCTTCGATCGAAGGGAGCTGAGGCATCGCGCAGTATAGCAACGACGGTGCGTGTCCGAGGTTTGCTGCCATCTTCGGCACTTCCCACTGCTCCGGGGTCGGAAGACCTTAGGCCCGGAGATGAACGCATCCTGACAGAGTTGGCAGATTCTTCTCCAGGAGATGACGGGAGAGGTGATTGCAGGTCGGGAAGCATATATCCGATGCGCGAATAGGCGAAGATGTAGACCCGTTGAGTGAGGGACAGACATTCGCAGACGCGACGCAGTCTCGTGATTTTTAGTCCCGACCACGTGCGAAGGAACACAAACAGAAAAATACCATGTTCTACGTGTAGAGGACATTGTTGACCTGAAACTATCTACCGTGGCGCAGGCAGCCCTGAACTAACAGCACCTATCTCTGTCAGGCAAGTTAGCGGGTCGAGAGTTCCCTTGAACTCGGGAAGGAACCCCGCATCCGTGTAAGGGCACCGCACGCTGGGCGAACCCTTGTAGATCGGCGTGTAGCTCGCGGCGCAGATCTCAAACTCAGTGAACTCGTCGTATGAGATCTCTACAGCATCACGCGGATTGCGGTCGCTGGCAGCAATGCGTTGTCGAGCCTACTCTTAACTTAGCAATATCCCACAAGTTACAGTATTGTGGTGGCATCTTACCATAGAGACAATTTTGGGATCGGGATCGAGATCTAGCAACTTCCGTGCGAATTTGGCAGCACTCCCCGAATTCCCGGCTTTTGTGAAGACTTGAATAGCGCTGCGCATGGCAATGCGCAAATGCGGAGGCTGGAGTTGACAATGCGTGAAGTACGCTGCAAGCTCGAGGCCTCTCTTGATGTTGTCCGGCTCTTCTTGAGCAACACGGCGACGCTCGAGCTCAATCGAAACACCGAGCAAATACTCGCGAGCCGTGGTCACTGTTTCGCGCCACTACACCAAGGGACCCAAGTCAGAGAACTGACATGCAGAATGAGACGGCGCTCACCTCCTTGGCTTCTTCATCTGACGAAACAGCTACAAACAGTAGAGATTGCAGGACAGACCGGAATATCGCCTGCGCTTCGGGAAGCTTTGCACCCGACACGGCACGAAGTCCCTCTGACAACTCTGCGCGAATTTGGCGAAGGGCCTGCACCGACACCGGTAGTACTCGAGAAAGAGATGACTCCGCGGGGTCGCGACGGATATGCAGCTGCAGAGGAGGGAGTGACGCCAGTGGTGACAAATACGTGTGAGAGGACCGGAATGTGGAGACGAAAAACGGTTTAAGAATAGTAAAGTTGACGACCCCAAACTGGCGATTGAGCAGCTGCAAAACAAGGTGTCATCGCTTTGGCACTGTTTGAGGCAGTCAACGGCCAAACCAACCTGCATAGCCGTCTCGAAAGAGCCAGCGGAGACATGGTCCCCAGCAAATGGTGAATTTCGCGTCCAGATCTCGGTCTCGTCAATACCCGGCGCAGCGCCGGCTCCAAGTTCCTCTGCTTCCTCCTCGTCAACCTCCTCGGCTACCTCACCTTCGTTGCCCTTTCCATCCGCTCCTACGTCAAGATCCCACCCATCCTCGTCAGCAGTTAGATCTTGTTCCTCGTCCTTGGCCCAGTCATCGAGAGCCACGGATGTTACAGCGGCGTCGCCGTTATGGGGTTCAACGCCAGTCTCCAAGTTTCCATCAGCGAGAGCGCGGTCAAAGAAACTCTCGCCGCCCGGGACAGTTGGCCACACAAGGTTGGCGGTCGGAGTAACAATAGGTGGGATCTTCAGGCTTGCCCGGCCGAAATCCGGAATGTCGTCAATATCACCTTCAGTCAGGCCAGCACTCTCTAGGATTTCGAGGGCGATATCCTCGAGACCATTTGTCTTTGCGGTCAAATAAGCTAGCGGGTCTGGGGTGGTGTGTCGGTACCGAGTGTGACTGTCAACGTTAAAAACACATACGTAGGCCAACCTCCCGTAGAAC
Source organism: Lactarius pseudohatsudake (assembly GCA_021525015.1). Lineage (NCBI taxonomy): Eukaryota > Fungi > Basidiomycota > Agaricomycetes > Russulales > Russulaceae > Lactarius > Lactarius pseudohatsudake. The sequence goes on along the minus strand of JAKELH010000005.1, from coordinate 319,310 downwards.
GGCGATACGACCCTGTATGTCACCCGCATACAGTGCGTTGTGGAAACGAGACATTGGGTCGCCACGAGCCTCCGCAATCTTCTGCATCTTTTGGAGCTTGTCGGTGCTCCCTGTTGCAAGGTATAAGAACGAGAGGCGATCAAAGTTTTTGGTTTGTTGATAGGCCTTCTCGACAATCTGACACGATGATCAGAATCTCCTTTGACGTGACAGACAAGGGTACATGCCTTATGGTTGCCTTGTTTGAGAGCTTGTTGGGCCAGACGGTTCCAACATTCGGGACGATCGATCGTTTTGGCAGTCTCGAGTGCGACATCGAGATTACCACACTCAATAGCCAGATCAAAGCGCGTGTTCTTATCTTCGACGAAGTGAAGCGCGATCTATCGTCGAGTCGTTTGATGGTCGTACCATGAGCACTTCAGTGGCACGTACCTCTGGAAACCCTTTCTGCTGCAGATATGCAATGATACTTTGACCCAGCAAATTAGAGGTGCGGATGAGGTACAAGACCTCATCGTAACTGTTACGGATTAGTGCAAGCTTGAATCGGTATTCTGTGGGGTCAATGGTTATAGTGCGTGGTCGGGCGGAACGGTCCAGACAGTGCACAATCTTGCCCTTGATGCGAGTCAAATAGACTGGGTTGTCAAGGGTGCAAATGACCCCGTGGTCACTGTAGTTGAGAGGATGAGCAACGGGATCACAAAACAGCGGTTGAAGACGGACCCCTGAGGAAGACAGTATTTGACGTGATTCAGGGTAGAGTAAACAAAAACGCCCGCGTCGTCCCACGCGCCCGACTTGATCCGAATAGTCTCATGGATGAGTGTACTCTGGGTGAAGGTCTTGTTGGCGATTGTTATGGCTGTATGTGGGGTGGAAGTAAGACTTTATTCTATACCAAGAATCGGGAAAGGTACTCACTGTGTTTACTCAGAAGGGCAACTTGGGATCCGTCTTGGTTCCATACGATGTACTTGACCGGAGGAGTGTTGAGCTCAGAAATGGTTTTTTGTTGCTGGATGTCGTAGAGCACAACAGAGCTCGTGGAACTGAGAATGAGGCTAGCCGTTCCACCAAAGAATATCTCATTCGTCTGAACAGGGGGTTTGATACTCTTGACGGTAGCCCCGGTCAAATCGCAGACCTCGATAAGCTGCACGGGGATCGTTAGAACGGATAACCCTGGGGCACATCGTGACGCACCTGCGTGGTCTTGTTCAGAACAGCAAACCTGTTACGGGCAACAAATATTGCACTCTGCCCAGGGCCGCGTTTTCCATCGAGTGACGAGTCTTTTAGCTCTCCGGAAATATCCTTAGGGAGATTGGTTAGCTCGTACAGCCCGTTGTCAGACGAGATGGTCAACAAGACAGCGCGTTCCGCTGGGTTGTAACTGAGCGTCCTGGGAGGGACATACGGACTACCGAACTTGCGCACGCTGAGAAGTCCGATATCCGAACCTGTGTTGATGTCGTATGATCGAACGTATTTGTCCCGGACGTAGTACACGGTGTCCCCATGAAGAGCAAACGCGGGGCGCTCGCGTTCCAACTTGAAGACAATAAGACCATTGTCGTGACCTGTTCATAGCGTGGGCATCAACGAGCGAGTAGAGCCGCAAGGTAGGCACGCACCCGCAGCGAAGAGGTTAAGTTCTGGATGCGAAGCCAAGACCCAGAAGCGGTCGTGCTCTCTGCGGAAAGTCTGTACAGCAGATCGTTTGGCCAGGTCCCAGACCCGAACGGTTTTGTCCTCTCCACATGATACGATAAGCTCGTGCTTGGGGTGGAAGACGGCGCTGGAGACGTTATTGAAATGGCCACGGCAAGCATCGACCTCCCACGCCTTCAAATCACTCATCCTCCATAGCTTTATCTGCCGGTCGTCGGCGGCAGAGATGATGAGCGGAAGTGTGGGGTGGAAGGTAGCATAATTGACGCCACGGTCGTGACCCTCCAGGACATACTTTACCGTGGAGAAGTTGTCAAATGTATCGAACGTGCCCGGAGCTGAGTTTGGCGTATTCTTGCGCAGGCCAGAGACGTCCCATACCCTGACGGTCTGATCCATAGACGCGGAGACTACGAGATCATCCTTGGGATGGAAAAGGGCGGACATGACATAGTGGGAGTGGCCAGTGAGGATGGCTATGCAGTTCCGGGAGGTGCTATTCCATATACGAATGGTCTGATCGTCTGAGCAGGATATCTGTAGGGCACGAAGTGGATTGATTGCAAGTGGGAAGGGGATGATGATAATACATACGATCCAAGGCATCTCGTGGTGAAACTGGACGGTGCGCACGTAGTCCAGATGCCCATGTAGGGTAAAGAGGCATTTCCTATTTTGCGGCCGGAGGTCTAAGATACGTAAATATAGGGAGTGGTCCAGATTACAGGCGTATTGACTCACCCCAGACCTTTATCTTATAGTCGTCGCCTCCGGTCACCAACAACGGTCTACTGGGGTGGATGGCGACCGCGCGAACCGGTCCTTCACAAGGATAAGTGCCAAGTTGGTGTAGAATGTTGCGGGAAGTTACCTTCGTGTTCCTCAAACCGATCTACTAAGACGCCCATACGGTAGTTCCAGAGCTGCACGCTTCCATTGTGCAGCGAGGCGGCGAGCAACGGCTGTGTCGGGTGAAAAGCGAGGCCTGAGGACAACTTGTGAGGATCTGCGAGTTTTTTGCAATGCGGCCTGCGTACCCTTCACACGATTGCTCTTGGATTCGAACTTCGTAAGCATTACAGACATGGTGGATTGCGAGGAATTATCAAAGTGTCGTCACAGGGGAGAAAATTGAGCAAGTGAGCTGGCGATGTTCTGAGTCCAAAACACGGAAAACGATTTAAAAAAAGTAGTCTGACGCACGCGGATTGCCTTGCTCTGGTGTTTTTGAGTACAGTATCAAAGTCGAAATACGCTCTCGAGAATCGTCGCGCGTCTCGTTCGTCGTGGCCGATTACCAAAATAGGAATCTGCCTCCAACTCAAACTCACCACCAGCCAAATCTTATTACTCGAGCTCGAGGGGCGCTGGCGCATGGGGGTTTTGGGTCTCACACCGTTCTTGCAGAAAGCCTGGTGCGTCTTTCTTCGCTGGCTCTTCTCGTGTCTCACACTCGAGCAGTCCACATGTAATCACGCAGCTGCCCAACCGCTTCAAATCCCTTTCCAACAAGACAGTAGTAATGTGACTGCGACTGCCGTCTTCTCCGTTCGCCCTGCCTAATCCTGTGCTTTTTAGTGATGGGACTCTCGTCACGCAACGCTTCCACTTCGCGCCTATGCCCCACGAGTATAGGCATATATTGGGGTGGTACCGCCTTATTCAAGAATTCAGGGAACACGGAATCCGAGCTATATGCGTGTTCGACGGTGAAGAACGGACCACTGCAAAGAGCTCTGAGGTAAGCATGGTCGCCTCCCCTGCATTAATTGTTTTTTGTGTGATTGACGCGACACAGCAAAGCCGGCGGCGAAACATAAGGCGTACAGACGCCTTCCGTGGAGAGATAGAATTGGACAGATTAAGGCGGCTGCTAGACATGACAAAGGACTTGAATGCTTTGCGCCTACTTGATAAAGACGAACGCCTGCACATCGTGACGTCCCTAAGGGAACATATGTCTAATTTTGAAGGCGATCTCGTGTTCAAGCCCCTGGATCTCGCGAGTCAGCCATCACCCATAAGTCAGTCTTCTCGGAGCAACCTCTTGGATGCAGACCCTGCACTATCTCCTGGCGAATTTTCCCATTTGGAGGATGCAGATTTAGAAGATCTGTTTCATGAAAATTGCCTTTCCGTCAATACCATCGCAGTCGCGCCTCAAGATATTGATATGATGTATGTCCCCCCCGTGATTTACTCGCACAGAAATTAAGACCGTATCCTAGGTTCGCGAACCATTGCAGCGCTGGGACCGAAGAACTGGACTTTCATCATATTGGACAACTTCCTCCGTCGTTTGGCGTGATCGATCAAAGCGAGGGCAGATACGATCTCGGCGACCGTCTCTTTTTCCCAGATATAGAACTCCCAGAAGCCTATCAAGAGGGTGAAAAGTGGCAGGGTCTGGCTTCATCTCTGACTGATCTCTACATGGACTACCGTCGCGGTATGGCAAAAGTAGAGGTGATACCATCAGCTGTCACCTCAGCCACACCCCCAGTGGTCGATTCCCAGGAACTGGTAGAGCCCGCTGATGTTCAGACCTGAACCGACCGCTATCTCGTCTCTAGTCCACGGCACTTCGCGCGCCTCTTTGGGACCCGTGGACCTGACCGATACTCAAGTCGCCCATACCGCCATGTCCAAGACCCAGTACCAGCTGATCGTAGAAGAAGGTAAACTCTGGGAGAAGCTCACAGATCCTGAGGGGGCGTCCGACCACGAGGAATCGCCAACTGAAACTATCCTTGCGTCCCTCCGAGAGAAGAGTTGCTTTATGGTCGAGTCCCTCCTTCGCCGTAGCAGTCCCCCGACGGAGATTACGTATGAGGAGAGTAAGAGTGTCTTGCACGCGATGGGCGTGCCATGTATCGACACCACAGGCCCTTACGAAGCGGAGGCCCTCGCCTCCTCCCTAGTCCTGAACGGCTCTGCAGACTATGTTGCCAGCGAAGACACCGTATGTTGGGGGACTCGGACACCTTTCTGTTATCTTTCGCTCACCAAGCCTTGCTCTCTAGGACGTGCTGGTCTATGGGGCACCTCTTCTCCGCAATATCACAAGCAAAGAAAAACCCCTCTTGCTCATTTCAGGCTCAGAGGTGCGGTCTGCGCTCCGTCTCGACGCCCCGACCTTCGTTGACTTTGCCCTCCTGCTCGGGACGGATTTCGCGCCACGTATTCGGAACATTGGCCCACACCGAGCGCTACAATTTATCCGCGAGTACGGCACGATAGAGCGCATCCTCAGAGAAGAGAAGCGGTACGTCCCACGTGCACGTGTTCCGCTTCGCCCATACCTCCGCGCTGTACGGGACGCGCGCGATGTGTTCGTAAACCTTCCTCCTGTACCTGCATCACAGATGCTAGAGCCAAAGGAATACCGCGAAGGGGAAGTAGCCGCGTTACTAGAATTCCATCGTCTACAGCGCTTTCTAGAACCGGATACACTTCTTGGCTCTCTGGAGGGCAACTACTTCAATGACAACCCTACAGTTACAATCTAATTTTGCTTGATATGGAGTGCAATTGAAATTCACAAAGTACTTCATACACGTAGCATAAGCATGCTACTGGCGTGTTGCTCATGACAGGTCAATGGGTGGCTGCAGGCAAATACAGTAGGGCGTTCACAGGTCGTGATGAGATGATCGTCAAAACAAAAAACAAAAATTTCTACGTGTGATCACAATTCGCTCTTGAGAATGATGCTATAACACCGTTCACAGAATGGTTTGTTCTCCCGCAAGAAGAATGACGGGTTGTCGAACGGTTTATCACAGCCCTACATACCAGGAGTGAGTTGGTAAGAAACGAGCGCCAAAGGCGGAAACATACGGTACAGCAAAAGCACTCCCAGTGATATTTCCCACCGATAGCCTCCACGGCCTGCATGCCGTCCCGGATGCCGTTCTTGCATTTTTTGCATTTCGGGGAGCGGAGTCTTACGTGACACGCCTCGCAATATGGGTATCCCTTGTACACGGTAAAGCCGACATCGTCGTTCTCAAACTCGCCATCACCCTTGAACGTGATGCCTCTCGCACCCTGAGCGTTTTGACGATCAATGCTTGGCGCCAAGAATGGGTCGCCGCACTCAGAGCAGAAGAAGTGTTGCTCGTGATACGTGCGCTTTCCAAGCTCCGGGTCATCAAGGGTAATGAAGCGTTCATCTACAATCGCCGTCTTGCAGTGATAGCACCTTGGCGCGAAACGCTAAATCACCGCTCAACGGTAAGCGCCGAGTGGTCGTAAAGAAAAAATAATTGTACCTCGTGGTAATCAAAATGGCAATAAGGTTTACCGTCGCGCTCGTAGGAGCTGACATATTCGAGCAGGTCGTCACAGTCAGAGCACCGGAAGCAACCTGGGTGCCACCGAACACCCATCGCACTGACAATGCGCCCAACAATTGGACCGCCACAACCGCCACATGCTAAGCCACCACCACGACGAGCCGATGATGCAGGTGGGAAAACTCGCCCGCCACCAGTGGCGGGCATCGGGATATTGTTCGAGTGCTCGTGGTCGCGACGTACAGCCTCTGACGGAAACGTGTCGTCATCCGTGTCTAACGACGCAGTAGGATCGGAAAAGGTGATTTGTGGGAGCTCGGGCTCGGAAACAAAAATCGAGGCATTTCCACCGTCTTCGTCGGGATTCCCATCACTGCACCCAGGCGCTGATACCGTTACTTGTGGTTCAGTCGGCGGTGGCTTTCCAGAGACAAATCTCTGGGAAAAGGCCGACGGAGGAGGGCGAGATACCACTGGTTGCTGAACACGAGGACGCTCTACCGGTGGCTGGCGGGCGTTTGCGGGAGTGACAGAGCGACTGCGAGACCGTTGATGGTTCGCAGCTGATGGTACCTGAGGAAGATTGACAGTTGTTTTCTCCGGTGACGATGGAACAGACACGGCGCTGCGATGTGAGGGTGTGGGCAGATCGCGAGTATAAACTTTATGGGCGCTCGATGGCATGGACCGGGTTTTCATTGGAGGGAGAGTCCGTGTGGAAATGCCGGAAGGAGAAGGAGAGCGCCGGAGAGAGGGTGGTGGCGCATCATCTAAGTTGACATATTCTCGTCTTGGCTTGCGTGTGTGGCTGGCAGTGGACCGTTCTCCATTACCGGAGATAGGTGCACGAGGAAGAGAAGGGAGCGATGTCGGCCATCCTGTAGGCGAGGAAGGTTGTGAAGCGGCGAGTCCGGAGGAGCCTGCTCCAAGGGGAATTGTAGGGGCCGAACGCATTGTCACTGACTGAGTCGAACGATGGCTTAACTGGACAGGGGAGCTCTGTGGTGGGGGATCCGGAAGTGTCGACGAGCGACCAACGCGACCACGAAGAGGTTCTTCATCCCTGCCAATCGATGCTGGCACCCGAGTATGTCTGGCATGATTGTGGTTAATGACAGATCGGGATTTGGGAGGTAAATCTCTTATTCCGTACTGTGGACTTGGTGTCCCGCGGTCCAGTTGATGCGCCTTTGCCATTTTGGGATGGTTTCCCATCATCGTCCGATGAGGCAGGAGAAATCGGACGAGAAGGCAAGGTACTCTTTGTTGGCGAGACAGGCCGAGGGGCCGACGACCCTACAGTGGTGTAGGGTCGGGACGGGCCGCTGGGAGCGTATTTGACAGGAGATGGTGGTCGGGTGCTCGCTCTCACGGGAGAGGAGGAAGGATTAGGGAGTGCTCGAGAACGTTCACCAAAAATGCCAACCGTGGGCGGAATGACGGGGGGTTTTCCAATGGAACCGTCGAGCGGAGAGGGTGGTAAAGGTCGCCCGCTAGTGAAGCTTTTGGTACGATCGCGCTGTTGGTTGTCCTCTGCCAAAGTGGCTGAGTTTGGGGCCGAGTGGGTCGAGTTGACAGCCTCCTGTGAGCTAGATGCACTGGCAGCACGATCAGAAGGCTCAGGAAGGGTGCGTTTCCAGTAGGGAACAAATCTGGTCGGGAGAGATGAGGAATCTGCAGGGAATGGCACAGACACCCCGAAAGAAGCGGAGGACGCTTTCATGCCATCCTTGACCGGGCTAGAGCTCCGGGTAGCATCTATGAAACTACCTGGGGTAGAACGGGGAAGGGGGAGGGGGCGCCTACTGCTTGTAGGCGAGGTAGGAGAAGCAGAGGGAAGAGAAGGCAGTGTTGGGACAGTAATGGCTGCACCAGGAAGTAATGTAGGTGCTTGCGACGAGTGACTATGGGACTGGGGCGGGATGGGTACTGGGGTAGGTCCAGGTGTAGGTAGGGGGGGACGAAATGGAGGCGAAGTGAACTGTGATGGGGGAGCACCAGGAGTGGGCAATGGCCTCCGAGAGAGGCCATTATAAACAGGGCTTGTAGGTGGGGAAGTATAGCCTACATGAGGAACGTCTGGTAATTGTTGAGGATATTGAGGACTCGGCGCTGAAATTGGGCTGTGACTGGGAGCTACTCGGGATGAAATGTGATCGACGTTGTGTGAGTGGGCAAGACAATGTAAAGGTATCGGGGAAACGGGCGTTGGAAGTGGCTGGGCTGCTGGCGGAAGCTGATAAGTAGTCTGGCGAAGTTGACTGGGCTGATGCTGCGAAGGTCGAAGCTGTTGTGGGTAATCGCTGTAAGGGGATCGTGACCGGTCAACGCTGCTCGGGTAATCGTGGACTTGGGGTTGTTGGTAGAATGCGTATTGATTGGACATGATTGTCTGGAGAGTATTAGTTGTCAGAGTGTCCAATGAGTTGATCCCGAGGAACAGGAACGCTTTCTTACCTGACCATCCACCCCCGCACTCACTCAGACAGTTGGCAACGCAACCGCGACAGCCAGAAGATATCACTCATCACGTAATCATTCCCCTCCATCCTCCGCGATAACTCGATGTCCGCTAGCAAACCTAACTTGGACGGCCTATTGATCTTTGAACAACCGTTTGCTAGGGTTAGCTGCATATTCTCTGTCTTTCGAGGGTTCATGTCTTCCCTTAGGTTCCGTACGAGAACTACCGTAAAGTATTTCGCACCGCTCAGAAGAACATCGAGCGTGAACTCGGAGCCATACAGACAGCCTCTAACGACCTGGCAAAAAATGCTCAGTCTTTCTGTCAAGAAGACCCTCAGGGTGTTATCAGGTCCCTCGAGAACATGATAGACAGAGTCGAAGGTCTCAAACGAAAGGTCTATATCCCCCCCTTCATTGAGGAGCTTGCTCGCTCACTCCCCAATTTGAAATTAGCTGTCCGATCTGCAAACGACTGCAGGTTCACCTACCTTGGATGTCATGCGTGAGAGATGCAAACACCTCGCAACAATCGAGGGTATCCAGAATTCTAAGGATTCTGAATATGCACGATGGGTCGACATTCGCTTAGACAGGTGGATAGTAGACTGGGTCCTCCGGCACGGTCGGGTGCAGACTGCCAGGCATATTGCCCAAGAGAAGGGAATCGAGGCGAGTCCCAAACCCCTTGTTACTCCCTTCCTCGCTGAATTGTATTGCACGGTGTCGCTAGGCTCTGGTCGATATTGATTTGTTTATGGACATTCGTCGGATAGAGGAGGCCCTCGGCAAGCATAGCTGCTCAGAAGCACTTTTATGGTGTGGTGAAAACAAGAATGCCCTTCGCAAGTTCAAGGTATCTCTCTTCCATTGCCCTACTTCCCTGCCTCTGACCTCCGCGTTAGAGCACGCTTGAGTTTGACTTGCGTCTTCAAGAATACATCGAACTTGCTCGCGATCGACGAACCACAGACGCCATTGCCTATTCGCGGAAGCACTTGATACCGTGGCAGGAAAGCCACTTGATGCAAATTCAACAGGCCTCTGCATTGCTCGCATTCCCACCTACAACAACGTGCAACCCATACAAAGTAAGTGCTCTCCAATAAACACAGGTATCATTGGGTTTTAAATCGTCATATAGCGCCTGTATGACCCCAATCGTTGGTCAAACCTAATACAGTCCTTCCGTCTCGCCATCTTCAGTCTCAATACCCTACCCTCTGAACCCTTACTACATCTCGCTCTCTATGGTGGCTTATCGTCACTAAAGCTTCCGACGTGTTACGACCAGGACATGAGAAACCACGACTGCCCAGTCTGCGATCCCTGGCTCGGTAAACTTGCAGAAGAGGTGCCATTCAGCCATCACGTTAATTCGACCATCGTCTGCCGCTTGAGTGGTACAATAATGGACGAAGATAATCCCCCAATGGCGTTTCCTAACGGCTATGTCTACTCTAGAGAGGTGAGTTCTCTATATTTATCGCTTCCCGCGCTGAGCGCATCTTCCTCTTCCCCCTTCCGTGTTTCACCTGCGATATCTTTTTCTCACCTCTAAACCCGATCAGGCTCTGGAAGATATGTCTGCCCAAAACGACGGAAAGGTCAGATGTCCCCGCACTCACGAGGAGTGTGACGTCTCGAAGTTAAAGAAGGTGTTCATATCATGATTTTTGGGTTTCTTGTAAGCTCTTGTATCCCCGCGCACGACGTTGTATTATAGCATGCCTTTCTCATCATCACCACTCTCGTGGAACGGTCACATCGCCTTTCCGAAAACCTCGGGGGATTGCACCAGCAGACTGGCCATTGCACCCATCTTTGTCGCTCCCGAAGCGGTAAAGTTACGAGAATCAACTGTCCTTGGATGGCGATCGGCTTCCAGATCGCTTTGCTTGCAGCCCCAACGTCTTTTTTTTTTCATCTACGGTGTTTCGATGCCATGCACTCATCAGATCAGAGACACCTCTTAATAAATGCCGTGCGCAGACACCAAGACTACTCAGAAAAAAAATTCATTATTACACGGTGTAAAGTCTGCGGACAGCTAACAAGGACGTTTTCACTATCCTTGGCCACTTGCCTGAATTCAAGACGAGATACTTGAAGCGCGGTAACTAGGCCACTTCTGTGGGAGGAACGAACATGCACCGAAATGAACTCAGGAACTGGCCGACACTCACGGGCCTCATCTGCCTTAGGACAAGCAACAGACCAGTTCTGCGACTGCTCTTCTACAAGACGTTTTCCATGACTCGTTGCTTAGTCTTGCTCCGGTTGCCCCATGACATTCATTTGGGACTAGCTGCGCTAATTCGATTGGTGTGCGGAGGTAAGAAAATCGAAGACGGACGCACGGTTCTCACGACTATCTATCATTAAGATGGATGGCTTATCGTTTGACCTACCAGTAGTAGATGTACATTGTACACCCAAGCTTGGCGACATTCATTCCAGACGGCTTGTCCATCAACTCGAGAATGAGAGTCGTGACATCGATGGAAGTCTCTTGCTCTAACAACCAGAGAGAATGAAAATTTTGCGTTACCACCGATGGAATCACCCTTCTCTTTCTGAAGCTGGCGTTAAGAAGGAGAATGGTGAAACTACTAGGCATTTCAAGTCTCGACGACTTCCAAACTTGCCGCATCCTCGTTGTAAGGCTCATGTGTGGGTTGCCGACTTGAATATAGACACTGCCGTGAGGCGTTTGTTTTTCCTTGCGCGAGTATGTTAGGCAGCATGGACACCTTGACCCGAGAACGAAGCCCTCACGGACTTTCAGTGATACGACTCCCACAAAGGAATAAATTCATCGAAAATTTTAAATTGAAGGCCCGTGCCCGTCGAGAAGCCATTAAGAAGGGTGGGTAGTTGCGGCGCCTCGGCCCTGAGCGGCCTGAGCGCGTAAGCCACCAACACTATTCCCATTCCCCCCAACTTTCACGTCTGACTCACTCAGGGAGGAACGAAACACGAGGGCCATACGAAGACTCATTTACCTAGTGAGGGATCAATCCCTGGCCGAGTAATGCCGCGGCGACCAGCGTGTTCACTCGGGTGCAGTGCTGGTCAACTGGCAGCAATACACCGCGACAAATAGTTGGGTACGTGGTACCCAAGGATGACTCGATAACTGGACGTGAGGATTCCAAGTCGAGACGTACGCGTGTTCTTGCTGTGCCGGCGCGCTGCACCGCATTGCCAGAGTCGGTCATTGGCCACTGGCACCCATCACGACAGATGCAGCCGAAATTAGATTCACCAACTTGAGACGGGGAGGTACGGGCCGGAATATATTGCACCCTGGAAAGGTAAACGGTGAGACACGAAGCAGTGCCAGTGATAGTGTATTATATCCAACTGGCAGTCACCACTCTCAACTCCCACTCGAGCTCTTCAATTGGCAACCATGGACCGCCGGAGCATACCCCATATCCATCCTCCGTTCCTAGCGCTGTTCTAGTCATCTTCTGTCATCGCCTCCTTAGTTAAACGCTCACTTGCGGCGTCTCTATGACCCAAATTACTATGTGACAACGCTCAGGTTCATTGGCACGCCCTGCCCGCGGTTTTGGCCCACGTGTCTGGACGACACAGGCTTACTCTCCGTCTCTCCACTCAAATGTTTCAGACTCAGCGCCAACTTGGCGGTGTTTGTTGCACTGCGATCAAGATGACATACCGTGGGGGCCAGGGTTCACCGTTGACTCTTTGGACTCATATCATTTTACTTGTTTCTTCCGTAGTTTTGACGGATTGACAGTGTTTCCTTCTTCGTCGCTGATTGTTCCTCCACTCCGTTCCGCCTTGCCGCTCGCCAATATAATATAATGGAACTGCGATCCGTGTTCCTTGCTCTAACCAACTTCTCCCGTTTCCAGTTGTATTGGTGATACCTCCAGCAAATCCCCACAGAAGCCCGTATCACGTTCCGTACATCGAGCATCACCCTGCCTGAACATGTCGCAACCGCAATCCATGTACTTTGTCCCCCAGGTAACTGGCGCAGAGAGCATGCTCCATCATGGCTATATAGGACTCACGTTTGGAACGTATTCGGAGACATTCTTTGCTTCAGTTCTCAAGGTGTCTCCTCGATCCATCCAAGTAGGCTTCTCGGCGCCCGGATGGCCAACGTCGTTCTTCATCGCGCCCATCACCTCGTTAGCCATCACCGCCAATGCGATGTCCTCGCGGGGATTTCTCATCATGGTTCTTGATTATAAGGCCGAGTTAACGAGAGGAACCATCATCCCACAAGGGCTATGGCTCCCACAGACCCCGCGCGACATGCGCAAATACGTGACGGACGCCGTCCTCCAACTACCGATTTTCCTCCGCCAGGACGACGGGTCAATCGGGATGTCGCTGTCGGATGTAGTCCTTGGAAACTTCAGAAGACTTGTTGACTCTGTGCAGCAAGTGAACGTGGGTGGCAGGACCTCCGTCCATATCCGGATCAATGTGAGTTGCGTGCCCGCCGCGTGTTTCTCATTCTGTTTATCTCCGCACCCCCAGTGGCCTGGCTATCACGAGTGGAAGCGCCAATTCCAGACACGAGACGAGACTCCGAACCGTAACCCGATAACCTTTGAGAAATTCGTGAGGCATATTGGTCGCTCCGTCGATAAGTTCATGAGTGTGAGTGCCGTTTTTTTGGCTCTCTTTTTTGAGAACCGGGTCATTGACCATGGTTTAGGAAGCTGTTTCCGAAGTACATCAGGGCGACCCTCGCTGGCGCATCGGGTTCAACGGTATCACCCGCAATGATGTCATCTTGGTCGGCGTCGTACACGTGTCGTCGGGCAGTTGGATGCCCATCATTCAGCTCAATCGTCACCTGGCCTGAGTGGGTGTCTGTCTGTGTTTCATAGGTGTATATTTTACAGTAACCAATCACCTCTTTCCTCCACGATCTGATGTTTCGTGTTTATCATATGTAGATACACAGCTATTTATTCAACTTACTGTAATGTGGGAATATAGAGCTCCGTATTAGACCTATGCCCGTTCTTGTTCCCAGAGGCTGTGGAACTGTGGCCCGACGATTTAACTTTAACTACATCGGTACATGCAGTCGCGTTTTCGTACACCACCCGGTTCCAACGGTGAAGGCGCTGGCTTGGCGTCATCGGCGTTAGCAGAAGAGGTAACACTCTGGGGATCTCCGATTTGACGCCATGATCGCGTTGTTCGGTTCGTCGAACAGTCGAACATATCTTCCGGGTCACTGGTAGACGTGCATTTCCCTGTATTCAGTTACTACGCAGTGGCGCTTGTCTGCAATAGTTCAAGCCCATCGTCAAAAACATATGCGATTCTATCTTTTTTCGGACAGCGCTGGACTTGGACCGCGTGGTACTGTCATGCTGAGACCTCAGCCAGCCGCAAATTGGCCATGGGGATCATTTGCTGTAAGATAGCCGGAACTCGGGTCCATCGCTGGTTCCTTGTTCCTTGGGCGCAAAAGTAAGCCCTTGTTTGCGAATTTTATTCTGACCATTTGGTCAAAAAAAAGCCCGCACTGCGGCTGCGTAGCGCACAATACAGTACGTGATTTTCTCACGGACCGGTTACGCTAGCGGTTAGCGGTGTTTCAACGGAGTGATGCTCAGGGGTTTCGGTCGAACACGCCTGCGCACTATCGCCCATCTCCCAACCTCATCGGCATTATGAAAGCGGATGGTTTTGGATGACTATGGGGCGACCAGCAGGCTACATAAGCATAAGTCGGGAATGCAAGGCCGGCCGAATGTTTGAGGAGGGATAGTGACTTCACGCTCCGCTCTAACGTACAGGCAGTTCAATTGACTGTTTATTGTGCAGATCTGGGTTAGTTTCGCTTAAACGAGACGCCAAGCAGTCGGGACCTAGAATCCATGTAAATAGAGAGACCTGTTCTAGGTCCCCCTCATGCTACTAACCCCCATCTCAGATTTATATCCGCCCCCTGTGCAATGCCATTGGTAGAATGGAGGCTAGTAACCATCACATGGCTCATCGCAACTTCGTCTAGTACGCCAGCAAGAGTCCGTTCAACGAACGCTTTAAGGAGTCGTCGTCGTCGTCTTCGTCATCTATCCGATCCAGACCACCAATAAAAATCGCTAATCACTTTCATTGGCTCCTCACAATTTTGGGGGGCTGGACCATTGATCAGGGGAAAGTCCGGCCAATGACTACCCAACATGGGGGTCGTGTGCTCGTCCTACCTGTCCGGGACGTCCATACCCAACATATTTGTCCGCCTGCACGCTTTACCGGCGCTCCATATTTCCTAATTTTATAAAACCCTAAACTACGCCTGGACTGGACTGGACTTATCTCCGTGTCGCGGGCGTTCCCGCCCGGGTAAGCTACTTGCGCAAGCAGGGCTGGGCTGCACCTATTCCCAAGTTTGTGCTCCACTGGCCAAACCCTCCAGCCGAGTTTTCATCCTAATTCTAGCGTTTCTCGCTTCATAATCCCCATTCGCCTCTGACATCGTCGACTGCGACACTCTCTCCTTCTTACACCCTCCCTCCACTCCCTCCTTTGCCGGAAGACATATCTGTGCTTTCCACGATCCACGATGGCGCGACGATCAACCTACCAAATCCGCTCACCACCCAAGGAAGTGTTTCCAGAATCGACGCTCAGCCCCGGTGGCCTGCAGCTCACGACTTTATTTTGGGATACGGGAATCTTATTTCATCAGGGCTCTCATGCGGGTGCCAGAGTTGGCAATAATTTCGAAGTATTCGGCTGTATTACGACGCGTGAGCCCCCGACCCCTGTCTCCCACCTTTATGTTAATCTGACCTACGATAACTGAATCAGATGTCAGTGCTAAATGCAATGCGGTAAGTGCTTGATTCACGGTCCCAGCAGCGCCGAGATCACTTGGTTTGAGGGGGAGAATTGTGTCCTGATTTTTGTGCCTAATTTACAGCCCCCCCATCCATCATTCTGGCGACGTATCCCCTCTCCAGGAAGTTCTTTCTCACTCACAAGCCCCATTACCCCTTTCACATCGACGGCCTACCAAGGTGGGGTCCATCGACGGCATCATCCTTTCCCTCGGAACCATTCACCTCATCCCCAACTTCCTCCTCACACGACGACCGGGGCACCACACGAGCAGTTCTCACAACAAGGACGTGCTACGACTCATTTACCAATCAAACACGATGATGACCAACGGGCGTCTTCTGACGGTGCAGTGCACCACGCATCCGAGGCCGGTCTAGGGCCAGTCCAGAACGGTACGGCACCTGGATCGCCTATTGACAAAGAGGCGGGGTATTGCCGCGGCACCGGGTACCCCAATGTCTCGATGGGCAACTCCGCACCCCAGGGCCATAATCGCAACCCACTGTTCCAGAATGCCACGGGGCACGATAGGACGGGTGTGGGTGGGGTGCGCAACGGCAACATCGATATGAACAACAGGCATGCCCCCCCAGCAGGGCACCCGATCGTCCAACCGACCTGACAATCTGTATGCAAAGAAAGGTCGTTCGTTGAGACGACTCACACGCTCACGAGAGTCAAGCTTAGGGTCAGTCAGTCCTTCAGTCACAGTGGCATCAATGTTGGGGTCCATGGACAGACAAATGACGTTGGCGATCGTTCTAGGAGTGTATGACATGGTCCAACCGGTATCATTTCGAGCACACAGTTACGAGCACACAGGAGCGGTTCGTTTCGCGCGGGATGTAATGTAATATTCATCTTTCGGGAATAGACCCACTAGTGTGACGCCGTTCGTTTCCATTAGTATGTGACACGATAAGAGTCCAGGTGCTGGAAAACGCGTTCGTGAGTCTAGATACTAGAATGGCAACTTCTGGGTCTTCTTCAGCAGATTGGATCTCCTTGCCAGCGGCAGCGGCTTGCCCTTCGCACGGTACTAAGCGAAAAAGAAGAATGCAAATGTCAACGAGGGAAATGGGGGACCGAAGGGAGGAGAGACGATGTGACGAGCAAAAGCACAACTTGAACAACCCACGCACCTGTTTGAAACGCTCCACACGTTTGTCCATGTCACGCAGCAGAATCTTCGTGCGGGTGATGCGCCGCTCGCGCGTACGCTCCCACTTGTGACCCTTGAACATCCTCTTCTTCCCGGCGTAAAGGCGGTTCCCGACGTCCGCGCCCGCGACGCTGCGTTCTCGTAAACTTCCCACCCATTCCACAGACCCCTTCCACGCGGCGTCGTCCTCCCGTGCCTCCTGTTGTGCGGGCCGCCGATTCGTCAACCCGCTGACCGTGACCTCCTCCGCCGCGCGATCTGCCGCGGGATGGTGGGTCGACGCGGCCGAAGCCGCAGAAGCCGCGGCGGTTGTGGTTGCTACCGCCAGCTGTCCAGAGCTCATTTTGGGACCTGGTGGGAGGAGATGCAGCGTCCCGCTCGCCCGCGCGTGCTTGATGAGTTCGGCCTGACGGACGCAGAGAGTACTTTGGCGGTGCCCACCGCCCTGACTCGGGGTTTTTGTGTGGAACGAACGGGTTGGGAATGGCCCCACTTCTGGGAAGTTGCTCAGGTGTCGACCGCTCGGAAAGTTTAGAAGTAGTCGGGGAAAATACGGTCGGAGGATGGGACAAGCTCGCGTAGTCGAAAGCGCTTGACTGCGCGAAGAGATTGGGACATATTGTCGTCGGGGGACGGGAGACAACGACAGCGAGGAACTGGACCTTGCCACTGTCACCGACAACAGAAGTCACTAATAGTACATCACGTGCACGTAATTTACGTAAATCTCACCCAACCCAACTTCACCGAGTAAGAACAAGAGGACAGTTTACAACGCCGTTACCCTTCATTAACTACTGGTGTCGAAAGAAAAAGCTTCCGATCATATCTTTCAATCTATCCATCCGCTATCCGGGAATCCCCTGCTTCCACGGTTGTGCATGTGGAGCATTTTCTGTAATTGCTGTGATCTAGGCCCCTTGCCGTTCCAGAGGGCCCTTTCGACGGCCACATGAGCGACGGCCGTCAGAAATGGAAAAAGCAGGGTCGACAGTCCGATCGGAGGTCAGCACTGTGCGATCAAGACGGCGCCGTGGGCTGTCGCACGACCATCGTGAACATATATGAACGGGGGTGGGGAAGGAAGGCATGACGTGAAACGCCTCGCACGAGGGCGCGCATAAGCGCCGTTGTCACCGTCTTCGAGGGCGTATGAAATGAAAAAAAAAAAAAAAAGTCATACTTGGCAGGTCTGACAGACAATAGACAGGCGAACGTACCGTAATCGCAACCCCTCATGATGATCGTGAAACGAATTCATGGAAGAGGGGCAAACGTCGCGCGTGAGCACAAGTCCACCTTCACGCCGCCCCCAGCTGCCTTCCAAACAGAGAAGATCGTCGAACCCAGACGCCTGACCATTGGTTCGAGCGCGCTGCCCTCGAGTCTCGGTTACTGTACCGCGCCGCGTACGTGGGCGCCTGTAGCAGCGCACCACAAGACACGCCTCTTATAGGGGTACAGCACGAGGTACATGCTTGCGTGCGGTCCGTCGTCCCCCCTCCTCCGGCGGCTCGGCGCGCGAATGGCGCAGGAAACATCATAGCAGTCTACTTCGAGGGTCACAGATGCGCGGCAGGAAGGACAAGAGGGACGGGTCCGTGGCCACGGGTAGCAGTCGGGCGAGGGGCGCATCCGAACAGGGCGTGCTCTTCCTGCCTAGCAGCGTGCTCAGCGCTCAGCTGGGGACAGTACCACTGGCAGCCCCTTGCCTCGGAAATACCTACGCTGGTGTGAATGGTCTCTTGGACTTCGTCGGTCGACGCGATTGGACATGCGCCGGTTGTCGACTGACGGCATACGAAGAGGAGCGGGAGAAAGGCGAGTCCGAAATCGGGCGAGCACGCCACGCCGCAAACGACCAGCTCAAGCGCGTTCTTTTTCTGCATCGTAGCACGCGGGGGGCCCTCTCTACTAGTGACGGGTCACAGGCCATGATGCACGTCGATACATCGATGTATGGAAATGAGGAACTGAGGTTGGATGGAGGTTGTGATCAATACCTGTGGTGAGTTTTTGAATTTCGAATCCCTTACTTGGCGCCTCGAGGTACAGAACCCCATATAGCATTACCATAACTGCGGGCATTCCCCTCTGCCTTGTGCAATCAGGTTGTGCTAGTCGAAAGCGGGCGGTGTGGGTGACCGACTCACCGTCGCAGACGGATTGGTTGACAGGTAGACGTAGTCATTGAAATAACGACGTTTACAACACGAGATGTCGACAAATGAAATGTATTAGGGTTGACAACATTTCAACTAGTCGACGTCGATGGGCGACCCAACAGTCATCGCAAAGGCAGGTGGACTGCTGCAACTCCACACTTTCCAACTAAGTGTCTACGCAATCGCAAGGACAAATCAAGGCGCAAAAGGGGTGGAGGGGGAAAATAAAATGGCAGGGGAGAGTAAAGGACAAACGAAGCAGTCCCATGTATGGTTGACCGCACGGCAGTTAGACAACGAAAAAAAAATAGATAAAAAAGGTTTCGTGTCGCCTACCCCGTTGGCGGAAAGTATCCGGAAAATATTGAAGAACCGATGAGGAAAAGTACACAAAGAAAAGGCCTTAACGTTGTGATTGCGTTGTGAAGTCAGAAAAGTGACCAAGAAGCAGCGAGCTCCAAGATAGTAAAATAGTGACCGCCCCTACGAGACCCTACCCTCAGATATACTCATCGTTGGGGTACGGGGACCTGCCCCCTTTGGGCGGTTGCTGGGACTGGGCCGGTGTATTGTCGTGGGGGTGGGGCAGTACCTCCGTTTTGTCTGGCGGGAGGTTGCCCATTCGTCTGATAGACGGGTTGTTGAGGAGCAGACAGGCGGGGAGGCGGGGCCTGAGCGTTCCGAGGTGCAGGGGTGGGTTGTTGCTGCTGCTGCTGCTGCTGTTGCTGTTCCGGCTGCTGAGTGACTTTAAGGCCCGTCGGCTCGTCGACAGCGCCCGGTGCGACATAAAGGCCTTTGTCAATCTGATGGGGAATCGGTTGGATCTCGGTGCCGAGCTCTTGTTCAATCTTGTATAGGTTGAAACGGTCTTCATAGGTTACGAGGTTGATAGCAAGACCCAAGTGTCCGAAGCGCCCAGATCGGCCAATTCGGTGGAGGTATGTCTCCGAGTTCTTAGGGAAATCAAAGTTGATAACGACATTGACAGCTTGGATGTCAATACCACGTGTTAGCAAATCTGAACAGACCAGATTTCGGCAGACACCATTGCGGAAGTCGTGGAAGACACGGTTACGATGCGATTGGAGCATCTTTGCGTGTGAATAAAAACATGAGTAGCCAAGCTCAGTAACCTTTTTGGCCAAGAGCTCGACGCGATTTGTTGAGTTACAGAATATTATAGACTGATTGATTTGCAGCTGGGGAAGAAAAATCGGATTAGGCAAAGGAGGGGAGTGCTGTATTCCATGGGATCGAACCTTAGAGAAGAGGGTGTTGAGACAATGAACCTTCTGCCGCTCCTCGACGTAGGCATAATATTGGGTGACGCCGCGCAGTGTAAGTTCATCCATGAGATTAATTTCGTGAGGAGCATTCATATGTTTGTCCTAGAGGGTATTCAGTTGGTGGGGTGGAAGACGAAACGAGCGAGGTGCACACCTTGAAATCTTTTACAATAAGGGGGAAGGTGGCTGAAAAGAGCATGACTTGACGGGTCTTTGGGAGGTATGAGAGAAGCTGCTCCATGACGGGGGAGAACTCGGGTGAAAGAAGCTTATCGGCTTCATCCATGACAAAGACGGGGCATTCACTGAGATCGGCAATGTTTTTTCCGGCGAGATCAAGAATACGACCAGGGGTGCCAACGAGGACATGGACGGTCTCCGATAACCGCAAAATGTCGTCTTTCAGTGTTGTACCGCCAGTGGTAACCATGACCTGGATGCCCATATGCTTTCCGAGAGTTTTGCAAACCTGACTCGTTTGCAAAGCGAGCTCTCGTGTTGGGACAAGGAGAAGGGCCTGAATTTTATTCCTGTTGATATCGATTTGCTGTAAGGAGGGAATGACAAAGGCAGCAGTTTTGCCCGTGCCGTTCTTTGCACGGGCAAGTACGTCACGTTTTGTTAGGGCGATTGGGATAGCTTCTTCTTGGATGGGAGAGGGCTTTTCGAAACCAGCTTCGAAGATGCCCATGAGGAGTTCTCGGCGGAGGAACATGTCTTCAAACTCAAGGCCCTTTGTTGCTTTGACGTCCTCTGTTTGTGGGCGGTCATCGCGTGGTGGGGGGCGGAGATTAGAACGCCAGTTATCGGGAGGACTTGACCATGAGGGCATGTGAGACAGGTTTATGACGGAATGGGAGATACTCACGGTGCTGTGGACGAGGAACGCGTTGATTGGGACATTGATGGGAGAAGTATGGAGTGGTTGAGAGGGATGGAGGGTGGGTAAGGTGTGTACGACGACAAGTGAGACGAACTGAACTGACGACAAGGAAAATAATCGGATTATTTGTCGCGCCACGCCACCGCTGGCACACACTCCGCTTTAATCCGAAAGAGTGTTTAGAGTGTGTCCGTGTCCTCATACCAGGCGGTGTCATAATGACACATGGCACTCCCTGCCGCCCTTGCCAGCTCTATCGGCGACACCCCTTGGTCTGGTCCTCCCATCGTCTAGCGCCCTAGTCTTGTCTCTCACTCTCAACTCAACATTCTTTTGATTCCACGTTCTTTACCTCCCCACACTCCTTGATCACCTCAGTTGCAAATCAGAATATCATGTTTACCCCGCCCCCATCACCTCTGCCCGTCCCTCTCGAACATTCTGATGGCACTCCTCTTGATTCATATCCAACATCCCACCAACGGCCCATGGATCCAGTCTTTAAACTCTCCTCGCCTCCAGAAAAGTACCCCGCCCGTGAAAGGAGGGAACACGCGAGTGCGCTTGCTACTCAGGACCGTAAACGTCAAACGGGATGGCGTACGTATATTATGGCCATCACCTTTCCGCTCTTACTTGTACTGGTCACCCTTTCAACCCGCTATTTCGCCCTCCCTCTTTTCATGGACTTGACGGCTCCCAATTGGTACCTCCTCGGACCCAGTGCATTTTCTACAACGGCGACAGGACGGCCCTAACCCTGTTTCTGCTGGGGTTCCCCCATCGAATTCTACACCCTCGGGCTCCGGTATATCCTTCCCTACCTTTGGTACGGTATTGTCTTCGACGCCTCCGACTCCAACCCAAAGTCCCAGCCCGGGTGTACCGACCATCCCTACTTTGTCGCCAGTCCTTCCCACCCCCTTCCCTCAGCCGTTTGACACCACACTCGCCAATAATTTTACGACAACCTCATGCGAATCTTTCTTCTTAAATATGACCCAATCAGCACCATTTCGTCAGTGTCGCCCCTTCTCCTTCCTTTCTCAGACGTCTTCTGCTTTCTTACAGGTTAGTCCTCTTACCGGTTATCAAATTCTTGTACTGATGTTGATGTGTCTTCTCACCCGCGGGCAGGCACAGTCCAACCTTACGGCTCTCAACATCGATATCTGGGGTACTTGTAACACTCCCGTGGACGTGGATCAATGCACGGCCAACATGGGTTGGTTTGCATCAAACTTACCCGTCGCGTGTTCCCGGGATAAAAGCGAACAAAATCAAATGGTCTTACAGGCACTCGCGGGTATATTTATTTTCCATTCACATGCAATGCGAGTTTGGCGCTCATGTGTCACTCGCTTTGCAGGTCTTCAGTTGTACTCGCTAATGCGGGAGATCGCTTGCATGACGGATCAGAACAATTCCGCCTACTGCTACATTGGGGCTGCAAGTAGCTCAAATCCGTCGGATCTGTATTTCTATTCACTGCCATATGGGACTCCCCTTCCGAACAATACCACGCCCACATGTTCTACTTGCACCAAAAGCATGATGACCTTATTCGGGGCAGCGGCTGGGTCGATCGATGGCCTGAAGCAGACATACAGTAGCGCAGTAGATATTGCCTCTTCGAAATGCGGCTCGAGCTATATTCACAGCCAGTCAAACCTTTCCTCGTCATCGCCGTGGATTGGGGATACGGCAATGTCTCGGTGGTCGATCTTGGTTATATTTTGTGCTACTTTGGTGGGACTACTGTGATTTTGTATCTGCGGCTTTTTTATTTTGTTTTTATTTTTACATAGTTGGTTTAGCGGATTTGGTACCCAAATGGAATTTTTAGCCATCGGAATGACGTTATGCTGATGTGACTAATGGCCACAAACCGTTGTCATTGTGGGGCACTGTGATGGTCACCACCACTCCGACGTAGTCCCAAAATGGGCCAACCGAGGCTTACATGCTTTGCTCCTTACTCGAACCATGCCTCGTCTACGTGTTGTAGCTGGGCCGTCCCTAGACGCCCTCGTGCCCATCTCCGTCAATTCCAATGTCTCACATCCCGTTACATCTGATGCCTTCGAAGGTCGGATTCTTGCGTACATCAAGGACTTCACCGACAAAGATGGGTCCGTCCTGCAGAGCGAATACTTCGACAGGGAGGACCGCAAGGGCATTACTTGGAGCATACAAGTTCAAGGCATGTCCCTTTACCTTCTATTGAGTCTACAATGCTGAGGGTGGGGTTACGTGAATAGGTCGTTTTCTCCGTCCCATCTCCGCAGACGATGTGCTCTTTGGCAATACATTCGATCGTCCTCTGAAGCTACCTTGGGGTTCGGGCGCAGCTCTCAAATTCATGCAGTAGGTCACTATTGATTACCCTTTGCCGCCGGTCGTATTGACGTCATACAATCCCAGCTTCATAGACCCGACATTAGAACATGACCTCGCATCGGGCACGAAGCCCTGGGCACTTTCCCCGCTCATATCGACCATGCCGCACCTCGCACACAAGCGCGTGCCTGGTGTTTCAGCCTCACCTGTGGCCGGGCATCTCACCGCCTCTCACAAACCGCAGTCACCAGAACAGCAGAGCAAACACGACGGATGGCCCCACTTCCCTCCTCCGCAGTCGCTTTCCGACGACACAACCCAGTTACATCTCACTCTGAAAAGTCCACCTTTGCATTCTGCGTCGCCGTCACCCGGATCATCGCCGCTTCTCTCTCACCGGCCATCCTCGGGGGCTGCGACCCCTGACTCTGTTAGCTCCGTGTCGAGCTCAGCCACAACGTCGCCTTATCCCAGAAACGACGCCCTTCCAGAACCGTCCTCGCTCGAAAAGCAATATATCAAGAAGAAGAACCGTCTCTCGGCAGGGACGCTGGCGTCGCTTCTGCCCGACGAAGATAAAAGGAGAGCGCGCAAGGAGCGCAAACGCACGGAGAAACTTGCGCGTCACGAGCAAGCGTTGCAGGAATTACGCACGGCCGACCGCCGCCGTGCGTATTTTCGCGACGCGTCGCATAGGCGCGACCTCATCTTTGGACCTGAGGTACATTACGTCTTCCATTCTTTCCCTATAACCGAGATGCTGATTGTTTCGTTTTTGGGGTAGGACGTGTTCACGACCGACTTTTGTTACGGCTTTATTAACTTCGCGCCGACGTTGTCGCTCAATCTGCCCGGTGGCATCTCATTTGACCTGATGCACTACTGGGACGGGCAGCCCGTCCGCTTTGTGTGCTGCGAGCGCAAACGCGAGGCTGAGAGCGACGGCGGAGGCAGCGGCGAGGACGGCGGTGCGGACAACGTGCCGTGGGGCCGCGTGTTGTGGTGCGTGGCGATAGAACACGTGCCGGACGAAGAAGAGTCGCTACCCACGCCAATGCCCATACCCCAGAACCAATCGCGATCTCAGACAGTCAACGAGGGTGGTGACCCCCAACACGACTTAGCGGGTGACTCCCCCTTCTTCGTGCAAGCGAGCGATGGGAAAAAATGAATAGAGTAACTTACTTCTTTTGCACCTAGACCCAGTAATATCGTGATGATACAGTACTATTCATGGACCTTTGTTCAAGCCTTCAAACAACTGTCACATCCCCTTAACTTCCCTGTACTTATTCCCATCAGGCGTCAGGGCAGCTCAGCAACGTGAATCGAAACCCAACAGCACCCCGATCTCAGATGACACTGCCGATAAGTGCTAGAAGGCATCCCACGCAAAATGCCCACAGACGTGCCTTCGAATGATATCGTCGAAACATCGGTATCTTTTGACCGACGGGCACGTCGGGAGAACTCTCTGCTCAAAGGTTTGACAGCGGCAATGTCATGACAGGACGGCAAGGCATTCAACCGTGCGGTAGAGACGGAAATTCTCGTGCAGAGGTGTGTGTGGCTTACGAGAGCGCCTAGTGCTGTTAACTTACGGCGTGCATCTTGTGTCGAGATGAACGATACGGCAATGCGTGAATGATAACCCGAATATGTAACCATGTGTCCCGTCGGTGCGGAAAATAACCCGAGGGTCTTGACACCGACAAGCATAAAGCCCGAAGCCCCGAATACGACGTGATAGACTTTCAAAAGTCCAGTGCGGGTACTTTTCAATCCACGCCCGTAAGTGCCGGCCCTTTCGGAGCTCCTCGGCGTTTCTTGTGCCCTTACGTAGACCTGCTTTATACAGGTCGAAGGTCCACCCATAAGATGAGCTGCATGATCCCCTGGGGTTCCATAAAATAGCACAGTCCGACCCCCCGAAGTATGAGCGCCTGATTACAAAAAGACAACTAAATTAGGAAATTCTGTCAAGTATTTGGAACTTTTCAGCATCTGCACATCACGTGTGACAGCTCAAAAACGCTGCAGCGTCTTTGAGCTGTCACACGTGTAGCATAATTGCGATACTAGCAGTAACTTGGAAATCTCGGCTCTCGTAGCGGATGAAGGTATGTTATGGAATATTCAATGCAGTTATGGAGGCCAGACAAACACGGGAAAAGTGTCAGACTGGTCAGGACTCAGTCACAGTATGACACCAACGAGGACATGGAAGGTGAAACCAACCTGACACCAACCTGACACATGCTAAGGAGTCGCTGACCTGGGATCCCAGCAACTGGTCAACTCAATCCTCATCTATTAGGGTCTCCTCCCAGTACCCTATAAATCCCAAGGGCGATGTCAAGCGCTCCAGTTACCTCTCCCGGTTTATACTACCCCACGACTCCCCTAGCAGTACATATGGCCATAATAGCAGAAAAAGGAGTGGCTCTCGTCACTGGTGCCAGTCAGGGCATCGGGCGCGCCATCGCTCTGCGTCTAGCATCGGACGGCTTCGACGTCGCCCTTAATGACATACCTGCGTGCGAGGCAATGCTAGCGACTGCTGCGGAAGAAGCTGCGGCCCGCGGCCGTCGCGCACACTGCATCCTGGCCTACGTGAGCAGTGAGCAGCAGGTCGAGACTATGGCGTTAGATGTAGTGCGTGCCCTTGGAGGGCACTCCTTCCGGAGTACTCAAGGACCAAGTGCGCACCTCTCTCGTCGCGTAGCATTTCTGATATCTGCAGCTCTCGAAAACCGCCGCAGTGGGGTACGTGGGTGTCCCCGATGACATCGCCACACTAGTTTCCTTCCTCGCGTCCAAGGAGTCTCATCTTCTCACCGGACAAGCGGTGAGTGCCTCACATTCATTACTTTCGGCTGACGGAGTGACGCCCACGCCCAGATTAGCATAGACGGAGGCAGGCGCTTTGGTTGAGGGCTGCCACTCGCAACCTGACGCGACCCGAACAAAAGGAGTATGAATCGATGTACGCTTGACAATATATCTAGGAAATATCCGTTTTTTGCGTGCCTGGAAAGTCGGCCATATTGGCCAGCGCTTATTCTCCATTTGTCTCGAGCTCTTGCTGCGCTTCCCGTGTAGTCATAGAATATGATCCACCCCATACATTCAAAAAGACCACTGGCAATCGATACGCCCGGAAACCAACTTGGCTGTCGCCGATTGGAGGGCGCAACCTGTGTACTCGGCTCGGTGATACCTCGGGGAGTGGCGAGCAGGCCAAGTGGCCTTCCCGCGCTCAGCCTTCTCGTATTTGCATCCATGCCGCAGTATGCAGACTCAGATGGGCACTTCAACCGACGGTAAACATCGGTGCGACGCGTGCACGTAATGGACAAGTATAGCTCTCTCGGGCTCGTTTGATTTCCAAGCAATATACAGCGTACTCAACCTAACTAAGAGCCAGCATACATGCAATGACACGCTCTTTCCCTGGCTCAGGATTATGCAAAGAACGTATAGATGCGGAATGCTACAGCGCCAAAGAGCATCAGCTCGGCGATGGCGCGCACAGACCTGACGAAGATTCCCTGGCGCGCGCCTTTTGCGCCGGCCGAGTCGATCGCCTCGATGTCTGCCGCGGAGATTTCTTACAGGGCGAGAGATGTCTAAGCCAGTTGCGAGCAGAGGGGATTATTGCTTACTTAGGTCCCCTGCGGCAAGATAACCCTCCAATCTGGATTTCTTGGAGCTCGTCCTGAGGAAAGAGACAACATCAACTGAGACGTCGGGGAACGTAGCCCGGGGTACGTACGTGACAGCAACAGCACCTTTGGCTCTGACCCAGGCCAGTAAGACCTGGTCTGTCGTGGCACCGAGTCTCTGAGCTATTTCATCGAGTGGTTTGTCCACGGGGCCTCCGGGCTGGTGATTGGGCTATTTATCCAATCAGAACAGAACACTCAGACCTGAGGTGCGCATACATCAGAGGCGAGTATGCCTCAGAAACGATGCCGTGCGCGGAAGCATATGCGAGCAGCGGTGCCTGACGCGCATATACGTAGGGATGCAAGAGAATCTAGCAGCGGATCAGCTAGCAAGCATTCGCTCGTTGGGCGATCCTACCTGATTCGCGGCGGGTTTGATCTTGGCGGATGCCAGTAGAATCTCGAGTTCGTCGACGCTAAAGTTACTGACACCGATGCTCCTGCGACTGTTTTAGTACTGTATCCCGGCCATCCAGTTGGCGACAAGGACCACTCACTTGGCGAGGCCTGCCTTCTTGATAGCTTCCATCTTAGCCCAGGCCGTCGGGATGTCTGGCTGGGCGACACTCGGGTGGTGGATGAGATACAGGTCAACGTATTCGACCCCAAGCTATCAGTAGTGCGGCCTGTGAGCCACAACACCACGGTGCCCAGCGAAAAGAAGCGCGCACGTTCTTGAGACTGTTCTGAATGGAAGTTTCGATATCAAGTCCGTTGAGCCCGGAGTACTTGGTGGTGATAAAAATATCCTGTCTTGCCAGTCCGCTCTCCCGCACGGCTATCCCGGCCTCTTCTTCGTTGCGGTAGACTTGGGCAGTGTCTGGACGTTATCGGGTCAGCCGCGAACGAATCTACTGGAGAGACCGTGTTTGCCTATGTGGCTGAATCCGACGGAAATAGCCTGGTCGACTTGGTCTATAGGACCCTGACCATTGCCAAGGCCCCCTGTCCCAAATGCAATGCCCGGGATCACATTCCCTAAATACGTGCCATGAGTGGGGGTGGAATTTATCTAGTGGGCGTGACACACCGTCGTTGAGCTGGATGGCGTCCCAAGGCATCTTGAATGTGAAGAAGGTTGGCGGTTTCCATGATTCGACTCTCACTTGAAGCCAGGTGGGGTAATGATCACATGTACTTTTGCGCTTGAGCGTGGGTATAAGTCGCATTTATTCGCACGACCAGCAAGTAAATTGATCCCTGTGCCCGAAACGGAGAAGCCCTTGCCAACCAATGTTAATTACGACTTTCCCGCTTATTGTAACTGATGTAACTGCGAGAATGAAACATATGGGAAGGAGGGGGATATAGCATGATGTCAGGAACCAGTGAAGCCAATGAGAAATGATCCAATTATGCATAGTGGGAACCGGCGTGATTACAGGTCACCTTCACCTGGCTCTTCAGCTTCATCGAGCACCCATACCCGACAAAGCTCATAACATTGGCAAAGGTAAGCTTTCCGAACACCCGATGAAACACCGGAACACATACTAGATACTAGTCCCATGTGTGCAGACAACTACTACTTCCTCGTGACTCAGCTGCATCGACATCAGATTCTTTTCTGGCGTAGCCAGTCCCGCAAACTTCGCCGGAGGCGTCCCATAAAGACCTTTCATGTCGTAGGCTCCAACGGGGCCGTCTGCTATTACTCCAGGCGCATTATTACTCCAGGCGCATGAAATCGGAAATACTTGTATCAAGGTCAACGGAAGGCGACGTTTTACCACGCGGTGGCAGGCTGTCCCCAACGTTGTCCAAGTCATCGTCAGCGGCAGTGGCAATTTTGTCCTTGTGGGTCGACATGTAAATCTGGGGGTGCCTCTATGAGTAGAGAAGAGAACCAGGTCGAGCTCGTACTCTCCGTTCCGCTCCTGCGCGCGAGCTGAACCTAGTCGCGGTAACTACGCGACGTTTCCTCGGGTCGACGGCGCCAACTGAAACATCGGGTGTCTCGATAACTGCGATGAGCAGCAGCGGTGCTGTGAGTATGACCGCACGTCCAGAGCGCGTTTGGTATCCCGGAGAGCCTAGGATATGGCCGCCAGGGCCAATAGGCGTACCGGGCGTACGAGGGCTAGACAGTCGTGCACGGGGAGAAATCAGGGAGCTACGACGCGAGGGTGTAGTTAACGACGCCGAGCGAGTAAAGGAAGACAAGGTGCGGCTGCGCGCAAAAGATTCTGAGGGGCTATGTGAGTTTAGAACATCTGGGTCACTAGAGTCGGGTGCTGCGTTTCCTGCGCTGGTCGCCTCCTCGGCCTCGGTCCACCGTAAGTGGAGGATGGTGGATTTTGTGGCACACTGGGGGATAATGGTCAACGAATAAAGAACGTAACTCTAAGTGGCTGAGCGTACCGTCATCTGGTTACCATGAGCAACAAACCATTGCAACATATTGTCTGGTGCCTTCCCAACGTTGAAAAGCCTAGAGTTCAGTGTCGGGTCACCACCTGCCAGTTCGGAGAGTTTAAATTGGGAGATCATCTCTCGACAGCCATGAAAACGCTCAGTCCAGCCACGAGGCGCGCCAAGGTCTGAATACTTACGAATTGAAAAAACGCGGACGATGCCATCAATGGTTACACTGACTACGCGCTCGCCTTCTTCCGGGCTAATGAGCCGCACGCCAATGTTCACAATAGTCTGCTGGCCGAACCGTACGATCTTGGTCCCGGCACGCAAATCCCAGCACACCAGCGCTTTGTCGGCCCCAGTGGAGACGAGATTCTTCGTGGACAAAGCCACTAAATATCACAGGAAGGTCAAGGCAAAGGGAGCTGACTCAAAGGGCACTTACCAGCCTGGATACCATTTAAATGACCTGCTGGTTACTGCAGAGGGTTGAATGTTACCAAAGAAAAAATGTGAACGCGGCTGCGATAGTTTAGGATCTATTGGTAAACGAACGCAGGTCGACGACCCAACGTCATGAAAGCCAACCACAAACACCTCTGTAGAATTTTATGAAAACAACCAGAGCGACAGCCTGCAAGATAACCAACCTTCTTCGAGCAAGAAATCTACACAACTAGCAAGTTTCATCCCGTCCGACGTGGTTTGTAGTCATGTGATCGTCACTCTGGAACTACTGTAATACCAAGATCGCGCTGTCCTTTTGCCCATGTAGGACATACACTGGAACTTGTCGTGCAACCCGATTGGGGTAACAAGGGTGCGCACCGCCTTCCTTTCGTCTGTATACCACACATGAATTAACTGAGCCTGCAGTAAAGGCCGCACAATCGATCTTGTAATTGATTACCAGGGCCGGCAGTTGCTTATTGACTTCACGTTGACTCCGAGTCCCTGTTACGGGAAAACTCGGCTGTCGTTCACCGCTGCCCAACAGACACACTTCAGCTCTCCTATTTGGACACTCTACTGTATTACGAACGTGGTGGTGTGGAGACCACCGGCCTCGATGCACAAGGCCGCAAGGCGTACGTTCGGCCGCAGTCTGGATACCCGAAATCACAACTAGCCGACTCTCCCTTGCCCATTCCTTCATCACACTATAACTGCCTCACTCTTGATCCCGAGGGGCTGGCCCTTGGCCCCGGCTGAACGTGCGATTTCGTCTTTCGTTATCTATCTATTTTGTTATTCTAATTACAGAGGTTTGCGTAGGTTTGGGGTTAGCGACGAGTATGGGCCGTACATCTACCACTTCGACGAATTTGGCGACTTGATCCAGAGTCCGGACTATCCAGCCGCCACAAGCAATTGTACCACTTGACTCCGAGGGATAGACCATCTTCTCGGACGGAAACACACTGTACGCGCTTCTGCAGTCCGCAACTGTGCAAGACAAAACAACACCAGCCGTTACACACGACTACTCGCCTACGACATCTCTCGAACTAGCACGAAACGGCCGTCGCTCGTTGGCGAGTGGGTTGTGCCTTTGCCACTCGATAGTTCCGGCGAAACGCTTCCTGCGAACGAATTGCACTACTTTAAAGACGGGGTGTTCCTCGTACTCGCTCGCCGGTGACAATAATGGGCATGGCGGAGCTGTGACGTTATCGGAATACAAGTCGGTGCCTCCCCCCACCCATCAGCACCGGGGGTTGGGTTGGCTGACATGGCTGTGGTGTCATAGGCGTGCAGACCTGATTTCGACCGTGGGCGCGACTGACATTCACGGCACCTCGTCCGACAGTCCGGGCCACCCGATTGCACCTGGAGGCATGCTGTCTAGCTGCATTGTTCCAGCGACATACGTTAGCTTTGTGGACTATCTCGACAGCGAGCAACTGGCGCGATTTGGCCTACACAATGTGGTACGCGTTCTGATCACCGAATGATAAGGAAGAAGGCTGAAATTCCGACCCAGGTGGTCGGCCTGAGTCCCTTGAGCCAGACTTTGATTACTGCAAAGTGGGAATCGCTCGCCCTCGCACCAGTGTTCGCCGATCCTGCAGCACCTGCTGATTATGTCCTTTTCACCACCGTAAGTGCCCCGGCAGCCCCCATAGGCTGAGAATGACCTTATGTCGACGCATGGTATATTCGATGGTAAACCGTTCGACGCAGGTTTGGATAATAGCCAATTCCTTGTGTTCCGGGTAACCCTTCCCAGGCCACAAGTGGTAATCTGATACCAAGTACATCCCCTTAGGCGATCGCCACGTCCACATAGGTTAACCGTTCCGTAGCCAGTCTTGTACCATTGTAAGAGGAAGGACACCGTTGATAAGATATTATCTTTTGTGCAATCCCTCGGTCATCTGAGATACATTTAGTCACCAAAGTTGGGTGGTCTGACATTCCTCGAGATTTTGCGTGGGTTGTGTGCCCTTTCCGCGAACAATTGAACATGGCTCTTGAACGTTTGAACACGAGCCATGAAGCAATTTGCTAATTGTAAAACACGAAGATCGTCCTCACTCGCTTACGTTCTACTGTGATTGAGGGACTTCCAGATTTTACATTGGAGACATTTCACTCAGAAAAAGAGTTGGAGGAGTCAAGCTAGTACTGAGTACCACATTAGCAATGACTGGAAATCGGATAGATTGAAATACCATTTCCTATGCTGTCAATAGGGCACAGCTTGGTGCTTCAGTGGTGCTTTGACGAGAGCAAGAACATAAAAACACCAAAAACCTCCAAGCACGACATCCCGACGATGACTTAATGACTCAGACCTTTCATGGACCTCCACGGACCAGAGTGAGACCAGAGTCGGACCCGGGGTCAGATCCTTCGGACCAGGGTCCAAAGGTCATGACCCTCCCAACCTTGCGTAATAGTAATTACCTCGTTTGAGTTTCGAGTGGCACTCGTCACCCTTTTTTCTCTCCGAAGGGACCCGGGCTATTACACCTGTTGGTATATTTGTACCACTGGGGTTCCTATTCTTCCTTGAGCGCCGATGAGTTTATGCAAGAGTTCATGCACGTTCATGTTTCAGTATAGCAAGTTCCAATATAATACCAAGCGAAAGTGACCCACCTGTGTTCCCGATCGAACGAAAGACGCCTTCACGAAGATTCCAGGCAAGAAACCCCACTCAGTTCCGAGAAAGGGTGGACTTCAGGCGCAAGGCTAATAATTACGAGATTTCCGCCCAGGATCTTTCTTTACAAGCCGGCAATCGTGCAACGCCGCCAGATGTATCACCGCTATCACATGTCCTCATGAGTGCGGGTGGTGGTAGGCTAGCAAACCCCGCGTTTTATTGACTACGAACACAAGTTCAATTTTCGAACTGAGGTTGAGTCTCAAAGTAAGTCCCCTATGCGATAGAATTCAAATTCGTCTAAAATAAAGGCTAGATTCAGAGTTCTAGATCTAGAGCAGTCATGGCATTACCAATTCTTATTCACACTTCTTCCCACAGTGCCCACCCGAACCCGAGATACAGGGTGATGGAACGGAATCAAGTCGAGTGGAAATGAGGGCTGTCGGCCGTAGATCGATGTTTCGAAAACTTTGACTTGACGGTGACGTGATGGCAGATGACACTCACCTCCTCCGAGGCTCGAGCCCGAGTCATCGCAGCTTGAGCGTAGAGCCGGCCGGAGCTTCTGAAGACCCTGTGCGCCCAGATGCCCGACACCCGACGTAACTTACTTGGGCCTTGGCGGAACTACTCAAGATCCGATTTCACGGAATCGGGAGGAGACGGGAGACGGGAGAAGGGCTGTCATATGGTCTGAGCAGATCCTTCATCGGTACAGTACAGCGCAGATGAAAGGGTTGCTGCCTCAGATTCCGCACAATTACGACATCTCACCATGAGGGCGCAGTTGTACACGATGCGTTCGACTCATCGTGACCACGTAAGCATGAATAATTCTACATTAACGGACAACAACTACAACAGAAGGATTGCTATATATACGAAGAACAAGAAACGTGTATGTTAACGGGCAGGATTGCAAAGTGATATCAGCAGATATGTGGTTGGGCGTATCATTGTGGGTACAATTATGCAGCACTAGTGTATAGGGGTAACAAGCTTGAAAAAAAGAAAAGAGAAACATCGAGGAAATCCGGGAGAATCGCTCATTGCCGCAGGCATTTGATGAGCTTGTTCACACCATCAAGGCCGAAGCCCTCGTCAGCAGGGTAGCAGACATACATCGGCATGTGCTGTGAGTGGAACTTGTTCTGTGAAAAATCCAAGCAAGTCAGCACCACGTGAGGACCGAGTCAAACGAACAGTGAACGTACGCGGAAATCACCGCGGCGCGTCAAGCCAGTAAGACCAATGACCTTGTTGTAGGTCTTGCTGAGCCATGTGATTTTCCAGCCGCTCAAGTTGTCGACGGGTGTGAGCGAGTCCGAAGCCGTGATGCCGAATGTGACAGCTACACCACCATGGCGGATGCCGGTGGGCGATGCCTTGCCTGACGACCTGTCTGAGCGGGGCGGAGAATCCGAACGTCCCGAGTCGACACTCTGCGAACGCGAGTGACCAGAGTTCTCCTCGATCTTGCGGGCAACTTCGATGTCGGTCTTGGTCCACAACAGCGGGCCGTCCTCCGATTTGCGATCAGACTCGTCGGGAATGACGCCCTCGTCTTGCAAATCCGACATCGCGCGGTAAATGATCTCTTCAGAGGTACCACGGGGGGCATTGGGGAACGACGCCGCGTTCTTGATCTGGTACTGATTGTGGTGGATACGAGCGAGGACGAGGAGGGCAACAATGTTGCTGTCCTTCTCGGCGATCCAGTACCTGCGATGCTCAAAGTCGAGCCAGGGTTGGAAAGAAGTCTGGATCGGGCAGAGATTAGACACCGGCAGTTTGAAAGCGACAGAATACAACTTACGGATGCAATCTGAATGCCGGTCTTGCTCTTCTTCCAATTGGCAATGCCCTCCTCAACTTGGTGCTTCATCGCATCAGTCCACTGGTCGGGTTGGATCTCGCGCACTTGGACGTTCTCGCGTTCTGCGCGGCGCAAATTCTTCTTGAAATCCTTGACCTCAGATCCTCCTCCGTGTGAGTGAGCAAGCTCGACGACCGAGCGCGGGTCAAGGAAGTCCTCGACGATACAACTGAGCGCACTCCAGGCAAACTTGGAACCTTGTCCACCAAGGACTTGCTCCATCTGACCATCGACGCAAAGCCAGATCGGGCGGAGCTTTTGCAATTTGGCCCAATCGATGAATGCGGCACTAGTTGCCTCCAGGGCAGCAGGGTCGGAAACAATCGGGTTACCCCAGGCAAAAACGAAAGGATCGGAACGGAGGTAGCCCTGTACAGGGGGGAATGAAGACTGTGGGATGGGAACGCTGGGGCGCCATATCTTGTAACGAGCAAACTCGAGCCATGAAGTCGCAGAAGATGAACCGTATTGGGCGATCAATTCAGCGATACCGGCCTTGTCGCCAGTGGCGTTGTCAGCCTCAACATCAGCGGCTTGCACGGGGGCGGAAGTAGAAGGCTGCTGGAAGTCAAGCTCTCCCATGTCGGCCGAGTCTGGGTCTTGTGCCTCAGTAGTAGGGGGCGCAGATGCTGTTGGCTTGGGTACGGAAGGTTCGCCCTGTGTAGACTGCTTAGGTACCTCCCGCTGTGCAGTGGAGGAAGGTGGAGTGGCGGTGGTGGCGGGCGGGGCAGGGGTGGTAGCAGTAGGGACGGGGGCGGCCAATGTTGACTGAGTGGTCGGCTCTGGGGTACGCCAATACTCACTGAGCTTTGAGAGACGGCTTCTAGGATTGAAGGCAGAAGTGTCGAATGGAAAACGGGAGAGGAGGGTCGCCATTATAGGTATTAAGAGAGAGTTCAGTAGTAGGAGGCGGGATAACAAATGGAACAAACTGTAAAGTAAAGGTAAGGAATTGGAGAAGGAATTGGAGCAGATTATATAGGAGTGGAGGACCCTAGACCCGGCGAGTGAGAGTCATCCTGCGTAAGCTGCGTTCGCGCAACGCAACCTTGGCAAACGCAAAGCCGATTAACGATCTTGTGAGCAATCATCAGCATCGCACAGCCACACCCGACACCAATGACACCCGTCGGCCCTGCGTCTGAATAATAAGTTTTCCTATCTCACCCGAAATTACTCACAAGTTCCTATGATTGTTCCAATGTTCCCAGCGTCTTGGTGTTTTGTTTTCTCTATCCCGAGGGGTATGGTTAACCCGGAATAGAAATCAACTCGGAGTGTGATCGACCGTTTCCGGAGAAGCCGCGTCAAGATTGGAGCATGGTCGTTTTCGGAACATTTCGGTGCTGAAGGACGTTCCAGTTCCACTATGATACATTCTACGTGGGTCATGGATGTCATTCTAGCCATGCTCCACGATCCGGTCCGTTGAATCGGGGCCATGTACCATGTCCGGTCACGTGAGCGATTGTGTGTTCCTGTTCCATCTTTGTTTGCCAATCGGCGAAAATGGCACCACCCACGTCCCCTGCTGCGCATTCAAATGGTTTTTTAAGCACAACTACTCCATCTTTCTTTTGTCTTGACCACGATGTACGACAAGACTCCAGTATACCCCCACCTGCAGCATCTCACCTGGGCTCATGAGCCTTTAAAATCCGTTTATGTCTCTCAGCGCCTCTTCACAACACTCCTCCTCGTACCACTTTGGGCCATCTACTATGCCGTCCTCCCTCGCTCCTTCCGCCCTCGTCCTTCATGGTCCATCACCCAGATCATCGTCGTCAAATTCACCAAGCGCATTTCCAAGGTCACCTGAAGTAGCTGGGGTCACCTGGGGAACCCGTGATCCTACTCAAGAACCAGATGAAACGTCTCTCAACGAGACCCGTTTCGCTTGGGTCCCGCCTCTTCCTGACGAACTTCGCACCGGTGTTGTTGATGACAATGAAGTCCAATGTCTCAGGGTCGGTACTTTCATATGGCCTAGAGTTCCCTCTCCCGCCGTGCGCATGCGCGGTCTGCTCCAAGGTGGAGGTGGAAGTGCGGCCGAAGATCCAAAGTACATTCCCGACAACGTGCCCGTCTCTTCTAAATTCAATGTCGACGATTGCATTACGGCATCCTCCACGCCCGCTTCTCAGTACCCATTACCCAAAGTCTCCGAGCTAGACGTACATCTACCAGAAGTACTTCACTCCAATGGGGATGCGGATGTGGAGGCAGACGCAGTCGATTCTCCCCCTCACATGATTGGGATATACCTGCATGGAGGTGGATACTGTCATATGTCTGCTCACGAGAGCTCTGGTACTTCCCGGATACCTCGTCGCTTGATAAAGGTATGCGTCATGCTGAAACGGATGCATCTTCGTGGTGCTAATATACTTTTTCAGGACAATCTTTTCGAAGAGATTCATGGTGCGTCTTTAAGCACAATGTCTTTTCCCGTCAGTCTCAATCTTCGTTCAGCCGTCGAATACAGACTTTTGCAACACGCACCTATCCCTGGCGCCTTACAAGATGCTGCAGCCGTCTATGCGCACCTCGTTACGCACCATCTTGGTGCGCGCAAAGGCCCAGATGGCAAGTACCATTTCCCAGATCCCTCCATACCATATCACAGGCACGCACCGATGTCTACGGCACTACATGATACTGCTTCAGCCACATTTAGTCCGAGTGTAGATCAGGCTTTGGATTGCAAAACGCGTTTCAACAATGTTACGCTCCAGCCAGGCACGGTGGCTTCCCCGGTAGCTGATGCCGAACACCGACAACACTTCGAGACTATTCCAGGACATCACGAGCGCTCTGACTCGCTCGACCCAGTGATCAGCGGAAATGATGCGACACCACGTTTATCCATTGGCTCTTCGCGAGTAAACGCCAATCCAGTCACCTTCAGCTTATCGCCCACGCATAATTCTCATCGGCGATAGCGCAGGCGGCAATCTCGTATTAGCACTTTCCCGTTGGATTAGAGATGAAGGTGTACTGCCTGTCCCGGACGGGATGCTCCTTTTGTCACCTTCTTGCGACCCGTGTATGCACCATACTCGTTCCAAGGTTCAGCCTTGCTGATGTCATTTGTGTTTGTCAACAGCGCATACCCTCCCTCAGGTACCCGCCTCACGTCGGCCACGGCCACACGCCGACACAGACTACTTGCTAGACACGCCAGAGCCGCGCGCTCTACTTTCTCTTACATTCCTCGGCCACCATCCGGTCGAAATGGTCTACTCACCTTACGTTTCGCCCGCGAGCGAGTGGGTGCTCTCGGTGTTCCACGGAATGACGGAGGGCATGGTCGATCTCGAGCCGCTGGGCCCACATAGAGACTCGCGCGATTACCGAGACGAGGGCATAAAGACGTATGACTGCGCTGTCAATGGCGACCCCAGGTGCCCGGATGTCCGCACCCCAGCGAGCAATACGGTATATCCGTCCTGCCACCGGGAATGGGTCTGTTCACCGAATTTCCGAGAGCGATGATCGTGGTGGGCGACGCGGAGCGGCTCGAGCGCGAGGTGGTCGCGCTGGAGCGAGCGCTCGAGTACTGACGGCGTACGCGTGCGGATGGTGTGGGCTAAAGACGCGGTGCACGACATTCTGATCATGGGTGCGTGGGACGAACGCGTTCGAGAAGGCGTATGGAATGAGATTGGCAAGTGGGTACGCGAAGTCGTGGCGGAGTAAAATCCGGCCGGTCTAACATAGAAGAGGATCGAGAGCACACATAATTTAAGGGGAGACCGAGTGGGACCCCGCGCATCGCTTGCAGACATTAATTAGGACTTGTTTATCACACATTTGGAGATCGTCGGTAATGTTGTACTGCTATTGTATACATACATAAACTCTCGCTACATTTTCACAACGATACGTGCCAATGTGACGTTGTGACGGTCCTTCGACGCCTGCGGTGTTTGGTTAGTCGAGGACTCGAGATATGTTAGGGCTGTCCTTCTCGGCTAGCGAAACAGAACACATAGACTCGTGGACCAATCAGGACCACAAAACAGCACGCGTTGATGACAGTCCCACAACGGAGACAAGCGGAAGGCCAATTGACCAATTAATACGAGGTACTTTGTCGACGCGGTTCGGCGCAATACGGCATGGACCCCGCGCTGGGGTTGCTGACCCCAGGACAAGGGTCATGGCGCTGATAGGGTGCCCGATCAGTAAGAGGTGATGGGCAGATGAGGGAGGGTTGAATGGATGGGCAAAGGGGGTTGATGGTGACTGTGGGTAACTTAAGGCAGTGTTCGCACGGCGGCCGGCGGAGAGACGAGGAGGCGAGGTTGATCCTGCCGTGTTGGAGCGACCGACTAGCTGGACGTGGGACGGTGCGATCCCGCGGGAGGAGCAGAAGCCTGCAATGTGAGTGGAGTAAGAGGACCAGCAGCTCTGAGAAGGTTGGGAGATGAACCGAGGGGGCTCGGCTGCCGCGCACAGGACACGCAGCCGAGGCAAGGCAGAGGACGCAACTGAGTAATAACGGGCGAGATGCGGCGCTACCTTTGGGTGGGGACAACAAATTTGCGGTTGGTCGGTGCTTACAAAATACTGTGGCGCTTGTTGTAATAATAGGTGATCATGATGGGGGGAGCAACCGTCACACACGTGGAGGGGTACTGTAAGGTTGTAACAGGAATGGTTTCTGCTCTGGTCGGTGGCGACACCTTTCTGCTAGTGTCATCACTCGCGTAAGACCGGTGACGCCTGTTGAGATTTCTTGTACGTCTGTGGCGGCAAGATCCACGTCACGTCGCAAGCGGTGGGTGAATCGACACAAGCTGAGACCAAACCGAGCCGAGAAGATGCGCGACAGGACATTGAATAGAGCACTGGCATAGCAGCGAAGCAGCGAAGAAGCAAAGACGGGGGCAAAAAAATTCCAAAAATCGGTTGATGGCCGCTACCATTCATTGCCAGAAGATCAAGGCAAGGAATGATATATGATAGGCGAAACGCAATGGCCAATGGAATTACCAGATGCTGTGGAGCAGTTGGAGCAGTGGCAAGCAGCGTAGAGGACATTATGTGCA
Organism: Lactarius pseudohatsudake; assembly: GCA_021525015.1. Classification (NCBI taxonomy): domain Eukaryota; kingdom Fungi; phylum Basidiomycota; class Agaricomycetes; order Russulales; family Russulaceae; genus Lactarius; species Lactarius pseudohatsudake. The sequence continues at coordinate 280,047 of JAKELH010000005.1, read as the reverse complement.
TCCGAGTCTTCCCTAATTGAGGTGCTCGTGTAGTTGAGCAGCTCGGCAAAGAACCGGACCGGGACACGACCCCGACAATTTATCAGCGGGCCCGGGGAAGCACGCCTGTAAAATAAGGTGTTGCGCACTCTAGCACCTCGCTTGCGGCCTGCCATCTCCCGTTCCCTCTTTCTACCATGGCCGCCGCCATCTCGTATTCCCCTCGTCGTCCCCCACCACCGACATCGTACAAACCATCTACTTCCACATTACCTCAATCAAAGCGAAATCATGACCTCATCCGCCCGAGACTCCCCACTGACCCATTCTCTAACAATGCCTTCCGTCAACGAGACCCCATCGTCTTAAACGCTGAACGTCTATTTCACACCGCCTCCACCTCTCACCCGAGGCGCGATGTCATCCTGGTCCTCGGTGGTCAGTAGTCCTCTCTTGATGAAACTGCGCATTTGCCTCATTCTATCCAGTCCCAAGCACAACAGACCTTGCACCTCTATTCAACTCTGAACGCCTTGTATTTTCCCTTCTCATAATCGCATCCCATCAACCCCCCTTGGTCCCTCCCAAGGTTCAACCTGCGGTCCGCATCCTCCACCTGACAGCGCCACTCGGCTTGGAGCAGGCCGGTGCCATCCGTTTCGTGAACACCCTCGAATGGGCCGAGCGCGTCGCACGCGTATGGCGCAAGGAAGGCGGTATCGGTGTGAGAGAACTCACCGAGAGCGACCAGGACGGGTTTGGGGCCCTCACACCACCCCCCAAGTTTCTTGGCCAACACTCCAAAAGCAATACGCCTTCCCCGGTCTCGTCTACTTCGCACCTTGACTCCGCCGCTTCTTCCGTTCCCACGGCCTCGTCCCTTGGCAAGCGGAGCTTCTTCAAGAAGCTCAGTCTCCGCTCCGAGCGGGCCCTTCCGTCACCTGACTCTTCCCAGCGTCCCTTCGATGCGCTCGTCAACTTCCTTCCGCACAACGTATCTGACAAGTCCCTACTCAAGCAGGCCATTCTAGTAACAACTATCAGTCGTCCTTTTCTCGTCGCTGCCACTCCTCCATCCCATTCTCCACCGACGCGCCCCTCGGCTCCCAAACGAGGCTCGGTGTTCAGCCGCATCTCCATATACTCGATGCCTCCTACACCACCACTTGGCTCTCGGGACTCACTCAGCAGTCTCGTCACGGGCACCCCTTTTTCTCAGAGCCCGCAGATCAAGCCCCGTCTCGTGCATCTACTACCACCCCGCCCGCGCAACTCGGTTACCAATCGCGTCTTGCACAGCATCGAATCGTTCCTTCTATCCTTTTCGTTTCCGCCCGCCTTGGAAATCAAAACCACCGATGGGCTCGAGCCCGCACGTACGTGTCTTCTAGAGTCTGCCGCGTTTGCAGAACCCATCGGTACTCCTCCGAGCCTGAACATCAACTGGACGGTCGCGGACGTCCTGTTAAGCGGCTGTCTTGATGACGAACCGACACCCCGCGCTTGGCTTTCTGGTGCGGCAGACATTATCGTCGCGTCACCTCCGCCGACGCAGCATTCCCCACCGATCGCGCGTCGCGATCCCCATACCCCAGCGTCACTCGACGTAAACGCCCGCTCGAATCTCGGTATTAGTGCGCTCCCGACGCCACCTGATTCAGAAGAAGACACGTCATCACGGCATACACTACCCGTTGCCAAGGGCTCAAGTCATAAGCACGCGTTGGGCTGGAAATTTTGGAGACGGCGTATGGCGTCGGACACATCGCGGTGAGTGTTTCACGTTCAGAAGGTGCACCTTGTCGACATGGAGAATTATTTTAATACCTCGCCTGGCTATTGGACTAGCGGACACATACTCTTTGTATCCCTGCTTCCCTCACTCATTTGTTCGACTCCCATACGGCATTTATGTATTTTCTTTGCCACTATGACCCGACTCTTCCATTGGGACTGTGCCTTATCCCGTTACTCGGTTTTTTTTTTTGGCCAACTCACGCATTTAACTCCGTTCGCTCCATACCATCCATAGTGTGTCGGGGGGGAACTATTAACGCAAACATCGGATTGCAATCCAGGTTGCAACCTGTACCATTTAGGACTCCGGCCACACATACAATCCCAGCGTCTTACCTTAATAATTTACCCCAAACTTGTAGACGAAACAGACTTCATGGTCACGTATTACACCAACGTAACGGAGCTAGTAATGAAGAGGTCTTTGACAGCGTGCCCGAGAAAGCCAAGGTCGCGACAATGCTACGTATACAAGTGCAGTCCCAAAGCACCATCTCGCTTTGGCGCGCAACGGCACCTCACTTCTCAACACTTGACGCAGCGCGAAGCCGCTTCTCCAGAGCGGTCTATCAGAGGAAGGATAGAAAATTAAATTTGGACGAGGAACTGAAGGAGTATTACATGGTGCTACGTAGTTCTGTGCCCCAAGGAGTCGGTAGTGAATGTTGAGAACTTTCCGCCGGTGGAGGCACGGGAGATGTCCGAGAGCCGGTGCAGGTCATAAGCCTTTGAACGTCACGCTTAACGCCTGCACAGCATACCGGGAAACCCCTGCTTCACCGCGGGTTTCAGCGAACCGAATAGGACGCCAAGCTCTGCGAGAAGGTGATTGGTGGCGCACCAAAGCGGTATGAAGAAAAGAAAAAAAAAAGAGGGGGAGGCTACTTAATGGCATCATCATCACCTCAAAAGATTGCGCCTCGTAATTCCAGTCAGGCTTTGCGTCATCACGCTTCCAGGGAGGACTATATATAGACAACGCTGGTCCAGAACCAAAGAGTCACACCACGGCGAGGGTTTGCCGCTGGATCCCACGCCAATGCTATCAGAGGACCTTTTTTCTCCCAGCGCCTGGAGTTCTTCCCGAGGAGTGGTCGTGGAGTCGTTACCGTTGACTCGGTAAGCCGAGCAAACATCAGAAAGTAAGAGGCCGGGCGCGAAAAGGGGCACCGCTTTCTGTTTATGATTGGAAGAGATGGCATCAAAAAAACACCATCAGTCATGTTAGTAAGAGCCGGCGGTACGACGAGACAACCACGTGAGTAGCGTCGGCGCTCGTGCCACCGCCACACCAACGCGCGTGAGATCAGTTCGCTTGGGATATGCTGGGTATTGCCTGTGGCACGGCGTAGCGAGTCGAGATGACGATCGCATTGATTGATGGAGGTGCGCGTGTATAAGCAGTACCGTAAGAGAGTGTCGCCACGGCGAAGGTGACTCAGAGCCCCAGGCGTGACCTCAAGTACAAGGCAGTCAGGGAAGTGGGGAGGGGGTAAACTTGTAAATCTTGGCGCGACATAGGCAGCGGTTAGTCATGTGGAGGTGAAAATATGATTGTGGCTGGCTTAGAATGACTTTAAAGTCAGATAGTAGCGGAGAAGGACGGAGACAAATTCGATGGATCGGGAGGACAGACGCCAGAACACCAGCTGAGGCGTAGAGTATTTCGGCGAGAATAAATGCTTCTTGTGCATTGCTGTCAGAACGGCCAAGAGTGGTTTTTGTGTTAGATATCAGAGCACAAAAGAAAGGGGCGAGAGAAAAGCAAACTGTATAGAGTGAATTTGAATCATAGCAGCCCGCGGACAGAATCCCATGCGGGCCAACTATACCCGGTCAGTGGAGGAAGAAGGCGGACGCGGGCATCAGCCAGAAGAGACTCTCGGAATTCATTTGCGCCTCGCACCCTTTTGCAAAGACATGTATGTAGAGGTCCGTGCGGCACAAGAACGCGCGGGGAACTATGGGGCAGGAAAGTGAGAATCGAAGGTCGCCGGCGTACCAATGGTGCCGAGTGTGTTATCGCGCGCGGTTGGCACGCCACGGGGGTAGGGGAGGAAGACGGCGAGTAATTTTAAAAAGAGAGTGATGCACGCTGTGGAGGAAAGGCGTTCGTAGAAGATGGTGGCCGCCGCGATGTATACAAGAAGCCGGACTTTAAATTGTCTACAGTCCTCGTGTCGACCTTCGGCAGCTTTTGTTTAAACATTGGAGATAGCTGTTGTATGGGGACTGTGTACAAGAAGCGTGTTTGCCTACTCTACCGTTCGGCGGAAGGAGGGACGCCGCCTTCTTTTGCTTGTGTGTATTGCCCGATGTGGGAGGAGACGGGGACGGACAAACTTCGCTTCATCCGACAGTGACTCGACATGACTTCGTTGCTCTGACTTACAGCAGCAATGTAATGGAAGTGAGCGAGCGCTACCAAGTTCGGCCTCCGGAAAGAACGGTTGATCCCGGTGCGCCTTACGGTCAACGATGTGGAGTCAGCACTGTAGCACTCAGGGGTAGTCAACAACAAGGATGAATCGTTGCGTACGCACTCTTCCCCATCCGCGATTTTGCAGCCCGCGGTTGCTCACATCCGTGGACTTTGATCATTCATTCACCCACCCCTTTCGTTCGGAAAGAGGACACAAAGCGGGTCTGACCCTTACTCCGGTTGCTGTGCTCCAAGGCTGTACCAACCCCCGAACTTTATACAGCGACCGACCCAGTGGAATTTACCTGCTGGAAAGCAGATTCTTCGACGAATGCCAAATCGAACCCCATCTCCACTTACTCAACATGGTGGAGGGCGTAATGGACAGCCTCAAGAATCCACTTTGACTTGCATCGGTCAACCGTCAGACAGGTCGAGGGGAACTCCAAACCAACCCTCCGATCCCAGCCCTCTTTGAGGAGCGAGCTCGTCTGGTGGTTGGTCGTGGCTCGCACGGGTGTCGTAACGTCAGCTATCGTTACTCACAATCCGCTCGATCGGGCACTCACTGCTGTCTTTTCTTGGCGCTTCTGCCGTATGTTTTCACATAGATCTCATTGTCACCGTGCGCGTTCGTTCTGTCAAACGCTTGCGCGCGATCAGACCTGCATCGCGAAATACGGTGTATAAGCTTGACATGTCCCAAACCGAATAGCTTCTCATACTTAAATTGCACATAGTTTAGCCTTAAGTATATTGGCTTCAAACGCCAAACCCCTGCGTCGCTACTACTAGCAATGGGGGTTGGGGCTGCCAATAGATTTCAAGAACTTCGAAGACAGCGTGTGTGCGCACTGTCACCCCATAATTCACTCTTGGCTACTTTCGTGAGGGTCTTTGATACGTTTGAACACGTAAGGATGACCGTCAGCGTCGTCCCACTTCGCACACCCTGTCACGAGTCGCTTATCTTTCAGAACCTCATGACCTATGGTGGCGCGAGGCGGTTGGGGCTTTGTGCTGGCATCCGACTTTGCACACTCCTGTCTTGGCAAACGCATCCTAAGCCAGTATCTCCAGCCAACGTGTTTGCAGTTCCTGTGATGTTTCTCAGATTCATCCTGTCACCCCCTTTTCCCCCCTCGTTGCTATACGTTCTTGCTACCTCCAAGAAGCAGCTTCACTGCACTGTCCCTGCCAGTGATACCAAAAGTGACACTTTCAAATTTCAATCACCCCCCCAGAGGCAGTGTTCCAAAAGCCGCGGGCCGGGTAGTCCATCCATCATACTGTATGTTATTTCGTTCACGAACTTAGCTTAAATCTCCGCCTGGACGACAGGCACCGAGTTTCTCGCTGCTGCGCAGCAGGGCGCCGCGTTTTCGTGTTCCCTCATGGTGCAAGCCAATCCATCTTAGATCGTTGATCCGACCACTTCTCGTATTGGTCTAGTCCCGCGCGACCCTGCATATACAATCGAGAGCGAGAGCGAGAGACGCCCGACCCACTTTCCGCGCGTCTTCACCCTTCGAATCCTATCAAGTGTTCTCCGCGGATATACCTTGCAAGACCGGGTTTGGCCGCACAAACCGGTGGCTCAGGAGACGGATCAGGATTGTGTGCGGTCACAGCCTGGCAGCCTGATGGTGAAGGTCCCGCAGCATCAGACTTGCCCGGCGTCCGTTTCCATTCCGCAACCTGTAAGGCTGAGACCGAAACTAAAAATAAATGTTTGCATTCTACCAATGAGATGAACAGAACTTCTACGTTCTAGCACGATGGGTCGGTTGGGGGCCGTAGACGAGACTTTTGTTTTTACCCGCAGCCCCAGAGTAATTCGATGGCCCCATGACGGTGACACGCGCTCGCTCGCGTAAAGCTAGAACGATGAGCAGCTGGGCGCGTTCTATTCTTGCTCCAACCCCTTGGCAAGTCTGGACAGCAGACATGCCGGTATTTGGGTCCGCCCAGCCCAGCGGAGCGTCTTGACTAACCCCTAATCATTGGAAGACGGTCCTCGCGCGGACGAAGAAGCATGTACCGGCAGAAGGATACGCCATTCAAACCGGTGGTAGATAGTACGAAGAGGGAGAAGGCAGCTTACCGAGGATCGCAACGTAACTGAATAGTCAGTGTTCTAAATAAAGTGGAGGGTAGGTCAGCGGCGATTGTGCGATGCGCTAGAGAGAAAGGCACCGGAGCTATCGAATCTATGGCCGTGCTGGACTGAAAGACTTCGATATCCCCTTGCGGGCGCAAGGGTGCGGATATTAACGGAAGGATGATTCGAAGCACGAAAGGGGGGAAACCAAACCTGTCTACATTACGTGAATTCGTGGTACCCAAAGGTCTCGAGCCGATTTCTCCCTTCCTAAGCGAGTCATACTCGTGGAGACGTGCTCCACAAGTACGATAGTTCAACATCTGAAGCGAGGGCGAAGGGAAGTCCAATACAACACGCCTTCAACAGCTGGCTTCCGGCGCCGAATTCCTTGCTTATTGTGTGTGGCACGTTTTGTGTGGAGAATATCGCGTTACGAGAGCCCTCGTTCGTGCGCCCCCAAGCCCAACTGGCACGAGACACTAATAGGAAGCCACAAAGGCGGTCACGGACTTGGTGCTGCATTAGTGTCGGAGTTATGGCCAGAGGATATCAAGTGGTCGACTTGACCCTTGCTTCACGGGAGGGTTTTGCGAAACATCCTGTCAGGCTATCATAATATAATGATCCGCAGTTCTCAGACCATGTCAAAGGGCTGCCAGAGGATGAACCAACCAGATGGCGCGAGGTGGAGCAACAGGAATTCTACTGGGGGATTGTGCGGCTGACGCTGAACTACCACTAGGGAAATGAGACATGCACGACGCACACACACCTCAAGACCTATCGGGGAGAACAGGATCGGGCTCGCCGTTTCTGACCAAGATAAACAATCTGTTATGCTAACTGACAAGTTGTTCATTCGATAACCTCTTGCGGTTAACGCGGCTTGGCCACCGGGCTGGCCCTATGATGGTTCGTGATCTAGTTCGGCTTGGAATTCCATATGTCCGTGGTCGTTTAGGGCGTTTAGCAGCCATCAGGTGCCTCACACAGTCTGCGGTACCTGCTGCGAAACGATCGATAGCACAACCCAGCCCTGGCGGTCAGCAGGGGCGTCTGGCGGCCGGTGATTCGCAGTCCGGCTGCTGAGTGATGCCAGTGCGAGTGTGCCCGTGTGCCATGCGGCCGATTGAAACAAGGCATCAACGAATAAGCGCTGAGCTGTCGCAACGAGCGCAGGAAGCCGGTGTTGATTGTGAGAGCATCCGAGTTGGGATTCAGGGGCTAGGGTGCCGCGGCGAATCACTAATGGATCGCATAGGAGTGAATGGTGGCATAGCCGGATATATGTGCGTTGGTCGGGTAAACGAACGGATTCAGCGTCTGTTCGACGTAAACGACCAACGATCAATGAAGGCGGCTCACAAATTTGAAACGAGGAGGTCGAGGCTGCTGATGGATGCATCGAATTCGAATTTTGAAAGAGGGTATGAGTGGTAAGTTAACACGACCGCCACGATGCTTCCTTTCCGAGATCAGGCCAAGAAGGTGAATGGCCAATATTTGGTGCTTCCGTCGGTTGGCGTCCGATCAGCTATCCCACAGCTGACTCCGGCATGGGATGAAGCAGGAGATCTCCATGAAAATGAAAAAAAATCCAAAAGTCCTCGGCCAAACAGGGGCGAAGAAAGTTTAAAGAGTAGCATCCGCCGTAGGCTTGAAAACTCCGACAAGACGTTTACTAAATATCGGAATGATCCCCTGCCCGCAGAGAGCGGAAAGGAGCTGCTGCTGACTCGGAACACAGCACGGTATGCCTGTCTAGACTCGCTCGAGACCTTGGTGAGTAAGATAAATATATGAGGCACGTGGTTGCGACGAACGATGGAGGCATAGCAACCTGATCGGGTGAAATGGTCGCAAAAACTTATGGTAGGGATGGTTTTATCGATTGTGATTACCATCGCCGGAGTAAATAAAATTTCGTAACCCATAAAGAAATCAGAGAAGCGAGCGCTATTGTATAGAGACATACAGAGTACAAACGCTCTCGGGTGTTCGTACGTTCCGGCCGGCGAAGGGCCACAGTCGCAAGTAAAGGCAAAAAGGGGCCGGGCCGAGGGGAGGACCGAAAGGGAAACAGGTGAGCTGAATGGAGCGGATGGAAGCAAAGAATGTAAATGATCGGGCGAGGCGAGATAAATTCTGTCGCGAATGAAGATAAGTGAAATCGATGATCATAGATGGAGAGCGTGGATCAACTTCTGGCTGATATGGCACGAGGATGGGATGGGATGGCACGGTGGCATGGGGATGGGATGGCGTGGCACGCGGCACGGTCCACTGAGGACGAAAAACAGGTAGCTGTCTCTATCCTGGGAACCTGGGAAAAATGGCGAGATCCGCGGGGACTACGAACCGATCGAATTACCAGATCGCGTTGCCGTTCTTTTTTAGGGCCAGACGCCGCCGTCAGGCCGTTCAGGTCGGCCTCAAGTTTGGTTGGCGCCGCATGCGCGTCTAACGATGCGTCAATTTGAAAACATGTTGGCAGCGTCTCAGTGTAGTGTACTCTCTTTATTCGACATGAGGAGCAAGGCAGTGACTGTGATACCCGGGTGCATGGCGAAAACTAGTTGTAGTGATCTCGGAAACTGGAACTGATGTCAGATCCTGGTTGGTGGTGCGCGGTTGCACACCAAGCCACTCTTGCTGAGCCAAGCCTTTGTCCATCTCAAAGCCCTTTGACCTCTTCCGGCGACTTTCCGGCCCCTCCGTGCCAGTGCCATATGCATATAAATATCCCCTTATCCTTCCCATCGCCATCTAGAATTTGACGACACCCCCCGCATATCATCCCCCCGTCTCATCCCAACGCAACCTCTATCATCATCCCCCCTTTCTACACACTCGACATCATCATGCCCGCCGTCGTCAGCAACGCAACGCGTATCTGGGAGCTCAACATCCACTGGGACCTTTATTCTCAATGTGGTATTTGGGACGCGAAGGGACGGGGTGTGGACATCTATGAGTGCATTCGTGCCCGTACGTCTCTCTCCTCTACACTACGTTTCTCATCCGCTCATGGGGTCTCCCACCATAGACCAATCCACCCCTAATACCCAGGTCAGTCGTTGCCCCTCCCATGTGCCACGTCGTGTGCTAACTTGTGAACAGCCTCCAAACAGCGTGTATTGGCGCTATGTCGCGCGCCGATAGTTGATTTTGAATTTTTCCGCGCGTAGCGAAGCATAGCCCCACCGTCGTCATTCAAAACCCATCGACTCACCGAGCCTCCTTGTAACACCGACATGCACGTGATTATGCGCCCGTTGAACCCATCCCCTTCGGGAAACAAATGACCTATCGATGGCGCGGATCATGCAATCTAATAAGTCGCGCCTATCGCCGCGACCACAGCCAAGAACAACAACCTTTCTCCTCCTCGTCCCGTTTTCTTCTCCCTTCACGACCCCTCCTAACGTCACCGCTTCGCACGATACCTCGTCTCGGAGACCCGATTTGGACGACCCCCACCACTCATCTCAATCATTCGCCTTTTCTTCAATCCCTTTTTGGTGACGTCCTGGGCTTAACGGCGACGCCGCGCCTTAATGTCCACCGCGATCGTATCATATATCAGTGGTGGCAATTAAGATGATGAGGGTACGCAGGAACTATTGGCTGGACCTCCCTTCCGCAGTCCTCTACGGGCATTCGTTTCCACCTTGTACTTTTTCCAATGTTTCGCCACCCATCACGCTGTCGCTGTCTGTGTGGGTTTCATAAAGTTTGCCGACTTGTCTTCGTTTTTCTTTCTGTCTTTGGTCTCCCCTTTTTTTGTTTTCACGTTCGCAAAACCGCACACAGCTCTCATCATACACGTTAACGCACAACCAATCTTCCTCCTTTCCAACCACTACCTGGTCTCCCGGGTTGCATACTACATACTCTCTCTCCCGCATCATCAATCATGAGCGCCAATATATGTTTATTCGCTAGCACCTTACTGTACGTATACTAGATGGTGTAATTCGAGAGGCAGTTATTTATGTACACCCAATATAATATTAAACGCGCGCGTTTTTTGCCTCCTGCGTTGATAGGTACTGCGGAGTAGTGGATTTGGAGTAGTGGATCTTTGCGAGAAAAGCAGTGAAGGTGCAGCAGAATTTTCCGATTCGTGCTATCATACCACAGCTTCTGCCTACAAGAGGAAGTAAACGGTTTGGATGACGGCGTCGAAGCATAGTCGCTCCCTCATACTGTACATACGAGTGATAACGGGGTTGCATCGTGGGGGACGTCATCGACTTGAAAAGGGTAAGGGAGTTTCCAGTATCCTCGCAGTCTACCTACTGGCCAATGGGTGCTGTCGTCTAAAGCACGACAGGCCCGGAAAGACGTACGGCTCGCCTTACCGTTTGGGGTAATGGTGTCAAATTCTAGACCGAGCTAAGTAGGAGAGAACCGAGACCGGGGTCACGGGAACTGAACAGAGAGGGGAAGCGGTGGGAGTGAGAGGGGGCCAGGAAGAGGGGGGAAAGTGGAGAGGATTGCATAAATTGGCAACTTCCAATACGCGCCATGCCGTTACAAGCGCGAACCAACTTGTACATACACGATAAGTAGGGTCGCGCGAGCAGTCGCGCATAACTTATCAGAAGCAGCGCAGGTCCGCGGGGGGAGCATAGCCTTGACCTGCCTGACCTTCCCTTCCCGACAGGCGCCGGCCCCATCTGGCACTCATCTTCGTTCCGCCCGTCCATTCGTCCACCCGTTCCGGCCATTCAAACGCCCCCTTCCAAATTCCCTCTTCGTCGTCGACGTCAAACGCCCTGCTTCGCGCCTGCTGCGGGCGATGCACGTGTCAATGTTGATGACGAACGAGGATGATGAGCGCGTTGGGATTTTGCGTGACTTGGCTTCTTCTCCACCACCCCATGGCGCCAGGAGCTTGGCAAGCAGAAAATAGAAGGAAAGGCTGCGCGATCAAAGACGGGTGCCTAAAAGTGACAGCACGCGAAGCGTTGGATTAGTATTCATCGAAGAATCTGCACGCTGCATGCGCACGCGCTGCCCCATTGGAAGCACAAAATTAAATGGTTGGGCTTCGCTCGCGCTTGCTCGCAGCGGCTTTTCCGATGTGATGCAGGGAAGGTTAGGTCATCAGTCTACGGAGCGGTCACGGGTGCCAGGATTACAGGGCAGGGGCTCTATACACAGCACTTGGTGGCGTGATAAGGTGGATTGAAAAATAGGGGCGCAGTTCGCAGTTGGGGCGCTTCATGTGGATTATTCCCAAATTCTGAACCCCGGTTCGTGATTACACCGTACGTGAAAACACGTTAGTCTAAATGTAGGCGACGGAAAGATGCATCCGAAAGTACTCCCATGAAAAGACTGCCGTTTGCATTGTCAAAAGAAGCCTGTTAGCCGAAGAATTCCAGATTGTAAGCTGGCAAATGTTCGGGAGTAACGGCAAACCCCGCACGGGGTTAACTGACGACTCGGGAGAGCAGCCGGCGGAGAAACATCACCATGGAGGTGAGGTCGGCGGCATTCTAGAGTAAAGCGAGTAGGATTGTGATTATTTTTAGGTGCAAGTGAATACTGGGTTCCTCTAAGGTGTGTGACTGGTGTGTAATGGTGGTCCGGACCGAGAACGAAAAAGCCGCTTGAGATGTGACTATTCTGGGGCGTTTAGGTTTGGGACGTGGAGAAGCCCTGTTTCTGGTCACTTGCCGAGAGCTCTGTTGATGCCTCGCCCGATGGCCTTCTCAATGAGAATAAGGAAAGCGACTAGATAAGCCAAGAACGCCACCGTAGAAGAGGGTCGTTCCGCGGGGGTGGTGAGAAGACATCAAGGTCAGGGGATTGATAAGCCCCGGCTGCTGCATTCGACCAGCGAAGACAAGGGTGAGGGGTTAGAACGAGACTCGAACTGGTGAGGTTGTTATTCAGTGGGGGAATGCGAATGTCTAGAAAGTCAGAGATAACTTACCAGAGATGCTTCCGAGTCACCCGGCGCGGGCTCAGCAAAAAGCGGCTGACATTGCGTGGGAGGAAAATAAGTCAGGTACAAAGTCCTGTCGTGCGTGCACGCTGTGACTGGAGCGAGTCAAAAGATCCCTATCGTCCGATGGGGGCTTGCGATTGGTGTAGTCCAGCGCGTGCAGGGAACGTTGTGGCCAGAAAGGAAATTGTAACGTCAACAAGGGAAATTGGGAATTTTGACGGAGGTTGACTGATGCTGGCTGTGGCGGAGAACAGAGTTGGGGGGCGTGATCGACTACGGCGGTTCTTTTGACCCACGCCGAGCCACTCAAGCACCTCAAGACGCAGTGATTAGAGATAACGATTGAGGGGGCATGTCCAAGCGTTCTGAAGCCAAGACCCTGGGACCAAAGAACATATGATTCGTTGCGCCTCAGCAGACGTCTGCTATATGGGCAGTCGTGACCTCATGGTGTGCACGAGAACGCGAGACATGACAACTTTGAACACGGGATAGGCGGCATGTACTATAACCCGAATTGCTAGAACGTCGGAGAATGTGAATTTCCTATCGTATCGCATCAGACGGAGAATTGCCACGATTGCAACAACTCGAGACAAGGATTCTACTGGACGGACGGATCAAGCACTGACCGGCGCTCGGACTCGGTTCACGTGACCACTGCGCCCTACAACGCTAGCAGGCGGCGGTGACCTGGCGTTGTCCGAGTCACGTTGCGACCATCGTTTCCCGCACGGCATGAATAATCCCAAAAGTATGGTAGGTAGTTCTCCATGTAAGGTACTGCTCCCTCTCCCCTCTCATACTATCGCTGCAGGTTCTGGGCTGGGTCAGCCTTATTGCTGTGGCCGGTGTGAGCTTTTATTTTGCAAAGCAGAACATCAACGAACGGCGACGGCAGCAGGACATTGCCGGTGAGAGGCCGAGTGCTAAGATAGACTGTGAGTACCACGGTTATGTCGTTGGCATATCTCATTCTTCCTCCGGTGTACCAGGGAAGGAACGAATTGCCCGGGACGAGGCACAAACGGAGCAGGCGTCTAGGGAGGGGCTCCATTCCCGCCCGAACCCTGACCGTGGCTCCCTAATTTCTAGCTCGAAGGATGACGCGACCTGATAGCCAAACGTGTTCCCGGCATACCTTCGGCGTCGCTGGGCCACCGCCCGGGCTCGATACTCCTGTTCCATTAAATTCTCCCCCTCTTCCTTCTTCCTGAAAAAAATGAGAGAATGCGATGATCTCGCTCATTCTGCGTGATTCGTCACGAGGTCCGACGTCATGGGCTCCTGTGTGCGGAGCGGAGAGGAGACAAGTGCAAAAATCGGGGCTTTGAAGCTACAACTTCACACTCCACGCACTCCACGCACCATGTCCACTCACGCTAGCACCGCGCGACTCGAAAATAGAAATTCATTTCCGCGCCTACCTTCTCGACCTGGGAGGGTGAGTTTGCGCCTGAAAACTCCGGTGCGAGCGCGCTCACGCCCTACGTTACACACAGACCCTCTTGGGGGGTGCCGCCATCATTGGCGGGACTTTTGCAGGGGCGTGGTACTACATGAGCGCCAACCAAGCCTACAAAGCCAGCCGCGAGCCCGGAGAACAGGGATCGCTCCCTAGCTGTTGAGCGCTCCTTCCTACTTACCTATATCGTCCCCCCAACTGACTCGTAAGCTAGGGGAGTACCGAATCTCGCAGGCAGTCGACCCTGTGCGCGGCTCCGGCTCTAGAACCGACGCCGGCGCCGGCACCGTCGAGCCGCGCACGTCACCACCAGCTGCCCCCAACCGCGATCCGAACCGCTCCCCGCAACACCGCACTCTCGCCTCTGGCGACGCGCTCTACTCGGAGAACGGCGCGAAGATGCAGCCCGTGCCACAGCGTGACCGTGGTGACGGGCTGGCCTACACGAAAAAGGTATGCCCTCTCAGTCCCCTTATTCTATCCCTTCGATCGTGTTGTGTTCGCTAATACGCTCCTCTAGCATTCTCCGAACCCACTCGAGACTGAAGAGTCGGGGAAGAAGTGAGTGTAACGGTCCTGGGTTTTTGTTCTGTTATGACATGTCTGAAAGGAGATGAGATGACGATTAACAAGACTGTCCATGAAGCAGATAAACGAGTACAACAGATGTGTCGGAAGAAATGCGTATATCTATTAGCTGGTCATGAAATGGCGTACTCGTGATTTTACGTGAGCGGGGGAGAGCAGACAGCGCAGTGAGTAAGACGTAGAGCGGTGGGTACAGAGTAGTAGACACAGTACAATAACAAGGCATAATGAAACATGAAGGTACGAAGCTTTGTTAGCCAGCGCCAGTGAAAACGAAATGGCGTTCCAAGAACCAGTCAGAAACCTCTATTCCCGAACGCCACACGTTTCCAGAGGCAGTCAACGAAAACACTCCACGCTGAGATGGGACAATCTACGTATCCTCGACATTGCGATAATGTAAGTCGTGAGAATAAATGGGGAGACATAGGTAAGTCGTGAAGTGAATCAGGAAGTTGCGGGTGTCGGGGCAACTGTAGCGCGATTTCGGCGACGCCGACGCCTAAGATGCAAAAGCAAAGCGGATAAGCTGCTGAAGAACAGGAATCATATGCACACAATGGCAGAACCCACCGTGGGAACATGGGGCCTTTTGGCATGGGCCGTACATCCAAATCCTGCGCGATGTTCGCGGCTGCCTGGAAACCCTGCATCGATAAACAGCGCACCGTCAGCATTTTCCTGAATGTCCAGGTGCTGCCATAATCGAAGAGAATAAACGCACCTCTATCCAATCCACGACACTGGCTACGTCGGGGGCCTGCAGCAAAAACTGCTGTCCCTCCATGCGGATGCGGATCACGTTCCGCCGCTTCGAATAGTCGGTCCCCAGCCCGCTCTCCGATTTGTGTAGCGCGTACGCTTGCAGGAGGTCCTGCTGCTGAGGCTGCGGCACAGCGGGGTCGTCGACCCACAAGTGCCGTCGTTTGGCGCGCGGCTGACGAGGCGTGCGCGATATACCGATCGCCAGCGGGGCGAGTTCGATAGTCGTCGAGTTCGGGATCGGGCAACTCGCGGAGGCGTGAAGGGCCGAGCCAGATGACGCGCCGGGGCCAGAGCTAAAAGTAGATTGTGACGAAACAGTCCGCAGATTAGAGAACGATCGGCGTGCGAAGCCCTCGGTGCGCGACGTCGATTGCGCGTCACTCGCTATTCTTTTCCTCTTGCGGAAGTTAGATGGGAGCAGCCGAGAACGGGACGTCGATGACGAGCGCGGGGTCACTTGGCCACTTGCCACCTGCGACGATGTGCCGGCAGATGACGATGTGGGGGACGACGGGCTCTGCGGAGGCGCACCTTCCGCACGATCCAATTTTGTCCCCACCGCGAGTTCGCGTTCGCGTTCGCGCTCTTTCTCCATTTTAGCTTTGGTACTAGCGACACCCGTCTGCGCAGGTGAGGCGATGTCACCCACACCGACTGTCTTCTCCCACAAGTTCCCTATGAGACCCTTCCCTGCGGCAGCAGGAGGGCACTTGTACACGCGGAACGAGGTACCTTCTAGAACGCAGAGCGTGCGGCGCCACTTTCGGTCGCGGGCCTGCACGCCAGGTGCAGAAAATTCCATCTTGCGCGGCATAATCGCACGCAAATAAATATCGTTGGTGTAACGTGGGAGACGTTCGCAACCCTCTTCGTCCCGCGGCAGGATCGCTGGACCGCTATCACCGAAGCGGAATTGCGGGTACGGCGGTGGTGTAGACGACGGTCCAAATGTAGGCATTGAAAGCCGGCGACGGAGAGACGGACCCAGAAGGGTTTCCGGATCATCCGTAGCCGCACCTGTGGTATCGGCTTCGGTGGCGGAGGTGCGCATGGGACTCTTTGGTGTCTTGGCTGCCACCTCTGGGCTACGTTGTTCTTTCTTTAAGATCTCAGATATATCAATCATGCTGCGCGAACCATGACGATATACGGTGGGAAGTGCGCTGAGGATGGGGGTAGATGGCGTGGGCAACACCCGCGGCGTCGGTGCCCATGCCGCAGCCAGAATGTTAGGTGAAGGTATTGAGGTAGGCAGCACCGGAGAGGTCCTCGCAGACGTCCAGGCAGCAGGAAACTGCCGAGAACTGTGTAATGGGGTACGGCTGGTTCCGGGATCAGGTATATTCAAAGAAAAGTAGTCATCCCTCCGAGAATTGTCCGCCGGTGTCTTGTCATCGCGCCGATGAGTGGGACTGTTATTGCTGTGTAAGAAGGACATGTCCAACGGAGAAATCTCAACCGTTGGGAGGATGGCTGCGCGGGGCGTCTGCAATATCACAGATGAACGTGGGCTAGGGATGCTATCACCATCTTCGCTGAGGGTATCGGGGTGCTCGGTCACTGCAGTTTCTGCTTCCGCCTCTTCGTCCTCGTCTCCTGTACCTTCTTCTTCCTCCTCTAGATCATCCAGAATCGCGTCGTCATGCTCGGCAGGATCGAGATCTTCTGTGCCTTCCCTAGGTAAAGCCGGCATACTCCGCAATGACTGCGAACGACGGCGAGGAACACTTGTCGGGGACGATGCAGAAGATATAGGGGGAAGAGTTAGTATGGGATATTGGGGTTGTCGCGTGATGAGCGCCGGAGACAAACGCGCCGGCACACCCTCGATGGAGAACTTGGGAGAAAAGGGTGGTACCGGAGTGAGATGCGGGGTGACGGTGCGGCGGGCGGGAGATCCAGGTGTCAAACTGGCTGGATGACGCATGGCTCGGTCGGGATAAGGAAGCGGAGACACGATTTCGTCCGAAGGACCACCTGCAAGACCCACATCCCCGTCTCGAAGGCTCGACACAAGAGGTTGAGGTGTTGTGTTAGCCCTCGGGCGACCAAGGGAAGAAGTAGGAGAGTCGGGCGAGGGAGACGAAGGATCCAAGGAAACGGGTTGTCGAGAGTCGGCAGGACTTTGGGAAGTTGAGTCGGCTACCGTAAGGCGAGCTGCAATCGCTCTCGCGTGGACAACATCGAGTCCGTTGGTAAGCACACTCATCAATGAACTCGGAAGAGGATTGTACGAAGGAGGACTGTTCACTAGGCTCGATGGCATGGGGTTAGCCACAGCCAACCGAGATGGTGGGGTGAAGGGGGCGGTGGCTCTCCGGTTCGGAACGCTCAGGTCATGGGTAGAGGTGTGAATAAACTCATTCGGAAAGGGTCGGGCGTTCCGGTCGACATCCATGCTTACTTTTCCTTGGCTAGTTCCAGGCGAGCTTCCGGAGTATGTGGAAACGGGGGAGCCAGAGCGTGGACCATGAGGATCATCCTCCGAAACAGCCCCAGAACGGGACATAACAGGCTTTTGTTGAGCCATATCCGCGGAACGTGTTCGTCTAAGCTTTGCACCAATACGATGACAGGCTTTACCAAGCCCTTTAGGTACGAAGATAGCTTTGTTCTAGAACTGGTGAGTAGACGAAAGTGCAACGGACGGATTGGAAGCGCATACAGGAGGAAAAGTGTTCGGATTCAAGATGAGCGGAGTTCCCGACTGCTCCATGGAGTAGCAGTGGATATGTGGGACTGGCCGGGTCGAAGGAGAGGTGAGTTGTGATGGTCAACAATGACTGCGTGTTCCGCTGTGGGCAGGTCTTGGAAGCGCCGACATGATGCATCATCATGATGCATGATGCCGCCGCATGGAGAAATGAATCTTATGACCGCCATCCTCGTCGGTCCCTCGGCCGACCAACTCAATAATCAATAATACAATGCATTTCAAATGCCCCTCCCGTCTCGCGCAGTTCCAGGCAACGAACTCAACTGTCGCTTCTCTACTAAGTTGTTCTCGCTTCACGTACCCACCTACCGTTCCGAAAATTTCTAGGTCTAGAGACCGGTGATCATTGGGGATGAACAGACATCTGACCTGCTGTGACTCTGACTCGCACTAGTGCACCAGGCGCTATACAACCTCGCATCCGCGTTCCAGGCAATTGTTAGTAGAACCTACCAGGGCTAGAAAGTACATTTCGAAATGCCATGATCGCATGAGGGCTCTCCCGAAGTCTATGGCCGGACAACTTGAAAGCGAGTGGAATGTCCAAGTGTTGTCGATTGATATACACTAGCCAAGGCTGTGGAACCCGACCGGTGGCCTTACTGTAGGGTAGGGAGACCAGCTGCACTCAATGTGGTAGATCCTTTATAGCTTTATCTTCCGAGAGGTCTTACAATCTCTTGAAAGTAATTTTTGTCTCGCTCCTGTTTAAACAGGCCTCTCTCGCGCGCCCCGTTCACCCCGGCACGTCGGCATATGTTACTTTCTAAAGGGTGATACCATCAGTCTTCCCTTTTAAGATTAGGTGCTTCAAGTTGTACTCGTAACTCATAACAGGTTGCGGATTGCTCGCTTCGGTTCGGAACTATAGGCATTTCGTCAACTTGAACGGACATCAAGAAAAACAACATCACAACTATACCTGAAGCCAACCAACCAACCAACACTGCCGAGAGGGACACTTATGACTTCCCAAGCAACAAGTTACCAGAAAGTGCGCGATTGCTATATGAAACCGACCTCCTAGAGAAGGCGCCTATTATTGTCCCTTTCTCCGGACTATTAGATGCGCAACGCTTGTTTATATAATTCTCATTTGACTTTGACTAGTCTGTGTCGAATTTTCCCCCACGATGCCGTCCCTCGCCGCGTTGTACTTAGCAGGTGTCATATCTGGTGCAGCATTTTTTGGTGAGCACGTTCTCAGTTCGTGTTGCATTGGATTTGCTCACCATTTGCTTACCTAGGAGCGTACATAATCTTGACGTTCACCGCCGTATACTTGCTGTACGTTACTCTCTCAAACCGTCTATGATTAGACGTCACCCGCCTTGACTGCAGCGCCCGGAGAGAGAAGACGGCCACCTCTATTTTCATGATGGTGCTGACACTTGTCATGTTCGGTGTCTCGACAGCCTACTTTGTTTTGGACATTATTCTCGTCTCGAATGGCGTCCTCCATCCGCAAGAATACCCCGAGACTGTCATTGACCTCTGGGGAGGGGTGACCACAGCACAGATTGTCTGTCAGGGAATCAACGTATGCCTTCTGTATGGTTTCTGACATGTGTGCCAGATGACGAGCGTTTCTTCAGTCTGTCCTTGGTGACTCTATTGTCATTTGGAGAGCCTGGGTCGTATGGGGCCGCCAACTATCCGTGGTACTCGCGCCACTTGTCCTCCTGTTCGGCGTCGCTTGTACAGACGGTTTTATTTCTGCAAGTCCTCCGCTGACTCCCTCTAGTCTCATCCTTCGGCGCGGCCGTCGCGCAAAGCCGAGCGCTTGCAGATCCAAGTTATCTAACTGTGTTCAACATATTCATGATCGCGCTGCCCTCCCTCACGCTTGCTACTAATGTCACCGCGACAGCTCTTATCTTGTGGCGAGTGTGGTGTGTCTTTTGTGTTCTTGTTTGTATCCCATGTTGCGCAGAATTGATTGACGCAGTTCTAAGGGCGTCCGTACGAAAAGTGGAGCATCACGGTGCCGTGACCCACGGAACAGTGCGGCTCCACCGTCTACTCAACATTCTGATCGAGTCAGGTGGACTTTACTGCTTGACGTGGCTGCTCCTCCTCTGCTTCAACCTTATTGGATATCCCGCTTCTCACGTTTTCCTGAGCATCATTGGTCAGCTCACGGTGCGTTGTTCCCTTGGTAGCAAGAGGGTAGGCCGCTGACCCTAGACTTCTTTTTCTGGCATAGGGAATATACCCAACTCTCATCATCGTACTCGTATCAATCAATTTAACTCAAGACCGCATTCAGGGACCTGTATATGAATCAGCAATAAGGTTCGACCGAAACCCACGAGCCAGCCTCGCGCACACGGTCAGTGTCACGCTTGCATACGGACCACACAACGGGTGCGAGAGAGACGCCGAAGCGGGCGACGTGCTGAAGTCCGGGGACGGCGCTGATTATGCGATCGATGGCACACCATCAGATTGTCCATCGAGTTCCGCCCTGAAGCGACGACGAAGCGTAAAAAATTAGATAGTCTTTGCGAACCGTAGGGCTCGGGTTCCTACTGTCCGTTCCAGTGTGCATAGCACAACATCCTAGAGGCATTTCTGTCCAGTCCATATTCCAGGAGAGGTACTTGAAATACTTCAGCGCGGCACTCGTTTTGGACCTCCTTCCTAATGACAGTATATTAGATATGTAGCCATATCACAAGTACTGAAGTACTGAACACCAAGAGAGATCTGCACCATTGAACCTACTGGTACCGGAAACCTGGCGAGATTTCGTTGAAGTTGAAGCCGCGGATTTGGGATAACCCTTTTGGGCAGACGGTCAAGACACTCCGAAGAATGCGGTCCGCTTGGGCCGACTGTTTCGTTCGGCAGTGGCTCACTGCCAAATGCGTTGTCACATTCTTGCCATGTTTTCAACTTTTTCTTATGTATATCTGTCAGGGAATGATACATAGAAGTTGTACAACCATAGGGAGTGTTAGAGCTGAAGCTCGAAGGATCAGCAGTTTACAGTTCTTGACACTCATTTTTGCACATTTTTCAGCTGCAGGACGAGTACCGAACTTAGAGTACAGTAAAGTATGGTCTACTAATTCACAATCTTGACATTGTGAGGTGTCGATACAGTGTGTGGTGTTCTAATCAGTTGGTGCTGCATCTCTCAGGTTGGTTTTGTTTGGCTGCTGCATCAGTGACTAACAATAGTATACTAATAGATATCATTGTGTCCATCAGGATCGAAAGACTAGCATGGCTTCCGACAAAGCCAAAGCACCAGAAAACGCCGGGCCTTCGGAAGAGCAGTCTATGGCCGAAGCTGAGGCCGATGTGGGTGGTGAGTCTGGTTCCGAGTCTGAAGCCGAAGTCCCAGCAACTGCGTCTGCCGAGTCTGGCCCGTCCCGTCCATCTAAAAAGAAGAAGAAACGTTCAAAGATCTCGCGCGCCATTTCTGCGCTCAGTGGCGATACCGTACCCCAGGCTGTTGTCGACCGAGTAGTTGCAAAAGTCAAGGAAGAGCACGGAGAAGATTCCCCTGCTGCGGACGAAGACGCCGTACGCCAGCTGCTCAAACAACTCAAGCTGAGAGATGTGGCCGAGGGGAAGGCTGGATTAGGGGGAAAGCACAAGAAGGACGCTGGGGACCATAAAGTACGCCATCCCTTGCATCGAATATGCCCGAAACCGCATCTGAGATCGATGGCTTCAGTTCTGGGCGACGCAGCCCGTCCCTCACTACGGTGCGTTGTGTACATATCGTCCGTATTAACCCTCGGCCCGCCCATACTCTGCCAGGCGATAGCGCCCCCGAGGAAGATGGGTACATCGAACCATCTAAGCCCAGAGAAGAGGTCAGGCAAGACCCGTATCCATTGCCGAAGGACTTCGAGTGGAGCATTCTCGACATAACTGAACCTGTACAGGTTTGGACGCGCCAATCACATACCAAACCAAGCTTCCTCACTTTTCTCGTCGCAGATCAAAGAGGTGTATGAACTCCTGTCAGCGAACTACGTTGAAGACGATCAAGCCGCGTTCCGGTTCCAATATACGGCCGAGTTCTTGGAGTGGTATGACTCGAGTTTTCATTTCGGATGCATCGTCATCTATTCATTAATTTACTTCATAGGGCTTTGAAACCCCCAGGATGGCATAAGGAATGGCATATCGGTGTTCGTGTTTCGTCCAACAGAAAGTTGGTCGCCTTCATCTCTGGCGTCCCTATTCGTCTCCGCGTTCGCAAGAAGTGAGACTTCTGCACCTATCTACACCCCGTCGTTCCTGACGCGTCTACAGAGATCTGAGTGCGGTCGAGATAAACTATCTCTGTGTACACAAGAAATTACGCTCCAAGCGTCTCGCCCCAGTGCTTATCAAGGAGATTACTAGGCAGTGTCACCTCAAGGGAATCTTCCAGGCCATTTACACTGCAGGAATCGTGATCCCCACGCCCATCTCTACGTGCAGGTACTACCATCGCACATTGAACGTGCCCAAGCTTGTTGACGTCAAGTTCACGTACGTGCCCCGCGACATGACCATCGCTCGAATGGTTCGGCAATCCAAAGTCCCTTCGACTCCATTTCTCTCGCGTTCTGGCCTCAGGGAGATGGAAGAGAGGGATGTGTCAGCGGTCGCAGAGTTGTACCGGAGGTACATGGAACGCTTCGACATGGTTCCGTTGTTTGAGGAGGAAGATATACGTCACCAGTTTCTCAGTGGGCGCGGCACTGGGGAGAAAGAGGCTTCAACGGGACGACGGACGAGCCAAGTTGTGTGGACGTATGTCGTCGAGGTACGATCTTCTACTTTCTTCCTTCACCTCCCCTTCCGCTCAATACTGCTCGCCTCGGTAGAACCCAGAAACGCACGCGATCACGGATTTCTTCTCATTCTATACGCTGCCTTCCACCATCGTGGCGCATCCGCGGCATTCGCTCTTACAGGCTGCCTATCTCTATTACTACGCGTCTGACACCGCATCTGAAGAGAATGCGGATGATCTTGGGCTCTTGAAGCGTCGATTGACGGAACTCGTCGGCGACGCGATTATCTTGGCCGACCAAGCGAAGTTTGACGTTTTCAATGCACTCACGCTGATGGACAACCCGCTGTTCTTGCAAGAGCTCAAGGTGAGGGTTTTAGGGCCATGACTTTGTTCGTTCCTCGATGAACTCACAATTTGACTCACGCACAGTTCGGATCGGGCGATGGCTTACTCAACTTCTATCTCTATAACTGGCGTTCGAAGACCCTCGCTGGGATGAATCACACGGAGGATAGAACTGCGGGGCGCGGTGTCGGGGTGGTCATGCTTTAGTTGAATAAAATACCTTTGGGTGTGGGACTTTTTTTGCCTCACGTGAGAGCATGAGGCATAGGCTACTAACCTGTTTAAGTGTTTTGGCTATGGGGAGCTCACTTATGTGTTCGGGAACGTCGACGTCGTCCAGCTGGATTTCGCGCATCCGAGGCACAACTCATTTTCTCGAGCATCTGCGGAGAGAACTCATGAACCGACGCAAAACGCCCGACGCTGTCCGTATGTTGCTGGGTTTCAGAGATGTGGCTGCATTTTATGATCAGCTGGCCGAGACAACCAAGATGTGGTATTAAGGCCACACAAACAAGTGGTGTTTTCTATTTTACCGGCAACGATGAGCAGTCATGAGGTAACGATAACACAGTGCGATCACAGATAGAGTCCTCAGAAA
Source organism: Lactarius pseudohatsudake (assembly GCA_021525015.1). NCBI lineage: Eukaryota > Fungi > Basidiomycota > Agaricomycetes > Russulales > Russulaceae > Lactarius > Lactarius pseudohatsudake. Next base: position 256,556 of record JAKELH010000005.1, on the reverse strand, counting down.
TTCCAGAGATTGTCTCGAAACAGTTGAGCCAACTTCCGCTCACGAGTCACAACAGTAGGTATTACCTAAACGAGATCGCCCTATCAGTACCCACGGAAAACACAGGAAAAACGCTGGCAATTAGCCATGGACCTCACCCCTTCGGTGCCGCATTCCCACCGGCAGCTGTCCTGGCGGGAAGAGACGGGAACATGAATGTGGTGAACAATTTGCGTTTCTTCTCCTATCGAATGAAGCGAAAAAGAATAAGTCAGCGTGTCCGTGCCTCGCCATATCTCAACGTACGTTGTAGGGCGGATAGCGGAATTTCATGATGTAGTCCATACTTGAAATGAAAAAAGTTAAGTACGATCAACGTGCCTGTGAAAAATCACGAACATGCCGGGATTATCGAGCGTCGAGCGAAGATGCGTGAACATATCGAAAGCGAACTTCCCTGAGGTATAGCCGGCTACGAGGGATATGCGGGTCAGGAGACGAGAGAACCATCTCGACTATAAAACATACATCCACTCGGGCCAATTCCTCCAAACGGCAAACCCTCGGCTGGGAGAAGAATAAAGCGTAGGTGACTGGAACAAGTCATGAATAACGCCGACGAACCAGCAGCTTGGATCATTGTATCATTTATGACCACAGTTCCGCTTTGAGTGTTCTCAATTACTACGGAAGACAATCAGTTATCACTAGTAAAAGTATCGCAGGGATCACCTTTCGACTTGAATGCTGAATTAGGAGAAAACACGTATAGTGCGAGAGGATGGTCACTGGTATCGTATTAGATGTGTCTTCACCCAACTCAACCCAGTTGACCATACCGAGCGTTGATGAATTCGATGGCTTCGTCCACATCATCGACCTCAATGATCGGTAACACCGGTCCAAATATCTCCCTTGGTGCCGTTCAACTTGCGCTCGCTTCCATAACTGTAATATTGAATACTCACTCTCCCATCAACGAGTCGTCACCATTGACCCCAGTCACGAGCGTGGGTTCGATGAATTTTTTCTCTTCGTTCGTGGAGCCGCCGAACACAATATGTCCATCTGTGCGATCAAGTAGCCCTTTGATTCGGGCAAAATGCGATGCCGAAATAATGCGACAAAACGAATCAGATGATTCGGCACCCTCTGGATAGAAGTCCTTCAACCTATTGACGGGAATTCATGACCCATTCATCGGACTGGACGGGGGAACTTACACGTCTTTGCACGCCTGAACGAACTGATCCACGAAGCCTTTAGGTACCAGCGCATAGTCCGGAGCGATGCAAGTCTATGCACCATCGTGAGAACCCGTGGCAAGGCATCTTAGACACTATACGCACCTGGCCCGCATTTGCGACTTTGCCCCATATCAACCTCCGGGCTGTCAATTTCAGGTCGCAACTTGGGTCTATGACCGCAGGAGACTTTCCGCCGAGCTGTGCATGGAGGTGGTTAGCTGGTTTGAAAATACTGGTTCGTGATGACTGTGCTGACCTCTGTCGTAACTGGGCTCAATGTTTTGGCGGCCGCTGCAAGCACGATGGATGCGACGCGGGAGCCTCCTGTGTACAGAACTACCTCGGGAAGTCAATACCAGATTGGGCGTGGGGAACATGCAAACAAACTATGATCCCATTGAAGCTCTAAAATCTGAAGAGAAATTAGAATTGATGGATTTGATGACCCGCAAAGGAATGACCTGCCTTGGTGGTTTCCGGGATCGCACCATTGATGACTGCGTACGATTCAGGGTCCAGATATTTTGGCACAAGCTCTGCTATCAAAGCGGAGAAGGCCGGCGTCAACTCGGAAGGCTTGAGCACGCAGGCATTGCCCGCCGCGATGGCTGCTACCTGTGGGCATCTCAGTCGAACCTCATACCCAACTCGGATGGAATCGTACCAAGGGACGAAGTAACAGCCAGACAGGATAATTGAATGGACTGATTATCAGGACAACACCCTTGGGTTCTTTGCGAATCGTTGGCTTCGTGGCGAACCAGTTTAAAGACCAGGGGGCACGCTCAGGTTTGCTCCATTTGGCAACTTTGTGGTAAGCATTCACTGCTTCCGTGAGCGTACCACCAATCTCAAGCCTGGAGAGCGATAATGTTCAAGGGATAGTATCATAGCGAACTAGACACCTACACGAAAGTTTCAGTATCAGACCTTCTTAGGTCAGAGGCTAAGGCTCGCTGGAAAAGTGGGATATTATCTTTGATGAGGTATGCGAGGGCAAGCAGCTGCTGCTTGCGGAACTGGATAGGTCTGGTTCTGCCGGTCTTGAATGCGTCCTTCAAACGACCTCGAACCTGGAATAATAATCAGGAGGCTCTAATTATCTGAATGGCTGAAGTGGTTACGACATACAGCAGGAATGTCATCGACAGGGGTTGTAGTGTAAGAGGGGAGGTCCGATTCGCGATTGGCGTTGACGTCGTGGTTCATCTCGGCCTAATGTGAGTCCAACTACGGTAGACAGACAGTATAAGACAGTAGGTTTTTCGTTGGGAATGGAACGTGGTGACGGGTCGCATTGCATTTGAAATCTGGGGACAGGTTGTTGGGCGTTTACGGAGCCGGGCGCTTGTATCTTCCTGTCACTGGTGCGGGTTCCATCCCGTCGTCTCTTCTCTGACAAGAAACGGGCAGCGAAAAACCCCTAGTCTTCCTCCAAGACCAGAGCGGCCCCGGTTGAAGCCTGCGAGTACGACTCGGATGAGCTAGGCAGGTGCGTGCACGGAACCAGCCAGCCCAATTAGGTCCAAGGACTGGTGACCAAGGCCGAGCGCTGAGCGACGAGCAATGAATGCAGGAATAAGACAAGTCTTGACCTTGGTTTTAACTCAAATAGTTTCCACTCGAAAGTCAAATGTATTTTCAACGGTAGTCTATATACAATACGGTCTGTGTTTAAGTTGTTCAACTACATCACCACTACCCAAATATGGGCCAACATCATATTGGGAGTGCCTCACGTCAGATAGGGCAGGCATCTGTGCAACGGGGCCAGGAGAGCCTTCAGGAGGGGGCGTGGCGAGGCTGAAGGGCCAGACATCATGAGGAGGGTCAGGAAAGAAGTTGGGAGGGAAGCGCCTTGGCCTCCCACATGAGGGAGAAAGGTCGGAGGGAGTCGAGAGGAGTCGGCCAGGGGGGGTGGCTCATGCGACAGGGCCAGGCTGGAGTGAGAAGGTCGCTGCTCACACTATAGAGTAAGAAGAAAGGGAAGGCGCGTGACGACTCGTGCGAAACGGCTTGGAGGGGATGGGCGTTGCGAGGATCAGGGAAAGGAAAGGTAATGGGGGAGAAACGGGTGAGGAGAAGATCGCGAGAGGTGACGGAATGACAGGGGAAGAGGCGGTGCAGGCAAGGGAAACGACGGCGAGGCAAAGAAAGGATGGGCACGCAGGGTAGACAGTGGGAAGGAGACGGAGACGATGGTTTCCTTCAGACATGACGGCGGGGAGAAGTGGAAAGAGCATTGGCAGGGCAGATGGCGCCAAGGCGGGGGAGACTGTGATGACCGGTGGTGAGGTGAACCGTTCCTTATTCGGTACTATGACCACCTCGTCCGTTTTGGGTCGGGCCACAGGACCCCAAGCCACCGCCCGCTTCCGGCAATCTCGGGGAATTGTTTTTTGGCCCAATTCTACTGACATAGTAATATTGTTACGATTTACTGGAACGACAAGTAGTTGTCACATATCGAATCACGAAACAGTTGAGTGCACTAACTTCCCGCTCACAACAGAAATCTACTCAGGCACTACCCAAACGCGCCCGCCCTATCAGCGCGACGGAAGAAGCAGCAAGAACGCTGGCAATAAACAGTATGCCCCACTTCGGTGCCCCATTCCCATCGGCGGCTGTCCTGGCGGGAAGCGACGGGAACATGAATGTGGTGTACAATTTGCGTTTATTCGCCTATCGAATCAGAGTAAGTCAGCTTGTCCGTGTCTTGCCATGTCTCAACGTACGTTGTATGGCGGATAGCGGAACGACATGATGTAGTCCATACTTGAGATGAATAAGTTAGATGCGCGATCAACATGCCGATGAGAATTTACGAACACGCCGGGATTATCGAGCGTCGAGCGAAGATGCGTGAACGTATCGAAAGAGAACTTCCCTGTGTTACAGCCGGCTACGAGGTGAATGTGGGTCAGTAGACGCCATCTTGACTATATATAAACCTACATCCACTTGGGCCAATTCCTCCAAACGGCAAACCCTCAGCTGGGAGAAGAACAAAGCGTGATGAGACTGGAAAAAGGTCACGAGTAACATTGACGAACCAAGGGCTTGGATGATCGTATCATTCATGACCGCAGATCCACTTTGGGTGTTGTCGATTACTGCAGAAGACAATCAACCATCGCCAGCGAGTATATCACCGGAATCACCTTTCGACTTGAACGCAGAATTCGTGGAAAACACATATAGTGCGAGAGGGTGGTCACTGGTATCGTATTAGATACGTCTTAACCCAACCCAGTCAGTTAACCATACCGAGCGTTGATGAATTCGATGGCTTCGTCCACATCATCGACCCCAACGATCGGTAAGACCGGTCCAAATATCTCCCTAGGTGCCTTTCAACTTGTGCTCCCGCACTGTAGCATTGAATACTCACTCTCTCATCAACGAGTCATCGCCATTGACCCCAGTTACAAGCGTGGGTTCGATGAATTTTGTTTCTTCATTCGTCGAGCCGCCGTACACGATCTGTCCCTCTGTGCGATCAAGTAGTCCTTTGATTCGGGCAAAATGCGATGCCGAAATAATGCGACAAAACGAATCAGATGATTCGGCACCCTCTGGATAGAAGTCCTTCAACCTATTGACGGGGGGTCATATCCAATTCATTAAACCGAGCGGGAGCACTCACACGTCTTTGCACGCTCGAACAAATTGATCCAAGAAGCTCTTAGGCACTAAAACATAATCCGGAGCGACGCAAGTCTATACGCTGTGTGAGAACCAATGGCAGGAGGTATCCCAGACACCATATGCACCTGGCCCGCATTTGCGACTTTGCCCCACATCAATCGCCGGGCTGTCAATTTCAGGTCGCAACTTGGGTCTATGACCGCAGGAGACTTTCCGCCAAGCTGCGCATGGAGGTGGTTAACTGGTTTGAAAGTACTGATTCATGGCGCTTGTGCTGACCTCGGTCGTAACTGGGCTCAATGTTTTGGCGGCCGCAGTAAGCACGATGGACGCCACACGGGGGCCTCCCGTGTACATGACTACCTCAAAAGTCAGCACAAAATTGAGCGTGGACAAGTATGCCAACAAACTATGGTCCCACTGAAGCTCTAAAACCTGTAGAAGATATTATATTTAGTTTATTTGATGGCTCACAAGGGAACAACCTGCCTTTGTAGTTTCCGGAATCGCACCATTGATGACTGCGTACAACTCAGGGTCCAGATATTTCGGCACAAGCTCTGCAACCAAAGCAGAGAAGGCGGGCGTCAGCTCGGAAGGCTTAAGCAAACAGGCATTGCCGGCTGCGATGGCCCCCGCCTGTGGACGCCTCGGTTAAACACCATACCGAGCTCAAATAGATGCATACCAAGGGACCAAGCAACAGCCACATGGGGTAGTTGAATGGACTGATTATTAGGACAACACCCTTGGGTTCTTTGCGAATCGTTGGCTTCATGGCGAACCAATTTACAGACCAGGGGACACTTTCGGGTTTGCTCCATTTCGCGACATTGTGGTAAGCATCCACTGCTTCTCCGAGCGTACCGCCAATCTCAAGACTAGAGAGCAAAGATGTTCAACGGAGGGTATTATACCGGACGAGACACCTACACGATAGTTTCGGTGTCGGATCTTCCTAGGTCAGAGGCTAAGGCCCGCTGGAAACGAGGGATATTATCTTTGATGAGGTATGCGAGAGCAAGTAACTGCTGCTTGCGGAACTGGATTGGTCTGGTTCTACCAGTCTTGAAACCATTCTTCAAATGGCTCCGAACCTGCGAGAATGACGAGGTTCCAGTATTCAGAATGGCTGAAGTGGTCAACGACATACGACAGGGATGTCATCGACGGGCGTTATAGTGTAACGGGGGACACTGTGCTCCGATTCGCGCTTGGTATTGAGGTCGTCGCTCATCTTGGGCCCTGTAGTGAGTCCGGCTACGGTGTATTAGAACCAGAAGCAGGTTTCGCCAGCGTGTCGCACACCGGCTGCGATATTACATGCCTTATGGGAGTACTGGTTGAAGTTGTCCACTTTGCCGAGTGGGCGTTTCTGGGAAACTTGTGGATTAAATTGACGCTCGCATTTCCCGACTGCAACTTGTCCCACCCCTTTGCAGTCGCCCACCTGGTGTGTCGGCTCTCCCTCCCCTGCTGTTTTCCAATTCGCTATATGTTCCATTTACCTCCTACCAGCCATTCTTTTTGAACGTTCTCTTGCACACCTGCGCTCTCATTCGCACGCGCCCCCATGGATCCGACCTTCTATCAGTACCAGCTCGGTTGGCTGGCGGTGATCTGCACCGTTCTCCTGGCCTTTGAGCGTTACCTAAAATCCAAAAAATCAGCGACAGTCAATTTGAAGGAATTGCCAGTCGATGAAGAAAACCTTGAAGTCGGTGAAGCAACACTGCAGTCCAATGGTGCTGCAGTGCCAACAATCACCCCCCGTTCCGGGGCACTTGGAACGCTGATGCGGAAGTATCTTCTGGTGTACGCTATCGTAATGGGTAAAGTCGTCCTTGTTATAATTTTCGCGGGTGTTGATTCCCTGTCAAAGGTGCCGACTGGCTCCAGGGCCCATATGTCTACTCTCTTTATCGCGAGCAATACGCCTTCCCTGAACGGCAAGTTGCTGTTTTGTTTGTCACAGGCTTTATCAGCGCTGCCATCTTCGCTCCACTTGTCGGCGTTTGGGCGGACACGTAGTGAGTACTCAACTAGCTTTACCGCTAGTTGCTTCTTACTTCGTTCTCTGTACAGCGGGCGCAGGCGGATATGTTTATTGTTCTGCGTCCTATATGCGACGACGTGCGGCCTTCTGCTCTTCCCATTCTTTCCTTTACTTCTCTTGGCACGAGTCTTCGGTGGAATATCGACCTCCATATTGTTTTCCGCATTCGAGAGTTGGCTCGTATCCTCGAGCTCAAATGCCGCGCTACACAGTGAGGACTTGAGCATCATCATGGGACGCGCGACTCTGGTCAATGGCTTTGTTGCCACAGCTGCTGGGGTATGTTGCATAGCCGTGGGATGTTGCTCTAAATTCTGAGGACCTGTTATACAGATTGTATCAAACCAGCTAGTGGAATGGAACGATGGGGGGTTCCGCTCACCGTTCGTCGCTAGTGGGTGCTTGCTCCTGCTAGCCTGGGCTGTGATTTCCGGAACCTGGTCCGAAAACTATGGTGGGGGCGCAGGCGCGGACGTTGCGCAGGTCTCCGCCGACATTTTTCAAATACGGCGGCTGGGGGCGGCGTGGAGGATCGTCGCTGCTGGTTCGTGCGAATCACCTATTTCATCAGTTGAGGCTCACGAGCGACGTAGACCCTATCCTCCTCGTTCTTGGTCTGACGCAGACAATCTTCGAGGGTTCTATGTATCTTTTCGTCTTCATCTGGGTCCCAATACTGCAAGAGTCGTCTCCTTACCCATCGTCTCTTCCCCTGGGCTACATTTTTTCGGCTTTTATGGTGTCAATGATGCTCGGATCGGTGATCTACACGTTCGTCACTGCACACTGGTTCCGTCCGACACCTACTTCTGCCCTGCAAAAGCACACCCACACCTCCTCTGTCTCCTCTCTGTCCCTTCAGGGGAATTCAACGCTGGCGCTGCATGCACAGTTGTCAGCTCTCGTTTGTGCAGCAGCAGCTGTTACATTCGCTGCGTGCGTCAGCATTGGGAATGGGAAAAGTGAGCAAGGCGAACACCTCAAATTCTGGGCGTTCTGTCTGTTCGAGGCTTGTGTCGGGATGTATTACCCAGTGCAAGGCATGCTTCGTGGTTCGCTGATTGCGAACGAGCATCGTGCGACGGTGAGCGCCTTTCGTCGGGACGTGTGAGTAAATACTGAGACCTTCACACAGCTATCAGCTTTATTCCGCGTCCCGCTGAACTTATTTGTCGTCGTATCTTTGCTGACGGGTGTGTCTTCTGCCCGTGAGGCAGTACTTACGACTTGCGCTGTTGTGCTGGCCATTTCGTCCCTCACAACTGCATTTGTCGTGATCCCCAGGGTTGACGGCCTTGCACAGAGTCGGACACTCGATTAAAAGCATGACGATAGCAGGGTTGCTACGAACCTGCCTTAGATACCGCGGAGTAGTACCGGGTCTTGGACTCTAGTTCCATGCGGAGCTTGCGGTGTTCTGAGTGTTGCTGTGGTGTCGTGGTCAGGATCTGATTTCACACGACAATGGATATCCCGCTGCCAGCATACATACCTAATCCTTTTGTTCTTTCTTACCCCTTAGACTACTATGGCCTTAGTTGTACTATCCGAGTCTCCGAGACAGGTGTCAGGGACTCTTCGAAGCGCAGCTGTCAAACTCCGGATTTATGCACATATCTTATTATTTCTACCACAACACACAGAAAATATTTTCTCTCGGTGATTCTCTAGTTCAAGATACTAAGACTGCATCTCTTTGGACTCGTAGCGCTGCGCTAGACCCTGCGCGTGAATGCGGACAGAACAAATGGTTCATGCACTCAGTGTTCAGGTTCTTTGTGACAGGGTCAGTACCGGCCCTGATCTTGGCCCTGATTGGACCTTGTTCAAACCACAGTTGTAACCTTGGTGACCGGTGACCGTACACATCCGAGTCTGTCCATTGGACCCATAGTCGTCCCTATGGATCAATAATTGGATCCCTCGGTACCCCTGCGCCGATGCACGCCACTGCATGTTACCGTCTACGAGATTAGTGAATGCCCTTGTCCCTTGATCCTGTTATTATGTCCGCGGTCGAGGGCTCGATTTCTCACCGTGTCTATTCACATACACCTGTTCGCAAAGTCGCGGATCCGTAGAACACGCAGCACATGGCCTCTGAGGGTAACTCGAGCTCTTCGAGCACAGCCAAACTGCCGCAGGGGGACTCTGCTTCGGGTGCAAAATAGCCAACTATGTTGGGTCCTGGCTTCAGTGTGTCACCCGATCCCACTTGCCCCCCCCCAAGCTTGCTTCTCCTGCGTGCCCTGGCCCGGTCCCGTCTTGAAGTCTTACCCCTCAGACTAGTTTATCAGCGTCGCCCACAAGGGCAGGGCGTTGACCCCTCCGTGAGTGCCGGACGTCGAAACCGTCTCCTCGAGCCGTACGTCGCCACATCACATCTATCGGTTCTCACATTGTGAGACACTCACTTCAGAGACGACGATGCTCCCCCGGGATGGGAAAAGTACATCCACCTGGACGGAGGCATATACTATCAACACGTTCCGACGCGGTTTCTAACCCGACGACATCACTCAACTACGTATCAGATCACAAACCTGTAAATCTTACTCACTCACCCCAGCACTGAAGAAGACACCGACAACGAGCTTCTGGAAGCACCTAGCAGTATATCCCATACACATACAATCATTTCCTGACAACTGTGAATCCGAGTTTCTCAAGGCTCTGACACACGAAGTGAACGGTGCGTGTCTCCCGTCGCGATCTGTTGAGCTGCAAACGCTGAGGGAACCCCAGCGCATCCTTGACGAGCGGAAAGTCGATGTTTCCCTATACGGACTAACAGGCGCAGCGATTCATGCAGGTCTACCACGACCCAATCATGTGAAGCCCCGCCGTCATCGTATCTCATGTAACAAACTAATAATCGCCCAACCGCACCTTGCGGCCACGAGAGATACTATAGCGTGCTTCCAGCGCTCATATTTCGCGTTATGCACAAGATCGAGACCGTCCGCGGGTACCATTATGGTACGAAGAAGGCACGACTGTATCGCGACATCGCCGTCGAGAGGCGGACGTGGCGCGACCGCTTAGAAGACGTGTTGCTCCTCTGCGTGCTCTTCAACTCGCACAGGATGTACAAGGACAGGCTGGAGAGCACGCGGCCCAAAGGATACGTCTACCTCCCCGACTTTCGGGAGTTGATAAGGAGTCTGCTCGTCGAGTGGTCGGACTCGAATCTTCTCGCCACCGTATTTGTCTCGTAGGTCGCAAACTGCCACTTTCTCCCCCTCTTTTCTAACGTTTCATACCAGAACCAATGTCGCCTTCCTGGCCCTGCCCGTACGCCATCCTTCTCAAAGTGCTATTTGTCGCTGGGATTGACCAACCGCCGGTCTCCCCGATCTTCACGCGCAGAATATCAACGCCCTTGCGCAAACCGCCTTGCTCATCTCGACGCTATTCTCCATGCTCTCCATCGTCATGGGCGTGCACCACGTCTGGCGACACAGCCGACGCGTCGACGCGGACGACGAAGACGCAGTACGTCACCACTTGCTATCACCACTTCCTTTGCCTGACCTTCTCTTTTTTATTCAGAGTCGGTACCTCCGCCTCCCCCCACGGACACCGCGTCAGCCAGACGCTACTCGCGTGCCTCCCCGCGCTCCCGCTCGCGGCGCTCCTCTGGGCGATCCTCTCCTTCACCGTCGTCACCGCCGCGTTCTGCTTCGTCGGCAGCGCAAACGTGCACACGCGCACGCTCCTCGGCACAGTGTTCGACGTGCTCCTCGTGCTCACGGTCCTAGTCTTCTGAGACGCGTAGCGCGAACAGCCGAGGAGAGAGCCGGAGGAGGACCATGCGCGCGGCGTCGGCGTGGGGAGGGGAGGGAGCTCGTGCGCGAGGCCGGGCTGAAGAATAAGGTCCGGAGGATGAAAATTGCGCGTGCCCAGGTGATGGACGGCAATCGTGTGCGCGGTTGACGAAGGTGAAGACGGCAGCTGGGCGGGCGTTGAGTATGGGGCGGACTACCGATGGGAAACAGTCAGCAAAAGTCTGACACCACCACATGGCACTTCGAAGAGACTACTGGCACAATCTCCTCCTGGTTGGTGAGCGTGAGCGCACGTGGGGCATGTAGTAGCTATCGTATGGGAGGTATAGGACAGGGATCTATGCGCGGCCTTCGGAATGACAATGTCTCAAGTTCCCAACCCAATCAATGTACAGTACTGTAATGGCCTTGACTTCGTTGTTAGATTCATCGAAACGTGAAAAAAATAAATATTGAGACCCGTAGGTCTACCACTCTGAAACAGCGTGTCATCCTTGTGCAGGGGCCATGCTAATCTTCTCTGTATCGTTCCAATTTTTTCGTATGCATCCCCGAAGGGAGCAATTGTTACTGGACAGCTTCTGAAGGGTTGACCAGACATCCTCATTTTGTGTGAACCACGGGTGGGTATTTTAATCCTGACGCGACGACCAATTTGAAATACTAAAGCAAGAACCGGTCATCACGTGCATCACCAAGCGATCTTGTTAGGTGATGAGTTTCGTAATGTTCCTCCTCAGCTCCGTCTCGTCGTTCGGGCGGTGCAGCTTTCCAAAAACCACTCTCTCTTCGAAAATATTTTTTCTGGGTAACAGGATTACCACCTTGATCACCTCCATGACTCGAACGGGACAAAGCTGGGGAGCTGTGTTCGCAAGTGTGTTCGAGCGCGAACTCAATTTCTTTCGGAATCATCTCGCTGTCTTCTAAGTAGCGTTTCAAAGTGACAATGCGGGCACCCTCGTTGACGATTCTGTCAGCACGCTTGTTCCAATTGTGTCCGCCGGCGTACTTGTTGCCTCGGATGGTCGATTCTACATCAACTATACTGACGCCCTCAGTAGATACTATCGTAAGTTACCCGGGATCAGAGTTAAATCAGTATTTTCGCCACATCCTTTCTTCTCATAGTAACCTCTATGATATATAGGAGATATACAATAAAAAGCATTAGGAGTAAACTACCACAGTAAATCAACAAATGCGACAGGGTGGCCCAGAGTGCAGATTGCACTTCCAGATAGATCCTATGCGGCCTGCCATCCGGTCATGTTAGAAGTCAGTAAACGAAGGCGACCGAGTTGTAGACAGAAAACTTCTTGAAAACCCCACTGAGACCCGAGAGAGGAGCGTGACTAATCTATTTATCTATCTACCTCCCATAACGGCAATCTAAGAATCTGCTGTCTGTACACGCCTGCGTCTGGCATTGGCAAGCACGTCTGCCCATGTTCCTTCCCCTTCCCCGCATCCCACTGCAAGTGCGTGGCACCTGCGCGCGTTGCAACACATAAGGAAAAGGGCGAAGTTTTTGACAGTTCACATGTGCGCGCCCCATAAAAAATCTCCGATCATATGTATAGAGGGAATGTAGCATCAATACAGCAGTACAGTCTTAACCGAGGCAGCACAAGATAGCAACTATGAAGCAACGACAAACAAAACATTGAACAAACAGTGACGAGGATAACACATATACCAGTAGTTCACTCTTCCTTTCTCCGAAGCTCGAACATCGCGGGCGATGGCGAGGATCACGCTTTCGACAGCGGATGCTAGCTTCAGAAAATATCGGCCAATTCGAGCGCAATTAACACCTCGAAACGACCACCAGGGCCAGGCTCGATCCGAAGCATGTTGACGTGCGTACCGGGGTTGTTAAGGTAACGGCTAGCAAGATTTCTCAGACCGTTCGCCGGTGGCATGTCAGCAGGTGGGGGCTGGACACCTGGAAAAGCTTCGGGAGGGTCAGCCGCGGGAAATTGAGCAGCGTAGCCAAAAAGGCCATCGTAATTCTCTTGAACCTCCTGTACCAAATGATTTGGTTGGATATATACGTGGAGAAGAAAGTTCTACACACTGGAGCAAAGGGGTGGGCTTGTGCTGGAACGGCTTCGGCAACTCTTACATCCCGATGCACGTGCATGTATGGAACCTCCGGATACTGTGCGAGTGAAGTGTCACATTCAGAAGAAAAGTTCAATAACACACTGACGAATATCACTTACAGGTGGTGGGGGAGGGTTATAGTGTACCACATTGTAATTGGGTGCGTTGATGTGGCGTAGGTACTGCATCTCACCTTGCACAACTACATTTCCCACTGGCTGAGGAACGCCCTCCTGATGGACGTCTTGCTGGTCATCAGTAGCCATCTGGGGGTTCTAAAAAAACGGTACACATGGGTAAACGACGATGACAAGTGACACGGTGAGAAACGCAACACGCTGCATATGGCCGTGTGACTGGTGGAGAGCAGGACGAGGAAATGTGTTTGCTGAGATGTGGTCAGGTTGTTGAGGTGGAACCCGATGATCAACCATTAGATGGTGGGGCGAGCTGCTCTGGGGGGGGGGGCGTAATCTAGCCGGGAAGCTCGAAGAGACTTCTGTTGAGTTGGAGTTTAACCATAGTAGAACCAACTTTATAGGGGTGAAGTGGGCATCCTATGTCTTAGTATTACACCAGGCGCGTATGTGAGCGAGCCTTTCTGGAATCAAATCTTCCTGAAACAGCCTCATAGTACTAAATGCGACCTTGAGTCGTTTGACATCATTTGGTTTCCAGTGCCTCGGTGCGCGTGAGTGAGCCTTGTTGACAAGTTGACAACTACATCCTCAGGAAGACACAGTCTCACAGTACTAAATCCGGCCTTGGGTCGTTTGACATCGTTTCCAGTGTCTCGGTACGCGTGAGTGTGCCTGCAGTTGACAACTACACCTTCAGGAAGACACAGTCTCACAGTACTACTAAATCCGGCCTTACATCGTTTAGTTTCCAGTGTCTCGGTACGCGTGAGTGTGCCTGTTGACACGGCCTCATGGCCTCATAGACCGCTGTGCAGTGCCGCTATTTTTGGGCAGCGAAAGTTTTGTGATTACACTTTCGAGACATTAATATTGAAGGAAAACTTGCCAAAAGCCCTTGCCAAAAACATTTACATCAGTATCAATTGGGACTACACTATCTGGAAATGAGAGCATCAGATGAAGAGGTGGGGTGCATATCAGGGTGGACTGAATGCAAAACGGGCTCAATTCCAGGTCAAAATGTTCAGTCCACGGTCACGGTGCTAGTACATGTACACATCCACTTGAAGGGTGGTCAAAAAAAACAACTCCCTTGTTTCCAGTGCTTCGGTACGCGTGATGCCCTGTCGATAACTACATCTGACACAGCCCCATAGTACTAAATGCGCTTTGAATCGTTTGACACTGTTTAGTTTCCAGTGTCTCGGTGCGCGTGAGTGAGCCCACTTGACAACCTGACACAGCCTCATCATAGGCCGCTAGTACCAAATGCGGCTCTGCGTCGCTTGACACCGTTTTGTTTCCAGTGCCTCGGTGCGCGTGAGTGAGCCCTGTCGGCAACTGCATCTTCCCGACACAGCCTCATAGTCTTAATGCGGCTCTGGTCGTTTGACATCGTTTAGTTTCAACTTTCCAGTGCCTCGGTGCGCATAAATGAGCCCTATTGACATTGACAACTACCTCTTCCACACACACTATACTAAATGCGGCCTTGAGTCGTTTGACATCATTTGTTTTCCAGTGCCTCGGTGCGTGTAAGTGAGCCCTGCCGGCAACTAGTGTATTCTCAACCTTCCTTTGAGTTCTGCTTCAGAGCTGGCTCTGTTCCTCTCCTCATGATCTCCTAGTCAGTGGCGGACTTTGCAGACATTCTTGTGCTCTTCGTGCAGTATTTTTGGGCACATTGTCGTCCTATTTTTTCTTCGCCCCTATGTACGCATCTATCCGTTCTTCGGTTTCCTTTTCTCGTCTTTTGAGCGATGTGTCGACAACACACACGTTCCTTTACTTTTAGTAACATCTATGTCTGTGTTCCAGTCTGAAAGTGAATTCTTCATTTGATTTTCAAGCCTGGCCCTTTCAATGCGGCCGCAACGCCATCTTGTTCCCTGCATATCATCCCAGCCACGGCGACGTTCTCTGTTTCCACGGAGAGTGAAAACCCTGCGACCTTTCTGATTTCGCATTTTGTCAGAAACATTCCTCGCGTACAGTCAACGATGAGGGTCATACATGACACCTCCACTGATACTACGTTTCTTTCCTTTCGGCCATTCGATGGCAGTGGGGTGCATACACGAAGTTACTATCTCTTTCAAGTTCGAATACTTCTGCGTCCTGTCGATTTCAACCGATGACACTATTCATGCTCTTGCCGAGCTCCAAGACTTCTTACTGATGCCTCTGCAAGCCACCATATGCATATCGACCCTGGCTCTGCCCGGGGGGCAAAAGCGAGTCCTCCCGCATGGATTTTCGCAAGTAAGTCCCAAAGAAACTCATGAACACCAGCTCTCTTCTCGCAAAGACGTCCGATACAACCCACTGATATCACATAAAAGCAAGACTACAAACTTGACTACAAAATGATTATTCGAAATTTCGCTGTACGACCAAGCATACGACTGTTGACAAGAATTTTGTGGGTGCACATAGTGTGCACATTTACTGATCAAACGGACGGGGCCTCCCAGTTCGAGCTCAAAAGTACCCTGCCGTTGTGACAAAGCGTGACAAATTGCAATGGTAACTTACATCCGAACTTGGTTGAAAATAGAGATAGATTCTATGGGCATTATGTACAACCTGAACTGACTACGACTACGATGGGTTGTGCTGCAGAAAAAAGTTGCGAACACAATAGTAATATATATAGCACCATTAACTCTAAAAAGAACCGATCTAGATGAACCAGCGCGTTAGGAAAGTGCGAAGGCTCTATAAATGTCATCCTGCGCGAATTGGCTGATAATTGAACATAGATTGTACACCAAAAATACGAGATATTCAAAGCTTCGTGATTAGCATAGCGACCACTGCATATCCCACCATAGCCGGAGGCGTAACGAAACAATAAGACCAAAAAATCGTGCGACTTATAAGACGTTCAAAGGTGTCGCTGGAGACCGCCTGTGTGATCTATAGGGGGAGCAATAGATATTAATCAGTCACACGGTAGAAGGGGAGGAGGTTCATACCTGAGCCAGAGTCAACGCGGGCGGCGATGCAAGCAAAAGGACATTGCTGAGGATAAAAACGGGACTATACCAGCACGTGAGCATTGAAGACACCATGTCGATCGAGACGGAGAACTTACTCTTGAAACACGGGCGGGTGATTCCGGAGTGCGCCGATGGCCATGAACGGGAGGAACAAAGCGGGCACGACGATCATACGAGCAAAAATGGCCACAAAAATGGTTCTTCCCTCGCCCTTGCCTACCCGCTGCTGCACGCGCGACCGCCTGTCCTCCTCCCGACCCTTGAGGCGGAAGATCTCGCGCAAACTACTCGCAAAAGATGCCCTCCGCCAGCTGCTGCGGGCAGTAGAGGGAGCAGCTTCCGTCTTCTCCACGGGGCGGTGGAAATAGGCACCGAGCACAACGAGGGTGACGGGGATCGAACAGTTGCCGGCCTGCGTGATCGCCCCTTGAACGGGGTGCAAGTGCACTTCGAGTACGTGTTGCAAGGGTTGGTTGAGGGCGACCGCAAGCGAAATGAGGGACGCCCAGAGCGGGGGCGTCAAGAAATTCGTCACCTTTTTCCAGATGGAGCGAACTGAGCGCCCCACACGCTGCAAGAACGTGGGGGAGGGACGGGACCAAACCGGTATTTGGAGCTCGTCGTCATCGGAATTCGAGTCCAAGTCGGATATAGAATCGGTTTCGGGCTCAGGGGGTAGATTGACAGCATCGAGGAAAGGAGTGCTGGGAAAGGAGTAGAAGACGGGGGTAGTATGTCTGCGATTCGGAGCACGCGGGTTCGGGGTCTGAGCTGGAGTGAGGTGGTATGACCATGACTATCACGGAAGATTCCGAAGGGATGATGCTCACTATCAGCGACTTCGCGCGTTGACGTGGCGTCATCTTGAAACCCTGATGTATTTCCGATCTCTTCTTCCAAGGGATCGGCCTTTGAGAGTAGATGAACACCATAACTCCAGCGAAGCTACGATCGCCGGTGATGACTCAGGACATAGGACACTGAAGGAAGATGTACGACGACTTACAAACTGGCCTATTGTACTGCACAGAAGCAGGTAAGTGAGAGCGCGGCCGATAATGGCGTCCTTGGTGTCATCTTCGCCCCATTTGAGCCCTGGGACTGTGGCAGCGAGGGATTGGAGAAGGGCGACAGGGAGAGAGTTCGAGTTCATGAAAGTGGCAGCAGCCATGGCGAAATTCCTGCAAGGATGTAAGACGGTGTGTGTATCGAGAACGAAGTGGCATACCTTTGTG
This sequence comes from Lactarius pseudohatsudake, assembly GCA_021525015.1. Classification (NCBI taxonomy): domain Eukaryota; kingdom Fungi; phylum Basidiomycota; class Agaricomycetes; order Russulales; family Russulaceae; genus Lactarius; species Lactarius pseudohatsudake. The sequence goes on along the minus strand of JAKELH010000005.1, from coordinate 239,349 downwards.
AGGGCCGGAGCCGGAAAACGTTACCGAGGGACCAGGCGACAACTAGTGAGACACCACTGACGAGCAAGAAAAAGATGGGAATGATCCATAGTTCTCGTAATTTGGCTGGAAACAAAATGCAAAATGTTAAACGGTTGGATGGACGGAGGTGATCACGGACCTGGAGAAAGAATGAAAGCAACCTTGGAGAAGAGGAGACACGGTGTGAAGAAGTTGACGTTTATAACGTTCAGTTGCTATCGTCGACAGGAGAATAAGTAGGTGGAACTGAGGACAGAGATATAGTAAGACCTTTTGGGTTGATTTGTCCAGAATTCCGCGTCTAGCCAGCACGTAGCCAGACACGCATACAAGGATCACCTGAGTTATTGACTAATAGGGGAACAAACATCAACAACGACGGAATGAAATGACTTGTACACGAGTGACCTACGCCGAGGATGGTTTGAAAGAGTGGCCATATTGGAGTATCACCAGGAGGTGACGAAGATGACATGGGGGTAGGTGAAGAAATTAGCTGCGGGGTGCGGGATGTTGAGCCAGCCCTTATCCGTCCGGACGCACCGCACTTGGCATATGTGGCCAAGCACTGTTACCCAGAACTGTCAGGGAATTTATGGTGGGATAGGGGCACCAGACTCCCATTCGCACTCTGATTCTTATCCGCTGACCCCTAACACGCGTATCTGACACGCATCGATGCTCTATCATGGGGTCACCGGCTCCCTCCCGAGTAACCAAACTGACATTTGGTGCTGGGGGCTTGGCGCCAAGTCTCGAAAGCAACTGCTCGTCGACGAACAGGATTTGTCTTTGCCTAAAGTCCGTAGGTACTGCATGTTTTTCTCCGAATTTTACTTCCTGCTCTTACGATCTACGAACAACGGTGTCCCGAAAAGCACCGCATCGGCGAGATCCGCGTCTTTCTCACTTCGAAAGAACTGGACCCTTCGCATAGTGCGCCTGGGCCTACAGTAGACGAAGCAGTACCAGTACTCGCTTCCATGCACCTAATCGGCGCACCAGGATACAGTGCTTCTTCTCTCTCTAAATTAGAGTTTCAGGGCATATTATTTTTGTTCGGAGGAAATGCTCATCGGACATCTTCCATGCTAGTACTGCTGCTCCACGTTCCAGACCTGAACACGGAGGCCGCCGATACACACCGGCTTTTGTGCCATAGGAGACGCGATCTCTGTACTGGAGCAAGGCGACTTCTAGGATCCCTGAGGCTATCTCAAAGCCACTGTTACATAGGAGTGCATACCGGCCTCAGGCTTCCCCCGCGCACGACACGATGATAGTTTCCATCCGCTTCGTGAGATGACGGGGCTGAAGCCAATTTCATTTTGTTCTTGGCAGTTGCTTTCCTCCGTCTGTTGACCGTAGCGACGAGCCCTGGCTCTCAGAGATTGATTGACATGTTTTGTAACACATTAGACACTCCTGGCAACAATACTTTCGAATTCCTTATATAAGCGGAAGCGGGTGGGTAGTGGTATACATTGGTCACGTCATAGTCAATTGGCAGTGAGGCCTCGTCTCAACCAACAAGAGCGATCATGGCCTGGCGCTGTACTGGAAATACTAATGTCGAGCTCGTCACAAACTTGATGCACCACGGGCTCATCACTTCAGAAACTGTCGCCGCTGTACCGCCTCTCTCCCGCCTATCGGCCCAACGGTTACGGTTCTGACACCATCCCTCCCTACTTATCCCCCTGCAGGCGATGAAGTCTGTCGATCGCGCGAATTACGTGCTCGATAAACGGCACCCTTACGAAGACTCGCCCCAGTGCGTGCCTGCTACGCCGTCTTTTCTCCGAGCTCTTTCACACCGGGGTCTGTCCTCTTTTTGACACAAATTAGATCGATCGGCCACAATGCGACCATCTCTGCACCACACATGGTACGTCCCGTCCCGTCCCCTCTCCCTCCGTCTTCTTGCCAACGGCCGCGGCATGAACCCTCTGCCCACGATCGAACGTGCGTATTAACGGGTGAAAACAGCACGCGCATGCCGCCGAGCTACTCCTTTCGTATTTGCGCCCCGGTGCGCGCGTCCTCGACGTCGGCACCGGCTCTGGCTACCTCACGAGCGTGCTCCACCGGCTCGTCGGCCCACACGGCGGCACCGTCGTCGGGATCGAGCACCTATCCGCGCTGACTGCGCTCGCGGAGTCGAACATCCGCGCGGACGGGCTCAGCGCTGCGCTCGACCAACAGGCCATCGTGCTCGTCACCGGCGACGGGAGGCTCGGTACGTCTTTCGGTCCTTCCGGCCGGCCAGTGAACACTCAAAGTTGTGGGTGCAGGGTACCCCGAGAAAGGCCCCTACGAGGCTATTCACGTCGGAGCGGCTGCGCGGACGATCCCCCCTGCGCTCGTGGAACAGCTCGCGAGCCCGGGGCGCATGGTCATCCCCGTTGGCACGTACTCCCAGAGACTGATGCAGGTGGACAAGGACGCAAGGGGAGAGATCACGCAGAAGGACCTCTTTGGTGTTGTGGTACGTCGCGTTGCACAAGTGCCTTACTATTGCGACGAGGACTGACTTTACGCCTAATAGTATGTGCCACTTACGGACAGGCCCAAAGGTTCTGTGTAATTCAGAGATAAAAATACGCCATCACATGTACAGTATTTTCATTGATCGAGAATGATGAAGCGTCACGGCAAACAGACGGATACTCAGGCCTCGGGGCTAACAATCACCGCATCAATTCATTCAAACAGTTAGGGAACGTCTAGCATACTGATCTTTGTAAAACGCTGTCAGTGACAGTAATAAAACGGAAAAGAACTAAGGGAGGGTATGCTACATGTGGTATAAAGATCCAAAAAGTCTAGAAAGAGCCTGCCAACAGGCATTTCACTTCGAAAGACCGTAAGACTTCCGTGTCATGCTAACCATTAACTCTTTGCCCTTCATTGAACTGGAGAACCAGTTGCCCAGCGTAATACCCCAAAGGAAGCTCATATAGGAAGTGCCCTGTTTCTGCGTGACACAAACAGAAAGAGTGAGGAACCATTAGACAGCTAAGATGGCAACCACTAACCTTGCCATTGGTAATAATAATGAGCTCAGGCTGACCGGTGTATTGCTTGCCTGGAGAGCCACCATTGAGCTGCGAAAGAATGTTCGCGGCGGCGATTTGCGCGTGCTTCGGGGCCTTGGCAAGCTGCTTCTGCTCGGACCAATCGATCACGTCACCAATTGCGTAGATGTTGGGATGTGACTCGATCTGGAACGTTGGCGCGACCTTGATTTGTCCGCGTGCATTGAGTACACCGGAACCAAGGGACTTCACAAAGCCAGTTCCAGGACGGCCACCAAAAGTGGGGACCTAAAACGGGACTAACGTTTAGGGGGTGGTGTAACCAAGGGGATTAAAAGCAAACGTACAATGAGATCACCCTCCAACTGGCGCTGAGAACGCGTCGCTGCTGGGATGGTGTCGAAGTTGTCAACGTAGTCATTAAACACGATGTTGATTCCGCGGGAGGTGACGTCTTTCTCGACCAGCTTGCGATATTTGTTGGGGTATGTCGAATTGAGAAGCTGTGAGTCAGAGTGGACAATGGTGACCTTCTTGCGTGGGAACACGTCCTTGATCTCGCCGGCGTATTCTAAATTGGACATAAGTGATAGGCCAAGCACAGAACAAGGCAGATCAACATACCACATCCGACGGCACCACCACCGGCAAGGATAATCCCACTTGCGTTCTCGAACTTGCGACGCCAAGACTTGATGTGTTCGAGGACGGCAGCCCGGTCATCAGGGAAGGCAAGAGGACCGTCCCACTCGGAACCAGGAGCAAGTACAAGGATGTCGTAATAGACGCGTTCACCCGTGGAAAGAATGACAGAGCCACTGTTCTCTTTGTTCTGTTCGATGGAGGTGACACGGCCAACCTTTATAGTTCCGTTTCCATTGACGAGGAGGTTATCGTAGGGAATGAGGACATCGTCCTCGAGCTTTCCCTCGGCGGTGGTGGTCAGGCGGATGCAGGCAGGAAGGTGAAGGGCGAATGGGCGCGCAGTGATAAGTGTAAGGGAAGTCGTGCTAGCGTTGATCTTGGAGGAGAGGATGCGAGTAATAGTGGCACCTGCTGCACCACCACCGACGACAACGATGCTCTTGCGAGTAGCCGACATTTATAAGATGGAAAAGCGAGAGAAGAAGGCGGGATGGATTGAGAATGACGAACATGCTGCAGTTGCCTTATATTAATACTGCGAAGAAGGAGCGGTCAATGCTTGCTGATGTAACTTGGCGGCGGACTTGGTCAGCGGAAGCAAAATGTTGTAATCACGCTGACGATGCCTCATGACAGATTCGACTGACGTCCCGATGTTAACGCAACGCCGCAAGTACATCAGCTGACTGTCAAGATTGGCTCGTTCAATGACTGGTCTGCTTTTCAGCTCCTCGGGTTGTGGGTGGTCTCAATGTCGGCGGCGTTTTTGGCTGGTCCCGATCGCATCTCCGCGTGCGTGCGGCTAAGGCGGCGACTCGCGATCCCTTCACCTCCTAGTTCTCGTAGTCGGACTCCTCACAAGGAGTTGAATTTGGTCACATCTCTCACTCCACGCACGTCGTTTCTCACCCAATCTCCCAACCACGATGCACAAGAAACTCACATCGGACCGGATGCCTTGCCCTCAGTCACTATCATAGTATCACAGGAATTTTCTATGTGGCCGTGTCCCAGGCTTCTGTGATACGAACAAGCGCTTGCCATGAAGGCTATGTGACGCAACTACTGTGCATGTTTTGGAAGTGACACTGCGGCCCTATTCAGATTTCCAGCGCCACCCCTTTTCAAGGGTATCTCTGACCACACACGCCCCCACGCCCTCGGGCTAGCCCGGAGCACATCTGGTCGCTCACAAGTCACTTTCAGAAAGGTAGGGAAATCTCACAGAAAACGTTCCGCCTACACTATCGATATGAAATAGCCTGCCGAAAGCAGGTCCGAATAGGGCAGTCACACAACGGTACTGTATTTGCTATCATCCGAATGTGGGTGTCCTTTCGATGTGGTGCATACGCGCAACGTAAGGTGCAGTGGGATTACTAAATCCTCATAATAAGTTGGACAGCTCTTTTTGAGACGTCGCCAGCCGCATCTTTGTAAACCTGAATCATAGCTTCGCGCCCGTCAGTTCGAACCGGTATTATCATACGCCCGGCGGTCGCAAGTTGCGTCAACAGTTGAGAGGGTTCCACGACTTCCGTCACGTGAATCACGCACATGGCGCAAACCCTAGGCCAAGCATGATTACGTTCCTCCGCATCAACAGAAGCGCCCCATCGTACCTAACTTCTCATCACCTTTGACAAGCAGGATTCTGCCCTCTAGGCTCGGTCGAGCCCGTCTGCGATCAAGTTCCATTTCACCAATCCAACCTCCTCGGTGGGTGGCAGACTGACGGTGACCATCTTGCCCAGTGTTATGATAAAGCATAGCGGTGAATACGCCCGTGCTAGCACCGACGTCGAGCGCCGTGCGAACACGCCCCGATGTGTGGTTGGGATTGACTCCCAAATAGCCGCGTGCTGTTGTGTCGGAATCGGTCAGCACCGACCGCTGCTGACGTGAGCGGGCATGGAAAGCCGCCCCTTGCTCGGTAGTAAGATTACAGCCCCACTGGCCGTCGTGGTAAAAAGCTCACACGCGGAACGTACTGCGTAACGCTATATGCCTTGGCTTTGTCGGTGACATAATGCACCCGGACCACGTACTGTACCTGCGACTGAGCACAGCCAACTGCGCGTTTGTTCGAGAAGCTTCCCGTACAGTACATCAGCGCACAAGCGTCGGCGTCATTGATGATCCTCCCTCTGGCGATCATATATCATAAGTCAGCCTTATTTGAGCTACCGTGAGCTGTGAGTCAATTTGACCCTCTTGACTACGGAATCGCATAGTAACAGGCCCCTGCTACAAGTGAATCGGACTAGCGGTAAGGGCGTCCTAGATAACTTCAAGCGGGAAAGTACAATTGCGAACATGGAACAACACCCTTTATCACGTGCTACGTGCGAGCGTAGGACGGTGATAGAACACGAAAGAAGTGGTACTGTACGAAACAAGGTACGAAAAGCTACTGAAAGCGCACGGAAAAAAAACGGAAAACATATGTCACGTGGAAAAATCCCATTCAGCGAGGCGCTGAGGAAGTGCAAGAGGAAGTGGTTGAGAGTGCTCACTCCATGCAAAAACGGAAATAAAACGGAAGTACATACGTGCAAGCACACGAAAGCCAAGACGAAAACAGTAAACAGTAAATGGAAAAAGGTAGCATGAAGACTAGAGTTCAAACGTTCAAAGGCTGTGCTAACTGCTTGAATCACTCTCGCAGCTATTATATTCTACGGTGGGGCTGAATCCCCGACTTTGTTACGCCGTTTGACGATGACCGGGTACTCGTGACCGACGGCATCATGATCGTACGAGCCCCGCGTTGCTCACTCGTGGGCGCTGGTCTTGAGTTGATGCCCGCGCTCAACGAAGCGGAGGCGATATTTGCGTCGTGGCGAGATGCTCGGTTACTAGTGGCTGTTGGGGGATATTCTGTCGACGGTGTCAATACGCCATCTGAGATCTCCCTTACGGTCATACATACCCGATGCATAATTCTGAGTCTGGGTGCGCGTCACCCCAAACGGCCTCTCACTTATGCGACTAGTATCTGTAGGTGAGACCTGATATCGCGGGCCAGATGTGCCCGTACTGGCGACACCCCCATAGAAATCAGCTCGGGGCCTTGCGTAATCGGTAGTGACGCCGAGATGCGGCGACGGCGAAGGATGTCCGGTGATGTATTCGCTGCGTCCCGAGCTGAGGAACCTGGTCGGTGCGCCCGTGGACGAGGGTTGTACCCTCGTAGGGCAGTGGCAGGCAGGGCAAAAGTGAAGTCCATCTCGCGCCTGCTCGTGTCCAATCATTGGCGCATACGATGGCCCCCACCTGCTCGAACCCCCCTGGTATGGTGTGCCACATAGGGGGCAGGACGCCTGAGGGGTAGACGCCACGGGATTATAGTGGTTGCCAGGATATGGTTGACGCGGGCCTGGGGGATATCGAGGGTCTACCAATGCTGAGGCTACTACTGTGGCAGCAGTACGCGCGGTCGTATATGCGGCACTCGAAAGCCAGTTCATCCGCGATCGAACTGGGGCAGTGTACTTCTTCTGCTCTTCGTGGTCATCATCTTGTCCTGCGGTTGGGAGACGCCTCTGCAGTCAGCATTGCATTGCGGTCGGTCGATGCCCGTTGTACGCACGTCCTACGGCAGGGAAGTTCGGTGCAGCAAGGGCCCCGCATTCTTCCCTCTGGTCCGATGCATTCGGCCCTTCACCATCAGAGTCTGCGCTAGGAGCACCGTTGGCACCCGGCGTTGGTGGGAGCGGATCAGTATCCACCAGGCGTAGACCCAGGAAGGGGTCTGCTGGATTGAATGGGAAAGCCATGCCACACTCACGAACCAGTCACTCTCGAAGGGGGTTGTTCGACTGCGCCAGAATAACCTTCTTGCGAGGCTTATCATGCATTCTCCGCCGTCCAGTGGAAAGTTCGACGTGAATCAAGGCTGCGTCCTAGGATGTGGGCTGTGTCCTCGGACTGTCACCCGATGGGGACTAGGCGTAAACGCCACGGTCACCTGTCAATATAGAGGGATTACACTCATTAGTGTATCAGAATCGACGCGTCAATCAGGGTATATTGCGGCAATGGTCTGTCTAATACACCTCTACCAGTGGAATTGGCCTTGGCGGACACGTGGTGGTGATACACTACTGGAAGAAGTCGGCCCGACTGCGGCATTGCTCCAAGTGACGCTTCCGGAATTAGGATTAGGGACCAGTGGGTATGGATTCACGGCCGACGACTGCTGCTGGCCCTGGCGTTGCTGCTGTGGTTGCTGCTGCTGCTGCTGGCGCCGTTGCGCTGCCCATTGCTCGCAGGATGTCCCGCAATACTCACGGCCCCTGCGCCGAGGGAACCTATTACATGCTGGGCAAACAAGGACGCCGTGCGTCTGCAAAGCCTCACTAGGTGCCAGACGAGAGCGAAGTTCAGCACACGAACACAATCAGACCACACAAGACGACGGCGAGACGACGAACATCATATGCGCCTCTCCGCAATACTCCGTCAACTCGTTCGTTCGGAGGTCCTCGACCACCGGCCTATGGCAGCCCGGAATGAGACAAATTGGGGGCCTGGGCGCCGCCGCTGCGGGCTGAGACGGCCGCGCTCGCTGGTGAATATTGACCACCGGCTGCGGGGCGCCTAGTGGTGTAGTTCGTGGTACAGCCTGTGGCGCAGCTCGTGGTACAGCCTGTGGTGCAGCTCGTGGTACAGCCTGTGGTGCAGCTCGTGGTACAGCCTGTGGTGCAGCTCGTGGTACAGCCTGTGGTGCAGCTCGTGGTACAGCCTGTGGTGCAGCTCGTGGTACAGTTCGTGGTGCAGTTCGTGGTGCATTCTGTAACGCATTCTGTGGTGTAGTCTGTGGTGCAGTCTGTGGTGCAGTTCGGAGTGTGGCTTTCGGTGGCCGGGCTCATGAGCAAACAGAAGAGATATATATATATATAAAGACGCACCTGAGACGGAAAGCGTGTCTGGGCCACCGCGGCGGTATCCCCAGTCATTGGGATTTGCCCCACCTTCACCAGGACCAGTGGGTCGAATGGACGCGTCCCGACGATTCTGATTTGGAGGAGGCTGAGCTACGGGTGGGTGGCCAATGTCATAGTTAGAAGAATGTGTTCCTGTGTACTGCTGGGATAACGAAGGAGGTGAGTTATATTGAGTGGCATATATGGGTGTCCCTTGAGATGTATTTGGTGATACTTGAGGTTGCGAAAGGGATGGTACGTTGTTCTGAGCCCTAGGGGGCGAAGGCTGCTGCTGCTGCTGCTGCTGCGACCGGCGTTGTGGAGGATAGTTCTGCGGACCTCTGTTTGGGGTCTGAGGATACTGAGACGGAGTAGCGTAAAGCACGTTGGGCGACACAGATGTAGTCTGAGGTTGGGGTAATGGAGATAGGGGTTGTAGAGACGTATGGGATAGTGAGAGATCATGAGTATCTCCGGACCAAGCTGTTGAATGTTGATACCGTCGGCCACGGTCACCGCTTTGCGGATTGACATACTGACCACTGGAAGTGGGGGTGGAGGTGGAAGGATATAAGTCCGGTACCGCAATCTGCAGCTGGTGCGACGACGTAGGTTGCAATTGTGCCGAGCCCGTCAGCTGGGAGGTTAGGTTCAAATCTGGGCGACCTCATAAACACCATCGTCAACTTCAATCATGAACAACCAAGGCTCACAGTCCCAATCATCTCCGGAAGGGTTCGCATACAGGTGTTGTGCCTGACCGGGAGCAGTTCCCTGGAGATTTGATGGCGGGCGATTCGTCCAGGGAACGCCGCCAGCTGTGCTGTTGTGTGTACCACTGACAGTTACAGGGTGCTGAAACGGTTGAGGTGGCTGAGACGACGTCCTTCTGACACTGTTCGGAGGGCGACCAGAACCACGCGGGGCGCCTGTACTATGGTGTCAGAATACGAAGTTTCGAGGGGTATAAGTAGGTCGTACTATGGTCGTTGTTTGAACGACGGGAGGAAGAACTCATAGTGGTCTCTGGGGTACCGAGTAAAGTCCAGGGGACGCGTATTTAAAAGTTATAGGCAGAAAGTGGTTTTTGATCACAGACGCGTTGAGGTTTTTCCCGAGTGGAGCCCGCGTGCTGATGCTACTCCGACCCAACTGCAAGAATTGGGTGAGGCTGTAACCGGATTTAAGCATCAATCAAGGCGATGTAGTTGGATGTATGACTGTGCTCGGCTCCGCCAATGATTATCACAAGAGTCGTTACCACGGATGTTACTATTTCCCCAAAAAAACACCCGAATGTAAAAGGACATCGTCGTCGTACCGAGATAATAATATAAAATCTTCTCTCCTCACGCATGCAGATCGTCGGGGGAACCGAATTACGCTTTACCAGTGGTCGCAACTGCATTACGAATACGATATTCCCAGTACCTGACGCATGATGGGTAAACATAATCGGGGTCCCCGCACCGCTGAGGAGGGCGTACCTTTTCCTGATGGTGTCGTGGGTGTCTGCGAGCGAGCGCCATAACTAGCAAAAAGGCCGATTGGCATCAGGAAGGCGAGTCCATTGCTCGTATCAGGCCCGCATACCTCCACAGCCTCGGATATCCCCTCATTCCCACTCGCCTCGTGTACGTCTGCCATGAATTCGATTGCTGCCGCGCAGGGCAACTCTGCGCCTTCCGACGGGGGTGGGTTCTCGAGATCAAGGATGTCGTTACCTCTGGGCTCGACCGTGTCGACGATGTACTGCCTCGCGAAGATAGCCTGGGTCGAATACGGGACGCGTGAATGATCTAATATCCCGCGCAAATAATTCCACGCGGAGGGGTTGTTGGGCGCAAGCGCAATCTTCTCCTTGGCGAAGCTAATAACCGAACATGAAATAGGCCGCACGGCCATGGGCGCGAGGCGGTGTAAAGGGGGTCGGGGGTGTTACCGTCAGCGCCGATACGGCTGACCGTCCAACGGACAGGAGGAATGATGACCCACGCGAGTTCACGCTTCACTATCGCCTCTGCATCGTCCTTGCTATCATTGCTCCCGCGTTCAAACGAGACGAAGAAGCGGTGGTGCCACGCCGAGTTGTTGCGAACGTCGTCTTCGAGGAGCCCGTCGATGAACGGAAGTTCGTCAGCCCACAAATTCTCTTGATCGAAGTGCGCGAGCAGCCACTGTCGGTGGCTCCAGGTGTGGTAGTTCTTCGCATCGGCCTTGAGTACCTCCTCGTTGAAAGCTAGTTCCGGCGCAGGGTCGCCTAAAGCAGTGAGGAGAAGCCGTCGATGGTGCCATACTTGGTATGTCTTTGGGGAGGCCTTGGTGAGCGTGTTAGATAGGACAAGTTCGGGCTGGAGTGGAGCAGAGATAGCGATAAGGGTCTCGTAGCGGTATTGCCTAATAGCTGTGCCGTAAACGAGGTGATTGACGCACGAGGAGACTGAAAGACACGCACCAGGCGGAATAATGTGCGGGATTGAGCCTTATAATTGTCTCTGTGAGCTGGAGAACGCGTGGACTCTTCTCTCCTATCTTTACAACGCCACGGAAGTAGTCCGTCGCGTCTTTGTCTGCGTTATCCAGCGGAGCATCGTGGTTGAACAGAGGATCGATGAGTAAGTACAGTACGCAGGACGATAGCTAGAGAGTTGCGTACATTCAGGGCTGTAAAATATGGGCGCAAGTGGCTGTATATTCTCATACTGAACGACGGGAACAACATCAGCCCACTCAGGTCGTTCTGCGTAAAAAACATGATCTGTTGTGTCGTCGGCAGTTGGTGCAGACATGACAGTCAAGTGCAAAGGGAGCTGACAATAACAATGTGCAAGTGTTCGTTTTTGACAATTGAGTTCACGCCCTCTGCACAGAAGAACAAAGTGAAATCGCAATCGGTAAAATACTGGACAGAGATTATAGACAAGCATCAAACAAAGGAGACATTATACACTATTGACCGAGACTCAAAGCTGGTATACTAGATTACAACATCAAGCAGTGGCAGCGGCAGCTGCTGGAGCTGCGTTACTTGCAGTATAATCCTGGGAGAACATAGGTTCAGTAACGATCAATCGAGTTTCACCGAGCTCGATACTAACCTCCATCTCCGCGTCGAGGTCTTCGGCGGTCTTCGGTGGTCGCTCGGTCTTGCGGCTGCCCGGTCTCCTGCCCCGGCCACGAGGGGCACCACGACTCCTGCAAGGCGGATAATCGCATCTATAAGTGGTCCTGAACGGAAACCAAGGGTGGTACGGGAACGGACCTGGCAACTTGGGTGCCATTAGTGACAGGGCTGGTATTCTCTGCTGGGGCAACGCGGGAAGCGAGACTGGGAATGGGGGCGAGGCGAGATGGGTCGACGACGACTTCAATCTTCATAGGGCGCTCTGGAAGCATAGATGATGGATAACGAGGAAAGGAGCAGGGACGGCGGGGAGAGTTAATTGGTCAGTTGAGCGTTCAGCGATGGGCGAGGCAAACGAAAGACGAAAACGAGCCGAGCTAAGAAACAGTTGCAGAGTAACCGCGGATCCTTCGATTGAACATCACATTGGACGTCGTTGATATTCTGCCTTAACCTTGCGCAACGCAACGGATTGAACAGGGCATGTGAGGCCCGTCCTTGCAATCCTTCGACGCCAGACTTCTTCAACAGGACCGGTCTTGAAGCGACAGCGAACGTCTACACGTTCAACGGCACTTCAGAACTAGGCCCTCTCTCAGTCCAACACTCCTGCCCACTGGTCCAGCCTCGACCGTTAGCCATGTTCGGCGTAGAAACCACGCCAGCCAGGTCACCGGGGAACACGTATCTAACCCCCCTCTGCTAGAGCAGAACGAAGCTGATCAGGTCGTTGCTTCGCACCCAGGATTCAACCTGAGGGGTTACATGTGGCCAGGAGAGGGGTCGTGGTGTAATCTCACGATTACGACTTGCCCTTGCACGAAGGCGAATCAAACGAGTCCGTTGCTGACGAGGCACCGCGAAGAAAAAGACGAGCTCTAAGTAGAGAAGGCGGCGGATACTAACTCCCATCGATGAGGCGGTTGTTGTATTGTTGATAGGCCTTATTGCCATCCCCTTTCTTTTGGAATATGACCGAGGCCACGCCTTTGGAACGTCCATTTGAATCGTAGTGTAGGTTGACCTCGCGCAGGGGTCCGACGGTGGTCTGGAAGAGCTCCTATAGAACAGAGCCATCAGAACTTCTTCGTCATGGTTCGTAAAAAGAATTTGTCGAACCTTTACTTGAGCTTCGTTTACATCTAGAGGAAGATTGGAAACGACAATTTTCTCAACAGGTTGAGGGGAAGCGGCAGTGGTGCCCTTTGTAGTATTTGCTAGGCGGGCCTTGGCGGCGGGTGGCGTGCCAGCCGTCCCAAGTACTTGAGCACGTGCAGTGTTACCACGACGTCCGGCCCCACGCCTTGATTGTTTGACTGTGCGGGAGGCGGAAACGATCTGAAGACAAGAACAAAAAATTAAGACGATGACGTTCAATGAGTAGAGGGAGGGCGAGTCGATAAAACATACGTCGTCGAGTGATTTGTCCATTACAGCTGATAGGAAAGTGCTTTTACTTTTTTTGTTCTTGGGTGAGAGGACAAAGGGTCAAGAGGAGAGAAGTTGGTTGAGGGGTAAAAGACACGGACGCGTTAGAGCGCCTTTTCTATTATTTGGTTGCGTCGGAGTTGGAAATCGATCACCTGAATAAACACAGCATCCCTGTGTGGTGATCTTTGTTTTCTGGCACAGAATACACCAATGTCTAGAGGTGGCCGTGCGGCAGGTCGTGGAGGTTTCGGGGCCAGGGGTGGCTTTGGCACAAACAACCCACCTCCAATGGGCCTCACTTTTACCGATTTACAGACCATGTCGAGGGAGCAGAGCGCACTCTATCCCGTATGTTCTCTTTCTGTATCACGTACTTTCAGCCTGACAGCGTTAAGAAATATGTCATCTAGCCCCTCGAACCCCTCCCGGTACTAACAGAGTACTCTGAAGAGGAGAAGCGCATATGCGAGCTGCAACTCGGCTTTGCGACTCGATTACGCAAGTCAGCTTATTATGTGACGGAGGTTGTCAAATCTGCGGGTAGGTCTCGCAATGTTAAATTTAAAGCGCATCGTTTATTCACCGCACAACAGAGTTGGAACGTTATGCGGATAAGTATCGTCCTGTGGCCACTTTGCAGCCCAAGCTAGAACGCAGGAACCTTCACCAGCCATTTTTCCCCCCAGAAGTCTTTGAGGCCTATTTTGACTCAAAGAAAAGGCGAAAAGGTGGAATTTTTGAACCTCGTGTAATCTTGTCCTCATATTCATTCGTAGTTGAGAAGAAGGCCGTCAAACGTATCAATTTGGATGACCTAGAGGATAACGCGGAAGAAGAAGTGGTCTGCTCACCTTCACCCTTGCATATACCTCGCCTGCTGACACTTGTTTTCGTTTGGCCCCACAGGACAAATCGGAGGTGTCGGATGCAGGCTCACAGGTTGCGGAGGAAGACTACGACGTAGATGAGGAGTATGACAACGATTATGCTGACAATTACTTTGATAACGGGGAGGGCGACGACTTTGATGACTTGGGCGGTGGCGCTGGTGACCCATCCGGTGGTGGTACGTCAGGATCATTTGTGGGATTTCAAAAATACTAAATGGGATCTTGACAGGCTTTGATTATGATTAGACACCTGTTTTGATACCAATCGAGCCACCCGCAACCGAAACACGTTCCCCGTTTGCATTCCTCCGTGCTGTGAATGCGTACATGAACTTTTTCGAGTTGCCTTTTATCATTCGGTACAACCTACATCTTGAACAACTCCGTCAAGCCGCCCACCCCAAGAGGTTCAGAGCCAGTTCGCTCGATTATAAATGCTCATCATTTCTATTCTTCTCTTCGCCAGCCAAATTTCTGTCTTCGCATGCGAGGGCGAATGCATAGTTGGCATTACCCGGGCTTGGTTAGACAACTATACCTTACCCATCGACACTGTCTTCCACCAATTAGTGAGGTCTCGAACTAACGCCCGTCCATGTCTGCTGACGTTCCATAGGCCAAACAAGTCACACAAAAGCTACTCCCCCCTGAGAACCACGACGATCCCATGACATTCTTTCATCCTATCCTTACTACGTATCAGGACACCTCATACGATGACATGAGGACCGCCATTTTCCCGTCCTACTTTCATGGCAAGTGCCAGCAAAACGGCGTCGAGCCACATGGCTGTCCGAACCCAAATTGCCCAGTGGTGTGTGGCACTCCGGGCTCGCTCGTGCACTTCTACTCGACGTTACGATTCATCGCGTTCAAGTCCACACGCGACACGCTGCAGACGCTCTGTTCTCCCAATAGCGACGAGTACAAAAAAACCGAGCAAGCGGTCGCACAGGCTGCGACTACGACCCGCAAGAGTGGAAGTAAGCAGCGCAGAATATGGATGTCCGGCGACGGGGTGGAAGGAGAACTGGCGCATGGCGCGCCGCCCAGGAAGAACTTCCAATACATGCGGAAGCGGGAGGAGGTGAGGAAAGGGTTTGGGGAAATCATGAAGCAAGTACCAGTTTTACTTGAGAAGGCGTGTGGAGGAAAGCCAACAGAGGACGCGAGTGGGCTGCCTGATTGCAGCTGGGAAGAGGCGATGAAGGCGTACATCCTCTCATTCCCGTAAATTCCATTGCCACCCTCAGTCTATTGTGTCATATCACCTATGTCGTTTCTTATACGCTTGTAACCGATCATTGCTATCGTAGAAGTCCCATCAATAGTGATGCACTAGTGATGTGTACGTTCAGTTCGGGCTTTGCGGCCAATAACGGCGTTGGCATTTGAACCAATCAGCGCTCGATCAGCCGCGGCGCAGGGTGTGCCCGGAACGGAACTGACTGACAACCCAACTACTCCGTACTGCCGGAGAAACCTCTTGCTCCTGGTACACTTATATTCTCTTAAACTAAACTCCCATTGGAGCATACTTCACCTTATATCATTTCCACGACACTGTTAAGCCATGCTGTCAAAACGCGTCGTTGCTCTCGCCCGCGCGCGGGGCGTTATACCGCGTAGCACAGTCGGGGTTCTCGCCACGTCGCGCAGTTGGTGCGTCCCGGGTCTGGCCCATTCTCGTCCATTCTGTACCCACGAACACCCCTCAACCCCACCTATACACGTATGAGACTCGGCTATCACTGACTAGGTGCACGTTACAGGGAGCTTGCGCGCCGCGCCCCCTTCCATACCACGAAACTACTAAAGGGTACGGAGTTTTAACTGCACTTGGGCAGTGGCAGGCCGTCGTGACTGATGTTATGTTGCGTTGCGGATAGATGAGACCGTCAAGGTGCCTCAAATGGCCGAGTCCATCTCGGAAGGCACACTCAAGACTTGGCAGAAGAAGGTCGGTGATACAGTCGAGGCTGACGAGGAGGTCGCCACTATTGAGACCGACAAGGTATGTACTTCCCTCAATGACATATTGTCTGTCTCGTTGTCCATCTCTCGGATTTCTTCCCTCCCCTTTCCCCTTCCTTTTTCGTCATTGGCGCCACTTCGGAGATGGTTGACACCTTTTACTCCACCCACTCTCGCAGATCGACGTGTCCGTCAATGCACCAACTGCCGGCAAGATAACCGAGCTGCTTGCGAATGAAGAAGACACGGTATCGGTTGGGCAGGACCTGTTCCGCATTGCACCGGGCGAGGCAGGCGAATCCTCTTCTCCTGCCGCCTCGTCTGAGGCCGCACCGCCGCAAGCAGAGAAAGACTCTGCGGAGACAAAGGCCCCCACTAAGCAAGAGCCTTCGCCGCCGCCCGCGAGTACGTCGAGCCCAGCTCCCAGTGGCAAAAAGGAAGCAAAAGGGACGAGCAAGCCCGCATCGGCACCGAAGGACGAGAGCAAGTCCGCTCCCACACCCACGCTAGCCGGGGGTTCGCGAAACGAGAACCGGGTCAAGATGAGCCGGATGCGCCTGCGTATCGCAGAGCGGCTGAAAGAATCACAGAACACGGCCGCATTCCTGACGACGTTCAACGAGATCGATATGTCCTCGTTGATGGAAATGCGCAAGCGGTACAAGGAAGACGTGCTCAAACAGCACGATGTCAAGCTCGGTTTCATGAGCGCATTTGCCCGGGCGTCCGCGCTGGCCCTCAAGGAGATTCCGGCTGCGAACGCGTCGATCGAGGTCAGGGTCGTTTCAAAGTGTTGTATTTTTGATCTCATTTTAGAGCATTGCGCAGGGTGACGAGATAATTTATCGCGACTACGTGGACCTCAGTGTTGCGGTCGCAACTCCAAAGGGACTCGTCACACCGGTGATCAAGAACGCGGAATCGTTATCTTTTGTCGAATTTGAGCGTGAACTCACGGCCCTTGGGAAGAAGGCGTGTTTTACGCGTTGTCACGTTTTATGTGAAGCTCATATAATTTTTTCCCTGATAGGCAAAGGATAACAAGTTGACACTCGAAGATATGGCGGGGGGATCGTTCACAATGTGCGTGCCTCGTGTTTGACGGTAGCAATGAAGTGTTGTTACTGATAGAGTTTACTGATAGTTCTAACGGGGGCGTGTTTGGGTCGTTGTATGGCACGCCTATCATAAACCTGCCACAATCGGCCGTGCTTGGTGCGTGGCTGCGTTCTGCCTCGAGGGAACCCCATGAACTTAGCGAAATGGGAAATTTGAAATAACAGGAATGCACGCAACCAAGGATCGCCCCGTTGTCGTGAATGGACAGATTGTGATAAGGCCGATTATGGTCGTTGCGCTGACGTACGACCATCGGTTGTTGGACGGCCGAGAGGCTGTGACATTCCTTGGTGCGTGAAATCCACGTGTTGTTGAACAATCTGTTGATATTGCCGTTGTATAGTGAGAGTAAAAGAGTACATAGAAGACCCTCGCAAGATGTTGTTAGCATAATACAACGCGCACACCGCACCCTTGTCGATGCTGTTGCGACAGGTAGAGTGACAACGCGCGACTGCAGTGGCGAGGGTGGGCAAAAGGGCGTGTCCAAGGCGTGGCAACGATGATGGAGGTTGATTGTTGTTAGTCTTTATTCTTTCTATTCGAAGGCGTAGTCTTGTGTTGCGTAAGTTGACGACAAGTACGCATACAAGTATCCTCGTTTCCTTCTTTATTGGAGAGAAAATAAGACCAACAAGCTCAGTAATATTAACAAAGGCGGTTTCCAGAGGCGGTCTTATTACGCCGGCACCCGTGCACAGGAATCAGGGAATCCGTCTATCTACGGGCAGTTCGTAACTTCATCCATATACAATAGTTCCAGAAACCGATCCGCCGTCTACCGCCTTGTTGCGGTGTGTTGAGATCAGAATTCTCAATGCAGATAATTACGCTACTGGTGGTAAAGACCAAAAGGGATTGATCGGGGACACATTGCTGTGGCCTGGTATAAGCCTGGCACAACCTAATACCGTACCAAAAAGGTAAGATTGGACGAGGAGGGGAAGAGAGGGGAGGATGTGAGTCCTTCTTCTGACACCTGAGGGAAGAAAAGAAAATAGGAGACGAAGACGAGGAGTGTAAAAGTCTGTCAGGAGACAAAAACAAGGTTTTAAAAGTGAGGTACAAGAGTGTCGGTGTCGGTGTCAGAAGAAGAAAGAAGGCTCTCGAACCCTGAAGAAGTATGGAGTGAAACGACAGGGACGTTAGGATCAGGACACGAGGACAAAAGAGCGGCAAGGGCAGGGGGGCGAGACCAATACGAGACAAGATCATCTCAGCGTAAGTGACATTGACGGAGAGAGTTGTGGGGTTGCGATAACGGAAGGGGCACTAAGGCGGACGTCTGAACGGAGATACCGTGTAAGGCGAGGCGGTCCTGAGATCTAGGCGGCATGAGACCCGAAATGGAACTGGGCGTAACGAGTGCGAAGTCGGAGTGTGAAATGGCGCCACCTTCTGATGACCCGAGAAACTAGTTACGGTTCGGGTATTCAAAAGGGACTTGTCAGCCCACCCTGCCTTTTTTTTTGTTTTTCGCTTTTCTTTCTCAGTTATCGCCCCTGTGTCCCCCCCCCATCTCCCTTTAACGCACCCGCATACATCCACTCCTCCCTCCTCCCCGTCTTTCACTTTGCCCCTCTCTCGACATGATAATGGTCCAGAAGCCGGTTCATATGCTCTCTACTCCTACTTACCACCGTCGGCATCCCTCAGCCCCTCCGACTGTACTCGTACAGCCAACTCGTATCCCTGGCTTACTTTCTCTATCAAAGCCTCCATCGGTCACTCCGCCTCGTTCTAATCAGCATCAAACCCATCACAATCGCCACCCTCGCTCAACACATAGCAATAAGCCAAAGTCGGCTAGCACCCCCCGCCAGTCGCTTCCTCCGCCGACTGCGGTACAGCCTCTGTTTTCCGATGATTCGAACAACCCTCCCCCCGTAGCTCAGCTTCCCACCAAGCCACAAACCTTGCCCGTTACACCGTCTCCCCAAGAGAAGTTGCTACGTGGCCGTCAGAGCTCGAAGCAGAGCAAGGATAAGCCGACACTAAGGTAAATGATTACCACAATCGCAACCATTGGCAACAAGTCCTCATATTCACTATCGAATTGTCAGGAGCAACTCCCAGTCTCTCGTTCGTAGGAGCAACAACCGGCGACACAACACTCAACATCATCAGGGTTCTCCCCCCAACCCTTCCCCCCTTCCCTCGCAGGCAGAGGTTAACAACAACCCCAACCCACCTACTCGTCCTTATTCTCTCCATACCCCTCAGCATAATTCTTTTGACCTTTTCCTAGTTTCTTCGGAGAGCGAATCAGACAACCCTCCTTCCACTCCCACCAAGGCTAACCCCCCCGTTCGTCCCGCTCCCAAGCTCGCTTCCCGTCCTACTGGCAAGCTCGCTCGACGTCGTCAGAACGTCAGTGGTGTACCCTCCACCCCGACTCCTTCCAAGGCTCTGTCCGTCCCTCGCCCAACCGCACAGCCACACTCATGGGACAACCGTTCATTGAACCTCTCGCGCTCTGTTCCCACTTTGTCAAGCATGCAGTCAAACGGGGCTATCGCGGATGTGTTCCCCATTTGTGATGACCTCACTGACATTGAGGATGATGAGGACGTTTTTGCCCCCTCTACTCCCGTCCGTTCTAAGAGCGGCAATACCACTTCGGCAGCCAGCTATGTATGACGATGGTCCTCGAACTGCTCCCATCTCTACTCCACGGTCGGGCTTCCCATTCAATTCCAAGCCAGTACCCACTGTGACCCCGGAGCGTAAGCGCCAGCACGTACGTTCTCCGAGCGAGGGTGTCTTCAATTTGTCTATGGATGAGGATAGCGCTCTATCTTCTCCATCTGACGGTGGACTCAAAGCCCAGGGTAACCTTTCACCCCGTCGTCGCATTGTTTCGGCAGCCTCAAGCGGCAAAAAGGACTTTTGGGCTAGCTCCAAGTTCCAGAACTCGCCCAGTCCTGATGTTCTACCCGTTCCGGCCTTCAAGGCGCAGGTTGCCCTGCAATGAGCGACGTTCCCATTTGAGGTTGGTTTCTCCGTTGTACTCTTATTAAAGAAATAAAGACTTACTCCCTTGTACTAGTTTGAGGTTGTGTCGGTTGTTCTGAGCTCCACTCCATCGGGGGTTTTCTTCCCTTCAAAAAGCCTGGCCCGCCGTCGATCAAGTTATTTCTTCAATATCCACCTTGGTGTTGATACGCCAGGGTTCCTTTTTTCCGATATCATTATTTCCTCGACGTTTTGGTTCTTGTGCTCTCTCCTCTCTGTGGTATAACGTTCATCGCTGGGCCTCAAACGCAACCGACTAGATCTCCTTTTGTGGCAAACCCTCTTCAAGATGTCTTTTTTTGTTTGGTTATTTTCCTTCCTCGGTCGGCTTCCGTATTCATCCCAGGTCGCCGATCAAGACTGCCGCCATCAATTGCTCAAGATTGCGCGTCTATTTGTCTTTTTCACTTTCCTGTCTATCGGCTCTCTAATGTTTCATCAACGACACATCGCATGCTTTCGCATCTCGCACTGGTATTGTCTCACTCTTGGACTTCGTACAAATTAGAAAGGCGAAGTTCAAAGTTGTACAAAAGAGCGACCACGGTCGGTTGACATATCTATGAAAACCCAAACGCCCATCTTTCCCACCGTCACCGCATCTATACACTACATCGGTCGTCTTTCGTTGGCAACCCTGCTTATTTATCCTTCCCCGTATTGCGCTTCTGCCATGTGTCTCGGACAACGCGCAGGGTTATTTTTTTTTCCCCCTCAAAGCCCCCGTGTTCTTGGTTCTTGGGACCTTTATCCCAGCTCAAGTTGGTATATATTCTTCTCTCCGTGCTCTCTCTTCCTTTTCCTTCACTCGCACGGGAATTTCAGTATTTACGACACGTACCCTGGTTTTATATCTTTCTTCTGTATCAACTACCGCCATCCCCTCTTGTCCAACCGATGCATAGTTCCTCCTATTCTCGTCCTACCATTAGCATTATTATCCTTTTCGCCAAGTTATTCTCTTGTTTCTTGCGTGTATTAGTGGTAACCGTGCTTTGGTTTTTCCCCCCACGGTGTCCTTCTCGTATCTGGCTTGCCGCCTTTTCTCTTCCTTTATCGCAGCCGTGTATGTTATTGGTGGACACTGTGAGTTGTTTACTTTTAAGCTTCGTCCACCACCCTAATATCTGTACGTTGGTTATAGCGTCCCTGCTCCCTTTTTTTGTCGTCAAGCGCGTACACATACTCACCACTACTCCGTCTTTCTCGTTTAAATCGATCCCTTTTCACGAGGACGGCAAATCATCGCGACTTCCCTTGCGAATGAAGTTCAGAAGCTCGCTCCCCGCTTCTTGTTTTTGCCAACCTAATCCCCCCCTTGATTGTTTTTGGTCCCGTCCGTTATCGATACACACTCCTTTTGTCCTTTCTTGTCTCATCATTAGATCCCTCCGTCTCTTTACGCCGTTTTCTGCCTAAATCCCTCATCGTTCTTTTTACGCATACATCCCGTCTTCGTGCTCGACATCATTATTGTGTTTATATGCGTTCACCGCTAGTGTGTATTGCTCCGTTGCAGTGCTCTTGTGGAGGTGATAAGGGGATGAGAGATAGGATAATACGGGTCGTATATACGATGAATACTTGTACGCCGTCGTTGCAAAGTGGTTAAGAGAAAGTTGATTTCCCAAGCTGGGCGTGCTGCTCTCCAGACAACCCATTCTATCCTATGCCAGTTTGAGTAGGTCGCTCAGTACACCCATGGCCGTGACTGCTGCCCCTGCGCCAGCACCCTGGACGATTAACGGACGTGCACCATACCGCTCGGTGTGGAACATAATAATGTTATCCGATCCACCAAGTGACGTCGCGAATGGGTGGGTCGTTGCGTACCTGCGCCGCTCATTAATAACTGATCGGCTCCTGAGAGTGAGGTGACGTGCCGTTCGAGGCCAGCCCTGACAGACCCACTGCCGTTGTCCGCATCCACGTCGATCACGCCGACGTAGCGGAGCACGGCGCCACCGGGACTAGCGCCTTGACCTTGACGCGCTGCTGCTTCAGCGCGCAAGGTGTCGAAATGTGCGTCGTGCGCCTGGAGCGCGTCAAGGAACGCATCGCCCGTGGGCACGGACGAGAGGGAGAGGCCCGCGGGGATCAGGGACTGCGTGGGCACGGAAGCGTAGCCGTCTGGCAGCGAGATCGCTGGCTGGCGGCCTGGTGTTGAAAGGAGACGCGCGAGGATGGTCAGCTTGCGCGCGACGTCGGCGCCGTTGAGATCGTCTGCTGGGTGCGGCTCCTAAGCCAGCACCCCAAAAAGAAGACGCAACGTCAGAGGGGCAGAGGGGGGGAGGACGATCGTTCTTCGTCGATTGCGGACGATGTGATGTGGAGAAGAGAGAACGTACGGTGTACCCCTTGTCGCGTGCGGTGCGCACGACGGTGGAGAAAGCCGGTCCATCGGCAGACCCTGTCGAGAATTCATTGAAGATGTAGCTTAGCGTTCCAGAGAAGACGCCCTCGATTCTGGTCACCTTTTCGATTCGATCAGTGTTTTAGAACATAGAACAAAAAGAAAGGAAAAGGAAGATAAGGTGGGCGTGGGCGTGGGGGAACCTCCCTCCCTCTTTGGGGCCCATTGCCCAAGCGAGAGGTGAAGGTTCATCACAAACACACCTTATCACCTGTCGCGACGAGATCCTTGAGCGTGGATATGACGGGCAGGCCGGCGCCGACGGTGGATTCGTGCAGGAACTTGGCGCCGCTCTCGCGGCTCGCGGCGACGATCTGGTCGTACAGGATCTGCGCGCCCGAGAACGCCTTTTTGTTCGGCGTCACGATGTGGACGCCAGCCCGCAGCAGCGCCGGGTACGTCTCCGCCACGGACACGGCGGACGTGTTGTCGACCAGCACGACGGCGTTGTCGCTGCGGACGAGCTGCCCAAGCGTGTGCGCGAGGTCGGACGGGCTTGGCGTGGGATCAGAGGAGGCGCGGAGGAGCGTGCGCCAGTCGGCCGTCGGTGCTATGCCGTTGGGATCATAGATAGCCGTTTTGGAGGACGAGAGCGAGACGAGGCGGAAGGGGTGCGGAGGCGGGAGTGCCTGCAGCTGCCGCACAAACTCAGAGCCGACTAATCCGACACCTACGACGGCGACAGAGACGGTTCGAGGGGGACTGAGGGGCATAGTCGCGTAGTTAGAGTGCGTGGTTCGAAGAAGAAAAATGTGGCGATTGCTAGGGGCGATGGCGATGGGCCGAGTTGCTAGTAATCGCTCAACCGGAAATTTTTTCGACAATGTTCGCACCATTCCTGATTTTGTACAAATCGATGAGAGAATAGCGAATCTACTGAGGCGCCCAGGGTCCGATCTAAACAACTTATCCCCGACAGAAAATTATACAGGCGCGGCGTCATAAAGAAGTGTGGGCATCTGGGATACCACCGATCTGAAACTTTGCACATCACCATTGCTACTGGACTCCTCAGTGTCCTTTTCCTTTCCACCGTAATCGTCGCCATCATCTCCGTTATAGCTGCCTTTCTCGTCGTCCTCGCCCATACTGGGGACGACGACGATGGGTTTTTGCGACACCCACGAAGTTCGGTCAGGGCCAACCATTGAACTGGTTTTTTCGATAAATGATCGAGAGGCTTGTAAGCCAGATAAGGCCGCGTTCTCGGTTGCGCCATTGGGGGATGACGTCCAAAATTGCACCGTGCCGTCGTGGCTGCCTGTGGCAAACATGAAAGGATTCGCTGCTTGATTCCACGCAATGCAGGTCAGGCCGCCACCTATCGCCGGCGCGCAGATATGGAGTAAGAACGACGCAGATTCGCGATCCCAAATATGTATGTCCCCGGCTACGAAGTACGAACGGTTTCAGCGGGAAAAAAAGTGAGGAACAACCGTCTCCTCTCACCTTTACCCGCGCAGAGAACCAATTCATCATCCTTACCTCCAAAGTAACTAGGTCCTGGAGACTCCATCGGCGGCTTTGACACGTAGGTATGTCGAAGCAGGAGTCGTGTCGTTACAGGCGCATCAACCTTTTCCCACTCAGACGTGAGAGACAACTTCCAGAGCTGGGGTGCCGCCTAGAGAAGGATAGTGAGTCCTCCCGTCTACATGGACTAGAAAATGTTGACCTTTGTTTCGTAGCTCAACAAGACGGATTGTCCACTCTGTGTAAGCGCGATGTGCCGAATATTGTGAAGCACTGGAATCCGGCTTCATAAAATATATTAGTATCGTTCTCAACGCTGCTGAAAGTAATGCGCCCACTCTTCAAGACGCTTCGTATCCAAGTTGTAAACTATGTATACCGATCAAACGACACATCGGAGATGACTTTGGAAGGGGAAAATACCGAAAAACAGCTTTTCCGCCCGGCATTTGTTGGGACGTAGGCCGTCACGAGAGGCGGTGCTGACCCCATAGCCTATCAGCCGCTGGCCGTCCGGAGTCACACAAACCTCTTGGATCTTCAGGCGTTCAAAATAATACGTATCCAAATCCTAAACATATGAGAGAACGTGAACTTGTCTTCCTTGACAGCACGTCAGTGTGGATACCTGGCCAGTAATATCCTTCGTGCCGTTGAGTACTCGTGAGCGGAATGAGACCACAAATCACTAACCAACTTATGAACGTTCTGTCCCTCAACAGACATGAACGCTATGGAAGCGAGCAGTCATGATCTGTTGTATAGAAATATCTATATGAGGTGCCCACCTTCCCCACCAGGAAGCCAGCAGATCGACTGAATGGGAAGCTTGCGGTCAATTTCTTGACGACATTTGCCCGCCTAATTTACAGAAATGATGAGGGAGGCCCGTATCCACCCCTAGAACTCACTTCGGTCCAGACTTTGACGGAGTGCCTGAACTTGGTCAAGAGAAGGCTCCCGCTGGGGGACCTAATGGGCCGGGTCAATCGTAGGAATAGGACCAGGATGGCCGGACAAATAACGTACCAAGCTATCTGGCCCACTGGTTCGGAGTGGGTAAGCGTTCGGTGGTGCGGTGTTGATGTCTACAGAGTGATTGGCCACGTCCCCGAGAGCGACTTTCAAGTTGTGACTTACTCCAATGCTAAAGAGGACCGAGGTCTGGTCATAGCTGGCAACTCGATTGGCCAAGAAGTCCGTGATATCTAGTGGTGACGCTCACCTCGAGGTCGCCAAGA
The DNA here is from genome assembly GCA_021525015.1 of Lactarius pseudohatsudake. Taxonomy (NCBI): domain Eukaryota; kingdom Fungi; phylum Basidiomycota; class Agaricomycetes; order Russulales; family Russulaceae; genus Lactarius; species Lactarius pseudohatsudake. Next base: position 214,037 of record JAKELH010000005.1, on the reverse strand, counting down.
ATCTGCCATTTGGCGAAAATTGCAGTTGACGTACAAGGGCTTGGTGCGCAGTAAAATCGTGAGTGGGCCTAAGAACTTTCAACGGGGGCACGAGCCTCGCCACACGCGAACTACGAATGATACCTCTGAGCTCTTCTTGCCGACTTTCGGCGGGAGCAGGTCGTGCCATCGTCGGGTTTTGTCTTGTGAAAGCGCCAGCTGCCTGTTTTTCCATCATTGTGCGGAGGGCTTGCGCGAAACGCGCTCTTCGAGGCGAGACAACTACGGTCGCAGGCCGGGGTTGTGGGTCTGAAGTAGCGATAGGGCAGTCGGCCATCGGATCGGATTGTGATGATGTTGTGTCAGATGTTTGGTCGGATGGTGTTGCATGGCGGGGCGACACATTGGCGTATTGCGGTGAAGCAGTATGATCCAAGGAGTTCCATGAGGAAGTTTGACCTGGAGCCCGAACGGGACGCTCAAAGCGCTGAAGAACCCACTTCTTTGCGCGAGTCAGTGCGAGCCCAATGCGATGTGCAATGTAGAACACTTGATGGAACGACAGTACTGGGCGAACGAGTTTCCAGATGTCGTCGAAAAAGTCGCTTAGCCACTTTGATCCTTTGTGTTTGTTGGAAACCCAGCGCTCCAACACGAACCACGTCGACACGGTAGCCAACCCGAAGCTACTGAGAGCGGTGAATAACGTGGTGATTGCAGACACAAAGGGACTCTGAGGGGCGACATGAGGGACATGCACGTATTCAGCTCGGACTTCCCCAGGGATACCACGTTGACCTACGCACCTGCCCCGAAGAATACGCAAAAAGCACTAGACCAATAGAGAAGCACGCTACCGAAAGGACGAGGAATACCAAGGGTGTGCGTTTCAACCACAGCAAAACCCACCAGGGGACCTGATGGCTCGGAGAACGGCTGCACGTGTATGTCAGATATCCAGTCCAAGTTTCAGAGGTCTTGCCTTACTATGCTGACTGCTTCCAAGTCAGCCCAAGGAGGCTGTTGACTGCAGCCGCAATGCTGAACACCATTGAGGTGAACCAGAATGCATTCACGGCATCTGCGAGAGCCGTGCCAACGTTCTGATAAGAGAATTGCATTGTCGTCGCCGTAACAGCAGAAAAGAATGTTGCGATCGTCGATAGATTGAGAAAGTTGCTTGCTCCGTGCTGTTGAGCAAATCGGATCGTTGGGATACCTACCTGGTCTCAATTTGGCAGCCACTGAAATTGACACATGATACTGACCGACTTCGTTGAACATGGATAATGCTGCGCTGACTGATTCGAAGTGTTCGCCCATATCGGACATCAACTCCATGATGTAACGTTGTATTGGGGGGGATTTGAGTTCGCCTTTTGATTGATGAGCGCCGAGCAAAGGACAGACGCTGAGAAATACCTCCAAATGTTAGCAGGCAAGAAGCCCAGTACTGGAACGAGTTGAAAGTCAGTAGGGTCCTGAAAAACTACAGTATGCAATATAGAATGCACCTTGAGATCGCCTTCGAACGCCATTATAGGAGCATCAACCGATTTATCCGTAAACTCCGGGAACTCGTTGAGGTTATACAAAAACTTGGAGAGAGCACGGGAAAAGTGGTCTAGTTGTTCTGGAAAGTCCTCAACATCGAGCTTGTCGAATGGAAGCCGTCGCCGAACGTTTGTTGAGCGTCTCAACTTTTCGAGCCTGCGTTTCGGCATTCTGCTTCTGCTCACGAGGGACTCTCTCGGAAGCCGGAAGATCTTTCGTGGATATAGATCTGCAGCATTTTCTCGAAAAAGGAACGAAATCTGGGCAAGGCGATCACGAAGCTGAAATATAGACGATAGAATGGCCACAGAGCTTCCCAGTTGTCTCGCTAAGTTGACACAGGTCCGGAGCTGGAATGGCGAACGACATTCAAGCCGCCTGTGAAGAAACCGAGAATGGAAGCACCTCTTTATCGAAGTCATTTACTCTTCTATAGGAAATATAAGAATTAATTCATGGACCAGGGTAGGAGAAAGGTTCCGCACCTCTGAAATCTAGTGAATGCGTCTACAGCGGCATGCTGTAAATGTTCATCGACACCGGCTGTATTGCAACGTCGTAAGGGGATATATGCAAAGGCAAAAATCTTACATGCAACATCGTCTACGATATCGCTATGTTGTACTTGATATATCAGAGCGAACTCGAGTTATTGCATTGCTACGTCCTATGGTGACAACACTGACCAGCAGAATCAATCTGATGACGCTTGCCGATTTGGTCCAGAGCATCCAGGAGTCTTGAAAGCGTCTGTTCCCGTCGGGTGTCTTGTTCGCCCGATGGACGAAGGATACCACCTATATCGAAGTCCCCATACTCAGGCGAATACGATGAGGTCATTCCACGGAGAGGTGTAGACGGTCTGGTGCTTCAAAATTACCTCCTCACAATAGTGGGCGCACAAGCACTTGGCTTTCTTGGTTCGCAGAAACGGAGGAACAGGGGAAACGGCTCGAGAGGTTGACTGAGAGGTATTTAAGTGGGCTAATTCAAGAACGAGCGCTTCCAACTAGAAGTCGTCCGCGCGCGTGCAACGAGGATACAGTGTCACAGTGTCACTGGCACACAGGGGGTGTTGTCAATGCGAACAATTCACATAGCCGCTTCATGACCATAGTCTAGACAGATAAACCCAAATGTCAATAAGAGTATCGCTGGCGATTTATGGAGGTCTAGAAGAAGTCATAAAGTACAAGATTCGGTAGGGCATACAGAAAATACCGTAAAATGATGTACGTTCATCAAGTCGCGACCAATGAAATACCCAAACCACGATGGCGTGATAGTCTAAGAGTGAGCGCTAGTGAGCCCATGATGCGGTTGTATGTACTGTAGTAGCTGTGATTTCCGATCATGCATATTTCAAAGTCCGCCGCTCCCGAATGATTGCACCGCGATGCTTTACCATGAGTCTGTCATACCCTGGGCATGAACCCAACCCACGCGTTTTCCTGACACTACTAACCCTACACCCATGAATGGCGCCTTGGTGCGAGAGTGTTCGATGGCAGCCGAGATGACACCCCGAGCGCCTTCTGTGTTGGGTGGTCGTATATCGGAGTTGGTTGCTCCGTGGATCTAGCGACATTCGGCTTGCCCCTCAGCGGAAATAGGTGACCGGGCTCCGGCAGAATCGGAGGGGTGAGGTTTGCGAAGCTTGAAACGGACCTCGGTAGTGCTGACACCGCTATACGCGGTGTAGTGGTCGCGATAGTCGGACGTAAGCTGCGTGGCTGCGTTCCTGGCGTTGTCCAGATCTGCACTGTACCGTCGTGGCTGCCAGTAGCGAACATGAAATGTTCAGCAGCAGGATTCCAGGCGATGCAGGTCATGTCGCCGCCCAAAGTCGGCGCTCGGATGTGGTGTAAATATGATGCGGATTCACGGTCCCATATATGAATATCTCCAGCTTGCAAGTTTCCTCAGCGCGATGAATGGTCGCCCGAGAGAAACACGGCTCACATTTTCCCGCACAAAGCACGAGTTCATCGTCTCTGCCTCCAAAAGAACTAGGCCCAGCAAAATCCACAGCGGTCTTGGGGATGTAGGTGTGTCGGAGCGAGAGCGTCATAGTTTGAATTGGCTCGACCTTTTCCCAGTCGTAGTATGCCACCAATTTCCACAATTGGGGTGCGACCTGGACCAGGAGTCGACCGTTTTAGAGTGCCGGAACAATACCCATTCATGATATAACACGAACCTTCGGCTCATAGCTGATTAGGGCGAAATGACCACACCTCGACAGGGTGATATCTCGAATGCTATGAAGCAGTGGGACATGCCTATGGCAGTCCTATAGCTGAAGAATATAATGGAGAGAGTGGGATCGTGCTCACGTCTCAATAACTCTGCGGTCGAGATTGTAGACTGTAGTCAGAATCACGTGTCAGTAGACGTCGGCACATTCTGGGCGTATCCAACGTACCAATTATCTGTTTCTCCGCGCGGCACTTACTCGGCTCCAGGCCTGCACCAGAGGACAAGAGAGTCCCGAATCCGAGGAGGCGCTGGCCATCAGGGGTGATACACACATCGCGGACCGCAAGGCGCTCAAAATGATAGGTGTCCAACACCTAAACGATTAGAAAGCTCACTAGTAGTTACAGAAACTGAAAAGGCCCACTCTGCCAGTCAGATCCTGAGTGTGTACGTCAGAATGGCAGAGAATGAGTCGTTTTGTAAGACCACGCTCACTAGTTTCACGATCTGAGTACCTTCTACGGACATGAAAGCTGCATGATGTGTGGGATTATTTCCCGGGAGAAGATCTCATTATGATTAGAACCGACCTTCGCTGCCTGGCAACCAGCGGACGGAATGTATCGAAGTATTCCGATCGATGGTTTGACGACAGGTGCCTATCTACAATCTCATGAGGTAGCTGAAAGGTTGAGAGTTTGATAGACGAACATCTGTCCAGAGTCTAATAGAGCGTGCGAGTTTCGTTAAAAGCAGGGTACCTGAGGGCGACCTTCAATAGTCAATCAGCAGATAGCTAGGAAGCAGAATAAGTAAGACGACCATGCGACCTGGTTCACAAAACTTGGGTGGGCGAGCGTGCGATGGGGAGAAAATGGGATCCTGTATTCCAGGCGTTAGTAGAAGCGCCATCGATCCCATGGTAGAGCCGGACTTACACTGGTGCTGAAAATGGCGGATGTATTATCCCAGCTTCAGAACAGAGTCATCAGTGATGCCCAAAGCAATAGAAACAAAGTACCAACCTCGAAGTTGCCAAAAAATTTCCGTTGGGCGAGAATTGCAAGTGACGCACCAGTGCTTGATGTGCGGCAAACTCTTGAGTGGGGGCAAAGTCTCTTAGTTTTGGGGCCAACCTAGCCACTCGCGAACTGCGAATGAGTCCGCGTAGTTCTTCCTGACGCACGCCTTCGGGGCTGAGTATGTTCGGTGGCGCTCGTGGTATTCCCGTGGGACCCTGTTGTGCTATGATCACAGAACGAATAGCCTGCACGAAACGGGTCCGCCGTGCTGGCATAGCTACTGACGGAGCGGCCTCGTCGCTCACTCCTTCAGGGAGATGTTGGCCCGAAGTCTGAGTTTCAGTATTTGCGTGGGGCATTGGAGACGGGGAACGAGTTCTCTGAGGCTCTGCAAGAGTACTAGGTATAGTTCTCGCGGCGGAAGAGGGGGCGTGAGTCAGCGAGCTCCATGAAGGTGAAGGAGCTATTAGTATCTCAGTGGTGGGGCGAGGCCGAAAGAACTTGATTACAGAGGTTTTCGCAGTTTTTAAGGCATCCCTCGTGCGATAAACAGCTGAAAGCAATCGACGGCGAGATACGACATCCACGATGACCACCCAACACTCATCTAGTGAGTCCCGGAGCCACTTTGAGCCCCGGTAGCGGGCATAGACCCAGCGCTCGAATATGAACCACATAGAAACCGCAACTAAGCCGAAGCTACTGAATGCGGTGAAGACTGTCGTAATCACAGAGACTGTATAATTCTGTATTCGCGGTCGATACAGGCACGGCCCATTTCGAACAATCGAAGCTAGACGCACCTGCCGCGAAGAGTACGCGAAGAAAACCAGGCCGATGGAAAAGCACGCCACCGAAAGCACGAGGAACAGGAGGGGCGAGCGCTTGAGCCAGATCAAAACCCACCAGGGGACATGGTGCCCTGGCGAACGACTGGGAGAGACAGTCAGGGGGGAAACCAAAATACTCATCGTTTCGGCGTACTATACGGATTGCCTCCACGTCAACCCGAGGAGACTGTTGACGGCGGCAGCAATGCTGAACACCATGGATGTAAACCAGAACGCGTTGACGGCATCTGCAGTGCCTGTGCCAACATTTTGGTAGGAGTATTGTAGGGTTGTCGCAGTAACTGCAGAGAAAAATGTTGCGATGGTTGAGAGATTTAGGAAATTGCTAGCCACATGTTGTTGTGCGAAACGGATGGTTGGGATGCCTGCATCATGGGTTAGTTTCGAGAAATGTAACGAAAGGCAGCCATGGCGACTAACCAACTTCAATGAACATGGCCAACGCAGCGCTAACGGAGCTGAGATGTTCGCTCACGTCTGTCATCAACTCGTGTAGATATCTCTGAACAGCGGGCGATCTGAGTTTGCCTTCGTAACGGTAAGGAACTGAGGATGAAGACTATGCGGAATGGTGAAAACTCCGTACCTTCATAAGCTATTAGGCAAGAGGCCCAATACTAGACATAGTTTCAGCACGAATGCTCATACCAATCAGACAGTGGTTCGGGCCCTACCCTGAGGTCGTCTTCAAATGCGGTGATAGGCGCGTCAATGGCTTTGTCTGTGAACTCCGGGAATTCATTGAGGCTAAACGAAAACGTCGACAAATCCGACGCGAAACAGCTCGAGCTGTTGCGGGAAGTCTTCAAGGTTAAGTTTGTCAAGCTCCAGGCGCCGTCTGCTGCCACGTGCTTGAGAGGTACGCAATCTATCGAGCCTACGCCTCGGAAGCTTACTCCGGCCCACCAGAGACTCCCTCGGCAGACGCACGACCTTCCGTGGGTACAAATTTGCCGCGTTCTCTCGGAAAAGAAAAGAAATTTGAGTCAGACGACCGCGGAGTTGGAACACGGAAGCCAGGATAGCGACGGAGCTCCCAAGTTGTCGTGTAGCGTTAACGCAAGTCCGCAGCTGATGAAAGGCACATTGCGATCATGTGAGCGCATGAAACATAGGGATGGTGAAGAGTGAAAGTATTTGGACACAGTACCTCTTTGTCGAGGTCGTTGACTCTCCTAGAAAGCCGGACAAGCGACATGAGACACTGACAATCGGGTCGCGCAAGATCACTGCCGCATGGGCGCACCTTTGAAATCGGTTGAATGCGTCTGCACCGGCTTGCTGGAGCTGCTCGTTCACACCGGCTATTCCAAATGCACTGCTTGTTAGAAACATGTGACTGACATCTTGACGCCCAACTTACGAACGTCGCCGTCATCTTCAAAGCTCGCGTGTTGTACAACATCTTTGGTTTATGAGAAATAATAGTCAATGCAACTATCGGCTGCAGACCAGGTATGAACGGGATAGAACGAACCAGTGTGATCAACTTCGCTACGGTCTTGCTTGCCCAGCTCATTAAGTGCGTCCAAAAGTTTCGACATTGTCGGCTCCCTCCGAACATTTCGCCCTCCTGGAGGCTCAAATACGCTGTCTACGTCGATGAAAACGGGTTCTGGACGACGACAGTATGTCATTTTTTGAACACTGCGTGGCAGCGAATCGTTGATGGGTTTTTCGAGTGGACCACAGTGTTTCGGTCGTTAAGAGCAATGCCCCGACCGTCGCCGAGCCCCGAAAGTCACAGTCTTCAATACTAAAATATGTCGCGAGTTTCTATTCGTGTCGATGCGTGCGAGGTCTCGTGGCGATCGTCGATGTAGTTGGGATGGCTTCCAAAGGGGACGTGAGGCGTGGATAAGGTGAGTGCAGTCGCCCTCTGGGATATGTGACCGACATATAGGTCCTGCATAAAGGTATGTCCTGCGCGTGCCAGTACCGATTATGTGGGATCATGCATGAGGCCACGTCATGTCTGTCCCGTTACGTCCTCTGACGCAAGGGCAACACCGAGGGTTGATCCTTTTTTTTATTCGCTTAGAGGGGCCCATGATTAGAGAGCAATTTGAGGAATCCGCTCCCCCATGGGAAAGAACCAAGGAAGATAACGCTGGGAATTGAAGCCCGAGAAGCCGTGCGCAAGTGAAACAACCAACGAGGGAATTGAACTTTCCAGACGGTCTCGAACGAGATGGCCACAGTCATGGAAGTGACTAGGACTTATCACCGTTATCAGTATATGGGCGCTCAAACCATGCATGGATGGTGCAAGATCCCGTTTCACCCGCACTCACGCGGCAACTCGCACATAATGGTCGACTGGAGAGCGAGATCCACGGAACTTTTTGAATATCATATGTGCAATGTGTATTCCATGTTATAGTATGTAAAGTATGTTAACACGTGTCAGAAACGACAACGAATAGAGATAAGAGTGACCAACTTCGACGTTCGGTCTTCGCGAGTAGCTATAAGTGCGTCGGGTATGTACCTCCTGCTCGCGGAGTGGAGAACACGATCGTGTGTTCCGAAGATTGAGCGCTATATTGAGCAGCTGGACCCTCGCTAGACTCGACTGGCGTTTCGACACGCAATAGGACATTTTCGAATCGCTGTTGTCCGGTTGAACTCTCTGCGCGCGGCTCAAAGTCGAGCTGCAGTTGCGATGAGGTGTCACTGAGAGGCGTCACGCTGCCCGATATTCTGCGCATGTGAAAATACGGCGTCGATTGAGTAGTCCATACGCGCACAGCACCGTCGTGGGAGCCCGTTGCGAACATGAATGGGTCAGCCGCAGGGTTCCAAGCGACGCAGGTCAGGTCGCCGCCTCCGAGAGATTGTGCGCGGACGTGATGTAGTAACGCCCCTGATTCGCGGTCCCATATGTGAATATCTCCGGCTGCGGCAATAATAAGCGAAGAAAATCGTCGATGCCGCTTCAGTAAGCGAACCTTTACCAGCGCAAAGCACTAGCTGATCGTCCTTGCCCCCGAAATGACTGGGTCCGGCGAAATCTACGGGTGATTTTGGCATGTAAGTATGCCGAAGTGACAGCCGACTTGCTGCCGGAGCTACAGGGTTGTTTCTATCCTTCATCATCTCTAGCTTCCACAGCTGGGGAGGAGCCTAAGAAGAAAATATCAGCCACTTTAACTGATATCACTTGGGGATATGGTCACCTTGAACTCGCAGCTGACCAGAGCGAAATGCCCACTGCGCGCCAACGTGATGTGTCGAATGTCGTGGAGTACTGGTACTTGGCTGCATTATTGCATAATATCAGTAACGCTCGCCGTTAACGCGCTATCAGGGTCCTACTTTTCGATCTCCTTCCGATCCAAATTATATGCTGCGCTGCTATCTCAAACATAATCCCAACATTCATGGGGACAGGGATACCCACATATGATTCGTTTTTCCGCTCGGCATCTGCTGGGTTGCAAGCCATCGCCGGAAGAGAGCAGCGTCCCCACGCCAAGTAACCGCTGCCCATCTTGTGTCACAGAGACGTCATGTATCATGAGACGGTCAAAGTGATATGTATCCAAGACTTTGCCAGTTATGTCCTGAACGAAGATTAGTCCTTCTGTGACAACAGGAAATCAGTAGGGTTGGGCTACCAGCTTGATGACGTCACTGCCTTCTACGGACATGAACGCTGGACCATTGCTGTATTCGGGATGTGACTTGCAGCGAGAAGATCGGAGGCTTACCTTCACCGCCCGGTAGCCAGCAGATAGACTGCACGGGGCGATATCGATCAATTGTTTTGCTACATACGCCTGCCTAGACGCAAGAGAAGTTGGACAATGCAATGGAGAAGGTGATTATAAGCAGGACGAACCTCAGTCCAGACCTTAATCGAGCGGGTGAGCTTTGTCAGAACAAGTTTTCCGCTCGGTGACCTTGTAGAATTGATCGGCACAAAGTAGATAGCGACGGAAAGAGCAAAGAAGACCCACCATGCGACTTGACTGACGAATCCCAAAGGATGGGCGAGCGTCCGATGGTGGGTAAACGGTACCTATCAAAAACAAGCCTTAGACAACACCAGCCTCGAGGACGGACACATGCCTACCCCTGTATTAAATATGACAGACGTGCGGTCCCAACTGTACAGTGCAGAGTGGGTCAATCACACGATATCCCTTCTACTCTGACAAGTGAACGCAAACCTAGAAGTGGCCAAGAACTTTCCATTGGGTGAGAATTGCAGGTGTCGGACTAGCGCCTGGTGCGCCGCCAGGTCTTGCGTTGGCTCGAGGCCACGTAACTTCGGCACAAGGCCTGCCACCCTAGAGCTCTGCATGGGTACGGGCTGAGTGTCCTTGCGGTGTATTGCATCAGGCGATAACAAAGTGGGCGACATGGGGCGTGTGGTGCGTGCAGTGTAGGGTATGGCAGCCTGTTGCATCTTGATGACGTTGCGAACGGTCTGAGCAAAACGACCTCGCGAAGGCGCAGATGATGCAGGGGTACTTGGGGTTCCCGATAGCTTTTCGCTGGGAAGGGCAAACGAAACAGTGGAGCCGTGCGTCGACTTGGCAACAGTAGCAGGGGGGATTGGAGATGACGATACAGTGAACGAGTTTTCAGAACCGTAACGTGTGTGTGGCGAGCCGAGAACTACACCTTCTGGAGAAGCAGCGCTGGGAAGGGAGTTCTCGGAGGACGACGGGTGCAACGTCTCATCGGAGCGGCGGTGAAAGAACGAATTTACAGCCGAACCAGCGTGGGTCGCCGCGGCACGGGTACCGCGTGACACCGATGAGGTCCACAGTCCAAGGACGTGCAGGCACTCGACGAACTGGTGGAAAGGCGGAATGGACGTTATCGCGTCCCACCAGTCGTCGAGTGAATCTTGCAACCACTTCTTGCCATTGTGTCGAGAGAAGACCCAGCGCTCAGATGCGAACCAAGCGGACACCGCAATTAGCCCAAAGGAACTGAACGCTGTGAAGACGGTGGTGACAGTGGCTACTACAGAATTCTGAGGTAAGAAATAATCGAGATGAGTGGAGATGAGGTGATAAGAGATCAAAAGAAACATGCCTGCTGAGACGAATAGGCGAACAGCACAAACCCGACTGAAAAGCAAGCTACTGAGAGCACGAGAAACACGAGAGGGGAACGCTTGATCCAAATCAGAACCCACCAGGGGACCCTATGGCCCGGTGAGCGACTGATTGAGCATGTTTTAGATGGGAGGATGTAGTACATGCGAGTGGTGACATACTACATGGCCTGTTTCCAGGTCAATCCCAGGAGACTGTTGACGGCAGCAGCGATACTGAATACCATTGAGGTGAACCAGAAGGCATTGACAGCATCCTCGAGCGGTGTGCTATGACTGTCGAAAGTGTATTGCAATGTCGTCGCGGTGACGGCAGAGAAGAAGGTCGCCACGGTGGATAGATTGAGGAGGTTGGTAGCGCCGTGATTTTGGGCGAATCGGATCGTTGGAACGCCTAAATTCGAGAAAGGTACGGGTTGGACAATACAACTATGGATTACCCAAAACAGGACGAACCGATCTCAATGAATACGGAGAGAGAGGAGGTGATAGACTCTATGTGTTCGCCTATCTCTGATACAAGGTCATGAAGATACCGCTGAACAGCAGGATACCTGAATTGGCCTGTGTGAGAGTCAGCACCGCACGATACAGGTGTGCAGTGGCTCGCCTTCATAGACTTTCAAGCAGGATGCCCAATACTAGTAACAGGTTTAATAACCCGTCGACCATCTAGTAGAACACGACGAGAGCAAACCTTGAGATCTCCTTCGAAAGCAACAATAGATGCGTTCAAAGCTTCGTCCGTGAACTCCGGAAATTCATTGAGGCAATGCAAGAAGGTGATAACGTCCCTAGCGAAGAGCCCAAGTTGGTGTGGGAAGTCCTCAGGATCGAGCTTTTCAAGGACGAGTGGTCTGCGCACGTGGGGGGGCGCTTTGGAGCGAGCCCGTTTCCGCCGAGGGATGACGTCCGGTTTTACTGCCGATTCTGTAGTGGATTGATGAGAGACCTTGCGGGGGAAAAGGTCCGCTGCGTTTTCGCGGAAGAGCCATGCAATCTGAGCAAGGCGTTCGCGAAGGTGGAAAGCAGATGACATGATCCCAACGGAGCTGCCAAGTTGACGAGCTGCATTGGAAAAGTTACGGAGCTGAAACGGGTGATAAGGGTGATCGGGCTTGGGTTCGGCTAACGGTTCGATCGACATTCACCCACCTCCTTATCCAAGTTGTTGACTCTCCTGCAATAATCAACGCACCGACAGTGCATTCATGATGAACGAACACGTGACTGAGGTGTGGCAACACACCTTTGAAACAGGTCAAACGATTCCGCGCCCACTTGCTGAAGATGCTCGTCGACACTAGCTATTTGTAGTAATTAGTATTGGACATGCGTACGACGCATCAGCCTTGATACATACGGACGTCTCCGTCGTCCTCAAAGCTAGGTTGCTGACCTCGGCCACCTGCACGTAATTGTCGGCTGTTGCAGTAGCACAAGAAAGGCAGAAACCATACCGATGCCGATATCTTCATCTCTAGTGAGCTCCCCGAGGACATCCAACAGAGTCATTAATGCCCGTCTTCTCCTGGAATTTCCGGCGAGGGCCGGTTTGGAATCTGGCGCTGGCACGGCATTGAAATCGGTGATATGGCTTGGTGTCACACTGGAGACTGGTGCTGTGGTAAATTTGGTTGAGCGAGAACGGCAAAAGTTGGACGAGTGTGTCCTTACGGGCAGGCATGCTTTAAGTTGTGATCATGAATATCATAAAATGACGTCAGGATATATGCGTTGCTAGGAGAGTGAAGACGTGAGGGATGCTCGTAAAAGGCGTGAAAGAGAGGACTGTATGCGAGGGGTCGTCTGCTCCATGTTTACGCTTTATATAAAAAATGGAATTTTACGACATACGATATATGAACTGATCTACAACCATATTTGGTTAATTTACACGTGGGAAATAGGCGGTATCCGCGGGCGGAACACTCAGCTCAGACATAGTCAGAACAGCCTGAGGTCGATATGGCCACTCTCACAAAGTCTCACCTGCTCGATGTCCACGTACAATCAGATGATCCTCTTTCCCTGTCCTCTTCGGTCCCATCTCCGTTCTCTCCTACCGACCGCGCTTACATTCTCCGTTCTTCACAATCCAGTCCCGTCACCCCCATCCCATCCCGCACTCTAGGCCAAGAGCATTTGTCTCCGCTTTCTCATGCGGGTACAACCCTTCTTCGTCCTCGTTCCTCATCTCCTGTGCGACTTTCTGTACAATATCAGGATGTCATCCCTTCAATAACGCGTGTGCAAGTCTCCGTTCTCACTACACTCAACGACCTCCTCTTTCCACTTTCCTCAGCCACATTAAACCATGGCCAGACCGTCGTTGCACCGCCCTCTTCTTCCTCCTTGAATGCGCCATTCGATCCCTCTAGCCCTGCGTCGGCTTTGCGCACCCTTGTCGTGAATCTACGTAACTCGGCCTTTACCCCCGAGATGACCCAAATCGCTCCACGCGACGACGACACAGCCCTCCTACGCGAGCTCTCTGATCGCCTCGATGCTCGAAGTTCGTCTTTGCGCGCCCGAGATGCCTGTCTCGCCCATGCTCTCGTCACTCTCCTCACCGATCTTAACAGGCTATCAGCACTCACTCCACCCTCGTCCCTGGTTCCAACGAACACTCATGGCCTTGATGACACCCTCCCTTCCTTTGGAAACCTTGACGCGTTAACTCGCCAACTCAGCGAGTTTCAGTCACAACGTCACGATCAATCAGACGCTGAAGTATCACTGCCTCCTGTCGTTGCCGTAGAAAGGGCACTACTCTGGGTTCGTGTCGACGAGAATCTCGAAACAGTCCTCGATCTTTGCCGCCAACGTGAAGAGGACAGAGCCCACTTTAGCTTCTCAGATCCTCCACAATATGACCTTCTTAGCCATGATGCTGAGCTCCCACCAGACTATGATCACGACCAGGAATCAATCATGTCTGATACCAAAACCCTGGCAAGTAATTCGGGCCGGATGTCCATGGACGAGAAGATGCGACTTGACCTAGACGCGGTCACTACAGCTATCGATCGGTTATATCGCGTGGCACCTCAGCTACATAATCAGCGTGTCGAGCTCAAATCATCCAAACTTCGACAGCTCGAAAATGCTCGCGCACAGGCTGCGTCTGTTTCTGCAGGAAAACAGAGAGAGAGAGAACTTGAGCGCATTGTTGACATGATTGGACGTGCATCCGAACGTGAACTTGTAGACCAGACGGTCACTTTGGGTGACATGGACGCGCGCATCGAGCGCGCGCGCCAGCGTGACGTCCAGAAGGTATGTTTCGTCCATTAAGCGCGCCACCCCGAACGTTGTTCCTGAACATCTTATTAGCGACAAGAATTCGTTGATAAGCTAGCCGAACACTCTGGCGCCCGCCGCATGCACGCACAGGACGCAACTTTTTCCTCTTTCCGGTCAAAAGATCCTGATGCGCTGCTAACGCTTCCAGAGTTTATCCGTGAATCTGTTCCCCCTGCGCTCCAACCCCCACCGGACCCAAATACACTCCTTTCCCTCAACGAGGCTGCGAGAGAGCAGCCTGCCACTCTGTCCATACCCAGCACGCCTCCTCATCTAACCAAGATCAAAGGCCTACGCAATCGTAGCATGTCTGCCCCTGCACTTAGCTGGTTGTTATCAACCAGCTCTAAGTCAGGCAACGCAGAGAGCGCACCGCGCTCGATCAGGGAGACATTGTCACGTCGGTCTAGCTCTGCTGGAAAAGGCTCTTCATTTAGTGCGTTTTCGCGTCTTTTCCCCTCATGTACCCTCATGATTAACCTCTCTTATCACAGCACCCTCTGAATTACAAGTGTCGTACGTGGCGGAGCACCACGAGAATCTGCGACACGTTCTCGCCTTCCTCAACGTCTCTGGTCTCACCCCCGGCGTTAATCTTGAAGCATTTGTCGCCAGCGATTCCAATGATCTCGCAGACGAGTCGGCTTCCACACTCGTCATACGTAGTGGCACGATCGAGTCCCCGACTCTCGCCCTTCCTGTCCGTACTAAGCCCGGCACACAAGAAGTGCGTGTGCAAGGTCTGCACTATGAGGTCAAGGTCGCCGCCGTAGACTCCCCGTTGCCCAAAGCCGAGCCCCTCCCGCTCCTCGATGCGGAGCAACTCCGCAGCCGTGCCCCCACGAGCTTCATCTGCGCCTCGTGTTCGCTGCCACTTGTACATGGATCGCGGATCGTACGATACGACGACTTGCCGAGCGAACACTGGACGGAGCTCGTGGATGTGTGGATGTGCCACACAGACCAGACGCTCAACGCGCAAGTTACGAGGCACGCGAAGGGACTCTGGCCGCAAAGCGGACAAGCATTGGTGGGCGGAAGCTATCTTTTATTCGACAAGTCTGCAACCGTGAGCGCCAACTTGTGGCCCACGGAGAAGAATAAGGTGAGCTTCTCTTCATTTCATGAGTACTGTTGCATTGGTTCGGGTACATGGACGTAAAGAAGGCCGGCACTGGCGAATTTCCCTACCAGTGGTCACCTCTACTGCTCTGACTACCGTTGCATGCTTGTGCGTTCGAAGCCCACGATGGTTTCGGATGTTTCGGGTGGTAACGGTTAGGTCGGGGCAGTGGGGATGGCATGCACTGCTTCCGGCTGATACAAATCGTCCAAGAAAAATTGCAGGGCATCCCTGCTAGTTGCTCGTTCAACAACTCTCGTGTGCAGAGGTACACGTCTGCGGGAGCTACGCGCGAGAACACAACTTTCTATCTTTCTCTCTTCCTGTGATATTTTTCTATTCGACGGTTTTTACTTACACTACCCCTCTAACAGCATGGGGAAGAATGGCGTTCAGTTCGGTGTATGTGTGGGACGTTGTGTGGGCGCTATCAGGACCGTGTCACAGAATTCGGTGAGACGACCACCGTATATAGGTTCGTCAAGTATGCCATACGACCTGTCAGCCCATCTGCTGCGTAAGTACCGTCTCTGCTGCTTTCTGAGTTTCTAGGCTGAGGGTTCATCGTTAGGCCGTGCAGAATACCACTCTCTGCATACATCGTCGAGGACATGGCGGAGCTCGTGCGTGCACATGCGACCTATCGGTTCGTTGTCCTGGATGAGGAGGAAGAGCGTCCACGGATTCTTGTACGTCACTCCTATATCCGACATTTAACCTCGGTTTGACTCATGCCTGCTGAAAAAAAAACAGATCTGGCTCTTCAAGCCGAGCATGCGTCTGTCGTACAAGGCCAGCAAAAACTATCTCCTGGCCGAGCACGGCACTATTCAAGCGGCAAAGGTGTTATTTAAGATCCTGGGTCCCTCTATCTCGGACACGGACCTAGGGAGCATGTTGGACCGTTACCCTGGTTTCCCACAAGCAGAACAGCTGATGTACCCAAAGGACACATGTACACAAATCGCGGTGCTACTGAGAGAGAGCAATGCATGTTATCCAGAGGGTATGCGTTCCATGACGGGGCTCGACGTAGGGTGGCTTTTACGGGCATAAGTGTTTTTATCGTAAAATAGATGTGCACTCGTTGCTACCTGTAGGCTCCTGCCTTGGGAGTAGTACAACACATTATTATTCCCAATGTTCCCTGCAACAGTTCTGCCTGCTGTTGGTGTCCATCCTTTCGTCATGTGAGCAGTATCATTCATTTTTCGCTCTATTAATCTAGTTCAACCGAAAGTATACTTTCATTGAAGCTGGAAGAGCCAATGTCATCTACAATCCACCTGCGTTGTTTCGTTGTTTCATACTAAAGATGGCTCATCGGAAACCTGAGAAGATATCGAGCGCGATCAAAAACCCAAATGGATAGGATAGGCATAGTGATACAGTAATGATACAAGGACAAGCTGTCTAAACCTCCTGACTCTCCTTCTTGCCTTTTTGCGTTTTGCTGGGCAAAAGCTAAGGGCAAATTTCAGAATGTCAACTCGCTCGATTTTA
The DNA here is from genome assembly GCA_021525015.1 of Lactarius pseudohatsudake. Classification (NCBI taxonomy): domain Eukaryota; kingdom Fungi; phylum Basidiomycota; class Agaricomycetes; order Russulales; family Russulaceae; genus Lactarius; species Lactarius pseudohatsudake. The sequence continues at coordinate 197,426 of JAKELH010000005.1, read as the reverse complement.
CACCGACTGACTCACCTCAGGGTTGATGAAAGGTACAACACCACCTTGTGAAATCACAACGTCGCCAAGAAGCTTGTTTAATCTGCAGAGTATTTAGTCATCTCAGCAAACTGAGGACAGAAACTCGAACGTACTCTTCATCGTTTCGGATTGCAAGTTGTAAGTGACGGGGGACGATACGTTGTTTCTTGTTATCACGAGCGGCGTTACCAGCGAGCTCGAGAATTTCCGCAGCCAAGTATTCAAGGACAGCCGCAAGGTAAACTAGGAAGCGAGTCAGATGGGAAGGTATCACCAAGACGCAAGAAACTAACCAGGGGCACCAGCACCGACACGCTGTGCGTAATTACCACGCTTGAGCAGACGGTGCACACGGCCGACAGGGAACTGAAGGCCAGCCTTGGCCGAGCGCGATTGTGACTTTGTCTCGCTAGAAGAGGCTTTGCCAGAACCTGACTTGCCAGATTTTCCACCTTTGCCGGACATGATTCAGGAGATTGTCGAGTGGTTAGCGTATAGAGAGGTGAATTGGTGGGGAGAGTGATGAACGGGAACAAAATTGCGGAGGTCAAGGACTTAAATAGGGCAGTAGCGTTGTGGTAACAGCAATTAAGGTTCAGTAATCAACAAGCAGAACGCGTCGTGTCACGCGTCGTTTACGAGGACAAATAGTCACAAAGTCACGTGTGACTATATATATAGCATGCAATGCACCGCTGAGCTCATTATCTCTCCTTCATACGACTGTCACCCTCTGCCCCACAATCAATCTTCATGGGACCCAAACCTGCTTCGACTGCTGGCAAAGCTCCTGCTTCAAGTGGTACTGCTTCTAAAGCGCCAGCGAAGACAACCGAGGGCTCGAAGGCTGCAAAGAAGACTTCCAAGGCAGCAGTAGCGGCAGCTACTGACGACACAAAGAAGAAGCGCCGCAAGCTTCGCAAGGAGACATACTCATCCTACATCTATAAAGGTGCGTGAGATCATACTTCAGATTAGACTGGCTCTGACTTGGGCGGCGATAGTACTTAAGCAAGTGCACCCTGATACTGGTATTTCTAACAAGGCCATGGCGATCTTGAACTCATTTGTCAATGACATTTTCGAGCGCATCGCCACGGAGGCCTCAAGTGAGTCATTCGCGTTCGTGCTAGACGCATGGTCTAATTGTGTATTCAGAACTTGCGGCGTACTCTAAGAAGTCGACGATTTCTTCTCGCGAGATTCAAACTGCTGTCCGTCTTATTCTTCCTGGAGAATTGTCGAAGCATGCTATTTCTGAGGGAACCAAGTCGGTAACGAAGGTGTGTATCTCAGATGATTGTTGGTTTCTCTTCGCTCATTGCGGTCTCTAGTTCTCGAGTGCAGGGGCGAAGTAGAGCGATATACTTTATCATTTCTTCTCGTTTGTATTTCTGTTGTATTGTAGGAGGGCTATATTATGACGAGGTGGATGCGTCCATGCTGTCATTCTGTCGGATAAATGGTGTCACGTTGAGTTTAATCGTGGCCATGATCTCGTACGTCGATCTTAAGGCCGCTCGTAAGTCCTGGATCTCCGCCGCCTTGTCCATGTTGTCATCGCAGTACTTCTCTGTAAATTGTCACCTATGTCACCAACTTGGCAGTGGTCCAATATACTATATCGAGGACAACCCCCCAACAAATCGCGTTTTCACAACTCGCGTCCCTGATCCCTAGGTGTGATGATCATCTCCTTCGCCTCGTCCGTCCCCCTGGGACAAAGACAACTCATACAACATTTGATGGGCGTAGGGTATTTTCGGTGCAGACCATTCCCAGACATTCTCACACAAGACTGTCGGTGGGTACATGCTGTCCCATAGACGCAGAACACACCCTGACACTTGGGCCCGCCACGGACAGTGCCTCGTAATTCAGGCTATGCAGAGTGAGGGCCAAATCCTCACACGCATCCAATAGCTGAGAGCTTTTCCGTTCTGTGACCAGACGATTGCGGGAAGGCTATTTATAAGTTGTTTCGTGCCTACCAGAGCGCAGAGGGTGAGGTTGTCTTTGTTTTTTTCACCCTACCGCCTATCGCTGAAAGTTAATAATCCCTAATTAGAACAAGGCGAACCGGCATTTGGAGATTGGATTGCTAATGCCGAGAGCTTGCTGTCTTCATGTCCTCGATCACATCATGGTCGCCCTTACCTTCTCGCTCACCTGGCCAGCGCGAAAACCTATCGCGACAATATGTTGCGTCGGTCTTCGGACCTCGACGACATCATCCTCTACCTGACAGAGGCGCTCCTCTTTCCATTCCGCGTTGTCGATGGCACGCCTTTTAAAGTCGTTGACACATTCTGCTTGCTCGCGTGCACGCTTGTGCGTCGCTTCGAGTGCTCCCGACAACCCTCAGACCTAGAATCCGGGATCAAATACTTCCGCTTCCTTCTTCACCTGCCACTTAGGCATACCGACACCCAGATTTCGAGAGTTTCGGCCGAGCTCGCGAACGCACTGAGCTTCAAGACCGGGCTAGATCCAACTAGCGAGCACGACAACATCGAAGAGGTGCTGTCACTTTATCTCTACTTTGCCCCCTGGGACCCCTCAGAAGAATACACCGCGAGCGTCCTTTCAAGACTGGCTTTGGCCGTCGGGGACAGATTGAGTCGAACCGGGAAACCGGAGTATTACGAGCGGGTGGTTGGATACTTGCGCGAAGGACGCAAACTCTGCCGACCTGAGGATCATCCGGAACTGGCTGTTCTGCTGGCCATATTACTTACCTGGCACTCGTCCCACACTGGCACGGAAGACAGCTACCAGGAGATGATGGCGTTGTATAATGAATACCTTCCACTCCTCCCTTCCGGGCACTATCTACAGCCTTTAGCTCGCCTGGCAATGGGGCTCGCCGCCACCGTCCATTCCAAAGGCGGTGACGAGTCGGATGGTCATGATGAAGCAATCAATTGTTGTCGCGCATCTCTCAACTGCTTCCCCCCTGGGAGCCAGTACCGCACCATGTGTCTCCACGTTTTGGCAGTGTTGCTCAGGGGACGTTACGAACATTTTGGCCGTGAGGAGTGTCTGAGAGAGGCCGATTTCTGCACCGAGGAAGCACTTACCTTGTACGAATCTGAGAACCTCCGATCTCTCCGCGATAGCGACGGTGGACTAGCGAGCACAATGCTTTCGCTCATCCACGCGAATGCTTCGACTGCGGCATTGGAAGAGGAGATTCAATATAGTCACGAGCGGCTTTCCGGGACACAGCCAGGTCAAATTGGACACAGGCACGCTCTCCGCAATAGCCACCTCGTTCACCTAATGAAATTCTCGCGCACCAACGAAACGGCAGACCTTGAAGAGGCAATAAATCATCATCGAATGTTACTTTCTTCAACTCCCAATACCTACAAGGACGAGGTCGACATGGCAAGAAATTTACAGCTGGCTTTCTTGCGGAGTGGCAGAGGAGAGTTACTCGAGAAGTCTATCAATATTTGCCGAGATGTCCTCAAGACACACCGACAGGCGTCCCACGCAAGGTTGTTTGCGATACTTGGCGAATCTTTGGCCCTTCGCTGCCTACTACTCGGTCACTTGGAGAGCGTCAATGAACCTGTCTCCATGTATAAAGCCGCATTCGAGGCGTATGCGAACGCATCTGACAAATTCAGGATCGCGTGCTTCTGGGCACACTTTTCACGAGTATTCAAACATTCGTCGACGTCGCTGGCATACCGGAATGCCTTGTCCGTAATGCAGAGCACCTTAACCGGGCCCACGGTTCAAACGCAGCACGTCATCATCAGAAACTTAGGAAATCATATGCGGATCCCACTGGACTATGCGTCGTTCCTTATCGAGAGGGGCCGACTAGAAACAGCCATCGAGATGCTTGAACAAGGGAGGGCCTTGCTCTGGTCTGAGATGCGCGGGCTTCGCACTCCAGTGGACCAGCTTCGCAATGTGGACCCCACTCTTGCTGATAGATTCCGGGACGTCAGTCAGGCCCTGGAAGCTGTGACGACGTCCGTTTCTCTCCACGAAAATTCGGAAACCCCTCCAGGTACAGAGAGAGGTCACGAAGAAACCGACACATTCAGTCACATTCTGAAGGAGCAACGGAGGGTCCTGCAAGACCGCCAGGAAATTATATCGCAGATCCGCAAATTGTCGGGCTTTGAAAGTTTCTTGAAGGCGGTCCCGTTCCACACTCTCCGAAATGCCGCCTCTGGTGGACCGATTATCATCGTTAATCACTGTCCTTGGCGTTGTGATATTGTTATTGTTCTCAAGGACGCCGCTCCTTCCCTTATTCCTACCCCCGGGGAATTTTATGAACGTGCAAATACACTAGCAGACAGGCTCCTGAACGCACGCAAGAAACACGCGCTGGAATCCAAGCATTACCACCGCGCTCTGCGTTCCGTACTCGAAGAACTGCACGAGCTTGTCGGGCAGCCAATCGTTGACAGACTTCGTGAGCTACGCATACCCGAACAATCCCGAGTCTGGTGGTGTCCGACGTCCGTTTTTTGTTCGCTACCCCTTCACGCAATGGGACCAATACCGTCAGACGGTCATCAGAAGCGATACTTCTCAGACCTATATGTTTCCTCGTATACTTCCACGCTCGGTGCTCTGATCGCGTCTCGCGCCAATGTCTCACAGACTTCCGATTTTTCGGCTTCGCTGCTCATGGTGGGCCAACCAGACGCGTATCTTCAGGGTGTCAAGGGGGAGATGGATGTCGTACGGGCCGTCGGAATCCCGGTGGCCGGCCTGATCTCAGACGAGGCGACGCGAGCCACAGTGATCCACGGCCTTCAGAAACATCGACTTGCCCACTTTGCGTGCCATGGAAACCTGGAACCAGGGAAGCCGTTCGAGGCGTCTTTTGAACTCCATGGAGGTGATCGGCTCACCCTGCTCGATATTGTGCGCTTGCGGCTTGCTATCGCGGCCGAATTCGCGTTCCTTTCCGCCTGCCATACAGCCGAACACACAGATCTGGAGCATCCCGACGAGGCCTTGCATCTCACCGCCGCTGTGCAATATTGCGGATTCCGCAGCGTGGTCGGCACGCTGTGGGCAATGGCGGACACTGATGGGAGGGACCTGTCCGCCCACTTCTATGGGCACATGTTCTCTCCAGAAAGAGGGGTCGGTTTACCCCTGTGCGAGAGGTCAGCAAGGGCCCTTCGTGATGCGGTTCAAAAATTGCGAAAGAAGAAAGGGGTAACGCTGGAGCGATGGGTAAACTTCGTTCATTACGGGGCATGAGGGTGAGTTCTTGCACAATAGTTTACAACGGACTTGTTCTGCGTAAGAGGTCTCGGATGTCACTAGAACACATTTTAACGCTATGCATAACCATAAACTTGAAGTTACTGTAATATTGTGCGTCGCGCTACGATGAGATCCTTGGACTCTAATTCCTATAACGGGTCGTGATTCGTTCTTCCGACTGCCAAATTCACATCGCATGGCACAGTGAGTGCACACGAGTCTGCACGGTAGGTGCCGGCTTATCGATAAAGGTTTGTACACATAGGTAGGAAATACGTAGGGCGCTTGTCCTCCTGCCAAGTGGTGCCGCCGCATCACTCTCTACTCAGTGTCATGGCTACCCCCCTAGTACGAAGTATGTGAACGCGATCGCGCCTCACATACCTCTTAGACCCCATCCAGCACTCCACACTCTTGCGTAGGATTCCTTGTTCGGTAAGGGCCGGTCTTGAGGCAGAGAAAAACCCGTCAGGGTAGTGAGGGCAATAAACAGATGACGTCAAGTCGAAACCTTTTTTGGAGAAGGGGTCGGATGTACCATCGAGTTTAAGTTTCGCGAGCCAAACCTCGTTGTACCAGAACAATTAGCCGCACATCATGAGTGTTTCGCTGGCCAGGAACGTAGGTCCATGGGGAACGGGAAGCAGAATTCTACATCTAAATTAAGCCAAGTACAAGAGAGCAACTAGTGTTGGTTCGGGTTCGCGTGAGTAAATTCATCTGAAACACAAGAAGAAGAGATGCTCAATAAGCCCCAAACCCTGTAAAACCTATAGGGACATTGCGTCAACATAAGCGAATATTGAGAAAATCCTGTAGAGATCATTACGTATTGCAGGGTGGAGGTGACGGAAGGCACTTGCTTTGACAGAGAGCCCAGCTGGACAGACCTGCCGGTGCTCACATATTTCCGGTGCTCACAGGCGCCCATAGATTGTCATCAGACACTGCTGGCTTGGTGACGATGTCATATAATTCCTAGGCCAGTGATACCGGTTTTACTGGTACAAGGCTCAGGGTACTATAATATGATGAAACAGGCCCAGCCCGGAAAATCCAAAATGTTTTGATAGACCTGCTGATGGGAAGGCTGTAGGCGGCGGTAAGGCATAGGCGATCAACAGGACGCTAGCGGTTGGACAGCGACGTTCTTGGATTCGTATGCGCAAGCACTAAGGCTGTGCGGGTGTATGTGCCCACGAGGTTGGGATCGAAATGGAACAGTGAGACCCAAATGGCGCAGTCCCAGTCGCAGGTGTATAGCAAATCGCATAAAAGATCACGCGTCTGGTCTTCGTCGTAGCCTAGCTCATGAAACGGAAGTAGCCCCGCGGTCGAGAACAGCGTTTACCTTCCTGAACCGGGTGACACACATGGCTAAGGCCAGTCGAAGCGGCATCACAAAGTTATGAGCCCCAGATGGCGTGCCTTCATAGAATAACTAGATATCGGCAGTAGGACTTAATGGTGGTGTCCTGACTCGGTGCTATGATAGTCGTACATCGCCTTCAAGTTACACCGTTGCACAGCCACCGGCAATCTCTAGGTGCAGATCCAAGGGTATGTCGATGTTTGAGTGAATGAGGTGCATTTTAGCATTTAGGGAGTCACAAAACATGATATCACGGTCATCGCACTGCAAGGGGTGTCAAGTAAAGTGTCTAGGATAGAATAGGATGGACGCGACGGGTGACCGGTGACAGTGGACGTTCAAGTTGGCGAGACGCCGGTAAGCGTCGAGGCCTCATGCGCACAGGACGCGTAGGGACACGTACTGTACTGTCCCTTACCCGGTGTTCGGACAGCACTTGGTTGTCGGACAGCCGGCAAGAGTGATAAGCAGCCAATTCTCATTCTTTGTAACACAAGGTATTTTCATCTTAAAAAACACCTGGAGCATGTTGAAAAGTGGTAGCAGATGGTGCATGCCTGATTTTGTAGGGATCGGACAAGAGAAATTCGAGGTGTCCGACAACCAGGTGCTGTCCGAACACTGGGTAAGGGACAGTATTATTGCTGGTATACGTATACCATTTGAAACATCTCCTAGTTAGCAACCCGTGCTGCACGGGGTGATTGGAATGTTGTGATTGGTTGACTTTGACTGACTTGGAATTGAACCCAACTTGGAAGCGATATATGAAATTAACCACGTGGGCGGCAGCAAATGACCGGACGCCCAACACCAACACATTGGTGCACACCATCCCTGCGAGCCGCGACTCGACAATCATGCCCCCAGATGCTAATCCTCCAAGTTCCCCATCTCAAGCTCTTGCAGATCTCCACCTATCTCTAGATAGCCACCCGGCGTCAGAGGCGTCTCCCCCTGCGACAATCAATGGAATCAAAGCAGCGGTCAACGGACACTACACCAGCAGCAGCGAGGACGGCGGCCTCGATCCAATACGTAAGCTCCAGCAGGAGCTCGATCGTACTCGCGAAGAAAGAGACGAACTCGCAGCACAATATCGGAACTTACTCGGCAAGCTCCAAAACATGCGCAATACACTAGGCAACAAGCTCAAGCAAGATGCGGTACGTACGCCTGGCTCCTGATCCGAAATTCAAACCCACGTGCTCCCGCAGGAAGAGCTCGACCGGCGCGAACAGCAATTAGCTCAACTTACCGCGCAAAACGAGGACCTTTTGTCGACAGTCGATGCACTGCAAGCAGAGGCACTTGCCTCGAACGCAGAAGCCGAGCGTGCGACGAGGGATCTCGACGCGCTGCGGCATGAGGCCTCGGGCGAGTCGCTGCAGCGAGAGCAGACTCTACGAGAAGCACGGGCCGAGCTCGAGCGCACTCGCTCCGCGCGCGACGACTGGGAAGCGGAGGCGATGGCTCAGCGTGTGTGCGTGGAGGAGGCTCGCGTGGCCCTCGACACAACCTATCATGAACTAGCTGTGGCGAAAGAGGCAAGTGAACGCGTTTCAGTAGCCAGAGATGCCGAGGCCGAACGCGCGAACAACTTGCAAGCTGTCCTCGAGGACTTTCAGAGTGGCACGTCTCGCGTCTCTGCGTCACGCACTGACATACTGACGCTCGGCTCTCTCTTTATTAGCAAAAGATCATGAATTGCGGCAAGCGGTGAGCGAGCGCGAGGCACAGTTAGTCGATATCTCGCAGTCTCTTGCCGAATACAAACACCGCGCACTGCAAGCAGAGGTCGGCTTCTGTACGATATGCTGTCTAGAAAGCATCGCTGACGCACAACAATAGCTCCAATTAGAAGAGAATACGACCACTAGCGCGCGGACACAGGCGCTAGAGCAAGAGGTGAAGGAGAAAACACTTCTCATCGGGAAGCTCCGCCATGAAGGTGTGTATCACCTCTTCCCAGACTTTAACTTAAACGCTCATGATGTCATGCCAGCGGTGATCATCAATGAACATCTAATGGAAGCTTTGCGACGTCTACGCCGGGGATCTGCGAATACGAACGTGGATCGCAGGTTGGTCACTAACATACTGCTCACTTTCCTCAACACGCCCCGGGAAGATACAAAGCGATTCGAGATACTCGGCCTACTTTCTTCCATTCTCTCCTGGTCGGACGAGGAACGCGTGCGTGCTGGACTCCAGCGTATGGATGCCAACTCTGCTTCCACTGCGAATTCACCAGCTCGGCCTCGTCCGCTGGAGCTCGACAAGACAGACGAGACAGAGGTACGCGGCACGCCACATGTGCTAGAGAGATAACGCCTGATGGTTTATTCTAGTCCTTCTCTCGTCTTTGGGTAGAGTTCCTCTTGACGGAGGCTGCATCTGAAGACCCTTCATCCCAACCCGCAACGCCCACTCGCGCGGGTCTTCGGTTTTCCCCATTCTCACGAGGGGCGGAACTTACGCCACCTCCAATACGGAAAGGAAAGGAGCGCGCGCTGGACCCGACGTGAAGCGCGGGTCGTGTTCTCTGCTTGTTACCCATTTCATTTGATTATTTGGACATGTATTTTCTACCTACCTTCTTATAGCACAATGGAATTACGTGCATAGCGACAGGGCATGTGTGGTTTCGCGTCGGTTCGTTTTGGTACAGTAATGTCCACGCGGAGAGATCGACCAGATCCGATGCTTGACGGGTGTAAGTTACGATCGACTCGGATCGAGTGGCAAGTTAGGCTAATTAGCGAGTGCTGTGGTGGTCGCTCGTCGGTCGGCCACCAAACCGGCCAGCGTCCCGGCTCATCCGCGTTCAATTTGTTTGCCAGAAAACCGGTTTACAGTCATTGACCGCTCTTTGAGACACACTGCTCAATGAGACAAACTTGATTTTTGAGCTCAAATCTTGTTCGATTCTCTCATTCTTTTTCCATCATCTTCGCACACCTTGTGGATATCTAATTCCGAAATTTCTAAGCCATATGTTTTTCCGATCTACTGTTCTCTGCAGATGAAGTAAAGTTTGGGACAAAAGTGAATATGATTTCGAGAGATTACAAGTAAAAATGATGATAAAGAGTCGAAATTTTTTGGTGATATTACAGAAGGTACTTGATACATTGGTTTGGAGGTGTTAATATGTCAATAGTGTTGTGTGGTGCCCAGAGAATGACTGAAAACGCGAAATTGTGCGAGATGTACATTCGCATCAGGTGACATGACTCACACTGCACTTGCCATTTTTGGGACACATCCATTTCGGGCATGCATGCAGCAATTTGATTCGCAGTGACAGTGGCTGAGCGCTCAACACTTGCCAAATCTGGAAAATACAGCGTGATGTGACTCTGTCTCAATGACTAGTTTTGGCCCGATAACAACTCTTGACACTAATTGTGCCCGGGAGAGTGTTCAACACCATATTTTTGCCATTTTAAATACACACAAGTGTTCTCCTAAAGCACGCACATCTTTCTGCCTTCACAGATTTATTGTTTCCTTGAAATGGACAGAGTACTAGGAGGATCTTTATTTGGTTGTCTCAAAGAGCGGTCAATGACTGTACTGGCAAACGTACTGGCCCAAACCGTTCCGGCTCATCCGCGTTCAAATACATTGCCGGAAAGCCGGTTTGTTTTTATATCCCGGGATGCGTACCATGGGGTACTACAGACCGGACATAGCCGAGACTACATTACGTGTGCTAGGTATTATAGTAGAAGTTGGGCAGTTAAGCCCGCGTCCATCAGGCTTCCTTGTGCCTAGGCGTTAGCAATAATGCGGGGGGAGGATGACACCTGGCGTCAGACGCCGAGAGTTTTCGTGATATGACCCCCGGAAAGCCGGTTACTAACTGATGACCAGCCCAGGAATTTGTCAGTACAACTTCGCGCTCAAGTTTCCTTCAAACTGCTACATACAGAACAAACATACTTCTACTTTGTTTCGTTCAGCCCCACACCTCCTTTTTCACATAAGACATTTGGGCTCCACGGGGGAATTTCCGCAGTCGACTTTCTTAAGGCGATGCTCGCCCTCAGGCTTGGGAACCAGTGTACCTCCTTTCCAATTCTTTGTTGTGATGCTCTTCGCTTAGCCACGATTACCATTTTTCCCTTCTGCTCTTCTTTATCGTGCCCATAACTACACTGTAGGTTCGCGCTCCGGGCCTTATCCTCATACGGTGTTTTGTTCCAGTTAGAGTTATAACACATTTAGAACTTAAAAAAAAGTCAGGTTGGGGGTGTATCTGTCATCAACCCTGCGGGAGTCTCAGTGGGCCGTACAATCTCCTATCCCCGTACACCCATGCATACACCTCTTGTACGTTTCGGAGATGCCGAAGGTCACATCACGGTGGTCTTGATTACTTGCACTGTCCGAACTGCGGTCCTTGCTGCAGCCATTACATTTCTAGTAATGACCGCATCTTTACCTCAAAAAGGAGGCTTCCACTTAGCATTCACAGTAATATCTATGGCATCATACGTAGAGTTGCCGCGAGTCGATGCGGTCCGAGTCGAGTTGGCAACCAACTCGGGAGTTCAGCGCGTTCAGCTGCAGACATGAACCAATGGAAACCCTTCAATTCTGAAGGTTCCCACGCCCCTCTGCTCACTCAGGGGAGCGAACCCGAGAGCAAGCAAGAGCAATACGACGAGACAAAGCGATGTTCTGCGATGTCATTTAGGCTTGACTTCTGAGACGATCACACAACGAACAGGGGAAAACAGTGGCAACTGAGTGCCGTCTATTTGGGAACAAGAGGATATTTGAATACAAAAGGGAGAGTGTGTATGTGTGTGTATGAGGCAAGATTCAGAAGGAAGGTGGAGGAAGAGCGATGGGCATAGGACAGCGACAGCAATGGGAGCGCGAATCCGCAATGGCGTACCGGTGAGTCATAAAAAAATAAAAGTCGGCCCGGGTCAGCTGGAAAGGACAGCTGACCCGGGCCGACTTTTCGATGATGACATTCTGATGGAAACGGCCGAAAGCGATAAACAAGTTGAGAATATTCACCAAACACGCTATAGTTTTCGTTTGCGGGGCTCTGAGTCTCTGTTCATACAATATATTCACTCACTATTTTGGTATAGACTACATGAGGTTGCTATTTTGGTAGTGGGCCCGGGGATGGAGATGAATCAAGAATATGACGAAGGAAATATTTGCAACGGAGACAAGCACCGGTGTGAACTCTCGGGTTCGTCGATCCGAGTTGTCAAAAGTCCACACTAATCATACGTAAGGAAGCGTGTTTTGCCATGTTGAGACTGGACTGAGCTCCTCCAGACAAGTCATTGATCAGTGCTATTCGACTAGCAGACCAGTCCCAATGGAGACGTTGCTTCTACGCGCTAAAAACATTTTTCATACCACATGTACGGGTTCACAAGAGATATGAAAGGCAAAGTGTTTCTGATGCCGTCAGTGGACAGGTCTGTAACGCGTTCCTTAAGGAGTTAGACTCGGAGGAAGGGGACATCATTGCATCATCGACACAATCAAACTTAGCATCTCGCGCTGTCTCCGATCGTACACCGAGGTATTCTGTGGTTATATCACGGATGAAATGACATCGACCCTCGAGACCTGGCGCCTTGAAAGGTAGAAGCATAACGCGCTTAACGTTCGGGAATGCAATCCAGATTCTAGATAGCCAAATGGTACTGCCGGGCTCATTCGAATCTTCTCGGCAAGCGCGAATGCTGTGCAGCGGCAGGTCAGGGACAGCTTTCGTGCTTACTTCTGCAAGTGCTTCTGGGTCCTCGAAGCAAGCTACTCGAGCCGTACAACCGGTCTGGCGAGCGCCAGGTGGTGGCGCAGTCGAGACGTCCTGCGTCCCGGCCGCCCACTTTTTGCCTCACTCTCGAAGACGTGGTAGGTCCGGAGATGTTAAAGGTCTTACGTGTACTGGAGTGTCCCGTGCACGAATGATTGGCAAGCCAAAAGGAAAGTTGAAGGAGAGTCAGAATTTCAAGTTGGCTGTGAGCGATTTATCACCATGGTCCAATAGCGAACACTGACTGATAGACATATTGAATACCGTACTGGATCATGTTACGCCAAGGGAAAGTGAGTTGACCGGCTTATTGACCGGGTATACCTGTATCTGAATCTGGTCACCGGGAGACCCCGTCGATCGAGGGAAACTTTCTCTTTCGTTCAAGTCGATTCTGGGTACCCCAAGTACGGCACAGAACACACTAATGGAATAAGCAACACATTTCGAATATATTCTCCTGCTGACTACTTGCTTTGCTGACTACTTGTTATTGGTGAACGTGATCTGTACATAGCTGCGGAGGGCTCTGCGTCACGATTATCACGATACAGCCACCAGGCCACCAGCGTCAGGGATTTACTGTAGGCTACACAGACGTGAGAGTCTCTCGTTCGTCTCAGCTGTGGTTTTCGAGCTACTACCTCAGCGTGGGTACAGATGAGCAAACTTCGGCTGTGAATGTCCCCTTGTAGACATCACAGTACAACAACCTACGTGTTCTTTTGAACAGGGGGCGCTGTTGTTGATCAATTGCTCGGAACAACGCGACATAACTTTACTGCTCTCTGCTCTTGCCGCTCTGTTTTATTGCTGACACCTGACACAATAAGCCCATCCGATGGAGAAGCTGCTCTTGGCTGGGAAACAGGCTGCGGTAGGATCTCAATATTGCTTCTCAATCAGGATACAGGAACGTGTCGCTACGTCGCCGGGCTCGGCACTAGAAGATATGGCTGTTGTACGATCCAAGCCCCGCCGCTCCAGATCAGCCATTCACGGAGAACGGAGCGAGCGCACTTCTTCTCTCATATTTTGCGCAGCTCGAGCGTTTATGATCACGCGCCAGAGAACGCTATGCTGAATCAAATGACCAATGACGGCGACGTCCGTCCTTCATTTTTCACTGCCTCATCGCCCCCTTCCTGGTGCACGCGTCTATCTGGTTCATCTGTTCGGTCTCAGCTCCTAGCTCACAGTGCACCACCGCTGTGGTTCCATCATTTCTACGCTCTAATCATGCGATTAAATGGATCTCCTGTCTCCAGGTGTACCAGTTCGTATAAAGGTCCCCAGCTTCGCTGGTGCAAAGGTACAACTCAAACGCCACCCTCATAAACCGCACCTTCCTGCTCACCTTCGGCCAACGCACACTTCTCACTCTCTCCGATGTCCGCACACTTCAATCCGTATGTACAGGGCTGGCGCATGGGCAACGCACAGTCGGGGGCGAGTGTGTGGGGCTCCTCGTCCGGGGAGGCACCATCGATATTCGGGGCCCTCCCGGGGGGTAGCCGTGGACAAGGCAATATCCCCCCGCCCCCCGACGCGACGCTCTTCCACATCACCTCCTTCCGCCCGAACATCCTGAACGCGACCGTCGTCGACACCCGCGGCCGATCCTGCTACAGGATCGTCACCGACCCGTCCCAACCGCACAGCACCGCGTACTATGACGCGCACCGACGTACCGTCGCCGTCGTCGATTGGTCCGCCGCGCGACCGAGCGTGGAGGTACCTGGGCTGGCCCCGAGGCAGTCTATTTGCAGTTGGCTTAGGGCCATGCCAGATAGAGCGTGCGTGTTGTCTGCGGCCGTTCTCTTTGATGTGCGCGTGCTCACCCGTCGTGTATCTAGGTCCAGGCTGATGGAGGTCAGGGGTGTCGCATACATCTGGGTTCCTGAGGGAGAGAACATCAGCGTACGTTCTACTTGTCTGTTGCCACTTGTTCTTGAGATGCTTATTTGCAATGCAGCTTTACCATGCACAATCGCAATCGCATCGTCTCGCACGCGTTTATGTCATCGGTGATGGTGTCAAGGTCGAATTGAGCCCGCATGCCATGCAGGCTCACTTGGCTGATGTCTGCATCCTAAGCGCCTCCATATTCTTGTCGGGTCGTAACATCGATTAACGTTACGAGTGGACTCTGTTTTTTTTTTTTTCGGCATCTCTTGAACTGTAACGCTGTCCACAATGCTCTGCCCTACCATATCCAGACCGATGTAATCATATCTTCTTGTCATAGCACGTGCGTCGTCACTATAGATGGCACTTTAGAGTCCTCGGACAACTATCCTATCACGTTCTACGTGGTATTATTTATCTGATGACAATAGAACCAATTTTGTCACATCGCCTCGAGTGTTCTCAGGAAATAAGAATGCGCAATCGTGCATGCATGATGCAGCTTGGCAGTCTCATCTACCGGTAAACTGCGTAGCTGTTTGGGTTTCTGTGAAGCAAGCTCAGACAAAAAAAAAAAAAAACCAGGAGCGCCGTCAACTCACTAGGGCCATCGGCGCGGCTTTATCCAGTTGGCGTGTTAATCCGGTGATCATAGTCGCCACGGCGACACTTTGCCGTACATCTATTGGATCACGGACAATTGCTGGCAGCAATCCGATCAGTTTGGGGACACCACGTAGCAGCTCTTCGAGCTCAGCGGTTTGCGCATCGTCCTGCGAAGCCCTCGAGTCTTGGCTTAGTTCGGGCAGCCGTATCATAGCGTGGGCGTAATCGAGGAAGGCCTGTGGCACTCATCCAGTTAGACTGCGTGGCGCGGCCGGTCAATGTGCGATTGTGCAAACCTTTCCTCTCACGTGCCACTCATCCACCGCGTGACCAATAAATCTCCCAAAAAGGGTCTTGAGTAGCTCGAGGTCGTCCCTAATTACTGCTTCTGGGGCAAGCTCATATACGGCAAGCTCATGAGCGGCGTTGTGCAGCCCTGCTTGGAGATACAACTGGTATGCTTCGAAGACATCTCCTCGGTTTAGGGCATAAATTGCCTAGTGCTTCGCTGTGAGTGGGAAAACGCGGGGCCACAAATCCATTGCAAATTACCTTGGCTTCGCTGATCCACATCAACGGAATTTTCAAGCTGCCCGCCATTCCCCGTGTCGTCCAATCGTCCAGTTTGGGGGCGGAGCGCAGCAGCAAATCCCTAATGGCCTTCTCACGCCTATGCAAAGACGTAAGGAACTGCGACCTGATACGCAAAAAAAAGGACGCACCCAGATGAGCTCTCTAAGTGAAGCAATACAAATGCCGCCTCCTGTATCAAGTCCTGCTGCTCCAATTGGAGAGCATATGTGCTAGCTAACACGTCTGCGCTTGGGCTATGTCCCTCGACTTGTGCTTCTCCGTCGTCGCCTTCTTGAGACGCTCTCGTCACGCCGGGGTCATCGCGGTCGGGGAAGTCTCGTATCCGCATTGATCGGGAAAGAATGATGTACAAGTGCCACAGAATGGAGTGGTCTGCCGGCGAAGGGCCGAATGAAAGTGGGGAGGATATTTTCGCGAGTGAACAGGCAGGGTCCGCATAAAGTTTGATTAGAGAGTAGAACGCGTCTGGAGGATTCTCGTCTGAGGACAAACGCCAGTGTTTGTCCTCAGAAAAGCTATCTTCGAAGTACCACGGGACGGGAGCGGCGGCCCTATCACGTGCGTTCCTCCAGTGGTTGTCGTACGCGTCAAACACCTCTGCTATTGAAGCGTCCATGGGCTGTCCGAACCAAAGGTGTAGGCCAAAGACACGCTTCCAGTCAAGTTTTTGTGAAACCAGAAGGTCGGGACATCGCTCTACCTCGGTGCCGGTTGAGCCCTCGAGTGTGTCCACAATGCCGCCCAGCAATGCGTAAATCTTGCGTAGGTTTGAGTCGATGTGCGCATCCACGCGCTGCTCGCGCCATATTCGTAACTGGGACAGAATGTCCGCTCGAAATTCTAGGTCGCCACCAGCTTGGGACAGAAGCGCGGCAAGCTTTAAGTTTCCACCTTCCATCGCGGCCTCGCAGGCCTTGTCGATTTGATGTCCAGTCAAAAGGCTGAATGTCGCGGAGGCTGAACCCCTGGAGAAGCTTCCCTTTACTTCCGCATCGATAGTGGGAGTAACAACGCCTTCGAGCCATTTCGAGAGGGCCTCCTTTCTGCGCACTGCGTGGACTCGGTTGCGGACGTCTATACTGATAGACTCGTCGAGTTGGAGGTCAATTTCGTCGAACAATGCGTGCCCAAGGCGGAAAAGATGTGCGGCGAACGACTGTTCCGTGGAAGGAAACAGAGACACGAAAGATCCAAAGGACAACTGTGGAGAGGGAGTGGCAAAGGGGATACCCTCGGCGTCAAACTGAATTGGCGAATTGGTGAGGTGATGCGAAAGCAGTTTTGTGGAAAGACTCGTGTCTGTACCCGGTACGGATAATGGCACCGCAGTTTTCGTGACTACAGACGTGTTCGCGGTATGCTTTCTAAAGCCGATTCAGCGCATTAGAGTCGGAGCGACAGACATGAGGCCTACCGTGTTGATGACGGGCCGCATAGCTGCCCTAGGTGCACCAGGTTTCCGGAGGGTCCCCAACCAACTCGGAACGATCGCCCGAACGCAAGGCCAGCATCGACCATGGCGTCCTCCGCACCGTTCACAATTGAAGCAGAACTCTCCACTCTGGCGTACTTGCGGGAGGGGCGGAAAGCGACGGGTTCGATGTCATGAGCAAAAGAAGCTCGCTGGCACGTGTAGTATGAACGACGGCTATGTGCACATTCAAGAGAGACATACCTCTTGTGTTGCGATCCTCAGGCCATCGCCTTCAGAGTCCCGGCTGTGTTTCCTGTGCAGACCATTGGGTGTCATACGCGCCCGATCGGGTTTTTCTGCGTTCATTTGTTTCAACGCTTCCGCTGTTTCTGGCCCTCTGAACAAAGATGCCTGCATAACGTGCATTTTTTGAGGGTCGACACCTATCCGCTGCGCCCATGGAATGATGCTGGCATCACCGCGCCGGTGCTCTGGAAGCAGTTCATCCGAGCTTGAAGCCGACGAGTCGCCAGATTCCTCTTCTTCTTCTCCCTCTCCTGGGTCCTTGGTGGCGTGCACACCTCCGCCGGCTCGGCCGAGATGGCGCTGGTTATCAACACTGAGTTGCGAGGAGTCACTATGTGGTTCTTCTTCATCCGCACGCGACGATTCAGAGTCGGAGGCCATCTCCGCGTCTTCATCGACTCGTTGAAATCGAGGAGGGGGAAATGCAGAACGAGTCTTTGGCTGGGGCTGCTTCTTGGGGGGAGACGTGGTATATTGTTCATCGTCCTCGCTGGTATCGCTGGCTAAAGCGCTGAAGCGAGCCATGATTTATAGAGGACGGCGACAATGGCGTCGAGACAAAGGTTAAAGTGATCACCTGATCACCACGTGCTCATGTGCAACGGGCATCCCGTGACCTGCTGATGACCTAATTTGTTTTTGTATCAACGCAACGACGACGACTATACTCGTATCTAATATAGTAGTTGTACACGGGAAGATCAGGCTCGCACCCGTATACATGCGTTAAGTACGGCCGTGTAGATCACCATTCAAATTAGATCGGAGTTGCTGTGGTTACGTCTTCACTTCTACACGCGTCTATCACTTCGCTTCGGCAATGGTTCCGCAACTCGGACAACGTCGACTCTCCTCGCTGGACATCCATTGTTCTATGAACGGCTTGAGCTGCGTTCCAAGGTCCGTCACATGAAACGATGCTTCCCGGATGACGGTGGGCCCCTCGTGTCCAGGAACTCGGCAATACCAACGCAGCCGATCTTCATTCAAAAAGAGGGGGGACCGATGAATATCACATATGCCCACAAGAAAGAACAATACATACCGATGGCAGACTTAGGTCGCACCCTCTCTATCACAATTCCAACTGTGTTGGCGAAGCGCACGGGATTGTGCGGGGTGTTACCTGAAGCGCATAATTAAAGTCAAGTAAGTATGTCGGTGGATTACCAAGTCGGCCTCACTTGGCAGTAAAAACATCTCGCCTTCCTTGATGTTAATGTCACGGAAGATGCCATCGTCTACGACACGAAGGAGCATGTCGCCCTTATGCTGATAAAACCATTCCTGTTCTCAAAAATGGGATATAAGATACCGTCTTAACGACATTCACGCACCTCGGTTTCGTTAATATGGTAGTCTGCACGTGCGTTTGGGCCACCCACAGCCATAACAATAAAATCCGACCCGGAGTGCAGACAGAAGTTGTTCACTGGTGGTTGCAACCGCTCACCATTATCCCTGAGCCAACGGGAAAGGTTGAGGGGGGGCGCGAGGGACATTTTCGTGATGGTTTCTCCTCAAGGTTAAAGATATGTAATCATGTCCGAGGGGGTCGAGTTGAGACAGGGGCTCCGGTTTTAATTTTTTATCGTGATTTTTATCGTGATGGTGCAAACCCGTGGGATTTTATCAATCATTACCACTCCTCGATATCGTCATCTTCTAAATACCCGGCTTGATCATTGCTGGTATGTGATTGCCCTGTCTCCCTTATCTCGCCTTCGTCGCGGTCAACGGCCTCTGCCTCAACATCTCCTTCACCCATGGGCACCGCACCTATGGAATCCTGTCCAAACACAAGCTCCGAGAAAGCACGGTGCCCATGCGGGGCGCGCCGACCTAAGGTCCGCAACACACCTCCCAGCTCTGTTGTTATCGCGACTCGAGACCACAATCCAGTCTGTAAGACATCTGTATTCATTGTACGAGGATAGTGAACAACGCATGCTACGTACGCTAGAAAGCCAATTGGAGGTTTGATCCAAAGCGTCTCGCGCACTCTGTTGTTTCTGCAACGAGCTAAAGAACGCAGGCTTGAATATACGCTGTCCCGTACGCGGAACGGGGCTGGGTAAGGAGTGGAGTGTTCCTAAAGCTTGTATGTGAAATGCGTGGGGGTTAGCGTCGTACCACTGTTTGTAGTATCAGTATCGTGAGGAGAAAAAATTAATCAAGTACGAGCATTCTCAGAGTTGTTGGCATCGGTCCAGCTGAGATTATCGATCAGCGAGCTGCATTGCTCGACACTGGAGCAATATTGTGTATAATTTTGATGGACGTAAAGCCCAAAAAGCGACGCATCGACTGGTGTGGACGCATAAAGCAGCTGCACATGGACCGGAGCTTCAGAGAAATCGCAGAGTAATCCTCATAGAGAGGTGACGAACATTGACATCTACTCGACTTGTTCTTCGTTCCTCCATAGCCAACCACGGGGGCAGTGGTGGTGGATCATTCAGTGTTCGGTCGAGCACACGTTCTCGCGAGATGTCTTTTGCAGAAGCGGATTTGGGATGAGGGTCACCCTTGCCTGTATAGACTTTGAGTATTGCGAATCTGAAATATAGAAGCACGATCGAACGCTTGTTGTACATTATCTTCCCTATTAAATGAAAAAGCAATAAAGCGTTTTCCTTTTGCGTCGTCGATACAATTGAGCCA
Organism: Lactarius pseudohatsudake; assembly: GCA_021525015.1. Lineage (NCBI taxonomy): Eukaryota > Fungi > Basidiomycota > Agaricomycetes > Russulales > Russulaceae > Lactarius > Lactarius pseudohatsudake. The sequence continues at coordinate 177,491 of JAKELH010000005.1, read as the reverse complement.
ACACTGTGGTTTATCAGAACTCACAAAACCGTGTCCCGATCATCACTCACTTGCTTCTGCTTGACTGTTTCCAGGACGCGGAACGTGCACACGTAAATTCTAACGTCATGATCGCACTGCGCACATCTCCTCCAGCGCCTTCTACGACTGAGTTCAAAATACTCTGTGAGAGGCGCACATTTGCTAATGCTGTCACGCGCTTCAATGCGGAAGCGAGCAGAGTAGGCGCAATTGGGTTGAATCTTGAGCTTATTATCAGTATTGTGATAATTACAATTAGACACGGAGATGAAAGAAAAACCTGATTTCCGTGAAAAGATGAGCGGGCAACCCCGGTGGGACGACTGCCCGCGCGTCTATCACGACATCACGACTCGAACTGCCATTGGAACTTGCTTCCACACACAGACCGGCATCGCTGACGACGAGCACAACCGGCGCCATACTCGGGCCATGTTCCACGTGGGTCCGGAGAGCATCGTGGAAGCGAGCACGAACAGTCGGATGCAGTATATTGGGGAGGTCCTCAACAAGGACAATCTTCTGTCGTGCGGAAGTGAATATAGACGTGTAAGCGCCTGCGCGCGCCAAGAAGGTGGAAAAGACATCTGGGGTATTGGCTATTCCAGACTCCATTTTGAGCACTCGTAGACAACAGAGCAGAAGACCTACACATTGATGGCTCGCTCGCGAAAGTCGATACTTGGACTGTATTCACATGGGTCTTGTGTTCGATTATTTCGAAGTTCATTTCGTGTGCGAGCACGCGTAGAGTTGCCGTCTTTCCAGAACCAGCTGGACCGGTAAGGACGAGCAGGCGCTGTGGAAAATTTTCTAATCAACTTCTGGGAGGGCGAATAGAAGGGGAACGTACGCGATGCCCCGACCGGCCTTGCTCGCTAAATGCCTCTACAAGCCACCTACGGACGTCGTCGACCTTGCGCTTGTGCACCGCCAGATCCCCCAGAGATTGTGGTTCATACTTGTCCGCCCAGAGACGATCATCTTGGAGCAATGAGTTAGCTTCAAGCGAGTAAGCAATCACGCGCAGCGTACCTGGGATTTCTTCGTGTGTAGGGCCGGTAGCCTTCCCCTTCCCCTTGGCATCCTTCGCTGTGACGCCAGAAGATTCCACAACGTTTGATAGACGAGGGGTAGAGGAGGGAGGCTTATTTCCAGGCTTGAGAACTGGACGCTGAGAGAGCTTATAGGAGTCGACCGAGGTTAGTGGCAACGCCCTCAAACGGTACAGGTGGTAGCCTCTCACAGAAAGAATTGTGACATCCTTTGCGCCTTTGAATTTCTTAATAGGAGGGGGCGATTCAAACTTCAGAGTACTCTTGTGCTTCGCTCTGCCCGTCGAGGTAGTTCTCGGAGGCATATAGACTGCTGTGATTGAGGGTTTGTTTGTGTGAAGCTGCTGCCGCTCGATGTTGGTGATGCAATGACTTGGATGTATCGAGCAAATGACCCCCAAGCAACACGTGATCTTCCAGCTCTTGCACTCAGACACTGAAAAATCATTATTATAGGTGTACGCAAGCCAACCGATGAAATAGTTTTACGTAGTGACAGAGATATGCCCAATAGAGGTGAATAAAGTAAAGAAGAAGATAACAAGAAAGGGAGATGTAACGATGTAATTAGACTGTGCTTAGACCAGAACGAACAAAAGTGCTTTCGCAGAGTTCAGTCAATGACGACAATATCTTCATCCATGGGTCCGTCCCCGTCCAATAAAACCAAACCATCCTCTTCAAGGCGCCGCGATGTACCTGGAGAATGGTTGGAAGTCGAGGCAATTCGCGCACGCTTCGCTGGCTGAGTCCCGTCCAAATCGTCAGGAGCTGGCCGTTTTTGTGCACCCAGCGGCGTTTCTGGAGGCGTCAGAGGTCGGGAAATAACGGGCTTTGCCCTTTGATTTGGTTTCGGTAAGGGATCGGGAAGTATCATTGCGGGGCCATCAAGAGGGTGATTGGGTCTGATGCACCATTATCAGTGGCTTGAGTTGTGTGGTGATGGACGAACTCACGGGAGGGAGCAGATGGCGAGGGTAATCGCTTCGAGCTCGCCATCTTCGTCTACGATGCTAAGAAACTTGCCCTTCGTCACACTGAGACTCTCAAGAGTGCGATCGAGATTGTCCTCGAAATCGGGATCGCTGAGCATGCGCTTATCCTCGTAGGTACTTACTTCTCGCCCAGATCCGTCCAAGATACCTTCGAGCACCTCTGCGAGTGTCATACGCGAAGGGTCACATTGGAGCATGGCATATGTATCGCGACAAACTCCGCAACGAGGGTCTGGCAATGAAAGCTTGATGGCGCTCAGTGGGGCAGAAGGCTTGAATTGAGCGTGTACGTTGCGCATGGAATCATAGGCTGCGCGCAGTAGGTGCAATGCCTGTAGCACAATCAGGCCGGAAATGATTGCATTGGTTGTCGCAATAGCAGGTATTATGTTCCCTGCCATTTCTGTAGACATGTCTGATTATAGGGACCGAGAAGACTGATGAGGTTCTGCTCGCACCTTTCACTTCCCAGCGGCTCTTACCCGGGATTCCGTATGCCGCCGACCGTAAGTTTGCCGCCGCCGTGACGAAATCTAGTGTATCGTCATCATCTTTGTCAAACGATATTATCTCCTCTTTGCCCGTCATGAGACGTTCTGCGAGGCGCTCGGTACTGTAGGCGAGCAACGTGAGCACGTCGTTGCGACAAAGGAAATCCAGAACAGCAACCTTGAGACAAACAAAACTAAATTTTCTTGAAGGGAGAGAGAGCGTTGATCTTTCAAGCCATGACTGGGCCTGACTGTAGTATCGTTCACAATCGCAGCAGTGTTGTTACCATTACGGCTGGAAGTGCTTCCGCTCGGTTGCACGTCGACATCCCTGCCCCCATTCGCATGGTGCGAGGTGCCGTCAGTATCAACAGCACTGGCCGCTTGCCCGCGTAGAATAAACTGATCACTTTGGATGAGATCGAAATCTAGTGGCACTGGTTTATCTCGGAAACGCCACATATCTTCCATGGAGAGTAGGTTGAGGACATCGCGGTGGAATACCTTGGAGTAAGACTATAAGGATCAAACGCCATTTGGACCGTGAAGGAGCTGCACCTTCTGAAACACCATTTTTGCTGCACAAGAACTGGTGTCCTGGGAACGCAGAGCAGTGCGGACGGACTTAAACGCCTGTGCCTCCTTCCGTAGATTCGCAATTTCTTGTGCTGGGAAAAGTAAGAGCACCGGGGTGAAGGCCGGAAAGAAAGACAGATATATGGAGTCAAACGCGAGAGTACAGGACAGGGAAAAGGAAATCTCACCGTTTTCGCCCTCCTTTTCAGCCTCGTCCAGTTCGTCTGTCGAGTCCTCATCTTCTCCAAAAAGTTGCCTGTCTCATGCCGGTTCGATAAAAAACGCCGCGGAATGAATAACTCGTATGAAGGGGTGGTGGGGTGACACTTACGGCACGAGATAGCTTTTTGCCCAGACGATGCAGTGTATTGGCTGAGTCGGCGTTGATCGGATGGTGCATACGGGAAAGGTCTTAGGAGTTGGTTTCGGGATGCAATCGAAGCATTCGGTTCGGTCCTGTCAACACGAAGTGGGATTATACATTCGACCAGAGAATGTATCTGTATCCATACCTTCAGCAGAGGTTGGACTTGGCCTAGATACCCAGCCGTTCCAGACTCGACCAATGGTATATTTCCTGCCATGCACATCCTATTCACGTGTCGCCGTGCATCTAAGAGACCAATGTGAAATTTCCTAAAACGCGCAACATGATAACATACCTAGATTATCTAGCGCGTTCAAAACAATATCGAAGCCTCGAAACCATGCCAAGTCAAACTGCGTGTCTTTGATATTCCCATGAATGGGTGTGATGTGGACATTGGGATTAAATGCGGATGCAGTCCGGGCGGCCACCTCGAGGATCATATTAGGCCATACGGCGAACATGCTGGATGGGGACAGCATACCAAGGCCTTGCTTTGCTTCACGTCCTTCTTTCTGAATAAAAACTGACGGTTCAAGTTGGAGAGGTCGATTGTGTCGAGATCGAGAAGTGTTATATGACCGAATCCCGCAAGCACGACGTTCTTGACTGGAGAAAGAACGGTGAATGATGAGTTCGGGGAAATGGAAGAAAACATACGAAGCTCGCAACCGATGCCACCAGCACCCACCATGAGCACTTTGACGTTGGGTAGCCGGTCGTGCAACTTGGGTCCAAGAATGGCCCGAGTATGAGTGTTTCGGGACTTTGACAGTGAGAGAGGAGCCATAAGTCGGTCTCGGCTACGAGTGGTGCTCCGTTGAGGCTGTCAATGGATGACGAGGCGAGACGGCAATCCGTGTCCTCGGTTCGTTCAAATTGAAGCGCTTACAACTGAGCGCTCGTGCTCGCGTTTATTGCATTTCGCGAATGACGCGTGACACACCTCGAGCTGATCCATTCCATTACAACAAGTACTGTATTAACCTTTATACATTTATGGCTCTACTGCACCGCAGGTCCCTCTCTAAAACACGACCATCGGGCCAATGAAAAATGATTTCTTGGCAAAACTTTCTACGTGTTTATAAATGGAGACCGGGCACGACACTGCGTCCGAGTTCGAGTTGACGCCCTTGGAACGGGGGATTGGCCGCGAAATCGAGCATCCATTGCTTGTGCAACGCGAACGATGCTTTGGGGGGTGCGTCGACGATCCACGGTTCGCGGGGACAGCAGGGGGGTGGGTACGAGTAAAGGAGATTGGGAAGCGAGATGTGGCATGTTCCTCGAGCAAATCGTCGTTTGACCCGACTGGCTGCTTAACTTCACCACGACCGTCTTGAGTTGTTTCGTCTGCCGCACCGTCGGCCCGGCGATCCGGTGACGAGAGACATGGACACTCGGTGACACCAGCGCCTCGGATGTCTGGTTTGTGGGAGGTGCCAATCCCGCCCTCGGAAGCCCCGCGTTTATTCGGCACTATCTGCACATGTCGGTTCTTTGGCGCGGTCGTTCGTGTTTGATATCCGTGCCTCCTCTGCCGATGACGCAGCAAGGCGCTTTTGTCAAAGGAAAAGTAGTTACAAGCCGGGTCATCCTGGCAGGAAAGCCGTTGTCCAGTGCTGTATGTGAAGGTGAGGCAGGAAAACACCGACGTCAAGGTGAAACTGCATACTGCTTTCGGATGTGATTCTTGAGATTTGAAAGTTGCATGCTCCCGTAATCGCAGTTAGGCTCGGGGCACCAGTGCATCCTATGGATGTGTCGTTGGTGGCGCCGCATCGCAATATAGATTTATAGCCTTACCACCGTTCCGGCTCGGGATCATGGAGTCGTTTGTGCCGTGGCATGTCAGACTGGCGTGCCAGTTGCTTGCCACACACATCACATATAGCAAGCGAATTCGCTCGCCTCGAGGGCTGCACATGCCGCATCCTAAGTAAGCGTCAAGTCTCCTTCAAATAACTCCACTGACCGTGGCCTTACGCCGGGCGTCTGAGACTATGGATAAATGGCGCATGTGTTGTAAGGGCCGAAGAAGATCCACAAAGTATTAGAAAACCGATGAGCAAAGATAAGCGAGTGCAAGGTAGGGATGAGAAGGGCCAAGAAATCCTCCAAGCTCAGGTAGCCCTGCGAGTCGAATTTATGTGGTCGCCCCTCTGCGGTAATTTATCAATTTATTGCTGAAAAAGGATATAAACCCAAGCGAGAAACTCGGAAGTGCTGTGTGGTCTGTCAGGGGGTTTAATTTTAAAGCAAGACACACGACATGCTGCATAAATTCTGCCTTTAGAGGTGTTTGCTGACATAACTTACAATGGCATACAAAAAGAAAGAAGCCCATCAGGAAATGTGTCTCCAGATGAGCTGTACCCTGGTGGCATGTGAATCAGATCAACAGACAGAAGAAGCAGACGACACTAACTTCTGCCAATGCGCGAGACACCGACGCCGACGCCACGCCGACACTATCGACACGGCGCTACCCGACGGAGTTCCAAAGCTGGATAAGCGCCGTAAGCACGTAAGCGTTGGGATACCTCGGCTGCCAATTGTCGACCGCGGAGCAGAAATGGTAGCCCCGCGAGTAAGGCCTAGTAAGGTCCGCAGTAAGGATACGGAGGTTGCACGTGGTCGAACGTTAATGATTCTCGCCCAGATTTGGAAACCCCACGAAAGTATAGAGATTCCCTACTTCGACGTCTTCGATGCTCACGTCACCACCTCGTACGGGGAACATGAAGCGAATGGAAGTATTCTGATATAAATGGGGGTAACGCATTTGCGGCTTGCTGTCATTGAGGCTTCCACGCATACAAGCGATGAAATCAAGGTGACCCAGATGCAGCTGAACTCGTGGTTCGTATCTTTATAAATGATTAGCTTATGGAAGATGCACCGACTGTCTAGAACACAATTCTCAGAAGTCACCTGATATTTCAAGTGCGGCTGCCCAATGAGTTGCCGAGAGGATGAAAGCAGCAAATGTACCCGTCGTACAACGAATCCGCCTCCCAAAGCCCTAGTGTAATACCATATCCACGACTCCCTCAACGATTCAAAACAGTCCAACAAGATCCGCAAACGGATCTTTTCCTTGCGGCGTAGACACGCGCTGAGAAGGTGGCGAGGATGTGGCTTGTGGAACTAAATGCTGCTGTAGGGTGCTCGTAGCGGCGAGATTGCTCGATGGAGGCGTCCTCACGGCACCCAGCGGAGAGCTTACGCCAGGAGATCCTACACGACCTGACGCCTGCGATCGGCTCTGCAACGGTGGGGTGCTGGGTAACTTGATTTGACCAAATTGAGAAGGACGCGGCGGAGGCGTAGATGTTCCAGGAAGCGAGGACGTAAACTGTGGAGAAATTGCAGATACTTGTTGGTTGGTATTGTTCGGTACCAGCGGGGACATTCCAACACCGCGAGAGGGTGCCACCACCGGAGGTGCGGTAGCAGGTGAAGTGAAAGACACGGAAGAATCAAAGAGACTCGCGAGGTCGTCGGCTGGTTTGCTACCAGAACCAGCACCGCTGCTCGAGCCAGCCTGGGGCGGAGCATCATCGAAATCGATGAGAGAGAGCGATTCGCCATTGTTCGGAAGAAGTTCTGACGGAATCGAAGCGGGCGGTGTCTCCCCCCGTTTGAATGCCTCGTGTCGTGCAAGGACATTGTTGATTTGGTCATTCGTTTGTAGGTATGTATCTGGGGTCAAAATGTCAACGTCAGAGATATTCACGCAGTAAGAGAACAGTGCTACCAAGTGATTCCGGATCGTCTGATTCTGCATCTGAGATCCATTTCTGAATCTTGGGTCTCGAGTTGAGTAGGATCGTAGCAACTTGCTAGAAAACCTCATCAGTCGCTTACGTAAGAATATAATGTGATCATTTTACATCGTAGACATCGCCTTTCACGAATTTCTCCCCGCTTTCGGTATCCACGTTGTCAAGCATTTCGTGAAGGAGGATGACCTTCTGTTCTAATTTATTTAGCTCCGTCAGAGCTTGGGAGCGATAGTCCGGTTTGGCATCAGGATTAGCGCCTGCCAATGACTTCATGAGTTCTTGTGCGGCTGCGAGGTCCCGTGGAGTCCCTCTCCGGATGAGCTCCTGAAGTTTTGCGGACTGTGCTTCTCTGTCCTCATTCTCGAGCTCCTCCGCTGATTTAAGGTTCTTGGAGGAGGATGAGCATAGGAAGGGTCAGTACAGAGTGCGATGCGTACGGATGTAGTTGGGACGGGAGCAGTGCGTGGAGTGTCACGGAAACGATAGCCCTTGAAAGATAGCAAGCGATGCATATCACGGATGTTCCCCAAATCATCGCGCCAGCGTGATTCCACACAAATACCCTCCTTCCAGCCATGGATAAGATCGAGGATGCGAGACATGACGGGACCGGGGAATGGTGGCGGGCGTTCTGGGAACCGTCGGACGAGCTCGTTGAGGAATTCTTTGGTGGCGATTTGAAGGTGAAACGGATATCCGCACATTTGAACGAGGGTATCGAGCAAACCGATGGCGAGAAACGTGACGTGTGGATTGCGGTGGTTCACTGCTTGAACGATGAGCATCGCAGCTTCTCGTGGACTGGGCAGCCCAGATAGGGTTAGCATGTCAATGAATCATGAGAATGCGGATGTACCTATTAGCTTTCTTTTTATTGATGTACTCCGCGATTTCGATATGAAGGGCATAGTTATTCTCTGGCTGAGCCGCGGTAGTAACACGGGTGATGAGAAATTCAAGTTGGGAGGTTCTTGGCCAGGCGCCCGGGGGGTTATTCCACATCGTATATAAGATATGATAGAACGATCAGCGACCTGGGAGCCAATAACCGACGGCGGGTACGTCTCAAGGTGAGTGTGAGCGTTGGTCAGCTGAAGAAAGGGTGAGCGTGAGAGAATCCACGTTTACATATCGCGTGTCATTCTCAGGCTGCCTCCGCCTTAGCCGCATTGTTGGCACAACCAAGGAACGGAAACCTTCTGGTACGTATGTCATGGATCAGTGTTCAGACGACAAGTTGAAAGTCTTAGACCTATTGGCAATCGTCAATTGGGCGAGGTTCTTCCTGAGGTAGAACGGTGCGCAATTTCGGCTCACACAGACCCGCACGCTACGGATCCTCACCCCCACGATATTCCATACAGTGGCAGTCTCATAACTTGTTTTTTGACTTGGAAATTGCTCTACTTGCTAGTAGGTTCCATATCTACGGCACTCTTCTGACTCTGTAAAGCCTACACAGAATTACTAGGGGCATTTGAGAGACATAGTTATTGTGGTCTCTCGGACCAGCAGCGAATGCCAGGCATGCACTGGCGGAACTCTCGGAGAGGGTAACGGCCCCTTCATATGACCCCGCTTGACTCCTACAGGAGTTTGCGGTGTACATCTACATTTCTCTGCAAGACCTGATGTCGGCGACGCTCTCATGGACCTATACAAAGGTTTCTCCAGACGTGTGGTTAATTGCTCTCTACCTTACGTTGGCAACGCTGCCAACACGCCGTTGTGGGGACAGCATGACCAGTGAAGTTTGGAATATTGTTAGGAGAGACAGATACTGGGATTGTGCTGCGGAGACCGGATAGGCTAACTCAAGAGGAAGCTGGAACGACCACAGCGCAGACCTCAAAATTGGTCAACAACGTAAAGACGGTGCGTAATGTCAGGCCCTCTGCATGCTTGGGTCACAGCCGTACATCAGTGGAGTTGACAGAGGCGCCCATACAGATGGCAGATAGGGGGGTGTGAGCTGCGAAGGACCCGAAACGTCCTGACATCCGTCGCATCCAGAGTTCGGCACCGCATAGTCGCGAACTGATTTTCCCAAAGCAACGTTTATGCGGAGTAGGAAAAAACAGGTGGATTTGCGAAAAACTGCTCTCCTCGTACCCGCGTGCCCCTTCTGCGTCCTCTCGGATCGAGTACTCCGTGCCAAATAGCTTCCTTGGAGATCGATCTATCATGGACCCAGAGCAAAGCTGTCCACGTGTTTTTGGCTTGCTTTTCACAAATGTTTAACGTTTCCTTGGTTGTGCAATCTTCCCTCTCGCCCGTAAATCTCTTACTGGCAATCACATCCTCCTTGGTTCTCGGACATTCGAGCTCCACCCATGATTGACTCTGTACGGTATAAAATCGCCCTGATGGAACCAAAATTACGGACCTCTTCAGTATGATATGCCGCTCAACACTGGTCGGCCAATCAGGGCCGTTCTGGAAATATACCATTTGTACGTACGAGTATCACACGGGTATGGCGTGGGATGGCGTGTCTCTTTGATTTAGCCCAACCGCATCTGGGAACTGGATACATTATGTGGTAAATTCCATTGTTGACTGCTATCGTGGAAGATGTCATGGTAATACTGGCACCGTAGACAATTGAAAGCACCCTCTACCATACTATCGTTCCCGCACCTCTGCAAAAACACGGTATTTTTTTTTTGTAGCTTCAACAACATATCGTAGCTGTATGTATATCCGACCCAAATCATATTTTTATTCATTTGTTTCTGAGTCCGTTCGATGTGGAGTGATGGGACCCACCTCTGTCACGGATTGTCACGCCGGCGGCAGGGTTTTGGCAGGCAGGTTTTGGCAGGCAGAGGAATGAGCGGCGTTTCGGTAAATGTGGCAACATGTGTCAGTTCATTTTGCTGTCCGAAAAGGAGTTTGCCGAATTGGGTACCCCATCACCTTTGTCAAATTTTCATGACCCTAATTTTGCTCTGATCCCCATTATATTGTGTGATCTCATATCTACATATGCTAGAGAACATAGTGTATTTTTTTTTGGGAAGAAAGGGTGCCAGGAAAGTACTGATCTACTAAGATCTTTCGGAATTTGCAGTAATGGGTACGTTTGCAGAGGTGCGGGAACGATAGTATCGCCGCTCTACGTGGATTCCCCAGCTCAGATAAAACCCTCACCGTCGCACTGACTGGATGTAAATTTTGGTAACGACTACTGCACGTCCACGTCCGAGTCACATGCAGCATCTGGTGGCCGTTGCGCACTCGAGGTTGTGGAGTAGACCGTAACACAAACGTCAACGCGAAAATGGAAGCCTACGCCACTCCGTCCATCAGGAAAAACCTCCCGCGCTAGCAAGAGATAAGTAGCATCTCGCACTGGTACATAGGAAACCTCAGGGTTGCCGATACTCAACGTACTCGATATAGGTGAAATTTCTATGACCAAGAGAACCGGACGCAGTTGCCATTTTTTCGCGAGAAATCATGGAAACACTGAACAAGCAGGGCGTGCAATTATAGGGTCCGGACTGTTTCAAAAAACCACTAAAACATTTCAGCAGTTTCTTTCAGTTTGCCGATCTCTTTCCCAAGGCAGAGCCAACTGTTGCGTGTTATTCTTCATCCCTCCCCGTTTCTTGAATGTCGGTCAGTTCGCACCGCCAAGGTTGTGGTTTTGTAGTTGTGAGCCCACGTGGCGATCACCAGTTGTGTTACAACTCTGAGAATAACAAAGCCATGACGCGTGATGGCCCACTCGTTCATGCGCATGCATGGCCTTGGAGGCTGTTCGCCAGAGACAATAGGTATCTTGGGCCTGCGTCTAAGTTACTGCGCGTTTCCCTCGGGCTGCTGACCTGACCTTCGTGGTACGGTCAAACTTGGAGTTGCGGAGTCACCTTTCGGGTTGCTGCTACTTGTCTGTCCATTGACTTTTGATCATAGAGATCAAAGTTAGTATCTCCATGCAGTAGCATTCATCGACGATGGTGCAATTTACGACTTTTAGGTATTGCGTGTATGATACCTACCCAGGTCCGCATGCGCTCCCTCAGCCAAAGTAATTCACTTGAGCCCAAAGCCACAGTCGTTCAGAACCACGCTGTCGACCAACACGTGCGGAGTGGGCGCGCTGGAATTATACTCACGAAGAAGGGTTATGTTAACATTGATCATGGGGGCTCGAAGCGCGAGGCTAGGTGTACTTTTGTAGCACCAACGACAGGTCGGTGTGAAGATGGGTGAGGTATGCAACAAGAAAAATACTGCGGCGACATCTTTATCCGCGGCTCGACCCCTTACGACGAGGGACCTCTCCTTTAGTGTTCTAAGAAACCTCGCGTTTCTTGCGACCGCGTTCACCAGTGATGTCCCACTTGCCGAAAAGCAAACTAGGAGGCCTAGTGAGCATGTGGCACGGGCAGAGAAGAGCGGAGTGACGCACTCAAAGGCGGCCATGATTGTCCACTTGCGGTTGTCAGCTTCTGGGAACACAAGAGAACGTGGGCCGTAAAAAACCTGAGGTCAAATGGCATAAGCGAGGAGCTATGGAAGGGCTAGCAGCGACTAAGGAAGGTACGAGCCTCGTCGTCGACCTCGTGCTTCTTTCGAGGCAAGCAGTGCATGAACTTCCAGTCGGGGTTGGCGCCACCCTCGCGGCAGAGCGCCTCCGTCACTTGGTAGCCCGCGAAGTCGCGCACACGCTGCTCGTACTCCGCTTCTTGACCCATCGAGATCCTGTTTCATGGTGGAAGTCAGTACCAAGATGAACGATTTTTGAAATTAGAGTACCAAGTATCAGTTACAACTACGTCTGCACCTTGGACTGCCTCCCGCGGATCTGTGCCCCACCAAATTTTCTCATCGCACTTGAGCTCCTTCACGCGATCCCACACAGGTACTGGTGCCTGGTATGCTGGCGGTGAAGGTGTTGCGACGCGTAGGCTATGACCAAGTCGCGGGTAAGTCACTAACATGTCGTGTAACACATTTGCAGAATCGCCAACGTATGCAATCGTTAATGGTCGGAGTGTGGGAAGTACAGCGGTATGAGTCTTCACTGCGGATGTGGGTGGAGGAGATGAAGGGTCAAAGAGGTGTGCATGCTCGTGAAGTGTGAGAAGGTCTGCTAGAATTTGTGTCGGGTGCCAAAGTGAGGACAAAGCATTGAGAACAGGTACTGGTGAGTGATTTGCAAGTTCCTGGGGGGCACGTCAGAATGCGCACACGAAAATTTCGAAATGCCACGTACTTCAATTTCGGAGTGGTCACCAACTCGGGCGAATATACCTTGACACATTCCACCAATGACGCGGGCCGTGTCACGCGGTGACTCATTCACACCAAACTGTATGTCTTCTTTTCCCAGAAATAGTGCACGACCACCGAGCAACAGCGAAGCCGTCTCCGCAGCAACGCGGGTGCGAGTGCTGCGCTTTGAAAAGAGAAGGGCAATGGACTTGTTGAATAGGGACTGCGAGGGCATGCGAAGGCGGGGTTGCTTCCCTGAACTGAGCTGGGGTGCGAGCCAGGGCGTGGAGAGTTGCTTGAGGTGGTACGCATGTGTGAGGACACGGAGGATTTGGGGGCCGGATAGATCGGCCAGTGTCATCAGATGAGGAACAATTGCCATGGCACTTCCGGTGTTGGTATTGTACAACGAAAGTGATGTGGTTCAAAAGTAGACTCGAGACTACGATTACGCCTCACGTGTTTTTTCCCACCTTTTCTCGCTTTCCTTCTCGCTTTCCCACGCATACCGGCGTGGCTACGTTCGTTGCACCAACAGTGCCATGGCAGTCCATTGTCCTTCTTTTCAAAGCGCAGCACCTGTGTGGCTGAGGAGACGGCTTCGCTGTTACTCGGTGGTTGTGCGCATACTGCGCGCATTCTGACGTGCAGGAGCTCGCAAATCACCCGTCCTCAATAATTTGTCCTCACTGCAGACACTCTCATACTTCACGAGTACGCACACCTCTTTGACCTTTCATCTCACTTACACCTGCTGTGAAGGCTCATACCGCTGTACTTCCCACGCTCCGAGTATTAACGATTGCATACATTAGCGATTCTGCAAATGTGTTACTTAGACTTACCCGTAACACCTCCACCTCCAGCAAACCAAGCACCAGTAACTGTGTGGGATCGCGTAAAGAAGCTCAAGTGCGATGAAAAAAATTGGTGGGGCACAGGCCCGCGGGAGGTAGTCCAAGGTGCAGACGTAGTTGTAACTGATACTTGGTACTACTGGTTTGCGGTCCCGGCCCACAGGGTCGCGCGCTCGACGGCCGCAAAGGCGACCGAGAGCGGTTCGAGTCTTCGAAGGAGAGGGACGGTGAGAGCTCGTGGCAACATGCCATACCGCCAAGTGGATGATGTAGTAGCGGTCAGCAGCCCAGGAACGGGCGGCGTGGAGCGGAAGAGGACGCGGTCACGACTGTTGTAGCGGCCTTACTCTAGGTTTGGTGCAGCAGAGTTACGGATGATGACTTAGTGCACAAAATCATTACGGGAAGTCACGGGTATCCTTCAACAATAAAAAATGTCTGAGATCTCCTCTCGTACATAGACGTATAACAACGGGCTAAGACGGTGGAGAGGTCCCTGAGGCCCTCAAGTGTCTGAGGGTGTGGCGTAGCCTGAAGTGCCACCGTTCTCGCAGCCATCGGCGGACCTAGCTCCCAATGTGGCGTCCGGGTGCAGAGTGGCGTTGGCGGAAACTCCGTTTACATCGGTCCTTATCAGCTCTGGGTTTTCGCAGTGTTCCCTGAGCACACGTGTGACGTGTGGGATCACGTCCACGTGGACGTTCTTTCCCCAGAGCACATCCAGGTGTTCGTATCCCCTGAGGCAGCGAATGTCGAGACGGTGTTTGGGAAGCTCATAGCGCATCGCATCGATGTCCACAAGAGAATCGACGTCGCCATAGAGAATGACAATGCTGGTTGCAATGTTGCGGGTCGGGAATGTAGCCGGGCGATAACCCGGGCGGGGGTTATGTTTGCTCGGCCGGAGTGTGGGAGTGTACATGTCGTCGTCGTACATGACGAAACGACCGGAGCGCATAATTTGGAACCAGTGCACGACAGACTTTGTGCTAGCAAAGGAATAAAGATGGGCATAGGCCGCGAGTTTCTGTGTGGAAGTAATGTTGTGGGAGTACCAGGAGAAAAGGAAGACGAGAGAGGCGTCGATGAGACGGCAAAAGATCGGTGGATAGAGAATATTTTGCCACATGAGAGCGGAGGACAGGATGGCACGACGGCCGAAGATGAGGAAAAGGAGAGTAGGTCTGACGACGGAAGCCTGAGGGTGAGTGCGAGTCGGGGATTAATGAAGGACTAAAGACTCACGAAGTTTTCATGAGACCGTCAACGAGAGGGGCAGAAAGACCTTTCGGGCGCATTGCGGGTGCGAGAGCGATGAACACGTTCACTTTTTGGTTCAGCTGGGGGTGAATGCTAAGGGCGGCAAAGGCTTGGGCAGTCCCCTGACTGAAACCAACATAACTGAGACTCGGGGCACGGGTGATCTGGAGAATATATTCGATCGAGTCTGGTATATCGTGCCATGCAAAGTCGTCAATGGAGAAGTTCCAAAACTTGGACGAGTTGGGGTCATGGTGGATGGACTTTTTGGAGTACTTGTTGCCTCGATTGTTGCCAAGCCACACATCATAACCCAACTCTGCAAGGACGAAGGGAACAGAGCGTTCTGGGTCTGTGACACAAACCCAGACTTCGGAGTTCATGAGAAGACCATGGTGAAGATAGACGACTGGTTTTCCCGTGGAAATGCCGGGGACGGGGGGAGGCTCGTTCCTCGGGCCAGGGATGCGGAATATTCCTAGTAGATAGCCATCTTTCGTAAGGACAACGTGCTCTTCTACGTTGTGATAACCAAAGAGGGCACAAAGGTCGTCAAAATCATTCGCCTTGCGTATACGATCGGCGAAGCGCGTGGCTTCTGGGGTTGAGGTGTCGGCACCAACGAAGTAGTGGAAAAGAGCGCGAGACTTGAGATAGAACCAATTGATGACGGATTTGGGGAGGAACAGGATGATAAGGTGAAGAGCACCTTCGAATATGATAAAGATAGATCCAACGAGGAGCGCGACAAACTCGTGTGAGCGGAGACGTGAGAGAAAGGGCACGTCTGCCATGCGGGAGTGCAATGCTGTAATGGACCGACCTGGCGCGCCTCGAAGGTGGAGATCACGGCAATGGCCGGGATCTGCTCACCCGCTCGGGCAACTCAGCGCGCATACACCCACGCTTCCACCATCAACGTCGACAATGAAGAGATCAGGTTCCGGTCCAAGAGCTTCCTCTCCGACAAACACATCCTTCTCTGGGATATCAAGTTATCGTAATGACTCGTACAAACCGCTCAGAGATAAATCTTTGGTCACATCACCTCCCCTCGACCCGCATATTGTTGCGCGCACTCACTATGACGAACTAAGCAAATACCTCTTTTCATACCTCGCCAAAGGTTGTGTGCTCTCTTTATGTCTGGCCCTCCTCTCTCACGCTCCTCGTTCCCTCAGAACCCGCCAACTCTCGCTCGACTGCACGACAGAAACTCACCAGGCTCACTCGCCAGCAATTCCAAGAACTCTCCACAGATGTCTACGATGAATTGATCAGACGGAGGAACAACGCAGATACGAACCAAGGTGCCGTCATCGTCTTCTCAAAGATGCCCCTTCATCACCTCACACATTTCACATCAGTCCCCTTTCTTCCCGTGCGCGATGACTTCCATCCAAAGCGAAATCAAGCTCGGCAGAAGCTTGCCACTCTCCCGACATCGCGCTTCAAAGATCTGTCTAGCGATGTCTACTATGAACTTGTTCGCCGCTACCCGGAGTTCAAGGAGGAGGCACGTCTCATTCTTGCCCGTCACTTCAACCCTTTCATATCGTTCACAGCCTTCCGACGTCAGTCTAACATCACCCTGGTTCCACTTACGATGACTTCCCATCTCCTGATTTCCCCACTGCGCCACGTGAACGTGACAGAGAGCCGCCCGCGCCAGCCCGTTTAGGTCGCCTCTCTGAAGATCGAGAACGTCCTCCCAGTGGCGGCGCACGTCCTCGCCGTAGCCAGGATGATTACAATCCTCCTGTAGTAGGACGACGTGGCGATGACCCATATGGAGAGGCAAGTCCGAATGAACCGCTCTCCGATCGCGACCCCTATGCCTCTTCTTCCCGACGTAAGCCGTCCCAAGACACAACTGCAACCGTCCGTTCCCAACCACAGGATTCTGGTCGCCGCCCGAGTGTTACTAGTGCTAGTGACTCAACTGGGACAGCTAACGCACAAAGCGCCACCGTTACCAGTGGGATCATTATCCCCAACAAGAGCACTATCGCGGAGGAGGACATCGAGGTTCCTTATGGCCGCAGCGAAAGCGCGCCTGAAGATGGCGATGGTGAGACCGATGAAGTCGAGGGTGGCCTCAGCGCTCTGGCTAGACGCCTGGGTCAAGACCCTGACACGGACGGTGGGGGACGCAGCGACGACTACTTCGATAAGATTTCCTTCGGGCGTGCGAGTGTCGCCAGTGACCGCTCGGCCAGGGCCGGTGGAGGCAGAGTGAGCACTGCCCTCAACGAAGATAACGAGAAAATGCGCCGCGAGTACGAGTTTCGCATTGCTACAATGCAAAGCCGTATCACTGCCCTGGAACGAGCGATCGAAGATGGTGACCTACGTGGACGTCAGCTCGAACAGTCCGACCAGCGCGTCAAGCAGTTAGAGGAGGAGCTTGACAAGTTTCGGCGTGTATGTTTCGTATTCCCCCCTTTGACTCTAGGCTCAATCCTCCACAGAGGGCCGAGGAACAGGGCGCTGCGATGTTGGCGCTCCAAAAGGAGCTCGACAGCATGCGGGAGGACGCACAACACAGTCGGGAGCGTGAAGCGCGTCGCGCACAACAGGACGAAGAGGAGCTACAGATTCTGCGCGAACGTTGCGAGCGACTCGAAGAGGAGCACACCTCAGGCATGAACGGTGTACGTTATGCTACGTTTCGTAAACCCCCCACAGCCTGACTCCGTGATAGGCCGATGTCGAGGTCGTTGAGCAGCTGCGCTCGGATATGGAGGGCTTGATTACTGAAGTGACCGACCTCTCTCGACGGAACGACGAGCTTATGACGTCCAAGGACTCTGACCTCGTCGTCATCCGCGACCTCGATGTACAACTTAAGGAATACAAACGCAAGTATGAGCAAGCTAAGACCGAGCTCCGCTCAGTCAAAGGTATTTCATATTCCCACTCCTTCTTGACTTTTTCTCACAATCAAACCAACAGCCACATCTGCGCTGTTCCTACAGAAACCCAAATTCGATGACCAGCTACCAGTTTCCGCAGACGGTGCCATCCCCGACGTGCATCTCACCGCCTTCTTGACCGCTGTCGACTCGCTCCTTTCTGCGGGTCGCTCCAATGCGCCGACGCGTGTATTGACGCCGATGAAGTCGGTCGTCAATGCTGTGACGACTATCCTCGACGACGTGCGTTCACATACGCGGCGGCATTCCGATCCAGAGGGTCTGCGAGCACTGGAGGAGCGCGTAGGGGCGACACTGTCGAACCTCGTCACTGCTACGAGGACACACGCAACGAGCTCGGGTCTGTCGCCCGTTAGCTTACTCGACGCCGCGGCGAGCCATGTCTCAGCGGCGATTACCGAGCTCGGACGCGCCGTCCTCCTTCGGCGTGCGTCCAAGGCCGAGCAGGAGCAGTTTGCACCACTTCCTTCTAACGGTGCGGCTACCAACGGCTTTGCACCTGGACTGCGCACAGTTGAAGAGGGGCGGCCATCTCCCGCGCATCAACGCGGCTTGAGCGAGACATCCATCAAGCGTAGCGAGCGCGAGCAGCATGTACATTCAGAGTCAAGCTCGGACGACAGCTCCGCCCCGCCGACGATATTCGATCAGATTGGGGCGAACGCCCCGGGCATCACAAGCCCCGACTCGGCTGCCGCCGAGGGCTCTGAGGACGCATGGACTGAGCTCAAGGCACGTCTCCACAGTTTTTCGGCGGCGTCACGCTGCTGACGATGTGCGCGCTGTTGGGTGCATGTAGCCGTACCTAGAAGCTCAGACTGAGTCGATCATCTACGCGATTCAAAGCGTCCTTTCCGGCGTGCGAAGCCCCACGCCATCGCCAACGCTGAACGAGAACCTGACCCAGATCGTTACTATCGTGTCGAGCATCGTCGCAGTCTGCCACGACAACCTCCCGGCCAACCAGGCGCGCCAGGGTGGTGACATCCTGCGCGAGTTGAGCGAGCATGCGAACAAGCTGAGCGAGACGCAGACGCTTCCTGAAGTGACAAAGGAGAGTCGGCAGGTGATGGCCAAATCGAGCTTTGCCATAGCGAATGCGATGAAGGTGCTGCAGAAGCTATGAAATATCCTCTTTCACGGCGCAGGATCGTCGGAGTGGTTGGTGTGGAGAAGACGGGAGGAGCATGCATGGGGAGATCATTATTTAATTGTTTTTGCATGGGTTTGGTTCTTTCGCATTTAGTAGTTATCCTGCATTGCATCTATGTTCATTCATTGTTTACTCTATACCTCACATTAAGGACACTCGTTGACCTACACCACCCGCGTCGGGGGGAACGGGGAGTTCGCCACTGCGGTCCGAAACGAAGGCGGCATATCTAACGAAGGTGGGGAAGGGTTGAGAAGGTCAGACGGCATGTTCAGTTTCAGAAAGGTGCGCGACTTGCATTTTGGTGAGCCGCACGATCTCATCGGCGGAGACGGACGGTCGCGTGTTTTTCAACACTCGCTGGAGATGTTCGTCGTGTATCTCGTGCTGGAGTTCAAGTAAGAAGACGAACGTAGGGAAAAGACATCAATTGCCTACCTTTGGACGCTCGTCTACCTCGTCTACGCTTGCACGGGAGCTGCGGCTCTGCGACGAAGACATGATCTGGCGTAACTGATATCCGCGACACGAGTTGAGTAAAAGGTCCTGTTTCAGCGCTCATGTATTAACGGCACGCCTTACCCGACGTTCTGCGGCCATCTGCTCTGCCCGTGACATGACCGTCTTCTGGGAGGGTCCACCGAAGAGCGTGTATTCGATCGGCGCATCGTCCTTGCTGTTACCTGACTCTGTTGTGGAGCAGAAGCGGTGACCTCGCCTACGCTCGCGTGCACGACCTCGAGGTGGGCGTTGTAGAGCAGTGCTTGCAGGTCTGCCCCCGAGAAACCCTCCGTGGCATCTGCGAGGCGGTCAAAGTCGACGCCAGGCTCCACGGGGACCTTTCGCGCGTGCGCTTGCAGAATCTGTTCGAGGGTCAGTAAGGAGAACAACTACCGCTGGTGGGCAGAGGGTAGACCACTGATGCCTTTCTTACCTCTCGGCGCTCCTCCTTCGTGGGCATATTGCACAGTAGCGACTTGTCGAGCCGCCCCGGACGGAGAAGAGCAGAATCGATCAGGTCGGGTCGGCTGGAGATGAGAAATGGATCTGTCAATAGGTGCTGCAATGGATGGAGTATTTAATGTCCCCGACCTTGTAGCAGCGAGAACATATACCCCATCAAGACCCTCCGCACCGTCCATCAAGGTTAGCAACTGATTGACCACTCGATCAGTGACTCCAGTGCTGTCGTGTCCACTAAAATAAATCTGCATCAGAAGTAGCAATAGGGAATCAAACGAAAGCAGCCCAGACCGTTTCGGCGCGATCGAGTCAAACTCGTCAAAGAACAACACGCATGGTTTGGCAGCACTGGCCCTCTCGAAGATATCCCGAACGGACTTTTCGCTCGCGCCAATGTACTTGTTTAGCAACTCCGGGCCCTTGATACTGATGAAGTTCAAGCCGCACTCCTTCGCGGCTGCCGAAGCGAGCAGCGTCTTGCCACAACCAGGGTAACCATAGAGCAAGAGTCTGTGATCGGGGGTCAGATACAGGAGAAGGTAGTAATACGCGCGAACCACCTACCCAGAACGTAGTCGCAAAGGAGACTGAGCGAAGATCGCAGCGTATTTCGTCGGCCACTCCAACGTCTCGCGCAGTGTTCGCCGCGTCTCGGCCAGACCTAGAGGCTTGTCAGTTCGTCCATGATCAGCGATGCTTTAGCGCCGCCCGCACCTCCGACGTCAGCCCATTCGACTGTCGACTTTTGCAGCGGGACGTCCCTTAGCGAGAGTGGTACAAAGTCGACTTGAGCAGCTTTGAAGTCCACGGCAGTCAGGGACACCTAAACACCCTGTCTTAGCACAACGAGCACAACGAACAGGTTCGGGGGCCTCGCCTTGCCGGAATCGCCGGACGACCTGATCGCTGCCTGGTGTACAGCCCGCGCAACCAAGTCTTGCAAGTCCGTGGCAGAGTATCCCTCCGTCTCTGTCGCTAGTGCTACAAAATTCAGCGGCCTTTCCGCATCGACTTCTAGGTCCCTTGAGGCCTCCAACCTTCGTTGCACTATCTGCGCCAGGATTTGTTTGCGCGCATTCTTGTCTGGGGGCTTGAGGTGTACAACTTGTTTAAACAAATGTGTTGCGCTGAGGAGTGGGTGTAGGGCAGCCTGCGACTCGGCAGTTGCAAGAAGGACGATGCCAGACAGATCAGGCGCTAGTTCGTGAGCAGAAGCGGAAGAGAATGTCGACAAGAAGGTCTCGGTAAGATGCCGTGTACGGAAAGAATCAGCATGCTTGTCGTATGTCAGCACGGCTGAAACAAGAGTAAAATGACCGGAATACCTCGAGCTCTGTGCCCAGCAGTTTTTCGAGATTATCGAATATGAGGACACTGGGACGATGCCACATTGCCTTATCTAGCCAGTACTGAAACAGCGTGCGCAAAGTTTGGACAGGTTTTTCGGTGTGGCGGGAGAAGTCCACATAAAGTGTGACTGCAAGCGGGTTTAGGGGGCTGGCCGGATGCATGAACATGAAACATTACACGCTTGCACACGCGAGTCCCACTGCAAAGCTTTTGACGTGGCCTGAACGACGGATGTCTTGCCTGCACCCGCTCGACCCGTCACTAGGAGACCTGAAACTGTGACACGCGTCAGGTACCACACACTGCATAGAAGGAAAACCAACATACGTCCGGTCACCGCGCTAGCTTCATACAGGGTAAACATACGTGCGCCAAAGTCATAGCACTTTGTAAGCAGATCGCCAACACCAGCTAATGTATGAGCGGGCGGAGACCACCGAGGTCGTCTGCAAACAGATCAGCACTGGGGAGACAGGCGAGTCGTCCTCGGCCATACGTACGGGGTTGATGGAGGAGAGGGTATATCCGGACCAGCGATAGGTGATTCTGGATCAGCTGAGATGGTGACGCTGCACAGACGCTGGTGAACCCCAGTTGCCCCGGTACGTGCCCACCAATGCCCAAAACATACCGAACCACATCCCAATCTTCTACACCGTCCACCCCTTTGACAATAATAATTTGTCCCTCTGGCACACTATCTATTCCGACGAGTTTCACTTTACCATCTTCGTTTGATACTTTCGTGACATCCGCCCTCTTGGTCTCGCTAGGGTTGAGCACCTTTGCGACAGCGGGTATGTCTGGCGGGGGCGGGTTAGAGTCTGTTGGGTCTGTTGGTGGGGAAAGTCGCTTCACGTCGCCAACAAGAGATGCTTTGGGGTCGGACGGAAGTAAACCATCTATACGGTAAACGCCGAGCATCTGTTCGGATACATAACCGATGGAAGCGAGGTCCGGTGGACTGGGTAGGAGGTACCCGAAACCCGACGCGGGTAGCACGCGAAGCAGGACACTATGCGAGGGCCCCTTGGAAACAGTGGCCGAGTCAAGGCCAGTCACTGGTGTTTCGCTCTTGACAGAATGGTTTCTCTCGGAGTTCTGCTGATGACGGGTCTTTGGAGCAACCGATAGCTCCGTATCATTGGCGAGTAAAACTGCTTTCGCGGAAGAAGGCTCAAAGGAAACTGTGGTGGCTTGAATATCGCGGAGACGAGAGCGTACTGATGCACATACGAACGCGCAGACGAATGCGAGTGCGACCTAGTACCCAAACGTCCACTTCCTGGTTGGGTGGCGCGACGCGAACTTGGGACAGGAGAGTAGATTCTACATGGTCTGCATGTAATTCCTTGACCAGAAATTGAGGGAGACGTGTCTAGAAGTAATATGGAACGCATTTACCAGTATCTCCCAGTCATCTGAAGTGAGAGGTTCTGTCGCGACGGATTTAGCTGTGGGTAGATCATAGAGTAGGCCGATTTCAACCTTGAAAGGGTCATCAACTAAAGAACGTAGAGAGCGTTTTATCCTCGTACCACGTCCCCTTTATGGAAGCCGAGACCCTCGGCATACTGCGGATCAATCTCCACTGTCTCGAGAGAGTTGTCCGGAGAGTTGGAATTAAAGTGGGCCAAGGACGACGCAGACACCATCCCAGTCCACCCGACATATGCCTGGAGTTTCTTTCCATCTGACTGAGATGGCAAAGTCGCAGTAAGCAGAATTGCGACATGTTGTGGACGCTAAGAAAGAAAAGCAAGATGGCTGGTCAATATATAAAGCGGAGGAAGAGGGCGACGGACTTGCGATGTTACGCTCGAGCAAAGGACCAAACAAAGAGACAGGCAAGTTTACCAACGAAGACTTGAGCGAGACGAACTCAACTCTCGCGTGTCTGGGCATTTTCCCTCTGCTACTGTACCCGAGTCGCGGATGTGTTCTCTTATAACCCGACCCGATCTGTCCGATGACCCGCTTCGGCCCGATTCTTCCGTCGACCCACACTATCTCCTCTGGTGACTACTGTAGTATCGACATGTTCACTACTCTGCGAAATCAATGCGCCTGAGAGCGTTAAATGAAGACTGGCGTATCGGGATATTGTGTATCGAGGAAGGTAGCGATTCCCACTCAGTCTCGAGCCCAGCCGACGCGTCGCGCGAGCGACCGGAGCGCTGGTTCACCCGCACCTGGGCAGTTTCATCCTGTACAAGAACAAGGAAGGGATATTCGACTCGGACCCAAGCGACCTCGACTGACTACCTGGCTTGATACCGACATGTCTATATTTCGACGGGTCTGGCAGTATTTACATAACACACCAGATATACCAGATATTGTGCAACTATGATGGGTCCAATGAGTTTCTGTATTTCATAAAGTTCAGAGCTCGAGACGTAGTTAGCAGTGAGGGCCACGGTTTTACCATAACGTAGGCCCGGAATGCTACAAGGCACCAGTACATCCACTTGTTGATGGTCGGTGGCGTCGATCTCGCCTCCTCTCATGCTTTCACAGTCCTTGTTTGACCAACCCACGATGCCCTTCCCGCCAAGGTGCGAGTACTGAGGGTCTCCCAGGGTTCAGACGACTATGACATGAAGTCACTCAGTCGACACAACTTGAACAGGGTCGAAAGCTAGCGCGTGTCCATGATGCAGGTCTCCAACCTTGCCAGTGACACTGAGATTTTGCACTGGCACGACGACGCTAACTTCCACACACAGGCACGAATGCAGACTCAGCTAACCCGGCATCGTCGGATTGAGTGTACAGTAGGGCCCTCGGGATCCTCGGGGCTACTTATCCAGTTAGTGCACGCCGCAAGTATCGGTGGCATCGTCGGTGGCATCGGGTGGCATGCCTTGACCACAATCATGGACATAGCCCGAGCAGACAAGCGCTCGCTCTCCGTCGCGGTAGTCCAGGTGCGCATTGTCCACCATGCCACGTTTGTGGCTGGCTCGAGGGGCCGCCCCGCCACCGCGATCGGTGGTCGTAACTGGCGAGACGACCCCACCGGATTTCTGCCACAACGCTTTGACCGAGGCCCGAGAGTTATAAAGAGGGCCTGGTACCCTCGCGCTGCACCATCCTTTACACCCCACATCGCGCTTCCCCCCCCCAATTTACTTGCTCGTTCGCTCGAATCATGTTTCCGTTTGGCATCTTCGCTGGTATTGTGCGTCCCTTCAGGGCTACAAAACCTCCAATAGAGGACAGTGATGACGAAATGGTAGGCGTTCTAAATATGCCGGGTTTCTGTTCATACGACGTCACTAACACATCATTCCAACCAAGGACGAACCCGTGTCTCTGACACATACCGTCTTCGATGCAGATATACCAGACAACTCAGAGGAAGACGCCGACATCTCTGTGTCAACCGCCACTCGTGTGCCCAGTCTCGCTGCTTCTCCCTTCACCGACCTCGATTACACGCCAAGCTCTCCCTCATCACCATACGCCTCATCTATTTGCGACGATCAGGGCGCTTTGGCCGCCCAGACCTCTCCACCCTCTGATAAAAATTGCGTGCAACGCCGCGTCAAGTCTTTCATGCGTCACAAAGCGTATTCGGTTCCGTCGCGAGGACAGCGTGAAGCATTCAAGAGAAATAGCCGCCACAAGAAAGACATGTTTGTTGAAGACCCATTCAACCCTTTTCCCTCCAACGGGCCACCGACCTTATCTCCTGCGTTTTCCACCTCGGGTACAAGCGTCCCTTCGATATTGGCACACCAGGTTGAATTCTACCTTCCAGCCCTACTGGAGGATAAATGCAGCATGGAGGAGACCCGGAGTCAATCTGCGCAGGCGGGTTCCGTTTCGACGCCTCACGTGCGCCCCGCCAAAAGGAGTGGCTTGACGATCAAAATACCAAGCCTCGTCGATCGACTTGCCCTTCGGCTGGTTCATTCGTGCAACGTCGCAGCGCAAGCTGAGGAGGAGGACCTCTATTACTCACCTGATGGGTACACAACATCGGAATCGTCTTTTGAGGGCGAGCAAGACTATATCCTACGCCCCTCTCCCCCCTGTTCGAGCCCTGATCGCTTGTCTCGCCGCGAGCTCCGCCGCCGAGCCGTCGCGCCTTACCACCGCACGGGCAAACTAAAGCGCAAGGAGTTGTGGCTGAACTCGGAAGTAGTGCCCGCGGTCCTGCTTTCGCCGTTCTCTTCTGAGAGACATACCCGGAGTTTGCGTTCCGGACATCGTTGTTGATTGCCCCGATTTTTTCGAAGAGCATTTATAGACGTCTAGATTTACCGCAGAGATGACACGTGCTATTAGATGCACGGTGAGGGCCACTTCATTCGTGCTATAAGCTTACTCTGCTACGATAACAGCGATGTGTAGATGGACGTTATTTTTCATCTTCTGTTCCTTTGCATATGTCTTTCTTTGCATAGTCACGGTTAGTATTCACCGTATCCCATACCCTATTGTGTTACTTGTTCACATTTTTCTATCGCACTGTTCTTCCTGTACAAGCAATTATCAGATCAACAATTCCATTCCAGGGTCGTTAGCTAATTTCCAGATTTGGTAACTTCCCCTGCTCCCGAGCCATCGGATTTGGCACGGCAAACCTCTCTGACCTGTGCTACGCGCTTTGTGACTGCCGACAGTTCGGAACGTATTGTTCTCCTCCGTCATCCCCGACACTGTTGGTCAGGCCCCCATTGTTCCTCCGTGCCAGGGGTGTCGGGTGTCGGGACTACACAAATTATGGTGGTTGTCGTCCGCCCGGTTTCAGCCCGGTTCCATCTATTTGATCTACTATACCTAGTCGTGCTAGTGGTGGCGCTCAGACTCATTGTATTGTATGTGGTTGTGGACAGGTCGATAATGCAAGTCGGCATCGCCTCGGCTCCCCGTCGCCACCACCTAGACATACGCTACTACGACCCACAATAAAAGCGGCTGTGCCACCACCGACTCATCGACAATTACCTGGACTCCGCCCTCGTTTCCCAACCACCACGTTCAACCACTCTCTCCCCAAGCTTCTGGTTGCAACTTTCGGTCCTACTTCATGACGGTTCCATCCATGACCAACACTGCCGTGGGCAAACACCTAGTTGTGAGTTCCGCTTTAGCCCGGCCATGGTTCGACGGAGGCACCCACTCACCCACTACTTCAGGATTTCCTATCCTCACAAATGCACGTCCAACACGAAAACTCGTGCCCTCTATTCCCCGAGGTAGACGTCGGGATGGATATCTTTCCTCGCCTTCGCGTCACGGAACACTCGATCGGGCTCTCTCCAAGCGCATCCCCCAATTACGTTGCCAGCCCCCTGCCATACCCCACTGCCCCATCATCCCTCGACCGCTGGATTCCGCGCATTTACCACGGTGTCGAGAGGCGCCAGCGCTTGAGGCCGTCATCACGTGGGGCTGAGCCATACCCTAAGCGGACACGCGGGGAGCGCACCGCGATCGAAACCGTCTCCTCACGGCGCTGGGACGCTGCTGAGGACGCCCATCAGATCGCTTCTTCTTCCTTGTGGATTGCCTCCGTGCCGGCGGCCAAGATCCACACCAAGGTCCACACGAAACACCCACCAACACCCACGATCATATCTCACGAGCACTCCCCTCTCCGAGGCGCATTCGGCGAACGCGACGATTCTCCGGGCTTTGATGGCGACGTCGAATCCGGCGCCGCGGCACGACGCGGTCAGCGTGCACGTGTCGGCACAAGGGAACGTCTCACCATCGTAGTTCCCGGCGGTAAATCCGAGGCCTACGTTGCGATGGCATTCGAACGATCATGCAGCCTCACCGGCGGCGACCACCACGGATCGTACATCTTCCCAACCACGCTTTCTCCTCCACGGGAGCGGCACCCGCCAAGGGAAGAAAGGGCGGTGAGAAGGACGGGTCTCAAGATCAGGATTCCCGCGCCTAACCCGCTGTTCCTGCTCTCTTTGCGACTGGCCGACTCGTGTCGCATTACGACTACCGATATGGACACGACCGGGGACGAGGACGGCGACGACGAGGACTCGGATGGATATTCGGAAGCGTTCTCCAGTCCAGAGTTAGAATACACCTCCCCGTGTTCCTCGGCCAGAGGTGTTGGATCCGACGTATGGCAAGGTCCGCTCGTCCAATGTTCGACGCTTGCGCACGTGCCTACACTCGAGGCCCGTGTCGCACGCCGCGTGGCACATCGCACAGCTCTGGCACCGTATACTATCGATCGCTCGCGCAACATACGCTTAATCCACTAGCTCATCATCCATACCCACCATTTTCTTTTTCGTTACATCGTTTTCCTGTTTGCCATCACTGTACGCTCATCTCATGTAATCTTAGCACATTTTTATCTCTGCAATGCTCTATGTGTTCTCTGTCAATGTCGTCGCGTGTGATACTTGCTCAATCTTGATATTTGACACGCACAAAAGAAATTTGAAAAAGCAAGAAGTCAGCAGTGCGATAATTTACAAAGTCTGGGTATTATAGTAACTGCCGCACAGGTTAGATGTGTGTTTAAAAGTAGTCTAATCGTCCGCCTCTTCTGCTAGGGACAACCTCTCATGCACTAGCCTCGCCACGACGGCACCATCAATAGGGATGTCGTTCCCCTGGAAGCCCTCTGGATAAGCCACCGGTGGGACATCAGCGCCAGTGAAGTAACTATGCACATTGTGAGCACGAGACGACGACGGTAGAGCGAGAAACAAAATCTATATACCTGTTTCCCCAGAACCCGTAATGAACCATACCCAGGGCGCGCGTCGTGTATTCATAGTCGTGGGCGAAACCACCGGGATAGAAGAACTCCATGACGGTAGTGCGTGGTGTGGGCTTCATCCACAGCAGTGCCGTCAAGCCGTTCCCGTGCACGCCCATCATGATCTACATTAGCATTTAGCGACTTTGTTTCTTGGGATAACAAGGGGACGCAAACCGTGGTTCGTCCCGCAAGCCGCAACTGTTCAGCTCGCGATAGCTTGTCCATGCTGACCACGTTAACCTCGTATCCGTACTGATCACGCAGTTTATACAACTCCTCGACCAGTTTATCGTGGTCTTTCTGTATCAGCATGCGTCTTCCCCATCCTTGACGGGAGATGTACGTGATAACCGGTCGTCCGCGGGTCCCTGCGCCAGTACTCGCATTCAAGCCGGTATACTCGATTACGTTGTTCCTGAATGTGCTCCACCAGTTTGGCGAGCCTGGAAGTGCAAACGCTTCACTGGCCGTGCGTTGCGTCCGGAGCCAGTTTGCACCGTTGATGGCGGCAGCACGATCCGCGAAGAGGACTCGATCAAAGACGAAGGGGACACCCATGGCGGCACGGTCATTCCAGTCATGGGAGAATTCCATAGAAATAGAAGGAAACGCGGTGCGAAGAACCCACTGGTTCATCGAGGCG
This sequence comes from Lactarius pseudohatsudake, assembly GCA_021525015.1. Classification (NCBI taxonomy): domain Eukaryota; kingdom Fungi; phylum Basidiomycota; class Agaricomycetes; order Russulales; family Russulaceae; genus Lactarius; species Lactarius pseudohatsudake. The sequence continues at coordinate 149,053 of JAKELH010000005.1, read as the reverse complement.
TAATCGCGCCAGTGGTCCGCATCGAGATGGCTGAAGAGGATTCGCCGCGGTGGAGGCAACGCCGTCTTGCCGCTGGGGGGGATAAAGGGGTCGAGGGAGGAGTAGGAACGCCAAAAACCGAAGAAGAGCTCCGCGGACCAGTGGTAATAATGAGTAATGCTATCGACCAATCAATATGAGCGACTGAAATGCTATGCGAGGAGAAGAGACGGACAATTGCTTGGGGTCGTTGACGAGCCACTGAAGAGTCATAAAAGAGTGATCTCATAGGAAAATTGGCAAGTACACGCACCGTCACGCCTTGAACTCGATTAGCGCCGGTACCAAAGAGTTTCTTCGCTTCGGCGGTGCTAATGACGCGCATATCCTTATCGGTAGGTTTGCGAGCAGCGACCATTTCGGGGCTATTGTTAATGTTTATTCCGGCCGATGTCATAAACTTCCGGTCGGGAAACGTTTCAGGCTCGTCACTGACGAGATAGACGGTGCCGTTGAGAATGTACATTTGATCAAACATGGTCCATCCTGAACTGAGGTGAGTATGCAAGAACATATACAAAAATAGACATACCAGGAGCATGAGTGACTATTTTTGTACGAGGAACCTTGGAGGAACCCCAGGAAAGTCTTGAAAGTGAAGGGAGGGTAGGGATGCCCTGACTCTGAAGTGGTGGTGACACATCAACTGAAGAAAGGTCTATGCGAGAAAGTTCGTTATAAGATCTACTTCCTGAAAACAAAACCAAGAGAGTTATAAAAAGAAAACCAACAAGGACGAGCTCTCGTTGGGTTGGAGGAGCATACATCCCTGTCACTGCCAAGATTTGCTGTGAGACGCTCGATGGCAGACAGACAGAGGACGACGGAGTTACGTCAGCCCCTGTGTCGATGATCTAAACACCAATTTGGCTGCTCGATACCACGACCCTTTCGCTCGTTGCACATCCCTCGTCTCTGCCCACCATGGCAGACGACTTTGCTCGCTTAGTATCCCAAGCCAATCCCGCAGCTCCTCACTATCAGCGCACCAGCAACGGCTATCCACCTTCCGCCGCTCCGTACGATTCACATACTTCTCCGCAGCTTCTGGACCCATTTTTCGACGACGAAGACGAAGGAGACGGCCCAGATTCTGCGTTTGGGGGTCTTCCGACCACACACGTAAAGGAGAGCGATCTGCACTTGCCAAGCCAAGCCGCACCGCTGGCCGGTACATCCAAGCTTTCTCTTTCTACCACCAACGGTGCCCCACAAGGCTGGACCTTTGATCAGGACGACCCTCCCATTCGAGCCCTTTCCCCTCCCCCACGGTATCCTAAGAAAGCTCCGCATAGAAGATGGAGGTTTCCATGGCAGAAGGAGCAGGTCTTAACAGGCGAACGGGTGGTTGCCCTCAACAATCCGGATGCGAATGCAGATTTTCTGTCGAATTACGTTTCCACAGCGAAGTACAACACGGCTACCTTCGTTCCCAAGTTCTTGTTCGGTTGGTGTCTTGGGACTTGGTGTGCTTCTTTCGATGGTTCTGACGCATTTACCCGCTTTTAGAGCAATTCTCGAAATACGCTAATTTATTCTTCCTTTTTACCGCGTGTATCCAACAAATTCCTGGTGTCTCCCCCACCAACAAGTGGACCACTATCGCGCCACTTTCCATCGTCCTCCTCGCCTCTGCCTTCAAAGAGGTCCAAGAAGATCTCGTCCGTCTCCCATCCTTTCTGCCCTTTGAACTCCTGTCCTCACTTTCCTTGGATAGAAACGACATCAATCTGACGCGGACCTCAATTCTCGTCTCGCCAAAGTGCTGACTCCAGATGGCTCCTTCGGTTCGGTGAAGTGGAAGAATATTAGAGTCGGTGACGTCGTCCGGCTCGAGAACGACGATTTCATCCCAGCAGATCTTCTCCTTCTCAGTTCCAGTGAACCGGAGGGGTTCTGTTACATCGAAACCTCCAATCTTGATGGGTACGCCATGCCTTGACTGCGTCGTGCTCGAGCGTTATGGCTAACTGCGCCTCAGCGAAACAAACCTCAAGATCAAGCAGGCGTCGCCCAAGACCTCCGACCTCACTTCCCCGCACCTCGTTACCGCTTTGCGAGGATCGTTACGGTCCGAGCAACCCAACAACTCTTTGTATACATACGAGGGCACCCTCGATCTAATCACGACCACCGGTATTCCGAAGCAAGTACCGCTCGGACCCGATCAGATGCTCCTCCGTGGAGCACAGATACGCAATACTCCTTGGGCTTATGGACTTGTCGTCTTCACCGGACATGAGACAAAACTCATGCGTAACGCGACGTGAGTGACTTATCGATTTCTCGTGCAATGCGGGTTGAGCATCTGACTTTTGTCGCATAGCGCCGCACCGATCAAGCGAACCGCTGTCGAGAAGCAGGTCAATACTCAGATTGTGTTCTTGTTCTTTCTTTTGTTAGCACTCTCTGTGGGTTCGACGATTGGGGCTAGTATTCGTTCGGTACGCGCTAGAAGTCCTTTTTATCATTATCTGCACCAGGTTGAAACCAGTTTATATAGTGGGCCTTCGCTTCAAAGCAATGGTATCTCCTAGAATCTACCTCCTTGGGAGGACGAGGTAGGTCTCGTCATTTTTGCGCGAATTTCTCGCTTACGTCAATTTCATCAGCTAAAGAATTCATCGAGGGTACGCACAATCACAACGATCATTTCTCTTTGCGACCCACTCACTTTTTGAGACAGATATTCTCACATTCATTATCCTGTACAATAACCTTATCCCCATCTCGCTCATCGTTACCATGGAAGTCGTCAAGTACCAGCAAGCCCAGCTGATTAATTCGGATCTTGATATGTACTATGCGAAGACCGACACGCCTGCTCTTTGCCGCACCTCCTCTCTTGTCGAAGAACTTGGCCAGATTGAATACGTCTTTTCGGACAAGACGGGAACCCTCACCCGTAACGAGATGGAGTTCCGTTGTTGTTCGGTTGCGGGCGTCGCATATGCAGCCGAAGTCGACGATGCGCGGCGCGAAGATGGTGAAGGACGTGATGCTTGGCGCACGTTCGATGAGATGCGCGCCTTACTTGAGGCAAACAACCCGTTTACTGACTCTGGCCGCAAGAATGACATTGGGTCCGACAAAGAGCGCGAGATGGTGCGCGAGTTTTTGACGCTGCTTGCTGTCTGCCACACGGTCATTCCGGAGATAAAAAACGAGAAGATGGTTTACCAGGCGAGCAGCCCAGATGAAGCAGCACTGGTTGCCGGCGCCGAATTACTCGGATTTCGCTTTACCGTACGTGCATCTCACGCCCTTTCCTACTACCTCTCACTTCCATTACGACCGAACCTAGATGCGGAAACCCAAGTCCGTGTTCGTTGACGTCCTGGGTGTCACTCAAGAGTTTCAAATCTTGAATGTATGCGAGTTCAACTCCACTCGTAAGCGCATGTCAACAGTCGTCCGTGCGCCCGATGGAAGGATCAAGTTATATTGCAAGGGCGCCGACAACGTCATTCTCGAACGACTCGCTCCTTCACAGCTGTACACGGAGAAGACCATTGCCGATCTCGAGGTGCACCCAATCTGTCCATTCACTCCCTCGTACTGAACAGACCGACTTTAGGACTACGCCACCGAGGGCCTTCGCACGCTCTGCATTGCTTACCGTGAGATGTCTGAATCAGAGTATAAGCAATGGACCACAATCTACGATCAGGCAGCCGCAACCATCAATGGTCGTGGCGAGGCATTGGACAAAGCAGCTGAGATGATTGAGAAGGACATGTTCCTACTAGGTGCAACAGCAATCGAGGACAAATTACAAGAAGGCGTTCCGGATGCGATTCACACCTTGCAACTAGCAGGCATCAAGGTCTGGGTACTGACCGGTGACCGCCAGGAGACCGCAATCAACATTGGCATGTCATGTCGGCTTATTACGGAGTCGATGAACCTGGTTCGCAGTCTCTTGCCAGGAACTCCTATAAAGTGGGCTCATGCTTTACGCAGGTTATCGTAAACGAAGAAAATATGCACGATACGAAAGATACCATTGAGCGTCGACTGACAGCCGTCAAGAGCCAGCGAAGTTCGGGAGAATTAGAGGACCTTGCTCTCATAATTGGTACATTTTCACTTGAGCCCGATGCTTGTGACGATTTATCTTGTCATAGACGGTAAAAGCCTGACATTCGCCCTGGAAAAAGAGGTCTCAAAGCTATTCCTGGAACTGGCCATCATGTGCAAGGCAGTCATCTGTTGTAAGAGTCATTCCAGGTCCCATACCAGTATACACTCAAACCCCTGCGCAGGTCGCGTGTCTCCACTACAGAAGGCTCTGGTCGTTAAATTGGTGAAGAAGAACCACAAGTCGCTGCTTCTTGCCATTGGAGATGGTGCAAACGATGTCAGTATGATTCAGGCTGCGCACGTCGGTGTCGGTATCTCTGGTGTTGAAGTAAATTTTGCTATGCAACTCACCCTCGGAGTTCTCTAACGCCTCAACAGGGTCTGCAAGCCGCACGCTCCGCCGACATCGCGATCTCTCAGTTTAGATTTTTGAAAAAGCTACTTCTTGTGCACGGCGCCTGGAGCTATCGCAGGTTGTCAAAGCTTATCCTTTGTTCGTATGACCTCAATTCGCTCGTCGAGGCCATATTCACTCAGCTTCCGTCAGACTCATTCTATAAGAACATTGTTCTTTACATGACACAGTTCTGGGTAAGTCTTACGCAACTACAATCGTTGCCCTCCTGACCTACTTCCCCAGTTTTCTTTCTTCAACAATTTCTCTGGCCAGATCGCTTACGAATCGTGGACTTTGTCATTTTATAATGTTTTATTCACGCTCCTTCCACCTCTCGTCATTGGTATCTTCGACCAATTCGTCTCGGCGCGTATCCTTGATCGTTATCCCCAGCTCTATATGCTAGGGCAGAGAAACGCATTCTTTACGAAAACCGCCTTTTGGCTATGGGTAGGCAATGCGCTTTACCACAGTATCGTGCGTATTCCTTTCTCCTGTACGCCGACAGGTGGTATTTAGTACCGTTTGCAGGTTGCGTTCGGTTTCTCCGTGATTTTGTTCTGGGGAGACCTGAAATCATCCAAGGGTTATGACTGTGGCCATTGGTTCTGGGGTACCATGCTTTATATTGCGGTGTTATTAACAGTCCTCGGAAAAGCTGCTCTGGTGTCAGAGTGCGTACCTGGTCGTGTTACCATTCCCTCGACTTTGCTGATGGTCTTCATATGGCAGCATATGGACGAAATATACTGTTGCAGGTGTGACACTTGTTGGTGTAGGTGCTCCAGTACTTACCTTACGTCTTTCAGCGATTCCGGGTTCATTTGTGTTCACCATGCTTTCCCTTCCCATTTACATCGTCATTGCCCCCAGTATTGGGTTCTCTCTAGAGTATTGGGGACTAGACCCCCAGCTGTTCACTGACAGCGTCTTCTGGTTCACGATCCTCCTTGTCCCTGCGATCTGCCTTTCTCGAGATTTCGTGTGGAAATAGTGAGCCCTGACGCAATTTCGTTCGTCCCAAAGTGTTGACCACACCCCCTAACAGTTATCGGCGGACGTATATGCCCGCATCTTACCACATTGCGCAGGAGATCCAAAAGTACAACATTCCAGACTATCGACCGCGGCAGACGCAGTAAGCGCCTTTGGATCTCCTGACGTTTCTACCGCTGATTTTTTTCCCATTAGATTCCAAAACGCCATCAAAAAAGTCCGTGCAGTACAACGTATGCGGCGGAATCGTGGCTTCGCATTTAGCCAGACGGAGAACCCAGCACGACAAGACCAGTCGCGCCTCATTCGTGCTTACGATACATCTAAAACACACGCACGACCGTCAGGTTACTGACAATTCTGTCGGTTTTCTTTTAATTACTCTCCACGGACCAGACTAGATCTGTACTTTACAGCGCTTAACTATCTTCATGCACGACGCAACTGACCTACGAAACATCACTACGAGTTCTCTGTGGAGTAAATATTGGCATCCTGACGATTAGCACAGGCACGTCAAGATCACCGCTGCCTATTGAGGGCTGACCCCATCAGAGTCAATATGAAACGGTATAACATACATGCACACATTCTCGATTAATGATAAACCTGGTTTCAAAGGGCTGCAGCTGGTGCTTCTTTGGCGCCGGCCCTGACCGCCATCACTTGGGTGGTGGCCGGCGTGTAGGGAGGATAGCGCGCAGGAAAACCGGGGTTCATCTCTGTCGACGCCGCTGCTAAGACACCGTTTCCACATGTACAGATTCACGAGGGAATACTCACGCGAGCGGGATGTCGACGGAAGAGCGTAACTGTGTGTACTCGTCGTAGGTGTACTTGAGAGCTTGCGACCCGTCTACCCATCATCGTCAGTTGCCGCACCTCACACACACGACGAACCCCTGTGAGCCACGTACATCCTGACTCTCCGACACCCGAAAAGGGTAGCGTGTCTATGGACATATGCTGGACAACGTCGTTGAAGTGCAGGCCCCCACTCTTCGTTTCGTCACGAACTGACCAGTGTGAGTACGAGCGTGGAGGACGCAAACAAGTGAGAATGGGTAGCGTACGTGCTTGCTTGAGCTCTGCGTCTTCCGTGAAGGCGTATAATACCAGGGGATGAGGACTAATGCAAAATGATAAATACTTTGCCGTAGTGCTGAGGACGGGACCCACTGAGCGTTAATATACTCGATCGCCTGTCGAATATTGTCCACGGGAACAATGGGCAAAATAGGGCCAAATATTTCGCTAATGGAGATGAGCCGTTGAATGGAAATGGATGGAGATCGAAGGATGTACATACCCCTCGAGGAGGGAGTCACCCTCTTTGACGTCCCTGTAGACGGTAGGCGTTATGCGTCTCTTTTCATCATCGGTACTTCCCCCGACGACGACGCTTCCCAAGGACTTCGTCATCAAGCTTCGAAGGCGCTTGTAGTGGCCATCGGAAATGATGCTTGAATATGAGTCGGACGCAAGCGCGCCGTCAAGGCGGAGTTCTACAGCTGCCTCCTTGATCGCCTCTACGAAGGCGTCTTGAGCCGAGCGTAGTATGAGGGCGTAGTCGGGCGCCACGCAAATCTGCGGGACGAACATTCAGCGGAAGCTGTTTTTTTGATGGGAAAGAGGGTTCTGGCTACTTTACCTGACCGGCGTTCAAGGTCTTTCCCCAGAGGACACGCTTTGCGGCGATCTTGAGGTCCGTTGTGTTAGCGTCAATGATCACGGGAGACTTCCCGCCTAGTTCAAGGGTGAGCGGCGTGAGGTGCTCAGCGGCGGCCCTCGCCACGATGCGAGCCACAGTCCCGTTGCCAGTGTACGTGACTGACCGGAAACAAACGAACACGGGGAGTGAGCATAAGAAGGTCATTATTAGAACATGCACAAATCGTGCGCACTGTGATCCCACTTCAGTTTGAGTAGATGGGTGGTTTCCGGGACGCCACCATTGATAATGCGATAGGCAGACGGGTCGAGATACTTGGGGAAGAGATCGGCCAAGACAGACGAGACGCCGGGCCCAATCTCGGATGGTTTGAGAACGGCAGGACATCCGGCGCTGATGGCACCAATGACTGGCTGGAGGCTCAAAAAAATAGGGTAGTTCCAGGGCCTGCGAGACGGGTTAGTGTGTGAAGATCGCAGAGACTCAAGTCGGGTAAAGGGATACCCACGAGATGACCAATACGACGCCCTTTGGGCGCTTTAAGACTGTGGGGGACCAGGTGCGCTGCCACTCCTGCACCTGGGGGCTCTCATCGCTGGCCCAGGCATCGAGTTGTGCTGCGCTCTGGATGGCTCTTCTGACCACCGGTCCTATTTCTCCTGTAAGAACCTCGGCCGGAGGCTTCCTAAGATCGACTGAAAATCCCTGAACGATCGATTCTATATTCTCGCGCAGCATAAGGACGAGCTGATTCAGTTGGTGCTTGCGCCATGCGAGAGGGCGTGTAGTTCCAGCGCGGAAGGTCGCCTGTAAGGTATTATATGCCTGTACGAGTTGTCTTGAATAACCGCGCAGCTGAGCGACCCGAGTTGAGGAAGGAGACTTACGGCGTCTATTTCGTCTGTGGTATTGATCTTGAAATCAGGCATGCTAGGCAAATGTATCTGATGGCTTGAAAATACACGTGGGTTTTTCAGAGTATCGATCACCAGTCGCACTTATATATGGGGGAAATCACAGTTCAGATTTCAGGCAGAGCCGCAGACGCCCGAACCTCCGATCCATGATTCCGGGCGCAAAGAAGTCTTGAGAAGTCGTGGTGCTATGATAGTGCCGGTGCAATTTACGTGTACGGCGTCGACTGCCACCCCGAAACAAGAGGGCCCCACGCCCCTCGTGTCGGATGAATGTAACTTCCATAATGCTTGAAAACCCGTGAGTGATACCGGATTAAGTCGCCTCTTGCATGCGACTCGGAAGCGAGGTAAGTAGTTCTGATTGCCGACGGGATTAGAGATCCTGTGGTGATCAACTAATCGGCGGCCAATTCGCTGTCTCACTCAGCGTCATAATCGCGTCGCGACGCGTCGTGGTGTTGTTTTACGTGCACGTGATTGGGAATGTGATCAACCCGACTCGACTTTGCCTTGCCTTGACCTTCAACCAACCAATTTGTCTGTCCCCTCCGTCCTCAGTCCACAAAATCCTTTTTTGTGGCCGCTCGGCCCCCATTTAGCCCCCTCTCTTGTCCTCTCGTCTACTTTTCAAAATGCCTCCCCGCAGCCGCTCGCAAGCTTCTATCGATGCTCCCAAACCGAGAGCGCCTTCTCGTGCGTCGTCTCGTACTGCATTGGCATCCAAGGCGCGATCGTCCCAGACCGAAAAAGCGTCTACAACACGCAGTCGCACACAGCCCAAGCCTCCACCATCGCCCGATACGTCTCAGTCACAGTCTCCACCCTCACTCAAGCGCTCTCGTAGCACCGCCACCCTGAAAGAGGTCAATGGCATCAATGGCGTCGCAAAGCCCTTAAAAAAGACAAAGACCGTTGCTGTTGTTTCCCAACAGCCCAAGAGATCTCGTAAGACCCCTTCAGAAACCGAATTACCAATCAACGCCATCCTGCCATTCCCCGCCAAAATGAATCCCCCGGCACAGATTTTCGTCTGGGGTACGGGAAACTTCGGTCAATTTGGCATGGGGCCAAGTTACCTCGATGAAGTCTCCAAGCCCACAAGGAATACTTGGGTTGAAGAGAAGATGGCCCAGGGTGTCTTTGGTTCCGGGCCGGGTTCGGGCATCGTCGGCGTTGCTGCGGGGGGTCTACATTCGCTCTTCATCGATGAGAATGGCACTGTATGCTCCTTCTGCGCATGTGTTTGTGATTTATTAAACACTCACCGTCTTACGTAGGTTTGGTCCTGTGGCGTGAATGATGACGCTGCACTTGGCCGCATCACCAAAGATGTTCCAGACCCAAATACTCCTGGTCAATTCCTGAACGTTGACCTCCTCACCACCTTCCCACATCCTCTTCAGACTCTTGTCGATGATAGCTTCCGTGCCCTCAAAATTGCTGCGGGCGATAGTATATCCGCAGCCATCGGTACTGAGGGAGAGCTACGCGTTTGGGGCTCCTTCCGCGTGAGTGATACCGCTATCTGTCATTCTGTACCATCTAACCCTCGCTAGGCTAATGAAGGTGCGCTTGGCTTCTCCACTGGCCTGACACACCAGTTCATCCCCAAAGCCGCTCTTCCCAATGAGCGATGCGTCAATGTTGCTACTGGAAACAACCATCTAGTGGTATTAACTGTCACCGGCTCGATCTACTCATGGGGTGCGGGCGAGCAGGGGCAACTTGGCCGCAAAATTCTCGAGCGGCGCAAAATCCACGGAACGAATCCAGAGCGTGTCGTGCTTGGTGCGCGTGGCCGGCGTGCAGTCGTCGTTGGCGCGGGGAGCTTTCACTCGTTTGCAGTCGACGAGGATGGTGCAGTCTGGGGTTGGGGCCTCAATAGCGCCGGGCAGACGGGTACAGGCATCAATACGTCGGACACTGACTCAATTGTGCAGACCCCGCGTCGCGTGCTTGGCCTCGATGGCATCCAAATAGTCGAGATCGTTGGTGGCGACCTGCACACGCTCTTCCTTTCTGCCGATGGTCGCGTCTTCGCTTGTGGACGATCGGATAGTGCGCAACTTGGACTTACGCTCGACCACCCGGCGATGGCAGATACCGACCATGTCGTCGAACCGGTACATGTGCCATTCCCCAATTCCCACGAAGACGACCCGGTGGTTCACATCGCCGCGGGTACGCGATTCAATGCGGCCGTGACGCGGGACGGAGCGATGTACACGTGGGGAGAAGGCGCGCAAGGTGAGGTCGGCATTGCTGATCAGGAGCGCGTGCAGACGCCTACCGTCGTCGTGCGGAGGGCGGGCGGGTCATGGGCCGCCGTCAACGTATCGTGCGGTGGTCAACACTCACTTGGTCTATTTAGAAAACGAGTCACCTAAACTGACGACACGTCCAACTGTTACGCATCTTGTCCCAGCTGCCGTCTCCTACAAGACACCTATTTTATTATTCCCTCCATATATTTGTGATTCACTTCTACCCCTGCATGGTATACGCGACCCATGCGCGTGGCCCCGCATCGAACTCTTGACAGTACTGAAGAGCGATACTTTCCGCGAAGTCGCCTCCTACGCCGCCAACTTTTCCCCCTCGCATTCTGTTCTCAATCGGATCATCATCACATCGCATATAGTCAGTGCTCGTGGGGTTCACGGATACCGGGCATACAATTGATGCTAGAACGACTATGCGCCGTTCGGCTCTATCCAAACAGATCGGAGAGTGACCGCCGAGCAGCGACTCGATGGACCTGGACTGAGCTGGACTGCTTCATGCCCAGCTCTCGAAGCCGACCTAACTGCATTCTAATATCCGTTGTGGAGCTCCAAAGAGTGTCGGCGTTGGAGTGGCATGTGTTTAAAGAATTCGTTGATGCAGAGCAGGGCCTCCAATCGTGTCTTTTGTTCCCCACACTGTAACACATATGCGCATGCCGAGACAGCGATTTTTGCCACGCCATTCAGATGCAAATGCACTGTCAGGGCAGGTTGGAAGGAGTCAGGCACGCTTTGTTAGCTCGGGTATTCCCGAAAGAGGATGCTCCGTCTCCACTCGAGGCGGTGGCAACCTTGGAGCTACTGCGCTTGGCAAGCAATCTATATAGTTGGAACGGAAGGCTAGCTTTGGCCTAGGTGAATATTGTCAATGTGCTAGACCTCCTATTTTCTGGACTTGATCCCATGTCGTGTATACCTCTGAAATACTTGCAAGGAGAATAGCTATAAGATTAAGCAACTACGTCACAGGCGGCCTTACAGCGCTTAAGGGATACAGCGCTTAAGAGATAATGATCTCAGCTGGGCACGGTAGTAAAGCTGACACCTCTTTATCCCACTCACTCTCTCGCACCTTTCCTCAATTTCTCTCTGATTCATCGGTATAAGCATCTTTCTTAGCTACCTACAATCATCGACAATGCCTGTTTATATTTCGCCCTTGCCTCCCGTCACCACACGCCCCATTGATGACCCTCGCCCCACGCCCACCGTTCAGGCACCGCTCTCTTCTCCCCCGTCAACCCACAGGACAGACCCCGCACCAGTACCAACCAAACCAACACCAACATCCGTCGCAGAGGAAGACAGTGGACCGCCACCGGGGGCGAAGAGGTGTGTCGGTATCCCCCCCTTGTGTCGACGACATCTTGCTAACTCACGTGCCACTTTCATCAAAGCTGGTCTCAAGCGATCGATATCCGGGTATTGACATGGACGTGTTTGAACAAATACTCGAACTCGACGAAGACGACGACGATTTCTCGCGAGGAATGGTCGACGATTACTTTTCTCAAGCGGAGAAAACCTTTACTGAAATGGCCGCTGCACTGTGCGCATTAGATCTGTCCCTTCTATCCTGACGTGCTCATTACCCTTCAGGGAGGAGAAGGACTTGGAGAAGCTGTCTTCTCTGGGTCACTTTCTTAAGGGTTCCTCCGCGGCGCTCGGGGTGTTCAAGGTGCAGTCCTCGTGTGAGGACATCCAACACTACGGACAATTAAGAGAGGGTAATAAAGTCATCGAGAAAGACGACGCTATCGCGAAGATCAGAACAACCTTGGAACGTGCAAGAGAGGAGTATCAAACGGCGAAGAGCACGCTGGAACAATTCTATGAAGAGGACTCGGAGCCAGGGGAAGTGTCGGACTGATCATCCGTTGCTCGCTCACGTGTTAACTTGTTGTCTTATTTTTTGTCCTGTTTTGTCTTATAATCTGTGTAAAAATAATGAACACGAACCTATTGTGAATCCGTTCAAGTAACCGGCGTGACAAGGAAGTAACGAGGAGAGATGGGCGGAGAGAGACTCTCTGGCCTCTCCCGTATCAAATTCATTGGGTTTAAATACTACAGAAAACGCGTCGCGCTTACGCGTTTGTCCTAGTTGTACAAACCCAATATCTCGAACATATCTCGGGACCAAAGACGGATCATCACAGAATTACGCTGACTAATTGTGCTCACAACACTACTGCACGTGACAGTCGCGGTCGCGGTCACGGTCCGGTATAGCCGGTTACGCGATGTTTATTCCGATTCCGTGTTGTCGTTGTCTACTACTTGCCACTACTCGCCACCATGGCTCAGGCCCAGTATCTTCAAGGCAAGTACACAATCTATCCGTTGTACTTTAACTTATCGTTATCACAGTACGCATCTGGTATACCATCGACGGGTCCTCGCAGTATATTCTTGCTCGTTCTCCAGATAAATTCCCAGTGCACCCCCTTGGTACCACCTCCTCCCATCGCGGCACATTTGCCACAACATCTCTCAAACTATGCTTGCACTCTATATGTAGATCGAGGTTGCTCAGCCTCTCCTCACAGCTACCTAGCGCTTGCTGATTTCCCAAAACAGCCCCGAATTAATGCACTTTGGTCAACGCGACTTTTCAATCTACGCTACTCGATCCATCAGAGTCAGACGCAGCTCCGAATACAGCGGCCTTGGCCTCTGGATCTAGCTCATCCCAATCTCTCCCTTCTCTTCAGCAGCCACCTCCTGGTGTCGCTGTTGGCATGGGGCTCATGTCCTGGGCGCTTGCCGCCCCTGATGACAGCGCTTCCGTCACCGGCATAATGAATACAATGGCCTCGGGAGAGTCTGCTCTTGAGGTCGTGTTCGCTCTCCGAGGGGTATAGTCAATTATTTTCGCTTTCTCTCGTGGCTAATCGCGTCTCTGCAGACTCTGCATACGCCACAACCCCCAGTTTTTCAGCTCGGAACTCAAATCAGCAATCATTGGCAGTCTCAGACGCCCGTTTCCGTGCCTATGCATATGCCACCAGGTGTGCATTGTTCATTCTCCGTTGTTTGATGGGTTCACTTACGTGTTCCATGATAGCACAACCAATGCATCTAAATCAGGCTTTGCATATTATGGGCACGGGTGCGGCCACTGTATCACTCGATATCAAGCAGCCTTCCCACTCAGCAGATCTTGAATCTGACCCCTCGAGACGGGACCGCGGGCGGAAGGCAACCTCCCGCAGTTCGAGCGGTGGCACATCCAAGAAGAGTCATAACTCGTATCTCCATCCACTTATCAGAGCCGCCAGAGGCCTTCCAGTGAAACCCCAACCACAGGACGAGGAGACGATTCTAAAACAGAAGGACCGCGTCGGGTCGATCACAACCAACCTTGGCGTTGTTCCCAGCAATCTTGACCTCTCTAACTCAGATGTGCGCTCGGCACTTTCTACTTTGCTCGCCCCTTTCCAAAGCCAAGCCTCACAATCACTGTCACCGTCAAGACATACGAGCCCTCGCTCAGCCAAAGTTATCAATACCCTCCTTCAGCTGCTCACCAAACCTGCACAACAGCCTGCGGACACACCATCAGATTTTGCTCCAACTCCAGCCTCTTCGCAAAGCTCCGTCGCACCGGAGACTACGGATTCGGATGACGAAATTGTCGTCCTGGAGAAGGAGAACGTTGACCCAGCGACCTTCAAGCGACGCGGTGGCATACAATCTAAGTCTTCTACCACGACAACCTCAGAGAGCAACCCCAAACGCAAGCGCACCTTGAGCGACGTAGCTGAGGGGCGCTCAAAGCGGCGTTGCGACAGCTCACCGCCTCAACGCAGGCTCACATTTTTGTCACGTCCGTTGCTCTCCGACCCTGTCACCCTCCCAAGTAAGTCCATACTGCTACAAACACCGCGTGTGAACGCGGATCTCTTCGCCGCACGCAGCGCCCTCGTCGCCGCCGCCTTTCCCTCCCCTCCAAAGACGGCTTACCTTGCGCACACGTCCTCACTACTATCAACGACTACGGCCGCATCCAAGGCCGCTCCTGAGTCTCTTCCCGCGCCGCCCAAAGTCAAGACGCCGTACGTCGTCCCCGAGTGGGCGCGCACCACCACTGCCACCAAGCCACGCATGTCCGCGGAGGCGCTGGCGCGCAAGGAGGCTGAAGAGGCACGCGAGCATGCCAAGTTGCTTGAGCGCAAGCGCGCGCACCGCCTCAAGTCGCGCGGGCGCGGGGAGGCAGCAACAGACCCGACCGCCCCATCTTCACCCACACATACCGTATTTGCTTGTCCTTCACCCGCTGCCACACCGCCATGCCGGGAGGCGTCGCCGACGAGAGACGGTATCACCGTCAGTGCGAGAACAGCAGCGCCCATCATGGCGGCGCCGGCGGATATCCTGCGCACGTCCTCTCCCCCTCCACGGTCGCCTTCGTCGCCTGCCACCGCGGCGGTCCCTATGCCGGTCTTTGTGCCGTGCACGCCGACGCGTAACAGGACCACTCGCAGCAGCGGCAGCGTCTCGCGGTGCTCTGATACCTCAAGCCCGACGTTCGTCGCGGAGGGGAGCGACGGCGGGAGCCCACTCTTCTCGCCAGACGGGGACGTCGGGGATACACTGACGCTCACCAAGCCCCAGTCCGTGCTCTCGCCTATCCAGAGTGTGCTCCGCGGTCGCGGAATTGGCACGGCCGTACTGCCCGCGTCGCCGTTGCGCTGCAAAAACAAGGACACGAGCGACAGCTTGGCAGTAGTGGCAGTGGAGGGCGGGGATGGTGGAGAGAATATGGAGGACAAGGAAGGGAGCGCTTGCGCCGAGACACCCGCAGGCACTTTGCCTATCGCCTCGGACGACGAAGAACCCAGCGCACTCGAACATGGGCGGCGAGTTGTCGGTGATGACGATGACGATGACGACGACTGTGAGACGTTCGCGCGACGCTTATGGTCCGATACGCTCCCACCCTCCTCGCCACTGCCGCCGTCGAGCCCCCTCCTCAGCAGCAGCGACGCGCTCTCCGACGGACTCGACCTTGGCACTGAGGCGGCAACGCCACCGAGTGCAGACCCGACGTACGCGCCCGAGAAGCTCGACGACGCGGTCAGCGCCGACCCTGAGATGGCGGCGTTCTGGTCTTCCCTGGACGCGTTTCTCGCTTCGTCTTCGTCGACGACCACGGTGGTAGCGAGCACTGCAGACGGTGGCGCTGGGGACGAGTTTGCAAAGTTATGGGACGATGAGGCCGAGGCGTCCTCTCTGGTGAAACTCCTCGCACAGGTAGATAATAGTAATTATGATGGGCTCAGGGCAGAGGATATTTTACAACAGGATATTTTCGCATGAAGCAAAGCAAGTAGCAATGTTTTTTTTTGTTTTCATTTTCCCTTTGAGCATTTAGCATATTTATCGTGAAATTTCCTTGGTCGATCATGGTCGCCATTCATTCAATAACCATACCCTTCCAACCTATCCATGTTGCCGAATGCTTTTCATTTTCAAATTTCAACGTAGCAATATCACTCAGATTCGATCGTAGATAAGTGTTCAATCAAGGTCACGGCATTCCTCCCTTCTTGGTCCCTCCACTTTGGATCGGATACGCGGTCTTAACTGCGATCATGGTAGCACTCTGGCTGATGGGATCACTCGCAACTTTAAGGACCCTTACTACAGTAGGTTAGTGGCACCGGACTCAATGCCAGTGGTGTCCAATCATTCGGTTTTTGCACCGAGTCCTGCAAAACCTGGTCGAACTCTGTTTCCGAGAATCCGCTGTTATGACATATTGTGCTCCCTTCTACTTGATTGGAGTGTTCTGGAAGCGTCGAAGGGCCAGCGATATCCACTAGTATCCTTGGATGGGGAGGATGCCTCATCGTTCGAATATCAAATGCCAACCTCTGCACGCCAGGGAGGCTCCATGAAGCATCTGCATGGCCGATTTTTGGTGTCTTTGAAGCCAAAGGCGCCTGTAGAGCTTATGTGACTTCCGAATTGATTGACACATCCTTACTATGTTGGTTCCTCTACGGGTTTTAACTGGATTGCCTGAGGCTCCTGAGCTGTTCTATGCCAATCTGAGGCCATATCTGTAGAGCTATGATAGATGGGTTGTGCCCCTTGAGAAACTTGAAGTTCGGTTCTATTTCGGCACCAGGTCAAATGGTGCTGACGTCAATGACTTGACTCAGTTCGAAGTTATAGACTTTATTTCTGGTGACGCTCGGCTTCGTTGCGCTCGGTGGACATTCATTTCGCGTAAATGCCCCATTCCACACCGGTCGCACATTTGCCCTTTTCTGGCTTCTGTCGCACCTCATCTTATGGCAGGGCGCCTGCCCAGTGACTCCGACACTGTACAACAAAGGAAATTTGTTGCGGGGAATTTTTGGGCGGGGCCCAACTCCCGAACCGGTGTGAACTCCCGAGTTTGAGTTTGTCCAAATTGTCGACGGTCCGAGTTAGAGTCCACACCGGTGTGGACTCTAAAGTACTGTAACTAGATCTAACTTGCGGCAACATCAAGTGAGGTATTCCGTTAAATCGGCTAAATTGACGTCAATCGATCGCCATCAAATTGTGCATTTCAAAACGACCGCTACGTATTATCCCGACTATTGATAATTAATCCCTCGCTAGCGCGGGAGGTTTTTCCCGATAACTTTGGCCACGGTGCGTATAAAGAGTGGTGTTGCTCTAGTGCTGACCCTTACAGACAGAGTCTTCGCAATGTGCTTAGCGACTCCTCTTCTTTGCGCACTTTTTCTGACATCTGCTGCCTTTGGACACCCTAAGACTTGGGAAGAGCGCGCTTCCGAGTCCTCCAGCTTTCGGGGCACATGTGACCAAATAGCGAAGGCCGTCTCGGACGCTTCACAAGTATTCTTTCCTTGTAAGTGGTATATCAAAACTCCCCATGTGCTTTTAGCTGACTTGGACTAAGCCTCGACGCAGTACCTCTCTGACATTTACCATTACGCTCCGTCGAGCACCCAAGAGTCTGCCTGCTCCGTGGAGCCAGGGACAACGGAGGACGTGAGCAAGATTGTAAGCTTTCATGAACCGGCACCCCAGCATCCACTAAACCATGTTTCTCCGTAGTTGCGTATCTTGGGGTCTACCCGAACGCCGTTTGCGGTGAAAGGGGGAGGTCATACGACAAATCCAGGCTTTTCTTCAACCAAGGGTGTTCAGATTGCGTTGGCACGCTTCAACGAGACAAAAGTCAACTACAAGGATGGGACGGTTGAGGTTGGCGCCGGCCTCACCTGGGACCAGGTCTATACTGCCCTTGACTCGACTGGGGTGAATGTCATCGGAGGACGCATACCGGGTATCGGTGTCGCTGGTTTGACTCTCGGAGGAGGTAAGTGTCGGTTATTGACTGATTTCTAGGCTAGTCATGGATGTTGAATTTTCACAGGTTATTCATATAAGTCTAGTCAGTATGGACTGGCGATTGACAATGTCGCGAGTTATGAGCTTGTCCTCCCGAACGGAACCATCACAACTGTGACGTCGCAAAACAAAGATCTGTGGTTCGGATTGAGAGTAAGTGGTTAAGTGTACTTAAGTGTGGGAGGTAGCTAATAAGTCGTAGGGAGGGCTGAATAATTTTGTGAGCCATTGACTTGCAAGAGATATTAACTTGAAGGTCTGATCGACTTATAGGGAGTCGTGACCAACTTTGTTCTGAAGTCACACCCGCAAACTCAAATATGGGTAAAACCGAGAAATGACTCTTCTGAGGTTTTGCTGAGATGTGTGATAGGCCGGTATTATTTTCTACTCCGGGACCCAGCTAGATGCGATCAAGGAGGCATATGCCAAGTTTCAGAAGTCGGATGATACCAAGTCTTCCCTTTTGATTAACTTCGTTTATGCTTCGGGACAAGTACACTCCATGCTCTCGTGTCTTACTGGCTTCGACTGACATCAGATAGTTCACGATTAGTATCATGCCATTTTATGATGCACCGACACCTCCTCCAGGCCTTTTCGACGAATTCTTGGCGATTCCAACCATTCTAAACACTGTCTCTACCAGATCGTTCTCTGATCTTTTCCAGAACTTCACTTCTCTTGGCCTGGCTGCTGGTGGCCTACGGTTGGTGTCGCGTTGTTATGGGAGAGGTGACAAGACTGATCGAGTCACCTTCAGCACTTTCTACGGCGGGATACCCGTCACCCGGTACTCGCCGGCCATCTTTGACGCTTTCAACAATCTGACTTTGGTGAGTCCTTTCCCGGGGTCTGGTCACCATGCCTGGACCTGAACAACTTTCTGGCAGTTCTGGGGGACACGACTGAAAGGTTTGGACAAAAACGCAACCGTGACCACTACGCTTGAGCCGTTCGCCAACACCCTTTTCTCTCATGGGGCCCCTTCTGCATATCCACCAGACCGCTCCCATGTCGTTTTCCCTTCCATTGCTAGTTGCCAGTGGTCTGACGCCTCCCTCGACGCGACTATGACTAACGCACTGCACCAGATTATCGACGAGGCACGCGCTGCTGTGCTTGCAGACGGGCAGAATGTATCACACGCAGCAGTTTATGTGAATTATGCACTATTCGATACACCACTGAAGGACATATATGGGTCGAACGTGGCAAGGCTTCAGAAAATAAAAGCGAAGATAGACCCCGAGGATGTTATGGGACTAGCTGGAGGGTTCAAGTTCTGAGCAGATATAGGATTTCGGCTTGTCGGTAATACTATAGATGACCTTTACTGTCACTTTTACTCAACAAACTCTGACTCGGATGTTTGTTTAATCAATTTATACTCTGGGATGCAGGCATGAGAACAATTACACCACCGATTATCCTAAAATTCGGGAAGAGGGTTTTGGCTCATTAGGATTCAAGGTGCTGGCGGCGTCTGCAAGATGATGGTTGCGCGCTCACTGGTGGTCGGGAAGGATGTACCTATGGAGGCACGACGATGATCATGGTGGCGTTGTGCACTGTGTACAAGTTTAATAAAGACCCAAGAGTCGGACTGAGTCATGAAGGAAGAGTGACTCGGACTGAGGCGAGGCGCATACAATTTACTCTACCGTGACGCACAAAAATGTGTTTTATAAGCACTTGTAAGCTGTCACAACCACCGTAAGCGCTCCAAGCGTTCCTCAGCAAGACCAACGTCGGGACACCAACGTAGGTGAGACAACTTCCGAGTGGGGCTAGTATTATTCCTCCCTTGGGCTTGATCGAGTCTATTTTAAACTTGAATTACACGGGTTACCAAAATTCGGATCACAAACAAGATGAATTTGAAAAAAGATTTGATGCACCAAATCCTCATGGGAAGGCATCCAGACTCAGGCGCGCTTGGGCTGATGGGATCACCGACAACTTTTATAGAATCTCAGTTGTCTATGTCGGTAGACGCGGTCAAGGACGGGTGTTAAATTATCTCCGACCATTCGCTGTCACTACTCGGACATACTGTGCCTCCTACTAGTATTGATCTTGGCCGGGGGGGTGCTCGAACATCAACTTCTGTCCGCTGGAGGCTCGATAAAGCATGTGGTCTCTGCTTGGCCGATTTTAGGCGTCTTTGGAACCACAGGCGCAACAAAGACTTCCGACTTGATTGACACCGCCCCGTGCTAGACGGTTTGTGCTCCTCGAGAAACCTGCAAGTCCTATTTCGGTTCAAATAGTGCTAACGCCGTGTCTTCAAGATTATAATCACAATTGTTTTACAGTAGATGATTTTTTTTTGGTCTACGGCGAGGGTGCTTGCCATAGGTAAATCTTCGGATGACGCTCGGCTATATTTCCGTTTCACCCTTGCGTATCAAATGTCCACCCTTTGTGTTGGTTTTGTAAACGCACCCCACTCCACTCCGGTTGCCATTTGCAATTTTTGCCCTTTTCGGTCTTCTGCCGCCATCTGATGGCTTGCTGGGCACTCCGACATTCGCTCACCTTATGCCTTCCGTTACAGTCATCACTGGCTCTATCTGAGTAATATAATTACCAAATGCTCTACAGTAAGGTATTTGTGCAGTCTCGGCGGCGACGCGCGGCGTGCGCGCGCTCCGCGAGGGATTTACTGAAATTTACTCTATTCAGGGCTTCTGAACCGAGATGACCTGTCTATTGAGCTTCGCGTGGATGGCTGACGTTGGCTACGCCACCTAGCCTTGCCGCTTGGGCGTACTACCAACTGGCCGTGGTTATTTTTGACTGCGGAACGTATAAAGAGTGGATTCGTTAGTATGTTGCTCTAGTGCTGACCTTCAGACGTAATCACCTTAATGTTCCCAACGACCTCTCTTCTTTGTACGCTTTGTCTGTCATCTGCTGCCTTTGGACGCCCTGAGACTTGGGAGAAGCGCGCTTCCTCCAACTTTCAGGGCACATGTGACCAAATAGCGAAGGCCGTCTCGAACGCTTCACAAGTATTCTTTCCTCGTAAGTGGTATATCAACAAATACTCTGTGTACTTTTCTAGCTGACATGGCTTAAGCCTCGACGCAGTACCTCTCCGACATTTTCCACTTCGCTCCGTCGAGCACCCAGGAGTCTGCCTGCTCCGTGGAGCCAGGAACGGCAGAGGACGTGAGCAAGATTGTAAGATTTCGTGAACCAGTACACCAGCACCCACTAAATCATGTTTCTCCGTAGTTGCGTATCTTGGGGTCTACCCGAACGCCGTTTGCGGTGAAAGGGGGAGGTCATTCGACAAATCTAGGCTTTTCCTCAACCAAGGGTGTTCAGATTGCGTTGGCGCGCTTCAATGACACGAAAGTGAATTCCGACAATGGGACGGTTGAGGTTGGTCCTGGCCTCACCTGGGATCAAGTCTATACTACCCTTGACTCGACTGGGGTGAATGTCGTCGGAGGACGCATACCCGGCGTCGGTGTCGCCGGTTTGACTCTCGGAGGAGGTAAGTGTCGGTTATTGACTGATGTCTGTGCCAGTCGTGGATCTCAATTTTCACAGGTTATTCATATAAGTCTAGTCAGTACGGACTGGCGATTGACAATGTCGCGAGTTATGAGCTCGTCCTCCCGAACGGAACCATCACGACTGTGACATCGCAAGACAAAGATCTGTGGTTTGGACTGAGAGTAAGTGGTTAAGTGTCGTTCGGCGTGGGGAGGTAGTAGCTAATCAGCCGTAGGGAGGGCTGAACAATTTTGTACGCCGTTGATCCGCAGGAGATATCAACTTGAAGGTCTGATCAACTCACAGGGAGTCGTAACCAAATTTGTCCTGAGGTCGCATCCGCAAACTCAAATATGGGTAAAACCGAGAAATGACTCTTCTGAGATTTTGCTGAGATGTGTGATAGGCCGGCACTATTTTCTACCCTGGGACACAGCTAGATGCGATCAAGGAGGCATATGCCAAGTTCCAGGAGGCGAATGACACCAAAGCCTCCCTCATTATTTCCTTGGTTTATTCTTCGGGACAAGTGCGCTCCATGCTCTCGTGTCGTACTGGCTCCAGCTGATATAACATAGTTCACAGTACTTCTCTTGGCATTTTATGATGCACCAACTCCTCCTCCAGGACTTTTTGATGGATTCTTGGCGATTCCCTCCACTCAGAACACTGTCTCTACCAGGTCATTCTCTGACTTTGTCGTGAGCTTGAATTCTCTTGCCGCGAGTGGCGCGCAACGGTTGGTGTTGCGTTGCATAACTTTTGTTGTGCAGGAGGTAAAAGGACTAACCGAGTCACCTTCAGTTCATTGTACAGCGGGATACCCGCCATCCGGTACTCACCAGCTATCTTTGACGCTTTCAAAAATATGACTGTGGTGGGTCCTTTCCTGGAATTTGGTCACCGTACTTAGACTTGAACAACTTTCTGGCAGTTCTGGGGGACATGGCTGGAAGCTTGGACTAAAAACGCGAGCATAGTCACTTCACTTGAGCCGTTCGACAGCACCCTTCTCTCTCATGGGACCCCTTCTGCATATCCACCAGACCGTTCCCAAGTAGTTTTCCCAGGCATTATCAGTTATCAGTGGACCAACGCCTCCCTCGACGCAACGATGGCTCGCGCGCTGCGCCAGAATACCGACGAGGCGCACGCTGCTGTGCTTGCAGACGGGCAGAATGTATCACACGCAGCAACTTATGTGAACTATGCGCTATTCGATACACCACTGAAGGACATGTATGGGGCGAACGTTGCAAGGCTTCAGAAAATTAGAGCTGAGATAGACCCCGATGATGTTATGGGACTGGTTGGGGGGTTCAAGTTCTGAGCAGATATAGTGCAGTTGACAGGTAACTGCTGCAGATTATTACCTTTACTCATAACAAACTCTGAGTCGGGTGTTTATTCACAAAATTTTTTTTTATCACTTGAGACCAAGACCAACCGTACACCACCAATTATCCCAAAATTTGTGAAGGATGTTTTGGCTCCATTAGGCCTTTTTTAAGTGCTCATTCAACTATCACGTGCTATCAGCACTTCCTGATTGCATTCCGGTCTGAGCGCCTCTTCTGCCTTCCCTTTTTACTGAGCGACTTTCCTGTGTGTTATTTCGTCATTGTCATGCCATCCGCCACAGCTCTCGGTCAGCGTCGGCATCGCGTGCACAAAGTCAACCCGTCTGAGTCTACTAGCCATTTCTTATGTCGCTCTTCCTTCTCCTTTCCCTCTTCCTTACTCGATGAGGAATGGGATGGTTTGCTCTCGATTCCCCCTTACTTCGTTCACCTCTCTGAACCATCACAGCACGCCCCATATGTGCCCCTCTTTCGTACCGGTATGGGGGACGAATGCGCTGCAGTAAGGTTTCTCTGTCTGCGTCATACATTTTTTGAAATCCCCAACATCTTCCTCAACCGCATCCATCATTTGCCTACGGCACAGAAGTATGTTTCATTCTGTGTGTTGACATACTCTTTGACCGTTTCGCAGATTACTTCTCCTTCCCCTCTGCGCAATCAGTCGTAACCTGGTCCATCAACACTTTTCTAATCCTCCTGGCCACAGATTTCGTCTTTACCCCTGTCTTTGACACCACTACCGACCATCCCGTCCGTGCAGTTTATCCAGATACTAATCGAGCCAGATGTGGTCGAGGCTGTATTTCGTCATCCCCTTTCCGGGGCGTAGCAACACTACGTCCGCGTTCAATGGCGTCCCGTGCTGCAGGTGATCGATGGAAGGACGGTCCCATAATTTATCTGGGCCCGGAATCTGGTTGGACAAACTACCAAGTTGACCAAGTTCTGACGCCCCACGGAAGACAAATATGTATTTTTATCCTTGAACCTCGCCCACCACCGGTGACCACGACAACTGCAGGACGACTCACATCACAGCTCCAATTACCACGACCCAATGTGGAGGCATTAACACAACACCTGAAATCGCACTGTAATAATATAATCGTGGGTTTCCATATGGCTCGACAACCACTAGCACCTCTCGATGGGTTTTCACCCTCAACAGCTTCCGAAACCTCACTACGTACCGCATTTACGCGCAGCTCACAACAGCACTTATATCTGTCCCACTACTCTTGCTATGACCACTGAGTCTCGTAGGTCCCTTTCCATTAAGTCCATTCCAGTCCGTGGAGCACATAGAGGACCGTTCATGAGAACCCCCAAGTTTATAAAAACAACTGCGCGGGGCCCCTGTTATATGCAAGAGTTTGGTGTGCACGAAGACGGTATTTGGCACAGGAAGGCTCATCAACACTGCGCAAAACCGAGTGTTGTGGACTGGGATGACATCACTGACTTACAGCGACATGTTATACCCATTTTTGACAGACGAGATGAGATAAATAGGGAAGGCGATGTAATGTAGATAAAGAAAATGAGTCTGTACCAAATATATATGTTTTCAACAACCACGTCGCAGAACAGGGTATGAAATGGAGGACCAATGCAACCAAGGCAAAAGGCTTGCAGGCGGCAGGCGGTTATGATGGCCGTGCGGGCCACTGTGGGGCCTTGGCTTTGGGGTTGAGACAATGTGAATCCGTTCGCCTCAGGCCGCAGTCTCTGATGGTTTACAAGAAATGTCCTAGATACTTACTATTGTACAAGTAGGACAGACACGTAAGCGCGATGCACAAGCACATTTTCCTGTAGTATTTAGAGCCTATGAAATCAATGTAAAGAGGGCAGAGTCTCTCTTGCCCCGGAATAAACACGATTCAAAAAAAAAAAAAAAAAAACACGTGTCTAGTAGATCTACTAGTAAATTGATCCGTTTTGCCTTGTGTTTTGCACACAAAGGCCTTCACGACGGTGAATGACAGCCCCACGATTTGCTAGTAAGTTATGAGGCTGAGGCGCATACAATCTACTCTACGCATCGGCAAAACAAAAAGGTATTTATGAGGGCACTTGCTGTCACAAATACTGCTTGCAGTGAATATCGATGGAAGTGGAAGAGATATCTATACAATAATTAGGCATCGCTTTGTCACGGAGTTGTCGAGCTTCGAACCTTTTTTCCCGCTCGCTTGCTGCCTCGATTCCCGTGTCGAAATCATTTTTTAAACACTCAATGTGTGCTTTTATACTCCTTCTTGCAGCAATTTTTTTCTGGGGTACGCATGATTTCATACAAAGCAACAGCGTGCATTGGCGGGCATCAATTCAGCCACTTCGGAGTAGGCCTTCCAAGCGGTTCCCCAAACGATCACATGCCCTCACATGACCATACGGTTGCGGTACCGTTGCTGGCTTCGCAGTTTCTGGATCTCACTGATGGCTTTTTGGTTCTTCGTTCAATGTGTTAACTGGCTGTTGTGACCATTTTAGTCCTGCTCCCTCGGTGTTCTCACACGTTAGGCTTGCACTCCCCAACTCAGCAACGGTGGTTCTTCGTCCCACACAGTGTTCGGTGTCGCGTGGGACCAGCCTCTCTCGCGTTTTGCAAATACTGCACTCCGTTCCCCTGTGCGGTTCAGCATTGTGATTCGCAGCAACGGAGAAGTTTGTGGTCACATGCATCAATGAAGCTTTTCAGTCATCGATGCATGGATTGATGTCCATGACGACGCCCACCTCCTATCCCCCTAACATGGACAGGACGAATTTGGTCCCTTTCCGCAACTTGAACAGTGTTTGATTGATCGTGTTAACAATCCAACTTCAACTGGTCCTGGTCTGCTTACAGGTCAAGGGCGGCGTGGTGGTGGCGGCTTCATCCCCTCGCGTTCTCCAGTGTGCCGCACCTACGCGCAGCCTTAGTGACTCAACTGTGACGTCTCTCCGACCACGACGGCCACCTCTGCAAACTTTCGTGTCGCGCGGAAGCGTGCACGACCGTTTGCGGTTGCCTGTGATTACCGAGACCAGCAGGGCTCCATGCAGCACACTGTTCCCATTCCCGACCTCGCCGCACTTACGTGCGGCCTTAGCGACTCGAGGACAACGCGTCGCTGACCAAGGTAGCCACGTCTGCGAAGTTTCGCGTCGCGCGGAAGCGTGCACCCTGGTCGTGCTGTCGCTCCGGTCGGTCACGTCGACCGTCGCATTGTGGTTCTACGAGAACGAGACGGCACAGGTGCTGCGGAGCATGAAGGCGCTCGACCCGGGCTTCTCGATGGAGGGGTTCGAGCAGGTGCTGCGGGAGTACATCGTGCCGGAGGTGGTGGACGTGGACCTGACCGCGGACAACGAGGCACTCAAAGTGTGGTGCCCCGAGGCGATACGTAGCCACCGCCGTTTTATTGTTTTATTTTTATGTTGACACGCGTTGAACAGATGTACAACGTGCTCTGGGCGACGATGGAACGGTACCTGCGCCAGGGCATGCAACCCGACTCGAAGGTTCTCGACATCCGGCAGGTGGACGTGAGCACGGGGCGCTTCCTCGAAGACAACATGCCCGTGTTCGTGATCATGTTCACGGCGCAGGAGGTCCTGCTGTTCCGCGACCGCAAATCGCGTGAAGTCGTCGTCGGCGCCGAGGACCGCGTCAAGCAATGCAATTATGCCGCCGTTGTCACGCGCGTGGAGGAAGACCTCGGAAATGAGCTTACGGGTGGTTGGAAGGTTATCGAGGTGCGTTTTTTCTTTCTCTTATTTCCTTGTACGAGGAACGTAATTGGTGACGGGGGCTAATGCAGTTGGCTCGCCGGTCGGGGCACACGTATTTATGATAACTTGGCCTGCTCCGATTTTTGACATGCTTCATAATTGGGCAGTAGGGTTCATGTTCCGGACTCAACACACGAGCTCAGGGCGATGATGCCAGACATGAAAGCCAGTGACGTACTCAGCAACCCGAGGCTGTACCTGTGGTCTCTGGTGCAAATGGGCCCAGGCCGAAACTCGCCAACACGGGCAAGCAGGTTCTCAATCTTACCAGCTACAACTTCACGGGCCTCACTGGTAACGAAGTTATCAAAGTGCGTGCAATGGAAACCCTCCGGAAATATGGTGTCGGTAGCTGTGGCCCTCCTAGGTTCTACAGTACTATTGGTACGTTTGTGCTGTCGATGCGCCTTTACTGTGATGAATGAACGGCTTACGTCCACAGATGTCCACACAAATTTTGAACGAGACATAGCGGACTTCCTCCGTACAGAGGCCTCGATCCTCTACTCCCAGGGGTTCTTGAAAATACCTTGCGTGATCTCTGCGTTCGCAAAACATGGCGACATCATCATTGCCGACCGGGGCATCAATTTTACTATCCAGAAGGGCTTGCAGATTTCGCGTTCTACCGTTCGCTGGTTCGATCACAACGACCTGAGAAGCCCCAAAGATTTTGCGTCAATCGTAGTATAGCTTCAATCTCTGCCTTGCCCAACCAAGGGCTCAACCAAGAATCTCGAGGATATGGCTAAAATCGATGTCGTTCCTATGGATATTTCCCCGAGCCTTCCTGCTTTACCCGCCGATTCAGAGGAACTTCTCTTGACTCTTGAGAAAACATGGGATACATCTGACTTACGAGGTTTTCAAACCTGTTTGGGTGTGACCTCAGCAACGAGTCCCCTCGATCCTTACTTAGCATCATCGCCTGAACCGCCAGCTGCCCATGGTGGGCATACTCAGTCCATTGGTCTTTCATTGTAGTCGGAGGACGGCGTGTAACTACAACGGTTTTTTGTGCCCAATATACACTTTTCCTTCTTAGATTGGTGTCGATTCCACCCAGCAAATGGCATTGGTGAAGTCCGATGGCCTGCCGTCCCCCGTGCTGGTGCGCGCCAGATTGCATGATGTGCGGGTGCCTAGAAATCGGCAGTGTCTTGCGAGGCGTTACAAGTTGGTGGCGCCGGACATTGTTAGTTACGCAAATATGAAGTTGTGCCACGTGCACTGGACTCAGGCATCCGGAAACTTTCATGATGTAGAAATATGATGGTAGAAGATACCGGCCCGCCAAGTCCGGGAAGCGCTAGTGCCAGTGACTTGGTACTGCTCCCGGGCCCTTGATCCCTCCATTTTGAACCAAAGGCGTGATTTAAACTGCGGGGTAACACTGTCTCACCGATGCGCTCGGGCTGATGGGATCGCTGACAACTTTATGGACTCTCACCGGATCTCACTTGTCTGAGTCTATGGTTCAAGGTTTGGTTATTTTGGTTCAAACAGTGCTAGCTAACGCCAGTGCCTTCGAGATTACAATTTTTTTTGGTTTGCGAAGAACGTGCTTGGCCACTGGTAAGTCTTCTGGGTGACGCTCGGCTTCATTTCTGTTTCACCCTTGCGTATCATATGCTAATCCTTTGTGTTGGTCTTGGTAAACGCTCCCCACTCCACACCTGCCGTCCATTGACTCATTCGCAATTTTTGCCCTTTTCTGGCTTCTGTCACGTAAATGTCCTGGTGACCTACTAGGCACTCCAACATTCGCTTGCTATGCATATCCTCTGCCCCCTCTAACGTGTACGAGTGTCGCAAGTTTCGGCAGTGCATCACAGCTAGACCGCTCTGGTGGATGGAATGACCGGGAGCGTCTGTATCGGTCGCAACTCAAGAGCCCTTTCAGGTCATGTTCTACAAGTGGTAGGCTGTATCAAGTCATGTTGACCATGGGACCTGTGCAAACTGTGTTGTCTTCCGGATGAGATCACACGCATCCTTTTACACACCGGCGCTGATCTTCATCGTAACAACCATGGGCATTTCATAAGCTTCGTCATAGCCATCACTGCTTTGGACTGGGGAACATGATTACCAAATGCCCTGATGTATTGATGTATTCCCGGCAGTAACGCGCAGCGTGCGCACGTTCCGAAGGGGATGTGCTACCAACTGGCGTCATATTGGCAGCGGAGAGTATAAAGTGTGGGATTCGTTGGTATATCACTCCAGTGTTGACCCTCACGGACGTTCTCGTCTCAATGTTCCCAACGACTTCTCTTCTTTGCGCACTTTTCCTGACACCCGCTGCCTTTGGACGCCCTCAGACTTGGGAGAAGCGCGCTTCCTCCAACTTTCGGGGCACATGTAACCAAATAGCGGAGGCCGTCTCGGACGCTTCACAAGTATTCTTTCCTCGTAAGTGGTATATCAACACACACTCTGCGCACTTTTTCTAGCTGCTGACATAGATTAAGCCTCGACGCAGTACCTCTCCGACATTTTCCATTTCGTTCCGTCGAGCACCCAGGAGTCTGCCTGCTCCGTGGAGCCAGGAACGGCAGAGGATGTGAGCAAGATTGTAAGCGTTCGTGAACCAGTACACCAGCGCACCCACTAAATCATGTTTCTCCGTAGTTGCGTATCTTGGGGTCTACCCGAACGCCGTTTGCGGTGAAAGGGGGAGGTACATTCGACCAATCCAGGTTTTTCCTCAACCAAGGGTGTTCAGATTGCGTTGGCGCGCTTCAATGACACGAAAGTGAATTCTGAAAATGGGACGGTCGAGGTTGGCCCTGGCCTCACCTGGGATCAAGTCTATACTACACTTAACTCGACTGGGGTGAATGTCGTCGGAGGACGCATACCCGGCGTCGGTGTCTCCGGTTTGACTCTCGGAGGAGGTAGGTGTCCATTATTGACTGATTCCTGGGCTAGTCGTGGACCTTGAAATTTTACAGGTTATTCATATATATCTAATCAGTATGGACTAGCGATTGATAATGTCGCGAGTTATGAGCTCGTCCTCCCGAATGGGACCATCACGACTGTGACATCGCAGGACGAAGATCTGTGGTTCGGACTGAGAGTAAGTGGTTGAGTGTCGTTCAGTGTGGGGAGGTAACTAACAGGTTATAGGGAGGGCTGAATAATTTTGTGCGTCGCTGGTCCGCAGGAGATACCAACTTGAAATTCTGATCAGCTCATAGGGAGTTGTGACTAAATTTGTCCTGATGTCGCACCCGCAAACTCAAATATGGGTAAAATTGAAAGATGACTTTTCTGAGGTTTTGCTGAGAAGTGTGATAGGCCGGCACTATTTCCTACCCTGGGACGCAGCTAGATGCGATCAAGGAGGCATACGCCAAATACAAGGAGGTGAATGATACCAAGGCTTCCCTTGTTATTTCCTTGGGTTATTCTTCGGGACAAGTACGCTCCATGCTCTCGTGTCGTACTGGCTCCAGCTGATATAGCATAGTTCACAGTACTTCTCTTGGCATTTTATGATGCACCGATACCTCCCCCAGGACTTTTTGACGGTTTCTTGGCGATTCCGTCCACTCAGAACACTGTCTCTACCAGGTCATTCTCTGATTTTGTCGTGAGCTTGAAAGCTTTTTATGCGACTGGTTTCCAACGGTTGGTACCGCTTTGTGTAATTTGCAGGAGGTAACAGTGCTGACCGAATCACCTTTAGCACATTTTACAGCGGGGTACCCAGCATCCGGTACTCACCAGCTATCTTTGACGTTTTCAAAAATATGACTGTGGTGGGTCCTTTCCTGGAATTTGGTCACCGTACTTGGACTTGAACAACTTTCTGGCAGTTCTGGGGAAAACGGCTGGAAGCTTTGGACAAAAACACGAGCGTGCTCACTTCACTTGAGCCGTTTGACAGCACCCTCCTCTCTCACGGGACCCCTTCTGCATATCCACCAGACCGCTCCCAAGTGGTTTTCCCAGGCATTATCAGTTATGAGTGGTCCAATGCCTCCCTCGACGCAACGATGGCTCGCGCGCTACGCCAGAATACCGACGAGGCGCACGCTGCTGTGCTTGCAGACGGGCAGAATATATCACACGCAGCAACTTATGTGAACTATGCTCTATTTGATACACCACTGAAGGATATGTATGGGGCGAACGTTGCAAGGCTTCGGAAAATTAGAGCTGAGATAGACCCCGAGGATGTTATGGGACTAGCTGGAGGGTTCAAGTTTTGAGTAGATATAGTAGCGCGGCTCGCAGGTAATTTGTAAATTACCTTTTTTACTCTTGAGACAACAAACTCCGAGTTCGACGTGTTAGTTTTATTCAACGTCTGGTATGCTCTATAGTAGTGAAGGCACTCACTGGCACCAGATTATCATCCCTTCCCGGATTTAAGGAGTTGCCCATTTTGAACTGGTCAATATAATTCAAACTAGAGACCGTGGACGCAGGTGAGTGACGTTGCAAGAATTATAGTAATATTGTGTTGTGTTGAACCACTGGACCAACCAGCAGATTCTGTGCTGACTCGGACTGTCTGGAGAAATTCCTTCAGTTCACATCAACTCCACATTTGCTGGACTCTGTCGTTGACTATTCAAAGTTCAAACCGCCAAGGCCTCGGGGTAAAATTTCCCCTGTCCGGCCATCAGTGACCGTGCATGTGCCAGTCAAGAAGCCAACTACCCCCCCGGCTTCAGATCAGTGAACTCCACAGTATCAATGGCAACTAATGCTCTGAGTGTATTGGCGCGCTCTCGGCGACCTGCGGCGTGCGTGCGCTCTGAAGGGGCGTCAATAGGGTTGACTCTCTTCAGGACTTAATATCCGTATATCGCCGAGTTCCGTTGGCACGGCTCGCCTAACAAAACGTATAAAAAATGAGATTAATTGGTGTGTTGCTCAAGTGCTGATCCCTCACCACAGACAAAGTCACCTGCAATGTATCCAACTACTTCTCTTCTTTGCGCACTGCTTCTGTCGTCTGCTGCCTTTGGACGCCTTGAGACTTGGGAGCAGCGCTCTTCCTCCAACTTTCGGGGCACATGCGACAAGATAGCGAAGGCCGTCTCGGACGCTTCACAAGTATTCTTTCCTCGTAAGTGGTGTATCGACACACTCCTTGTGCTTTTCTAGCTGACAGGGATCAAGCCTCGACACAGTACCTCTCTGACATCTCCCATTACGCTCCCTCGAGCTCCCAGGAGTCTGCCTGCTCTGTGGAGCCAGGAACAGCAGAGGACGTGAGCAAGATTGTAAGCTTTCGTGAACTAGTACACCAGCACCCACTAAATCACGTTTCTCCGTAGTTGCGTATCTTGGGGTCTACCCGAACGCCGTTTGCGGTGAAAGGGGGAGGTCATGCGACAAATCCAGGCTTTTCCTCAACCAAGGGTGTTCAGATTGCGTTGGCACGCTTCAATGAGACGAAAGTCAACCACAAGGATGGGACGGTCGAGGTTGGCCCTGGCCTCACCTGGGACCAAGTCTATACTGCCCTTAACTTGACTGGGGTGAATGTCATCGGAGGACGTATACCGGGCGTTGGTGTCGCCGGTTTGACTCTCGGAGGAGGTATGTGCCAGTGCCAGTGTCGGATATTGACTAATTTCTAGGCCGGTCGCTGATCTTGAATTTTTACAGGTTATTCATATCAGTCTAGTCAGTATGGACTGGCGATTGATAATGTCGCGAGTTATGAGCTTGTCCTCCCCAACGGAACCATCACGACTGTGACATCGCATGACAAAGATCTGTGGTTCGGACTGAGAGTAAGTGGTTGAGTGTCATTCAGCGTGGGGGTGGCTAATAAGTCGTAGGGTGGGATGAATAATTTTGTACGCCGTTGATCTGCAGGAGATATCGACTTGAAAGTCTGATCAGCTCATAGGGAGTCGTGACAAAATTTGTTCTGAGGTCGCATCCGCAAACTCAAATATGGGTAAAATTGAGAAATGACTCTTCTGATGTGTTGCTGAGATGTGTGATAGGCCGGTCTTGTTTTCTACACTGGGGCGCAGCTAGATGCGATCAAGGGGGCATATGCCAAGTTCCAGGAGGCGAATGATACCAAGGCTTCCCTTATTATAACCTTCGCTTATTCTTCGGGACAAGTGCGCACCATGCTCTCATGCCATACTCGCTCTGGCTGACATCTGATAGTTCACGATAGTCCTGAACGCATTTTATGATGCACCAACACCACCTCCAGGACTTTTTGACGGATTCTTGGCGATCCCGGCTGTTCAGAACTCTCTCTCTACGAGATCATTCTCTGATTATGTCGTGAGCTTGGATTCTTTTGCCGCGGGTGGCGCCCAACGGTAAGTGTCGCGTTGTGTTATGCAGAAGGTAACAGAACTGACCGAATCATTTTCAGCACGTTCTACAGCGGGATACCCGTCATCCGGTACACGCCAGCTCTTTTTGACGCTTTCAATAACCAGACGTTGGTAGGTCATTCCTAGAGAGTCAGGTCACCATACCACTTGAACCAACTTTTGGATAGTTCTGGGGTACCCGAATGGCGGCTTTGGACAAAAACGCGAGCGTGATCATTTCGATGGAGCCGTTCGACAGCGGCCTTCTTTCTCATGGGACCCCTTCCGCATATCCACCAAACCGCTCCCAAGTGGTTTTTCCTTCCGCTATCAACTTTTTGTGGACCAACGCCTCCCTCGACGCAACGGTGGCTC
The DNA here is from genome assembly GCA_021525015.1 of Lactarius pseudohatsudake. NCBI lineage: Eukaryota > Fungi > Basidiomycota > Agaricomycetes > Russulales > Russulaceae > Lactarius > Lactarius pseudohatsudake. The sequence continues at coordinate 115,947 of JAKELH010000005.1, read as the reverse complement.
GCGCGGTGCGCCAGAATACAGACCTGGTCCGCGCTGCTGTGCTTGCAGACGGGCAGGATATATCACACGCAGCAACTTATGTGAACTATGCACTATTTGATACACCACTGAGGGATATGTATGGGGCGAACGTGCCGAGGCTTCGGAAAATTAGAGCCGAGATAGACCCTCAGGATGTTATGGGACTGGCTGGGGGGTTCAAGTTCTGAGTAGATATAGTAGTGGGGCTCATAGGTAGATCACTTGAGACAACAAACTCTGAGTCGTACGTCCGTTCGAAGTTGGGCTGCTCTTGAGTTAATTTGGCGCAGAGAACACAAAGCACGGACAGTGCACAATTCACCAACGAAAACAACAAAGATCGAAGCATACCGTCTTCGCGATTCTCTACTGGTTAACATGACTCCCCACTGATACAAGTACTGTAGATTGCCCGTAAGATCGGCAAGTGATTGCAATACACTAACAAAAAGACAAATAAACGAAATACCCCCAACTAAATGAGATCAATGTCAGTATCTATACCACGTCCGTCTACTTCGCCTCACACCAGACCTCGAGCTTGCCCTCTGGCTTACCCTTGGCGCTCTCGCGGGCCGTCTCGATCGCAAGCTCGTAGTCGCTCTCGTCGCGCAACGACACCTTCCCGCCGTCCTCGTCGCGAAACTTAAGCGTGATCGACTGCGGACTCGTCTCGAACTTGTCCGCGACGCGCTTCCTGAACTCGGCGAACGGTATCTCGGGGTCGAGCGCCATCCCGCGCACGTCCCCTTCATAGTGGATCTTCACCCGGACTTTGGTCAGCTCGTACATCTCGTCCCACTCGCCCGACCCAGTCACATAGCCCTCCTCGTCATCCTCGTACACACTCGGCGCAACCGTGCGTCGGGTCACGCGCCGCTTGATGGTACCTGAGCGCGTCGAGCCGCCATACGCGCTTGGTGCACGACTAGGTGGGGGACCGCCCGTAGCGTTCCGTGCCCAATTTGCGACGCGGTCATTGCCGGCAGACGGGGGGGGTGGGCCATCGGCATACGAATCCACGAGATTGTCATAAAACTCTGTCATTCGAGTGTCGCCACCGCGCGGAGACGTCTCTGTAGATGATGGTGAGTAAGAGTAAGAGAAGAAGTTGTGCGAGGTAGTTTTGCGTACTGGATTTAGGTGGTGCGGGAGGTGCACCGTCATCGAATCCGGGTTTCCGGATACTGAGTCCTCGCATTGGGAGACTCGCTTGTGCGGAACGCCCAGGGGTAATGGCAGTGTTACTGCGGGAAATGACAGAGGCAGTTGGCGGATCCGCATCTCTAGGTGGGGCCAATCGAGCGGACGATGCCATAATACGCTCGCGAGCGTCGGCTGGGACATTGATCGTGGTCTTCGAACGGCTGAGGTTGCCAACAGGCTGCACGTCTAGATCGGGACCCTCTGGAATCAAGACACAGTGAGACTCGATCACCACAAATCAATCAAGGATGCGCACTTAGGCGGCCTAGCGTTGCGGCCCTGGAGAGACTAAGTCCGTCCGCGGGGTCGGTGTCGACGAAAACATTTTGGGGGGTAACTCCCTGTCGCAGACGAGTTACGCCGGTAAACGTTGTGTATGCCTCGTTAGGGTTCTCTGAAGCAACGAGTTTCTGTATGCAAATGGGTAAAGTTATCAACATAATGGGTTGGAGTGTCTCACGGCTTTTCCCAAAAAGTCGCGGGTCTTGGCATTCTTGAGCTTGTTCTCTGACGGCCGGTATAGTACGCCGACAGGCTGTCGGACTCGGTCAACGAATTTTAAAAGCCGAGGATCAGGAAAAGACTCACGATGCTGAAGACGGTATAGCCTTCTCCATTGTCACGTATAGCTTCATCAATCACGCCATGCTCCTCTGTTGCCTTCTGGCTTGTGGCATCCTGTAACTCGGCCATCCCCTCTTGTGTTTGGCCAAGATATATTAAAGCGAGGCCTGGCATACACTGGTGTTAGAGATACGAAAAGGGGGGTGAGCGAGGACAATGAATAACCTTTGTTAAAAAGGACTTCAGCGGAATATAATTTAAAGGCAAGGCCGAGTTGAGTATAATTACTGGACGAGATGCACGAATGAGCAGCATATAGCTGTAGGGAATGATGTTACGTACATAGATTGATTGCCGCGTAGATAGAGCAGAGCCTCCTCGAAGTCCTTGGAAGCGAGTTCGTAGCGACCGAGTAAAAAATTTGAAACACCACATTGGAAGTAACTGGAATTGGTTCAGAGTGAGCAGTGTAGTCGAAGGGAAGGAGAATAGTACTAACGCGACGGCAAGATAGTTGTCAAGACGAGTGGCCGCGATAAATTGCTCTACGGCAGCCTCGTGCTCGCCAAGGGTAGCGTAGATGAGACCCATGTTTGTGAGGATTTTTGAAGAGTCGGCAATGAGCTGAGAGAAGTGAGACGGAGGATGGTTTGGAGGAAAGGACGACGAACGGTGAACGTCTCAAGACTCTTTTCGAAATCCTCCTCATCGTAGGCCTTGAGGGCAGACGCCCAAATTTCGAGTTCTGCTTTGAGGGACATTGTGGTGGGGGTGAGGAAATCAGAAGATTGAAGATGCGGGGTTTAAGTGGTGAGAGTCAAGGGCCAAAACTTCTGAGAGTCAGTCACAACAGGTGGGAGAGGCGTGCCAGACGCTGAGACAGTATTTTTAGGAGAAAGGACGGTGAATCGAAGTCGTGCGCTGGAAAAGAGGGTAATAAGGTTGGGGGTAATGCTGGAAGAAGCAAAGGGCTAAGTTAAGAGAAAGGAAAGGAGAAGGAGAGAAAGCGGGACTAAAACACGCACGCCAAGCAGATGATGATGATCGCGCACATGGACACGCGCAGCCTGTTGTTGTTATGATCCGGACTTTTGCCTGGCAACGCATCGTGGCTTACGGGCGCCGCTTTGCCTCACCGCTTGTGGAATCATTCATCGCTCAGCCACCGCCTTGCTTCTTCTCGGTCAAGAAACACCTTGACACACCTCCCGGGCAGCCTTTGACCCGCTCTCGCCGCCCTATGACCCGGATGAACGATAGTCTACATAACATTAGTGCTACCGACAATACATGTCCCAGAATATAAATTAATTCTAAAAAAAGTCACTATCTTCCTGATCTCTGATCTCGTAACTTACTTTTCCTCAGTCATGTCCCTCCCAGATCATCTCGCTCGTCCACTGGACGTCCTCATGATCGATAACTTTGACTCTTTCACTTGGAACCTCTACCAACATTTGACCCTTCTTGGTGCAGACATCACCGTTATTCGCAACGATGCCATTCCATCAGAAAGCATCGCCTTACTCCAGATTCGCTCTCTTATCATCTCCCCTGGCCCAGGTCACCCCGTCACAGACTCGGGCATATCGCGCGACGCGATACGTCATTTCGCCGGTCGCGTCCCGATTCTTGGCGTCTGTATGGGCCTTGAATGTGTGGTAGATGTATTCGGTGGCGAGATCAGGTATACTAAGCCATGGACTCTCAGACGATAAGCCTAGCCACTAAACCCCTCATCTTCCAGTTATGCCGGCGAAATTATGCACGGAAAACTTAGCCGGATTCGACACGACGGCAGAGCTTGCTTCCGCGGCCTTCCTCAGGGTTTCGAGTCAACCCGGTATCACTCTCTTAGCGCTAATGTCGAAACGCTACCTGCCGACCTCGCAATCACCGCTTCCTCGCAAGACAGTGGCGTCATCATGGGTGTGCGCCACCGTCGTTATACGCTAGAGGCCGTCCAATATCATCCCGAAAGTATTCTCTCCCAATTCGGCGACGATCTCTTTCGCAACTTTCTTGAGCTCGACGGTGGCCTTTGGGAAGAAAATCCGACTGCTCTAGTGCTGGACCAGACTCTTCCCCCATTTAAAATTGAGTCCTCAAACGACGAAAACTCTGCGACGACTGCAAAAGTACCTACCATATTAGAGAAGATATATGCACAGCGCCTCAAGGACGTCCAGGCAGCCAAGGCAACGCCGGGCACCACTGCCGCTGATTTCACAGCCTTCCTTTCTATGCACCTCGCCCCGCCACCCATTCCATTTGTCGCTCGGCTTAAAGCTAAAACCCCGGCTCTCATGGCAGAGATCAAGCGTGCCAGCCCTTCTAAGGGTCCCATCGCCCTCTCCGCTAACGCAGCGCAACAGGCCCTGACCTATGCCCTCTCCGGCGCCTCTGTCATTTCGGTCCTCACAGAACCAACGTGGTTCAAGGGCTCTCTACTCGACCTTCGTCTCGCGCGCCAGGCCGTGGACTCGCTGCCGAATCGACCAGCACTCCTCCGCAAGGACTTTATCCTCGACGAGTATCAGATCGCTGAGGCCCGTCTCCACGGCGCGGACACGGTGTTGCTCATCGTCGCGATGCTGCCACCTACCCGCTTGCGTGCGTTGTACGACTATTCCCTCTCTCTAGGTATGGAGCCGCTCGTGGAGGTCAACAATGCACGCGAAATGGAAGCAGCACTCGCCCTCGGTTCCCGCGTCATCGGCGTGAACAACCGCAACCTGCACGACTTCCAGGTCGACATGGGCACGACGACGCGTCTCGCGGACATGGTAAAGGACCAGGACGTCGTTCTCTGTGCACTCAGCGGCATCACTGGTCCAGAGGATGTTCGACAGTACGTGCAACAGGGCGTTGGCGCCGTTCTCGTCGGAGAAGCCCTGATGCGAGCCAAGGACACGCGCGCATTTATCGCCGAGCTTCTCGACCGGGCTCAAGACTCGGAGCCTGATGCCCTATGGCCACCATTGGTGAAGATCTGCGGGATCCGCACAACTGAGGAGGCGATTCTCGCAGCCGGCGCTGGTGCCGCCATGCTAGGTCTGATGTTTGTCCCTACCAGCAGACGACACATCCCTCTGGAGCGAGCGCAGGCGATATCTTTAGCCATCCGCGGACTGCGCGTCTCGTCCGCATCGTCCACGCTTCAAAAATCATTCGATGGCACGCAGAACGAGCCTTGGTTTACATTCCATGCGCGCCGACTGTCCCAGTCTGTTGGCGTTGCCGGTCGCCCGCTTCTCGTCGGCGTCTTCCAGGATCAGCCGCTCTCCTTCATCTTGCACTGCGTCGCCGCCGCACAGCTCGACTTGGTTCAGCTGCACGGCTCCGAACCACTCGAGTGGGGCAAGCGGATCCCTGTGCCCGTCATCCGGGTATTCCACGTCGATGCCGACGGCCGCGGCCTTCAAAGTATCACTCGCCCAAGCTTACATCATCACGTACTGCTCGACACGGCCGTCTCGCCCGGTGGGCTCAGTGGGGGAGGCGGAAAGACGTTTGATTGGGAGTATGCAAAACGCGTCGTGCGTGCAGGTGAGGTCGGGGCAACAGGCGGCGCGCCGTCGCCGCTTCCGATCGTGCTTGCTGGTGGCCTGACCCCCGATAATGTTGCCGAGGCGGTGAGCATCGTGCATCCCTGGGTGGTGGATGTGAGCGGAGGGGTTGAGACTGAGGATGGAACGGGGAAAGACCCGGATAAGGTGAGGAGGTTCATCGACGCGGTACGGGAGAGCAAGCCAACCAGCGAGTAGTAGAATCTATTGTTGTACGTACGGTCCGGACCTGGTCAAATTGCGGACCCCTGTGTGAAGTTAGAATTGAGGGTAACCACCACATGGGCGGTCTGGGCTGATCATATCGATTGGGCATCAAAAATGCATCAAACCCGGTACCCTGGTCAACTGTCAACTATCACAGGTACAAGTACAGCTTGGAGTGTCACCACTGTCACTTCGCTACTCGAACCATGCAGAGGCATTCCTTCACCGCTCTCAATTCCACCTTCGTGGTCGACTCGGAATATCAGTTTGTCAAAGAGCTCGGTCAGGGTGCCTATGGTTGTGTCGTAGCTGCAAAGCACAGGCGTACCGGCGATGGTTGCGCAATCAAAAAGATCACGAACATCAACACAAAGGTGCGATCTGTCGTGTCGTTGCTCTCCGTGCCCTGTGTGGCGCTGGAGCTGTGCAAGGGCATTTCGTACTGACCATCGTTTACCAGAGGATCCTAACGAAGCGGTGTCTGCGTGAGATCAAGTATGGCACTTTACGTTTTTTTCTGCGTTATCTTGCCTCCATGCTGATCGTCGTTCGACGCAATCCTCGTGCCGTTGTCGTTTCACCGACGGACAAGGCTCTTGCATCACTTCCGCAGGCACAAGAATGTGAGTTTCTAGAAACGGTCTGATATCATGCCAAATCCTCATCCCCTCTTTTTCCTTTTTTCTCGGACATGTAGATTACTTGCCTTTACGATATGGACATCGTCTTTGGCCCAGATGGTAACTTTGATGAAGTATATCTTTACGAAGAGCTCATGGAGGCCGATCTCCACGCCATCGTACGTGATCGCGCTTCGCCGGTACTAATCGTGAAACTAACCCTTTTTCTGCGCGTGCGTGCGTGTCCCAGATTCGTTCCGGTCAGCCTCTCTCGGATGCGCACTTCCAGTCTTTCATCTACCAAACGCTGTGTGGCTTGAAATATATTCACTCTGCCGACGTGCTCCACCGTGACCTCAAACCAGGCAACCTGCTCGTGAACGCGGACTGCGAGCTCAAAATTTGCGACTTCGGGCTCGCGCGCGGGTTCAACCAGTCTCAGAAGCAGGGATTTATGACCGAGTACGTCGCGACGCGGTGGTACCGCGCCCCTGAGATCATGCTCAGCTTTGCGAACTACGTGCGTGTGGTAATCTCTCTGATCGATCTTAGCGTTTCTCTCGGATCCGCGCGTGGTGGCTGATGCACATGACCCACAATTTTGCTAGGCTTCCGCGATCGACGTGTGGTCTGTGGGCTGCATCTTGGCTGAGCTACTGGCTGGAAAGCCGATCTTCAAAGGAAGAGAGTGAGGACGATCTTCCGCATATGTGTTCCCCTTGCTACTACTGATGGTGCCCGTTCGACGCAGTTACGTAGACCAATTGAACCAAATCTTGCACTACCTTGGGACGCCGTCCGAGGACACCCTCCGTCGCGTTGGTTCGCCAAGGGTGGGCCATCTCTCATGGTCGCTGAAATTTTCATTGAGCTGTAAAATCCGTAGGCCCAAGACTACATCCGGTCTCTGCCCATCAGGCCGCGAGTACCGTTCTCGCAGCTGTTCCCACATGCGAACCCACTCGCTCTTGACCTGCTCGCCAAGATGCTCAACTTTGATCCCGCGAAGCGAATTACGTGTGAACAGGCACTGGAGCACCCATACCTCGCTGTCTGGCATGACCCGACGGACGAGCCCGTCTGCCCAGATGTGTGTGGTCCCTCACAGACGCCGAGCGTTGTTTTAACGTGACTGTCTTGGCAGAAATTCGACTTCTTCTTTGAAGAGGAGGACTCGATAGAGGGGATGAAGAAGCTCATCGTCGATGAAGTGAACTCGTTCCGGTCCGAGGTGCGCGCGGCGCGGCCGAACCAGAACCGACAGTGGGTCCCAGTTCGCGTTTGAGATATGTACTTAACGACCCGGTGCCATGTAGGTTGTCGATCCCATCCCGCGACGATATCATCGCTTCCCCGATACGCGAGGATGCGCCACCAAATGGCGCCACCTCTGGATACTACAGCGGACAGACACCGCAAGGCGGCGGCGGGGGTCGTCGCCCTGCGAGCCCAATTTTGGACGACCCTAGTGCGGAGCTTGAGCGGGAGCTAGCCGGGACGCACATCGGCCGTCAGTGAACGGGGATTTCAAAATTTCTTTATCCGTTGTTTGCGCGTGTGCGTGAGTGCTCAAAGAGATATCAGTTTGGACAGTTTTGGATGTACGGAATATCGAGCAGGTTGATACCGCATTGCTTGTGCTTTGTTGTAATCAAATAGAGAATGGTTACCCACGCTGTACACTGGTTGACGGGCGTCGGGATGTGGTTGCCGTGTAGTTGCCATAAAGAGATGCCAAGCATGTGCCTAGATGGCAGAGGCAGAAAGAGACAGCAGCTCAGCCCTGAGGGGGGTTTCTCTTCCCAAGAACGCTACGAAACCCCCCATTGCGACTACCCCACGGCTTGAACTAACGAGATATCCAACTTCTGTAACGCTGCTGACGCCGTACTATATTCAGACCACACTGTCTGGCACTGGACCGCTGCTCGGCGGCTCGGCCCCATAGTCACTTTGATTCTCGCGCGTGTTTCTGAGGGCTCCTCAGTGGTTCCATTCTTATCACATTACAGTACCCAGTATAGACAGCAACCCATGTCGGAGAATGCGACTTGCTTTCCGCCGAAAGCACCCCAGAAAGGGCCCCCTCTGTTACAGCACGGGGACGTGGTATTTCAGGGTGGGTTTCTAGCATGGACCTCTGATCTATGGCCCCTAACCCCCTCGATCGTCTATTGCCTTTCCTTTGCAGCACATGATGTAGGATGGATTTTGTCGGGCTTCTTCACCGTGTTGGCTATCATTACCTCCTTCTGGCTCATCAACAAGCATCTCCAATGGTACACCAACGTACGTCCACCGTAACCGCGTTCCCGTGAATATAGTTTATGACCTGCGTACCTGCATAGAAACGTGAACAGCGCTGTGCGTCTCCATCGCGCTGCACTCTTCGCGAAGTTCATCTGCTGATGGCCATATGCAGATATTGTACGCCTGCTTCTCATGGTTCCCATATACGCTTCGATCAGCCTGGCGTCGTACCTATTCTGGGTTCGTTCCGTAACAGCCGGCGCTACGCCTGTCCGCTGATGTATTTGTCCTCAGGATAACGCTACCCCTTTACTTCTCATTCGCGACGCATACGAGGCCGTCCTCCTCACTGCCTTCTTTTATCTTTTGCTCACGTACTTGTCCCCGGATCCCGAGGTGCAAAAGGCGGTCTTTCTTAAACGAGGTCTCTCGAAGGAAGCCGACGCGGAGCTCAGACGACGGAGGCAGCCTCGGAAGAAGTGGGTCTTTCCCCTGGGTTTCGTCAGATGGAAGCCTCAAGTGAGAGCGGCTGTTTTCTCGTCTGCTGTCTGTGTTCTCATGCCAATGCGGCCTTTTAGGATGGCTTGTTCTTTCTGCAGCTGATGAAATGGGGTGTACTCCAGTACTGTGTCGTCCGACCGACGTGCGTCATCTCCGTACCACGCCATTCATTTATTTTGATCACCGTTGAGAGCAGCACCACATTGGCCGCTGTCATCTTGAATCACATTGGCTTGTATTGCGAGCAATCTTTGTCCCCTGTCTGGGGCCATGTCTGGGTGCGTGATACCTCTCGCTTCTACGAACCAGGCCTTTGATCACGGGGAACCTCCGGCAGATCACAACTCTTATCTCAATCAGTGTTACGATAGCCATGTATTGCCTTTTGCAACTGTTTATTTGCGTGGCAGAGGAATTGGCTCCACATCGCCCTGTTCTTAAATTGTTCGCCGTCAAGGCTGTTGGTAGGTTTCTTCCTCTTTACGCATATAGAATGGTGTTAATGCCTACCCGACAGTGTTTCTGACCTTCTGGCAGGCCACTTTTCTATCTCTACTCAGTATGATCGGGGTGGTCAAAGATGTATGGCGCTTTGCTTTAGGCGGAAGCGGCTTACTGAATTTATCACAGACCCCCTATATGACCGCTGGGGATATCAACATCGGCTGGGGTGCCATCCTCGAGACGTTTGAGATGAGGTCAGTGGCACATATCTTTGCGCACTTTCCTCGATACCAAAACGAGTGTAGCATCTTCGCTTGCGTCCACATCAAGGCATTCAGCTACAAGCCATATCGGCCACCCACACCTAACCCTAGGCGGACACCACGTCTGCGCTCCTTTGCCCATGCCATGGACTTCCGCGAGACCTTTCGCGAGTTGCGGACCGGCTCGGTGTACATGTGGCGTCGCATGCGCGGTGCTGAGACTGACCCGCATGCGCGTCGTGTGGCCGTACTCGAAAATGCGTTTGATAAGAGCCGCGAGCAAGTGTGGCGTGAGCGTCGCGAAGAGGAGAAAGAACGGGGATTGCAAGTGAGCAAGGCTGTCGAAGTCGACGTAGACGTAGACGGCGAGAGGCAGTGGTTGGGTGCAGGAGACGAGTTCGACTACGGGCTTTCGCGGAGGGAGAGAAGCGAAGCACTGGGTGTGGTGGTCGAACGGGAGCTAGAGAAGAGAGGCTATGGCCGCTCCAGTGGTGAGCGCGAAACCCTTCTTCGAATTACCGAAACTCAACGGTATGTTAGTAGATCCGGAGCCAGATATGGATCCTGGCCACCAGAACCTCACGCACGAACCCAGACAACGATCCTGGTGGCGCAGCGCGTACGAGCGAGTTTCCCAAAGCAATTCTGGTCGTGATGAGTTCCCAGCGTCGCCGCCGCCCAAGCGCAAATCGCGCTCTCGGCATACATCCAGGGACGTCGAGCAGCGAGTACGTGTATACGATGACCAGCCGCCCACTTCATTCCTCAGGACGTATCGCGACCATCGGAGGCCAGACCAGGAACTGCCACCGGGCGCACAGTCCCCTCAACCCCCCGGGATCCGGACGTCCCAGGACGTAGCGGGCTTGCCTACGCAGGACCGACATCCTTTTCAGCCCACTACGCGCGCCAGCCTTGCCCGCGCCGACACAGTCCTCAACCGACTCTTCCCAAACCCCTCGGTTCGATCCGCCTCATTGCATTCCGGCGGCACTTCTGTGGTTCTCACGTCGCTGGAGTCTCACAGAACTCACCTCCCGATCAATGCCGCGCCTGCGGTATTGGCGCAGAACGTTGATGCCGGGCGACCTGTCGAGATCTCACGGTCACCTGTATCTCCGGTCACGAGAGACGAGCGTGAGCGTGAGCTTCACGCCAAGCTGAGCTACCTGCCTATCCCTCCGCCTTCGGTTCAGCCGACGCAGAGCGGGTTAGATCGAGGCGACACCGGCTTGCCCCCAGCGCCTCCACCCAAGAGCAGCCCCAGACAATCGCATCGTCGTGAATCGGCTCACTACCAGGCTAGGCTTGCGCAAGCTGATGGTCTCACCACCTCGCCCACCTCGACAGAAGACCGTTCACGGCACGCGCGTTCACATCGGCATGGGCAACCCGACTCTCCAACCACCCGCTATCCACGTAGCTCCCGCGCTTACTACGATACCCCGCTCTCCGTGGAGGGCGATGCACCATCCCCTTCGCGTCGTTGGTCGACTCCGGGGACGGCAGTGCCGGCACATATGTTCACTCCCCAACCGATGTTATCGCGCTCACGGAAGTTGCCCCGGTCGAAGGGTGCACGCAGAGCAACCGCCCCAGTCCCGCGTGATAGCGAACCATCGCCTCCTTTACCTCCGTTCTCTGAGTCCTCAGATTATCATCTATACCATCTGCCAGATACGCGTTCTCCGCCCTCGCGACACCAGCGTTTATGATATCTTTATGACATTTGATGACTTTGACGATGTTAGTGTACGGTAAAACCTATTCGCTATTTTAGGCACATGATTAGTCAGCTCAATCCCAGTCGTGCGATGCGAGACTGACTTGTAAGTCCTTCGTCGATGGGGCTTTCAGGTAGGAAGGTCAAGCAGCGAATCGGTAAAGATCCGCGTAACCTCTCGTGGGCCGATGGTGAGCCTGCATTTGTTCTGACTGGCAGAAAGTGGCCCACTTCGGACAGATGCAAGTCGCTTTGGACAGTCATATCTTGAAAAATTTGGCTGGGATGCCTCCAAAGGACTCGGTGCGTCAGGAGAGGGCCGCACAAGCGCGGTGAAAACGTCGCAAAAGCTTGACATGCTCGGCATCGGCATGCAGCGCCACCAGAACGACCCCGACGGCATCGCGTGGCGGCAGAACCGGGACTTTGAGAACTTGCTGCAGAGGCTGAACGAGGGCACGGAGGCGACAGGGCCATTCCACGAAGCGCGCGGATCGTCGTCGTCGTCGACTGTGGAGGAAGAGGTCGCTGCTGAAGTGGACGGTTCACATGATGCCGACGAAGGCGCAGTCACAGACACAACCAAACGAGCGAAGAAAAAGAAAGGACAGAAGAAGCGCAAGGCATTGCAGGAGGAAGATGAGGATGAGAAGGCGGCGCGCGACAAGAGGGAGGGCAAGAAGCGGAAAAAATCAAAGAATGACGTGCCAGAAGACGACGCCTCCTCCCTTGGTGCCCAGGCTGCAGCAGCGCCGGCATCTGAGTCCACACCAGCGCCCACCGCGCCCATCGCTGCGCCTGCCCCCGTTCGTGCGCTGTGCGTCGTCCATCTCCACCTCTGACTCTCGACGCTTGCTCACGGATGTGTTTTCTTCTACCCTACGACAGCCCACGCGCCCACCGCGCCCGCATCATCGCAGCCAAGCGCATGGCCGCATCCAACTCGACCGCGCTCGCCGAAATTCTCGGCATCTCGTCGTCGTCCACCACCGTTTGTCCATCACCGCTCACCGCTGCCACTGCCGCAACGACCCCAACCCCGACTCCCGCTACGTCCAAAGACGACGACCCGCTGCAGAAACTGACGACGGCCGCGCAGTCGGTCGGCGATTACCTTCGGGCGAAGCTTGGTGCCAAAGCGGGTGCACGGCAAAATTCGATCGCTCTTGTTCAGGACGCGGATAGGGACGACGACGACGACCCACCTCGCGCTGGTTTGGGCGCCGCCGCGCGTTTGGTAATGACCGGCCCTCCGGATGGGTCCATGCGCGCGGCCTCGATGCTTGCGGCGATGTTCGCGCGTGGCCAAGCCACGGCCGGTGCCAAGGAGGAAGCTGATGTGGCTGGTGTCGAACGCGCTGACGATGACGGTGGGGACGCAGGGGACGAGGAAGAACGGAGGAAGCGTGAAGGGAGACGTGCGAAGGAGGAACGACGCAAAAAGAAGGAAGATCGGAGACGGAGGAAAGAGGGGAAGATGAGGGCGATCGCAGAGCCTGACGCCGAACCCCCAAATGGCGCACAGGTCGTGGAGCCGTCCATGGGCGAAGCGCTGCCTAGACGTACTAAAAGGAAGAAGCACCGCGAATCAGATATTCCGGATGATCTGTTGGAACACAGCTCAGTGTCCGGTGACGGTAGGCCGGTTGTTGTTCCGAAAACAAAGCAGAAGAAGCGCGATAAGAGTCGAAAAACGGGACGGGACGCAAACCCTTGACGATTAGTCTTACATGATGCCTCTGGTAGACATAGACATGGCACAATAACTTATTATTTTTGCACATCGCAGGAACTGACAAGAGACAGATATATGTGGTCAGCGACTCTGCACATCCCCCAAACCCCAAGAGCCCAGGGCACCGAGCAGATCCCTGAAAAACTTTTGCCCCATGAGTGTGCCATGCGGCGTCTCGAAAACACGCTGAATGCAAGACCAACCCTCGGCTATAAAAAGTATAAGAATCGAGGTAGCTGGCGCAGTGAGGCAATCACCTTGCTTGTACGTCTGCCCTACCTCTGGTGGGATGACCGTAGACAACGAAGAGACGTAAAGAATGCCATACTTGGGCAAAAGCGTCGCGAGGAGTCGTTCGTGCATGTATACTGCGGTGACGAGTTCAGCCAAGATCGCTTCCGCCAAGAACCAAAAAAAAAGACCTTGTGCGTTGTAGTAGGCACTCCACGGGTTATCGATCGCCCCGGCTTGAGCAAGCAGGCGTAGCAAAAGACGCTGAGGGTCGGGTTCGGAAGACAACAGAGTAGAGACGTGATCTGGAGCACACGAGACGGGTTGGAACCAGCTCCCATACCAAAGAACAGGCTTCTCCCCCAAAATGGCACGATGGCCGGCATGCTCGCGTAGTTTCTCTAGGTTCAAGAGTAGAGAGGGTAGGAAGATGCTGACGGTGGAGTGCAGAGCGGCGCTGAGTAGTAGCTGTCTCTGGGTGTTCGGCTCAGTCGGGAGGTAGTCAAGACGAGACAGAACGTCGGCGAAGAGGTGGTGGGCCAGCGGCTCGGCGTGCTCCTGCTCGAGGCCGCGAAGAGCAGAGAGCCAGGTCCAGTTGCCGCCCCTCGAGGCGTTATAGCTCCAGGCGGGGGCGGGGAGGGGCGCGCGGCTGAGGACGAGAATGTCTGTGGCATTTTTTCTCGAGGCCGCTGCCTGCATTACCCAGCGTGAGTCGTCGATGCGCACACCGGTACGCGGGTCCACGAAGGGCAAGCGGAAACGCGGGTCATCTCGCGTCGGTGACGGGTGAAGAGTGTTGGAATACACGAACCGCATCAGGCTGGTGTTTGTCGACGCCACGTCGGCCGGGGAGAGCGGTCCAGAGCCATAGCCAGGGGGCGGTGAGAATGAGTGGCAGAGAGCGTGGAACGGACAAGAGAGGGGACCGGGACACGAGATGCGTGTTGGGCTTGGTCGCGGTGCGTGGAGGTGCAAGGTCTTGAGGAGGTAGGTGTGGAGCTGGTACAGAGTCTCGCGTGGGCCAACCAAGTGGATGGTCCTCCCCTGCAAACTTTGGCAGAGCTGCGCCGTAGCGGTGGCCGGCGCGATTGGCTCAAGTGGTGCTGCAGAGGGCGGCATTCCAGCACTCTTCAGATACACAGGGAGGTCCTGGAATGCGCCATTCCCGTGAAGACCAGATAACGACAGACGGAGAGTGTCGTCCAAGAGGGCGTCGATATGACGCAGGGTGTCAGTGTGCAGGGTTGGGCTGCGGTTCTCGAAGAAATCGAACCAGTAATAGAAGAGGACAACGAAGACGAGCATGTGAACAATAAGATAGCGAAAGCGGTACATGGCAGTTCTCATGGCGGCCGAGCAACTGGCTCTGACGTGATAACTGTGTCCTGATAGCACCAGTGTACGTTGTGTGTCGTTAGAAGCTGAATTGAGTTACGTGGATGTTTGATTACGCGATTGGGAGCGAGGTGGCGGCGAATCGGAGAAGAGCCCAGCGCGTCCGTGCGCCTGCTGCGGTCGCTCGTATGCTTGGAGGTACTTCAGATGAAGCGAAGCACTGCCACACCACACCATTTTCCGAGGGCATAGTCGAGACTGCGCGCCGATGCTCGGTACACACGTGGCATGGTGGAGGGGGATAGATAACTTAGTACAGCCTTGGAAGGGTCACCGGCCTTCGGGTATCACGGGCTCAGGGAGGTTCAGGTTCACGCTGTGCTTGTTTGTGGACCGATCACCGCTCACAACGCAACGCGGCGATGACCTCGACCCAAAGGGGGTCCCCTTAAATAAGGCCTTCCGTCACTGAACGTGCATAACCACATCTCATTCCCCTACCCCTCAGTCTCCCGCTCGACTCCAAGCATGCCCGCCCGTCATTTCTTCTGCTGCTTACCGCTGCGTCTCGGCGCATTGCTCATCTCCTTCTGCCAACTTGCCCTCTGCGGGCTCATCGCGGCTGGCGGCTGGTACACCGTGTCGACCTTGCGTGCGTAGCATACCCTGTTTCTTCTCACACTTCCCCTTTGACCAACAATGGGTCATTTTAAACAGGCGGTCGTCTCCCGAACACACTCAAGGCTATGATTTTCACTAGTGCAGTATATTATAGTATTTTGGCGCTCGCTTCCCTCATCGGGTAAGCACTCTACCAGCTGATCCGAGGCTCGGGGCTCATTATTTCCCCAACATTATAGGCTTCTCGGGACAATCGCCCGCAAGGCCAGTTTACTCTCGACCTATGCATTCTGGCTTGGTTGGTCCATCGGCTTCCAAATTGTCATCGATGCCCTGTACCTTTGGGCCTTCTTCTCTAAATCTCGTGACGAGCTTATCGAGCGCTGCATCGACGGCTCAACCGAGAAACGAGTCCAGGACATATGCAATAACAACTTCAATGCCGGAAAGTGGACAGTCCTCGCTGGCATGATCGTTGGGTTGTTGATCCAGTTTTGTGAGTCTCCCGAGGACAGACATATATACAAACACGGTTTGGCTGACGCTGGCCTTTCAAGGGGCTGCATATATCATTTCTTCGTACGCACAGAAGTTACAAAATGAGAAGACCTGGAGATCCGGTCCCGAGGTCGTTGTCGTTCCCTTGAATAGCAACACTGGCCCGAAATACACCCACGTGAAGCAGGAGGATGAGTCGCACCCCCTTACTGGCGCCTCATACGCCTATCCATACAGGGACGGAAACCACTCATTTGGCAATTCAAACACTCATCATCAATCCGCTGTATAACATCGAGATATCGTTTGAAGACATCCATCCACTTGTAACTTATCATGGAGGTTTCATTACTTGTTGTATCTCTGCCATAAGGTGGATACGGACTTTTTTATGTGTTGGTTTGTGTCTTTAATGCGTGTACATTCATGGTTGGGGCACTGCACTTCAATATGATCAACGAATTGCCCTCTCCGCAGGGGCTATGCATTATGTGGTGCACTCGTTGACCCCGCGTTCCCAGCCCGAAACAACGCCGGTCGGGCGTGCACAGATGTGGAGTTACGGTGGATGGCCGAGGCCAGCAAACAATCGATCTAGTCCCTTGCCCCTTGTGCCGTTTCTGAGTGACGTGGAGAATTGTATAAGAATAGTAGGCTGGCTTTCGTTTACAGTCTACAATCTATGATTCGTCATGTCTGGTCACCTCTATCGCGCGCCGAGCTTAAGCATCCCAGCGAATCTTCTTAGCATAATCCCGGATTCGTGAGACATAATTGTCGCGAATTTCTCCCCCCGCTCCGGTTGCCACCTTTAAAATTATTTCGTTCAGAGCCTGGGATCCAAGAACGTCGACGTGATCGCTTGTATTGGCTCCGCCACGAGGAAGGGTTATCTCCGGTCGATGGGGTAACTGCAAACGTGTCAGAGAGTGTCGACAAAACTGAACACTGAACGATAGGTTAACACCCGTACCTCCACTGTGGTGATCTTGATCCCAGCAGGGTTCCACCGCTTCCTTTTCCAACCCTCGACACACATAGCCCCCAAACTGAGAAGTGAGACGGTACCATCGCCTTCTCCCATCTCGACGCCGTTTCGAATCTATGCCGAAGTACAAAGGCGGTCGGTCAAGGTTAACTTTTCCATGACTGCGCAAACAAACCTTGGGATTCGAGCTTTCATTCGAATAATCTTTATCGATCCAACTTCGTGCAAATGCCGTGTCTTGTGGCAGGCTCGTGTTCTGCTCAGAAAAAGTGGCATCCCTCGGGTATGCTTCAACTTCGGCCGAGGTACTGCTGTAATCAGATTCATGCGGTTCCGAAATGTACCTGTTTGCACCCATATTCATGATAGCCAAAACATAAGGAGAGACGCCATAAGCTCGCTCACCAGTAGGATCTCTGCGTTCATTCGCCTGAGCATGAGCCTCCCTGTTAGCTGGACAGGTACTCACCTCTGTTTCCTTTCCATGCCCGTAGACACAGTAGATTTTCAGCGACGGTGCATTAGGTAGTCTAAGTTGTACAGTTAAGAGACCAATGCATCAGTACGACCCCGTGTGACGCGCCTTGATTCCAATGGATTAGTCCATTTAGTGTGGTCTATGTCATTGCGTTTCAAGGCCCCTTCGTCGCGCTCAATGCCATAGGAGTAATTTGCAGCAATCATTCTCTGAGGAATCCGTGTGTGTCGAAGGAAGGAAGGAGAGAAGAGAACGAGGCTCACCCTAAACGTCCAAGGAGTGTGCCTCAGGATCCAAGGACCCGCCTCGTCGGCAGTCAGATTCTTCGACAAAGGGAATTTACTATGCCTTGGACTTTCTGCTGTTGTAGTCCCGGCAGTCTGGCCCCGCTCTTGCATCAATGGTGGCGTGTCGACGTCCTCGCCACCCGGGGGCATTGGATCTATCCGGCGAAAAGAGATAAGTTCACCATATGTATGATGGCCACCTTCCCCGTCGTCCGGTGCGTGAGTGGCGTTTCCCCACACTGCGTTACCTCCTTTGACCCACAGACTTGCACCGCCTCCCCAGCTACGGAACAGCAACTGCCGTTCCTTTCTTGAGAAGAACCTCTCAAGCACTTCAAATACAGATCAGAGAAAACAGAAAGATGGCCGAGTCGAAGAAGGGCCCAGACCGTATGCACCAGCGGGGTTCAGATCTACGGTGTCTTTCATCTCTCCCGACAACAATGCAGCTGTGGCTTTAGCCTTCGGTCCAAAATTGATCGACACTTTTACTGTCACAATGGCAGCTAAAAACTTACCACGCCCTGCATACCGATTGAGCAGTCAAGGAACTCTGGGTGACATCAAAGAACCTACAAGGTGTGTGCCTGCGACAGAGACGATGGCCTGTATGTGGTTCTAAATATAAGCATTAACCACCTATTTTTCATCAGCGCCGACGAGACTAGACTCACTTCCACCCAGTCTGGACCTCCTTGGCCGTGCAAGGGGGATTCTACCCATTTCAAGCTGTATGGCGTGATAAAATCAGCACAGGAGAGAACGAGCTCTTACACGGCCTTACAAGTACTACTCGAATGTGAGGATCAACTCCCCTTGGTCAGTGTCAAGACGGGAATAAAATCGCACCAAAAGCATCTAGTTTTTAAAAAGTGTCTTAGATTCTTGGTGATGATTGAGATTCTGCAGACCACGCACAGTACTGCCCATTGAATGCGCGGCAATGACGCATTTTCTTCTTTGTTTTGTCCTGTGAGACCACGGTAAACGTCAATTACTCTGAGTAACCAAAAGAAAACAGGATGATTCGTTACTTGAAACCCTCGATAGTAGTCTTGAGTGTTGAGAAATACCCATCACGTTCCTCAAGGTTATACGGAGTTAGGCGCCAGTCGTAAGGAGCTAATACTAGGTTATTCGTGTCGTAATTGACCACGGCGAGGTTCTCAATGACCTTGGACCTGAAACGTCATGAGTTTGCGTTTACTAAGCAACACACGGCGCTAAAATGACTTTCCATATCCAATATCCTTGGATGAAGCTACTGGCCGCGTCGAATCCTTCTGAAGCCCGAACCTTCACCCCCTCAGGATCAAGACCTGTGACGGGATCCAAGAGGAGCGAGGACATCCACTTCTCGCGGTTAAAAGTCACCTGGGAGAGCATCTGGAAACCGCCCCATACTTTCTGGCGGAAGAAAGCGCGGTACTCCGGCGACGTTGACCAGGACTCAAGGCTCTGAGGAATAAGCATGTTAGCACATCGGAAACCTGAGCTCCGAGTCAAGGTTAAAAACGCAGATACCGTCGAAATCACCCCAGGAATCAAAATCACGGGGTACTTTGCTTCCAGACCTCTTGCCTTGATCGCATCTCCAACTCGGAATTCCCGCCCGTCTGCATTTAACTTCCAGGGTTCAGGCATTGTGCTGATCAGTCGCTTCCACTCGGCTTGTACTCGCGAAAGGTCGATCGGGAGAAGAGGAAGCGGGAGAGAAATGTCGTAGTCCTCCAGGAAGACCGAGAAATGACCTGGTATGTCAGGTAAAGTATATGGTCCCACGAATACGAGCCCCAAGGCGATCCCCACTGAGGACTCGGGTTACTAGACGTAAAAAGACCAAGCAAAGCTCGGGCACACACATATAATGCCAAACGGAAACCAAAATCCATTCTTCAAATATAATATGCGCCAATTCTGATACAAGAAACAAAAGGTGTTAGGAAGTCCGTCAAGTGACGGTAAAAACCTCACTAGCACTCACCCGAGCAACCTCTCCATAGGCCCCCGACACGCTGCTACTGGCCCCGTCTGATATCTGACTCTGCGTGTCTGCTTCGCTCTGCCCGTCGTGCTCTGTACGAGCTGATGGCAAAGCTTTGGCCCTTTGGTTTCGGTGGTTTCGGTGGAACATGGCGGTCGGCCTGAGTGCAGCCGACCTCCTTTCTTTCAGGTCAGAACCGACGTACTGTCTGACGTCATCGTAAGCTTGTCGTTCCCTCTCGACATACCCATCGGGCACTCGCTATCGGGCACTTCGCTGGCTCAAATTATATATACTATGACGTCTTATCACTTCTTATTGTAACATCTTTGTAAAAATGGGGGAAATGGCCGTTCGCTTGCCAACTTGGACTCATGCCGTGTCGGGATTTGACCCATGGGAAGGAAAGACTGGCGGACTTGAGCTTGGGTACTACTTGACTTGGTTCTGAGTGAGTCAGCCGGGCTTACGAAAGATCCAGAGACGCGCTGTATCTTCTTATCACATGGACATCCATGAGTACCCAAGCCACAGAATTGCATTGATTACCCTGGTCCCCGTTGAGACGATTCAAGCATATTCAAGCTCGGGGTACACTCTCTATACCCATTTTGGGTTTAAGCTTAAGCCGCACTGCACTGGGCGCTTGACTGAGCGTCAACTAACATCACGTTGTCCGACGTATCAGCCTTCCAAGAGTCACCCGGGCCACTGCCACCTCCTTTACGTGACTGCAGTAGTGGTAAGTAATACTGGACCGTTCATTGCACATGTTCAAGTTCTCGACTTTGAGCTTCGTCTATTTACACCGGAATATCACTTATGACCATCGGCGCTGCGTCACGGCGGCCATCAATAAGTTGAAAGCGCCGCGGCCCTAGTTAAACTCGAACTTAGGCCTAGCGGATTCCGGAATCCCGCTATAAGACGCCTCCCATCGCTACTTGCACCTCAGTATTCTCCTTGAAATGTTGGTAAGGTTGCAGATGATTTATGGTAAGTTGCAGGTGATTACTGGTGAGTGACGTCGGCATGGCGTGTCGTATGTGTAAGTGACGTGAGTTGCTTGCATTCCTCATTCCTCAGTATTCTCTCCCGGTTTTCCTCTTCCTCTCTTTCCATAAGCGCTTGAGATCTCTACTATTTTTTCTCTCTGACATCGCATTCGGTTACTATTTCTGTGTCTAAGTTCGAATTTCAGGTGTTACTCGACTCCGTCGGGTTTCCATCCGCACGAAGTTACTTGAGTCTTGAGATACTACTGAGACTTTTTGTTCAGACCAGATGTAGTGTAATCCTTGTAAGTTGTAACAAACCGCCCAGATCAGAGAACTCTCACGGCAGCCTGAGGCGCTGAGCTCTACCTCGAACTCGAACTCAGAAATCGGGAAAGTCACGTGAGTCACGCGGGGGTCACGCTGACTAATACAGGCTAACTACAGGAAACGGTGGCTTTGGCAGTGCCACTACCTCATCTCTCCCAATCGTCGTTTCGTAGTTCTTTTCCTCCTCGCAGTCGCCCACCATGACGAGTAGAGGCTTCGCTGCTCTTATGGCATTGAGCCAAGCTCAGACGCAAGAATCCACTCGAGCAGCTGATTCCATCCAGGCAGAGCGACGGCGGAAGGAGGAGGTCCGCAGGCTCCAGCAGGAAGAAGAGGACCGCAAAGAACGCGAACGGCAAGCCAAGTTATTGCGACATCGACTAGAGGAACAAAAACGTGAGAAGGAGAAGCAAGAGAAGCGAGAACGAGAGCAAGAGGCACAGTTGAAAGAGATGGGACGACGTGAAGAAGAGCAGCGCCAGGCTCTACTCTACGGTCCCAAGAGGGCCAAAGACGGGGCTCCTCGCCACCAAAGTTCCTCCACGACTAGCAAACAGACATCGGGCGACGTCGAGGAGGCGGATATGGGCCTTGCGCTGACCCGTGAGGAAAAACGCGAGCGGCGCCTCCAGCTACAATTTTCTCGAAATGATGCGCGTCGTGCTGGATACTCCGCGGGGATATCTAGGGTCGGGCGACGCCTGCCCGGGGGCGCCGTCAATGTCACCGCTTCATCGCAGACATCTGACGGGTCTGCAGGTGGCACCCATTCCGTGCGCGCCCGTCTCACAGCCATGCCCAATACCCTGACAAAGCTCAACACAGTCAAGCGGGACACGCGGACTATCGATGAGATCCTGCGCGACCGGGCCAAGGTGCGCGAGAACAAGACACTTGAGGGCGATAATGCTCGCGAGTTCCATGACTGGTTCGGCACTAAACCGATGTCCGGCACGGTGACTAAGACCAGCTCCTCGCCGTCTCCCGCCGCTTCGGGTGCGAGTACGCCCTCTAAGCCCCCTTATCGTCCAGACTCGACGCCTTCTATGTTGAAAAGGCCGTCTTCTCCTCGCCCATCCGGCTCTAGGGCCCCATCACTACCCGCCTCGAGACCCACCCCGAAGACCGTGACCAAATCGTCATCCCTATCCGCCAAACTCCCTCGCCCCTCTTCGGGAGCCAACAAGGCCCCATCCGGATCGAGCGCACCACTGCCGAAGAAACGTGCGCGTACACCCCCGTCGGCTTATTCTGGGTCGGAATCGGATTCCGAATATGACCACCATCCTCGGAAACGAGCACCCGCTCCAACCAACGGCATTCAAAACGAGATTTGGAAAATCTTCGGCCGGGATCGCTCCAAGTACGTGGCGCGAGACGTAGTGAGCGATGACGAGGACATGGAGGCGGATGTGGTGGCTCTAGAACGGGAAGAATTTGTCAGGTACGTCGCAAGTTTCCTTACTCTTACCTGATCCTAAATATGGAGACGTGTAGTACCCGGATTGCCCGGAAGGAGGACCTTGAGGCGGAAGAAGAAGAGCGCCGTCACGAGGAGGAGAAACGTCGGCGCCGCAAGGAAAGAGAACGCGCGAGCGACTAATTTAATTTCTGTCTACTTGGATTTTATCGCGCCTGTCTGCTTTTGGTCGTCTCGTATCTCGTATATGCGGAACATTCTTGGACCCATAACTGCTTTCTGTACTTTTTATGATGGTGTTTCTTTACTCACTACCCAGTTGGTCTCCCCTTTACCTGATACAATATACCGCAAAACCTCATTTGTACTGTAGCTCGGATAGACACGCATATCAATACCAGTTGATTGTCCTCCTACCCTCTTGTTACGCAAGGAATCAGAGGCCGTATTGTCATCTGGACTATCGATTTCGGTACACATCGCAAAGTATTCGTGACAGTATATGGATGGACAACATCACGAGCTCAAGTACTCAAGATTCGTTATAATTTATAATACATCTGAACATACCTCCCACTTTGCCTCACGTTGATTCGCTAAGGCTATACGCTCCAGTGGGCTCGGCACACGACCAAGCGGAATCTCAAAAAAGACCGCGGGGGGTGACCTCCAGGAGAAGAAACGCATATGCAATAAGTCGCTTAGCCTGAATGTAACATACATAAGTTGCTAAAGTATAACGGGCCGAAACCATAATTGACCAGTGATGAGCGCTATCAAGACGTGAGATGAGGTGTAAGAGAGTCAATGATGCAAATGCAGTGTGCTGTATACATGGTCCCGCCATTCGTGCTCGCACGATCTGCCAGGCTGGGGGGTGGAGGCTTCATTCGGAGCATTCAATAGGTGTCGCTTGGGTGGATTCTCCATAATTGCCGATACTCAACGGCGCCTTATGGGGCAGATGGAAGGTGCTTCGTCAGGTCCTGCTGGCGCTGCCACAATAGCTCTGCCCAAAGATGGTTGGGGGGAATTCGGCCAATTAGCGCCCGAAGAACTTCAAGCCTATCGCACCCCGTTTAAATTTAACCCATGTGACACGATACGGATAACTCACCATCTCTCTTTCTCTTCGTCCGTATCAGTGAAGAAGACGATTTCCAAATTTCTTTGGAAACGGAGACGGAAAGATCTTTCTACGCCGTAGAGACCTTCAAACTCGTCAAAATTGCCCAGAGACGTTTGCGCCGAGACTCGGTTTCGTGGGTCAGGAATGTCTTCGACCGCAAGTGCTTTTCGCAGATCGATGGTAACGGTGGCCCTCTTCGTTACATCATTAAACGCGACCAGATTGGCGCCGATGACGCGAAACTGTCTTCTCCGCCATGTCTACGAGTCAAAATTAGCTGCAGCTGAATGAAGAATCGGGCTAATATCGACGCACTGAGCAGTCACCACCGTTTTGCGTTAGGGTTCCCTCAAAGTACGTCATCTTGTGCCAATGAACATGGCGTAAGCCGCGGTGGCACTCGTCCAAACTCTGGGGAAGTTGACTTGATGGAATTCCGGGCAGTGGTGGAAGTCTGAAGAACTGCAATACGAGCTCGCCGATTTCTATCGAGTTGACTTTTGACCCGCTTTCCAAACGCTGACCAATTAGGGGATAACTGGTTTCGAAAAGGCGCGTATCGCAACGCGATGCAATGTCCTTGAATGACACGAAAGCGCGCGCCAGTGTGCCATCGGGCTTGAGATATCTTGCGAGGTTCTCCTCGAGTACGACTGGGGCCACTGATACGGGCCGAATAACTCGCGCAGGCTTCTTCGGGGAAGAAGAGAAAAAGCTTCGCATACCCCCTTTGGAAGCAGGGGGCGCTGGAGGAGGGGGAGGAGGGGGCGCAGGAGTGTTGGCCCTAAACTGGGAAACGATATGTGGGTCTCGCCGAACTTTCAGGGTGAGCGTGAATTCGAGTTTGCTATGCTCGATGCTAAAAATGCGCTGGAGGTTTAGCGTAAACGGCGAATAGATGCAAGCCTACTCACAGTTCAAATTCTTGCTCGATCTGACAGTCCTTCGCTAGTTTACACTCCGGAGTCGTGACAAAATGAATACCATTATTGAGCGTGCAGGTCACGAGAGTGTTTTGCTGGGGGAACGGCAAATTAAGACCCTTCGCATGGACCACTGTAGAAGCCGAAGTTAGAAGCGAATTTGCATGAACGACGTTTGAGCTACTCGCCTCTGACAAAGACCTTCCCATGGTTCTTTCCTGCTCTTTCCTGGGAACGGTACTCTCTGATTTGCTTGGCATACTCGTTCTGCGATGCGACGTTAGTCTTTGAATGCCACCACACGATGTCTGCGTACCATGTCCGATGGGCGGCGAACTGTCCTCCAGGCTCTTCCGCCGTCGACATCGCCAGCGCCATTGATATGCGAGACCCTGTCTGCATCTGATGAAGCGTAAATGGTCTCATTATGTTGCCGAACGTGATATCTCTAGAGAAAGTTGCTTGAGTTTCAGTCATCACGTGAATATACGAAGACTCACGCCTTTCGTCGAACCGCGTAGCTTTCTGAGTTCTCTCGCAATGCTTTCGGCGAGTGGGTCTTTCTCTTCCGTCGCTACCACCTCGGGTAGCACACTCGATCCTGACGGGTTCAAGGCCGCCGACCTCACCGCTGCCTGCAAATCCTCGGCATCCCCAGTGCTCATACTACGCCGCGCGCTTGGTCTGCCCGATGTAGAGGACGGCGGATTTCGCGGAGGGGTAACGTAACCCAGATCTTCATCCTGTTCACGTCGTCGCATTTCTCGGCGCTTCTCGAGGATGATCTGTTCACGGGTCCGAATGGCGTCTTTCTGTACAGGCTGCAATGGGTTCGATGACTCGCTTGCGTTACGGCTCAGTGACGGGCTCATAAATCCTCCTCCATAGAGTAATTCGGGTGTCGTTGACTCGTCTGGCGTCAGGTGTTGTGATTCGTGATCGTCGAGCTTCTCGTCCTCTTCCATTGTGATGTCGTTGTCGTAGCCATCAGGAGGATCGTACATTCGTGCTTTGATTCCCTTTGTGACTGTAGCGATCTTTAAAGAGGCGCGACTGCCCTTCGTATTGAGGCCTTGGGGGGAGGGCCGTGATGACATGCTCGCATTGGCCGAGTCAGTGACAACATTCTGAACAAGGCGCTCCAGTGCACTTCGGACCTCGTCAATCTCGACCGTTGTCCCTGGTGCGCTGATACCGAGATCAAGGCCGGGGCTGATATGCTGGATTCGAGTCTGAAAGCCGGCGGTGCTAGCACCTGCCTCCAATTCTGATTGAGCGCGGACGACGAAAGAGGGGCGCGGCGGGTCAGCGGGCTGTGGATTCGGGTCGATTGACATGACGCCGTCATAGGTTCCGTCTCTGTGTAAGGGAGGTGGTACAAGGGGTTGAGGCGGGGCAAGCGAAACATCATCCAACTCGGCACTGATACCAGTTGCGTCTCCGCCCGTTGAACGATCTGCTATTGATATTTCACCAGGTTCTTCCTGCGCAGGGCTGTCTGTATTTCTCTTGCGCAGCAAGCGTTTGTGGATATCTTCGCGGTCGATCCTGGGATTGCGTCGGCTGAGACTCTCGACGCTACCACGGCTGCCTAAACTCCCCATGCTCGGCACCGATTCGAAGCCAAAGGAAAATGGTGGTGCTACGTGCGACGATGCTGTGAATGCTGGGGAACCAGGAGGTAATGAAGGAGACCCTCGATGTACTAGAGACGGGGACCCTGAGCGAGACCAAAAGGGAGATTCCATCCGAGGGGGAACTGGTGACTCGCTCCGGCTTCTGGGTGGTCGCGGAAGTACCCTTGAGCTAGGTGAGTCAGACACTTTTCCGAGCGAGCCACCAGGTGATTTCAGCCTCAAAGGTGGCGTTGATGTGTGTATCTGAGAGTTTGGTGTACTTTGAATGACTACCCCAAGCTCTGCGTCGAGCTCGACGGCTAGAGGGTCATGTTGGAAAGCGCCAACCCTTTCGGACAGCGACCCTGAGTGGCCTTCAGAAGACATGAATGATAGTTCAACAATCTGAACGTCCTCCGGTCTCGGCAAGTTAAACGAGTGTGCATATTCACTGCCTGTTCAAGGGTTTGAGTTGTGTGAACTACGTAAGTGATCAATCACACGTACCTGATTCATCATTCACGTCTTGCCGATGGATGTCAAAGTCAAGCTTTGGTAGGAGGCTCTCACTACGGTCACTGGGCGGATGTTTCTTGATTGTTGCGGGTGAAGGTGACGGAGGGAGCATTCGTACGTCGTTCTCAACATCGTTGGGCATCCGGTCTGCTAGTACTCTCTCCGAGTGTGTTGAACGCCCAAGTGGAACTGTGGATCCCACCGACTGACCTTGCGGAGGCGTACTGGGAACAGAAGGACTCTGTTTGGCGACAGAAGTGAGGGTCTCCAAAATCTCTAGCGGAGTAGTGGGGTGAGAGTGGCGGGAAATGGCGGCCCTGTCAGCGTGATGGGACCGACCGTATGGGACGCCGTCTTGGTTGTCCATGTGTGGAGGTAAGGATCTATCCATTGGAGGAGTCTGAGGGTTGGAGGCATCGCGAGCATCTTGGATCATTGAATCAACAAGCCCGGTTATGCTGTCATTTGCCTCGACGATTTCGGCTGGTTCTCCATACTCTTCTGGTTCACCGTAATCATCATCGTCATCATCATCAGAAAAAACATCCGAGTCGAGCGAATCATCACGCTCGAAGGTATAGACGTCGCAAGTCTCTTCGAATATCACCGTTTTCCTCTGGCGCTTAGGGACGTCGTGTCCGATAAGCCTGGGTCCGTGCAAACGCTTAGAGACCAACGATGAGCGTCCGGGAGACGCTGATGAAGACGGTGTGGGAAGATGACTCGTATGGATAACTTTCGGTGGTGGTGGCGGTGGAGGGAAGGGATCCTCATCTGGACTGGTAGGGGCGGCGGAATGGACTCTTTGAGACTGGTTCCTTTTCGATGAGGTTTTGAAAACCTTTAGACTGGCGTCTCTTAAAACCGAGGGGCCGTTCATTCTCTACATGGGACTGCATAGATTCGGAACGTGGTCTCTTCTCACCGCTCACGCGGCGCGGTGGAGGCACGTTGGCAACGGATGAAGGACGAGATGGCGCGGGGGCGGAAGGGGCTTGAGAACGAAAGGGAGATTGAGAAACAAGATTGCTGCGAGTTAACTTCGCAAAAGTATTGGAGGTTCGTCGGCTGATCTGTGAAGCATGTTGCCGTCCAGGTGTGTCTCTTTTCGCGATGCGAAGGGGTGTGACGGACTGAGGTGGCCGCTCGGGTTCAGTGGTATTAGAAGGAGGGCGGTCGCGGAGAGGTGCCATTGCTACGAAGGCGCGGCTTACGCAGGGCGTCGTTGTTGGCGGGAAAGAGGTCGCTGTCGTCGACGCCGTTAAAGCAAACACACCGTGGGAATTAACACCGCCGCAATCCCAATTCTTATCATGTGATCGCGTCGCGTCAATCATGTGACTACATTATTAAATTTAGTGATACAAAATTGCTCATTGGATCTATCCATGAAATGTGCGTGCAAGTAGTCGTAAATTGTCACTCAAGTGCTATCGCTTGAAAAAGATATTCCGCCTCTGCCTTGCTCTCTCCAGGGGAGGTAGGTCATCCTCATCCTCAACAAAGCCGTCACTCGAATGCAGCGAGTGATCAGCACCCACTAATAATAAATGAGCAAGCAGCCTACTACAAAGTGGATCGTCTCACCTGAAGACCCGTCCAAAGACTGGTCACTCATCAAGGTTCCACTCAAGCTAGAGCTAGGTTGGGACGGAGCTGCCATCGTATGGGACTGGATGTTCGACGATATGTGTTTGGGGAGCATCGAACGCCGGCGCTGCGGATGCAATCGTTTAGGTTCGGTGCTCTAATGCGACGAGACGTAGCTCACTTTGTTGTTGCCTGCTATGTTCAGACCTTCTAGGTCGACAATGAAATCATTTTCCTCAACCCGTCTGCGTTGCTCGGTGCATTCGACCACCCATGAGATACCAACAACAAGGGGCTTTGGCTCTCGCATCAACCTGTACAAGGCGGCATTAGGCAATAAGTTTACAATCATCACCCATGTCTTATACACACCTATACTTCGTCAGAGTGCTCATTAAGCCATTCTTATACACGATGTGCGTACAAGACTGTCCGGCACGTCCAATGATCTTGCGGTCCCAGATCGGTCAGCGGTGAGGTTATCCAAAAGTATAAAAAATGTGCATACCTTCGCACCGAGCCCTCTTAGCATGTCCACGAACAGACCCCCAGCATCGTCCCCGTCATCTGTCCGTACGTCAACGAATATTGTGCACGATTTGAGAACCTTCAACGAAGATGGCTTCGTTGCGGATGGTGCCCCAGCGGTGGTACCCGAGTGGGAGACGTGTGTACGAACGCCGGGACTATTTGAGGGTGCTCCTGAAGCACTTCGAGAGCCTGCAACATCTAGACCGCTGCAGGAACGGAGCCCACTCCTGGTCCCCTGCGAGCTAGACTGCGGTCGAACGACAGCCGTCGACTTTGAACCACCAGGTGGGGGTGTGGCGGGGAGGACTGCCAACGTTTGCTGCAGAAATTGTGAAGCTAGAGATGCCCGGCGCGACGCATCCTTCCACACGTCCGGAAGCTCGGCTTCGCCAGTGTCAGCAAGATCACCAACAATTTTTTCATCCGCTTTCGGAACACCAACATTCCCTGTGAAAAGCCTCTTGCAATTTCATCGGTTCAATACCCGCCAGGGGTGCGGGGGCTGCCGCTTGGCTATCGTCCTTCCCGCGCGAAACTGAGGCCGGAGGGAGCATATGGCCCGTGGACAGCAAAGGCAGTTCGCCAGGGTTTCCATTGACAGCTCGGGAACTCTCTGAACCTTTCACCGGGCTAGCTTCCACAACAGGAAGGCTAGATTTCTTGCTGACTTTTTCAAACGGACGCCTCTTCCCAACACCTCCATACACGAACCCCCGCGGCTTACTAAACGAACTCTTCCCCACAACAATGCCCGAGTTTAGGCTGATCTTCGCCACAGGACCAGCAGCGGGAGGTAGGTTAGAAGGACGTGTAATTACCGTCGTAGTCTTGCTGCCGGATGCATGAGCATTCGGCTGGAGACTTGCCGCGGATCCGACTGAAGCCGCCCTTTTCAACGGCGTAGCAGCCATCCTTGCGCTTAGAGGCAACCCGTTCCCAAGACGAACGGCACTGTCATCCATTGCTTTGGGAGTGGGTTTGGAAGTACCAATTACACTGTCCGTGTCGCGGGTAAAGCCGAGGGTGGTCGCAGGTCGCGAAGGTGGAGGGGCTTTTAATTTCTCCAGAGCAAGCGAAAGATTTGATAGACCAGTGTGCTTGGAACGAGACGGGGCTCCTAGCGATGAAGCAGGCTTCATTGGCGACAGCAGCTTGGGAGGCTGGCGCTTTGGGAGCGACCACGGCTTCTGTGGAGAATTGGCTGGAGCTCGTTCTACGGCCTTGTTTAGGGAAGACGAGGTGGGCATGGCAAATGAGAAAGATTGCTTGTGAGAAGATGGCCCAGGGGCGATCGAAAAAGTACTCTGTGATCCTAGCTTTAAATCAAAATGGATGTCTGAGGGAATCGAAACAGAGCGACGAACTGGCAGCGCTGTCTCTGGGTAATGATCCCGTCTCCCTTTTCTCCCTTGTCGTAGACGAACGGGTCAGCCTGGCTGAACCGTATGGGACTGTGAAACCTCGTCTTCCCCTGCCTCTTGACGTAGAACCGGTAACTGGTCTTGTAACTGGAGGTAATGCGTCGATTGACTTCGACGCTGTGATAAGCAAAGAGAGCGGAGGGTTCAATTCTTGGGAATTACGACTGGGAGGTTCTACAGAAGCGCGCATCTCGTAATCGCTGTTGTCATCAAGAGATGAGAGGGCGGAGAGTGGGGATGAAGGATCGTCAGTCAATGGCGAGAGTGGATCGCTAGAGGGGACAGGAGTGAGACGACCGCCCGGAGGGGATGATGGAACAGGCGCAGTAGCCTTAGGCGTAATATCGCTGTCTTGTCCCTTTGGTGATGTGGTTGGCGTTGTCACACAGAACTGCACAAAAATAAATATTATGGACACGTTAGAAATGCAAGTACGCACATCGAGGGGTAAAAGTGGACCAGCGAGAGAGACGTCGGAGGCAGTGACCTCTAAACTAGGTCCTGCAGCAGGAAACTGATCATCGCAGGGTCGTGAGGTGTCGGCCTCGGGCGTCGGCTTCTCGCGCAAGGAAGTGCCCATGTCGTTCGATGCCGGTGATATATGTGGAGCTGTGAGTCCATTGTCACGTTCGGGTTCTGTTGGTGGCTTCCCAACGTTGCGGACAATCGTGTCACCGGCAAAGGGCCCGAGAGCACGCGGCAGGCTGGAGAAACGAAATGTTTCCCGCACAGGTGAGACTGAAGCTGTTTTCCGAGGGGAGGGCATGAGTTGCCCAAGATTCCGGTTAGGTGCAGAAGGTGACACAAGAGGGGCCGATTGAGCTCGCTTCGTCCAGGATGCTCCCAGCTGCCTCGAACCCGTGGGCGAGAGCAAGTCTTTCGGGCTGATAGCCGAGAAATCAAACGGACCACTAGGTCGCGTTGCCTCAGTGACGCGAGACTCCTCTGGGTGCAAGTCGTGGGCATGAGGTGGACCATCATCCCACTCACCCTCGATGTGGTCCTTCTTGAGCCGTTTAAACTGTCTCTCAGGATCGTCTTCTTGCGGTTTCGGAGAAGTGCGTTTCTGAGGTCGATCCTCGTGATGAGAGAGTAAAGGCCCGTCGTCATTCTGATTGGCTCCGACGTTGGGAGAAGCGTGAAGTTCAGAAGAAACAAGAGGAGAGGCCACTGGTATGTTTTTTCTCTGCTCTTGCCTGGCAGCCTTCAGCGGGGAGATTCCGAGGTGGACGTCACCAACCTCGTCGGCCAACGAGAGCTGTGAACGTGTCCGCTTAGCGTGGTCGGACATTGTTGGGACGATAGGAAGGACTGCGAGCCTCGAATGGCGCACGTTCAATTCAGTTAAATTAGATCGTGACGCAGGCTGTTTAATTACGTAATAAACGCGGTGCCACCAAGCCGCCAAGGCAAGCCAGCGCAGGTTCAAGGATGAATCTGATCGCTCGTAACATCGCCCTCAGACGATGTCTTTCGACTCATAGGCTTGCACGCAGGTGGGCCATACCAGGCTCTTCCCCAGCTTTCTTTTCCACCTTCCCAGCTCCCCCGCCCCGTACGTTTACAAGCCATTCATCGCAACTGATCTGCAGCCAACTCATCAAAGACAGAACAAACGCGGAACAGGCCAAATCTATTCTCATCGTAAATAAATTACGCACAAAACCGGTCATCGACACCATTGACTCCTTTCTTGAGTGAGTCATCTTGGCATAACGCGAACAACACTGACTGCTGGTAGCCATCTACGCGCTCACTACCCTAATGTAAGGGTATTCCACGAAGACAGAAGGGATATACCACGAGATGTAGAGGTTTGGCGCCCTGGTACGTCCTCCGTCCCCATGACCTTACCGCTTAACAGACTCTTTGTCACAGGCGATGGTGCCGAGAAGATTGACCTCGTTATAACACTTGGGGGCGACGGCACAATTCTCCATGCCTCATCGTTGTTCAAAGTCGGAGCCGTGCCCCCTGTCCTTAGTTTCTCTATGGGTACACTTGGTTTTCTCCTTCCATTCCGTCAGTCGGCGCCTTTCTTACAATCAATGCAGACAATTGATTTGGCTCTTTCACACAGATGTCGACGACTTTTCGAAAGCATTGGAGAGCGTATTCCAGGGAAAAGCCACAGTGTTGTACAGGATGCGCCTATCCTGCGCCTTTTTGGATAAGGATGGGAATAATCTAGGCAAGGAGGGCGAAGGTATTTTTCATGTGCTTTCCCCTTCTAGACGCAATGCATTCATGATTCCCTAGATTGGCAAGTAATGAACGAGGTTGCTCTGCACCGAGGATCAAGCCCCCACCTAAATACAATTGATGCTTACGTCGACGGACAACACCTTACCGAGGCTGTGGTAAGGACTATCCGACAACCCACGAGTTTTCATTCTTAGCAGTTCCATTCCTAGTCAGACGGCTTGATTGTTTCAACACCAACGGGCTCGACCGCCTACTCCCTTTCCGCCGGTGGCCCGATTGTCCATCCATCGCTGAGCGCCCTCGTTCTTACACCCATCTGCCCCCGTAGCCTATCTTTCCGCCCACTTGTCTTCCCAGCGTCATCTTCTATCACCCTTCGAGTAAGTCCTGCATAGCCTCCTTCTCCTGTCCACCCGATTGACCACTGCTCGCAGATAGGTGACCGCAGCCGTGCCCCTGCGGGTGTTTCTATGGATGGACAGGCCTCCCATGTCCTGAATCCTGGGGAATCGGTCACCGTCCGTGCATCATTGCATCCTATCCCCTGCATCAACCGGTCTTCAATATCCGACCCCGTGAACGATTCTCTAGGAGAAGGGGCAGGTCCTGGAAAGGAAGATGATTGGGTCCGAGATATCAACAATCTTCTACAGTACAATGCCACTTTCCGTAGTAAAGCACTATTAAGGCATAGCCGAATGTAAAACCCCCGCAAAGCAAGTCGCCTATTGCATCCTTGCTACGTCCACGGACATCAAGGTCACGGCATACTCCTATAAGGTGGCTCATTGGGCTGCTAGCGCATTAACTTACCAGAATATAGTCTTTGGCTACGAAAATCAGACGGGTAACATAAAGTGACATTCTTTGTTCGTTGTAATATACAGGGTATCGTAGCTTATGGTATGAACGATGATAAGACATTAGTAGGGCGACAGAAATTATAATGCAATAGAGTAGGCGACTCTAGGAAGTGTGATGGTCCCGAGACGACCTCTGACCGAATAGTCCGACAACGCGTGTTGTAAAAGAGCATGGGTGTGATTGCTGACTCGGGGCAGGACCGAACGAAACTTCGCTGGTGGACGGCCCCTTCGGTTCCATGAACCAGCCCGTTTCTGAGGCGTATGGGGGTGGGTGAGCGGCCAAGGGTTTGTAGGCAGAAGACGTGGGACTTGGAGGAGATGCGACCTGTATTTCCACGATCTCGTATTGCGCGAGGGTGGCTACCACGGGAGACCACGCCATTCGGCCTATTCGTGCCGTCTTTCGTTCGGCCTGACTGTTGAGAACCACGCGAACCTCTAAGCATATCAGGCTGCGATCGACGTCTCTGAGCTCTGGAAATGATTCCAAGGCAAAATCGATGGCTTGCTGAACTCAGAGGGGTAAACAAAGAAGTTCAGCAGTATAAACGAAAAAGTACCTCGTAAGACTCTCCTGGTGTGACATAAACCAGTTTCGAGTTGTAGCTATACGTAAGGATACTGGGAGGGACTCGAGGTGCAGTGGCAGATACTACTTGAGGGCGCGACGTGTTCATCCCGCCACGCGGCGGGAATCCCATGACCACTGAGTTGTGTGCAAAAGACATGAGGATGGGAGATTGACTAAGCGGTCACGGTCAAGTTATGGGGATGTAAGTGAGTTGTATCAAGGTGACACCAGCGTCCTATTTTATAGTAAAGAACGAGGCCACAGCACACGAGTCAGCCACAAACGGGTCTGTGAGTGGGTACTGCCTCGTCGGCGGTGCGGATCAGTGTTCGGAACAACCATCTAGGACAACTCGGGACTTGGACACTCGATTGCGATGTGGTTGTGGTTGGCTGTGCGAGCTGAGGCGGTAATGTGTGAGACTGTCCGCATCGCCTTGACACCGGGCCGTACCATTACTATTATAAGTGCACAGACACTTTGACTCAAAACTAGCAATAGAAAGACACAGGCGAACAATCGGAGACTAAGTATCTCCGCCCAACCCTGAAAGGACGTCAAATATACTTTGACCTGGGACTCGCTGAAAAGCAGGCGCATTGGCACTGGCACTGGCACGGCCACCTTTGCCAGTGGACTTAGGGTTCTTCGCCGTGCTCCCCTCCTTCCCTCGAGCGAATGCTCCATCCAACCCGCCTACACAAGCATCCCACAGACCGGATGGAATGCGCGCGCCCGTGTTTTCTCCGTTACCGGCAAGACACCGATGAAATGCTTTACCAGAGAACAGATATGTCCGGTTTGGCACCCTACTCGTTAAAAGCAGTGACTGGCACAGCATTTCAATGGCGTCGAACGTAGCCAAGATTTGGGCCGTAAGCTGGATACTACGGTCCTCCAACGGGGTGTCACCTGATTCGACTGATGTGCTACAATTTGGCAAGCTGGGCCAAGAGAAGGACGCCAGAAACGTCTGGCCCTCTTTGATAGTCCATTTCTCCCTTTGTCTTTGGGTGCTAGGCCCTGCTTCATCGGCTCGGTCGGCCAGGCGTCTTACGATCCACCTCAATGACACAGCGGCCATTAATTGCTCCGGTGGAAGCGCCTTGACCAAAGGCGTGTCAGAGCCAAGGGCACGTAAAAAGGCATTTAGCCGGGGATCTTCATCCCAAAGCTGAACAGGGAGTGGCTCGGAACCTTTTGCAAAGTCAAAGCCGTGAGCCGACAACAGGGTGGCAAGCGTCGGCACTGATACGGGCTCCTCAACGTGCCGAGTGCCACGGCGAGTATGTTCGATGACGTGCCGGGGTAACGCTCTACGCGAAGTCGGTGCCACGGAAGACGTCACGGTCGACGGAGGTATTGTTGTGCCGGTAGAAAGTTTCTCGAGGGCCCCTTGCAGAGGTGCTAGAGGATTGACTGTCCCCATGTCTTCGTCCGGGTCGGAGTAGACGTCGATCACCTCGTCTTCATCGGACTCTTCATTGACAGTAGACTCATCCAATCCATTCCCTCCGGTATCAATGTCACCCCCAAGGAGACCTGTCCCATCGTCCAAAAGTGCGTAAACCCACTCCCTGATAGGACGCCCCAGGCTCCGGACAACAGTCTCAAGATCCGGGTTCTCCAGGAATAACTCTGGCCATGCGGTGCCAGTGCTCAGAATGTCCATCAACCCTGGAGAAAAGTTGGCGTGTCGATATGCCGAAATGTACAATGAACGGATTCGTTCCCAGGATACGTTCTCGTACTCAGTGGAAGTGGAAGGATCTGAAACGGGACGAGATAGACACCCTACCAGCGGGCAAGACTCGACATCGTGAAGGGCGCAGGAAGAGGTAGGCTCTTTAAGTCTTCGGTCCCCGTCCTGGTTCTTGGGCATCGCATATCGCAGGGCGGCCTCGACCGTTTTCTCCACAATGCCCTCCCGCTCGCCGGGTCCCATGGCCGCCGGTCGAATTAGAAGTGACCCGATGGCTAAATCCACAAAGTCGACGACACCAGTAATCTGATGTCGCGCCTTCTTCGGCAACTTTCCGGATGCCGCAGCAGCGACTGACTTTAAGACGCTCGCTACGCGAGTGATGCGCTGAGGCGCTGTCATGTTACGTTCATAAAACAACTTGCTTGTAGAGCGACGATCGGCAGTGAAATCGTTGCCTATGAGGGCCGAAAGGAGTGGAAGAAGAGAAAGGGGGATCTGCAAGTGGACAGCGAGCGCGCGGGGGGTATAAACAACACAAGTCAGAGACAGCGCGTCGTTGGTATCGGGTGAGATGATCCCTTGAGCATGGGGATCGCTGCCCTGTTTCTTGGCTTTGTTCCTTTGTGACACCACGAATCCAGCGTCATCTTGGATTTGGCTTTCCTCCTCTTTTCCTTGAGAATCGGCACTCCAGACCATTTGGTCCATTGGGATGTACCCTGCATACCCCTCGACGTTAAGAATAACGTAGTCAGAGTCTCGCCCTGTCACGTAGCCCCGAAGTCGACCGGCGAGCTCAACAGCGAATGGATCGCCTTCGTCATCAGCCATGTAGATTTGGACGGCACCACCGAGCGATCGTAGGGCGTCAAGAGTGGCCACATAATAAAGCGGAGGCAAGATAGAATTCTCCCGCAGGAAACGTGGTGAGGCCCGCGAGAGGGATGACGTCCTGAAAAACAGCAGAGAAGGCTGTATGGTGGACTGTTCAACGCGGATTGTGCTCGTCGCGAATTTGGATCGGTGGTAAGGGCCTGGTTCAACGACCATGAGCTACGTATCAAGGCAACGACGATACCGATCTTACCGTCAAAAACAAAATTGGGTCTGAGACCAACCGAGATCCATGCCCTCACAACTCGTGTTACCAGGTCGCGGAACTCGACAGGTTCACCACCATACACCCACGGTAGGCGAGACTGGTTGTGAAGTTCATATATAAAACTGCAGGGTCGTTCTCAATGACGTTGGGTAACAAGCCAATAGGCGGCACTACGCACGACCAGCCGTCGACGACAAGGGGGATCGTGGCTTCGGATTTTGATCGTTCTTGAGAGAGGACGAGTGGAGTCGATAGCTTGCGCTGATTTTCTCGTAGATAGGTCGCAAGACCATGAACACCCATGAGTCGCAACCGAGAAGTGATACAAAGTCCCCCGACCAAGCGATGGGTCGTTAAAGCAGAGCACACACATGATCATGGACTCGGGCCGTAAATAACTACATGGTGACTCTGGTCCTGCCCTTGGAACCCTCTCCAGTGCCCGATAATTCAGTCCACCACTTTTCTTTCGTACTGCCAACTCCACCTTTGGTCGTCGTCGACGGACGCCGTACAATAGTGGACATACCAGAGGAGATACCTTTTCGTTGTGTCGTCGTTCCCGCACGCATCTCTGAAGGGTGAGATGTAGCCCGGGATTCTCTATTGGACCTCGTTCGCCCAGAAACCTCTCGTACAGGTGGATTGCCATCATTAGGCTCTTCCTTTGCCCTCTCTTTCCATGGGACGCGGATCGGAACTACAGCATAGCCGCTCTCCCATTGCTTACAATGGAGTCTGTAGATCGCCATGGTAGCACGAGCGTCTGTCACCTGCAACGATGTTCAGTAGATGGATTCGGGGGGGGGGTCGATGCATACACTACTATGTTCGCCTTGCTGAATTGTTGCCCCGAGCATGTCGCGTACCAGGTTTCTCAGAGCAGGTCGAGCAGAACGGCTTTGGCCATACTTGTGAGCTAGGTGTTGTGTGTCGCGAATTTTCGCCCGCGAATGTGAGAGCATAAGTGCCTAGCGCGAAGTCACATGCGAGTCGGTCTACACCACAGGCAAGTGAGCGTACCTTGAGATCGTTCTGAATAGCATGTCCGACGACGATGCGATCCTTGATGAGTTCGGCTACTAGACCCTGCACCTCCTCGAATGTCTTTGCTAGAAGTTATAGTAAGATCAGAAATCCGAATCATGCACAGATAGTGGTACTAGTCACCATTGATCATGTCTTTTGCCCGAATGCCACTCCACTGGGTTCGCCAATCGGTGACTCTTTCCTTTTGTCGCACAAATTCATCCAGCAGGACTGCCCCAAAGTAGTTAACCACCGATACCCGTGCGAGTGTTGACTCAGCCCCCATGGGCCCGACACCGACCATTTCGCAGTCCATGGCTATGTACGAGCCTGGCAGGCGATCCTTGGGGGGGAGATTGGGGGAAAATGGAGTTGGGGCGAATATGAGGGGGCGAAGCACCTCCACCGTATTTTTACGAAGAGAAGATCCATCGAGAGGCGAAGGGGTGGCGGACTGCGGCTTGCCATCTGAAGGCGTAGGGGAGTCGGAGGAACGAAAAGAGGAATCATGCCTCTTTTGCCACTTCTTCGGAGGTTGATCTGGAGAGGTGTCGGTTTGGAGCCGCTGCGCAAGAATAACTATCAACGACAGTGGCCTCGGGTCGATATACTACTGGAGGTCAACCTTATGGAGAGTGCGCCAATTTCCGGATGGTTTGTCCTTCATCGATTCATCACAGCAAGTTGGTACAAAGATGTATTATGTCAGCTAAATAATCAACTACATACAGTCTGACTTTGCCGCGCAGTACCTAACCAAAGGAAAGTGAATGAGCATTGGCAGAGCTACGCACAGCATGAAAAAAAAGTAAAAAAGTAATCAGCAGTGTCAAAAAATTTGGAGCACACTCGTTTCCATCGGAAAGGATATCCTCCCTGAAGAAATTCAATCAAGTTTTGGGAACATCATTCGAAACAGGGGACGAGACCCTCGCAACGGACACACAACTCACCTCACACCATTGGGCACCAGAAGCATAGGAAAACAGTCGAACTGTTTGATGTGTGGAAAAAATACGAGGGTGCCGCCGCACAAGAGTGAGCCCCATTCAGTTACCAAAACCCTACAAGAGGGCTCGGCAATCGCATGACTATTTCCTAAGAGCAATGTGCCCAAATCACCTGGTCCGCTCATATCATCGCGTATATGACCAGGCGTTTGGGCTGCAGAGCCCCAACCCAAGCCCCAATCTACATTCCTGAAGAAGGGATGAGCGGGCCTTGTAGATGCAACGCGAACGGCCTTCTTAGTGGCAGATGCTTTCCATAGCGTACACATACAAGGTCGCGTACTCTGCATCTCCGGGGACTTTCCCCGCAGCAAGAAGAAGGGGTTGCTAAATGAACCCCTGTGCGTGAGCTGCGATAGCGATTCTTTGTGCGGCGGTGGTAAGTTGAAGGAGAGAAAAATGAGTCGAGCTTTCTCAATGTTGGTCACGTGTTTTCCGGATACAGCCGCTTGAGCCGAGCCGTATTGCGAGGTCACAGCTCGGTGTTTTGTCTTGTCCTGGAATGTCTTCACCCTCGGAACAACGTGATCCTCCTTCTAGACATCATTCGTCTGACCCTTCTGCCCCCGGTCCCTCAACACACAATCCCCCTCCACGACCTCGTCCCAAGGTGGAACCTCCCCCACCTCCCCAGCAAGTCCCAGAGCCGTCTTTTGTAGATCGCATACCTTCTATTAGACTGTCTGTCCCTCCCAGAGGTGAGCCCGATCTCATGCATCCTCATGTCTTATGCATCTCATGACTACAGGACGCTTTTCTCCGGCGACATCTGAGCGCTGCTTCACGTATTGTTCACAATCCCACCATGGTCGCACTCACGGAAGTGAACCGAAATGTTACACGTTCTGCCTACGACGCGTATTTAATCATGAAGTTGATCGTGTCCTCACCAGTGCCAATTACGATCCCATTGTCAAGTCACCCACAATT
This sequence comes from Lactarius pseudohatsudake, assembly GCA_021525015.1. Taxonomy (NCBI): domain Eukaryota; kingdom Fungi; phylum Basidiomycota; class Agaricomycetes; order Russulales; family Russulaceae; genus Lactarius; species Lactarius pseudohatsudake. The sequence goes on along the minus strand of JAKELH010000005.1, from coordinate 76,533 downwards.
TCGGCGAACGTCCCACTCCCTCAGGAAGCCAATACGACGTTGAGCCAATACATCTCCGATCCTTCTGCACGCGCAGAGGCTTCCGATGGATCTTCCTCATCGTCATCACAAACACCCACCTCTCCACAGCCTGAGAGTAAGCAACAGCATTGGCAAGAAGGGTATTACGTCTGGCTTTCTCGCTCGAGGCAGGCTACCTCAGAGCACATGTCCCACATGAAGCGAGACCTCTTTCAGCAATCTGCGTACGAACGCTCCAAAGCCATGTGGGCCCAGGCTGTCCGAGAGGGTAGACAACATGAGTTTTACCACACCCCAGAGGCACGTATTTTTGGTTCTGAGTGGACCGCGAACATGCATGAGGATATCCTGTGCGTAGATCTGGCCAACCCTCTCGATCTGCACCAACGCTCAACTTTGCACGCAGTTCTCCCCCATATTATAGCATGCTTTTCCCGTTGTCCACGCCTGTTCCAGAGGTTAAGCGCATGATTTCCAGCTATCTTGCTCCTACGCATGTTGTCCTTACTACACTTCGCGACTCGTTCACGTCTGGCGACCAAGTGAAATTTGCACATCGGATGCGCGAGTCCATTCAAGACGGTGCGCCATTGGCACTCGCTCGGAACGTAGGAAGGAAGATATGGGGCTTACTATCGGGAGAGGGTGAAGGGTAGGAACATAACTGACTTGGGCATTCGTTTCCGTCACTCCTTAATTTGAGCATTCTCCGTCTCTGTGCTAGTATGACCCCCAGTCTAGACTGAGACCGCGTGTTAAGTGTCCCAACTCCCTTGTCGATACATTGACCGTGACGGCGGTATCGCCTTGTTTTCTCACGTTGTCTCGCCTTGATCCGCGTCTTGTCTCGTGCCGCAAACGCGTGTCTTGGCTGAAATCAGCCTCAAAGTGGGGACAGCAGTTTGATTGGGGAGTGTCTGGGGTACGAGTTCCCATGGTGGACTTCATGCCGCTGTCCACGGGAATACTAGGCACAAAAAGCTGGGTGAATGGTGACGGCATCTGTAAAACAGGAGTCCCAAGCGACTGAACGATGGGACCGGCTCTTACAGTAACAAGTTCTGAACAGTTTCAACGAACGGGTATCGAGATTTCGGCGTCGTTTCTCTTGATGTCCGCTCCCCGACTGCTTACAACGGTTCATTCTGCCAAAAACATTGGGACAGAGCGGTTGACACTCCCGTCGTACATTCATTTACTGACTAATCCTACAGTAACGGTTCCGGAGTTTAGGGTGTTAGGTTGGGTCCCGTAAGCGGACATTGACATTTCCAGACACTTCCTTATTTTACTTCATGGGTGCTCACTGAGTCCTACAGTTACACATCATGATGCAACCTAGTGGCCACGATACATAGGCGTTGATTCGTTGCTCCCTGCTTCTACTCCCACCTTTCCTCGTGTTGTTGGCGCCGACATCGGACAAGCGCTGGCTACACTGCCAGCGTTGCCACGTGGATACTTCAAACGCGCGGCGTCACCTCTCTTTGGGGATTCGAGGTTTGCTAAACTGTGGCTGATTTGACAACCTACGTGCGAACAATTGCGACTTTCTCACAACGTATCCGCAATTTTTTTTCAAACAAAAAGCAAGATCCGTAGCCCGTAGGCTAGGTCGTCGACCCTTGCGAGCCTGAGACCGTGCCCAGGCAGTCACGGACATGAGCGCCTGGTAGTTGCCGGTCGTTGACACTATGGAACTCTCCCAAGATTCATTTCTGCTACACCGCCAGTAAGTGGTGTCGGAGTTTTGTGTGCACGGCACCAGCATGCCTTTACCCTCTGTTGGACATACACACTCATGGTTTCCTGCTACCATCGTATGCCCCCGTCTGTTCTTGACGGGCTATTGCTACGAAATCCTTCCTTGGCGGCATTTTTCGCATCGGCATTGTGGCGCACCTCACGGATCCAACATGTCTATAACTCTTGCGACAGCCGTGTCAGAGTGCATCATCTCAAGAATCTAGGGACACAGGCCTTTGCACTGCGTAGTTGCCGCGCCTTTTGATTCAATCGTTAAAGTGACATCACAACTGTTCCTTTGGGCCTGATGCCGTGCCCACTCCCAGACTCGGAGCCATCATCCGGAACTTCAAGCTTCGGCGTTCAACTCCCGCCCTGACCGGTTGGAATTGCCTGAAATGGGTGCTACGTTCGAGTTTCAGGAGTCCTCCTCAGGGAGGGCCGGATTTGTGGACGCACGTCAATCCCCCTCTAGCTCAAAAATGGAGTTCAGCTAAGCTTAATTCTCCAGCGACAATAAGTTATTCTCATCCGGTGCGACCCTTGAAGCTTTTCACGTTCCGATATGGCACCCGTCCTATGATTGTTTGCCTCTGGTCATAGATCAGACCCCCTGACCCTTCCATGTTCCGGGGTGATTCTCGAATTATTACGCCCGTGTCCCACAACTAGTTCCAGGCGGCCTTGTGTGGTGATGTACTAACCGAGATGGGGTAAAGCTGCGGGCGAGACGCGACAGGACTTGCTATATCTGCTGTGGACTATTGTCCGGAGCCCTGGAGAGACAATGCTCGGCAACAGGTACAGTGTTCCCAGCCCTAGTACTCAACAGGAACCCGGAACCATGTATGGTGGAAGTTTTCTCCAAGGATCGCGCGCTTTCAGGATCGCGGAAAGCTTCAAAGGCAAGCCCATGTCTCCATCTCTGGCTACAGCCCCGTAAGGCGTGTCAGAACGAAGGGTCGCATCTAATTCAGTGGGCTACATGCCCTATAAACCGATTGTTGGTAAATGGGTTAAGCCAATTGTGTGTCTCAAATCAGAAAGACGACGATTTAGGTTTGGGACTGGACCTCGAGGTTTTCACTTTTGGACTGAGCAAGGCTTTGTCGGCGATCTGCACAACAATAAACCCCGCCGTGGGCACCCTCGATCATCTCTTAGTTAGTCTAGTTCTGCAAAGAAAGTGATATTGTATCCCTTCTTGTAGAATATCACTTCCGGTACAGATCACGACAATAACGAGTATGAGACAGGAAAGGTTATCTTGGGCGCCAAAATGCCTTGTTTGTCCGCAGCAGCACTGGTGTAATCTCCATCAGTGCCACAGCATCACAGCCTCGGCCTCGGCGGTACATCGCCAACTACGCTGGATTGTCGTCGGCCTCATGTCACCCACGTTCCAAGGGAGTTGGCTAACGCCCCGAAAAGTGGCAAGAACTCGGCCACGGACCACCTGGCTTTCTTAGATCGGGTAGTAGTTTGCTAAAGAGGTAAAGATATGACCGCATCCACTCGCAAGGGGCACGGAGCGTGTGTTCTCTCCAAGGTCATTCAACAGTGGCAGGAGAACACGCTTTTTGGTCAGACTGGTGTGGATTTAGAAAGTGTTTCACAACAAGTGTCGTATTTGAATAATAATCAAGTAGGGTAGTAGAGAAATTCGAAGTGACGTTGCCTATGCATTATACGAACGGTAAAGACGTAACTACTGTGGGCGTCAGTACGCAAATAAAAATACAGTCATGCGCCGGGCGTGCTGGAAAGTGATTGGATACATAATATAGCGTAAGTGGGCTGTCAATCGATCATTCAAAATGCCAGAACGGATGTCCTAGCATGCAAGGGAAGGACGTGTGCAGCCATGAGCCAGACCTAGAACACACCATGGTCAACGTCGATGATGTGTGCGAGATTCACGGACGTACGTTAAATATCAAATATGATTTCTTGTCAGCTTCCAGAGTCCGCCAGAGGTAGTAGCGCATCCCGATGTAGGTACCAAAGCAAACGAGAAAGGCGGTGCTGATGGGGCCGACCTCCCAGAACCAACTGAGAAACATAGACCATACGATAGTAGCAACGAGAGTGAAGACCCGAGAGAACTCGGGTGCATAGATAGGGAAAGTCATACGTCCTAGGGCCTTGTCTCCTTCGACGTCAGGGAAATCCTGTGCTTGGATTGTCGTAAAAATAAGCATGCCGCTAATAATGACGGCAGTGACAGACACGTAGTCCATCGCATGGTTAGCACCTGATCTCGTCAGCACCCGCCAATCGAAGCTCGCACAAGTACATACCAATAATGGTCGTAGCACCAACTTCGAAAGAAGCATAACCGCCAATGTTACAGAAGTTTTTGCCGACGATATGACTAGCCGCGCCGAGTTCGTCGTATATGAACGTGGTGGCCACGAGGCCCAACGTCGTCCAAACGAGATCTTGATCATAGATTGATGACCAAAATACACAAAAAATGACGATGGCCCAGCGGAGGGCAACAGCCTGGGCCTCGGTGATTCGTCCTGCTGGGAGAGGACGCCATGGGCGGTTGAGCTTGTCTTCCTCACAGCTGCGAGCTTGGTTGGACACATTGCACAGGAGTAGGTGGAACCAAATCCATAACCAGGATTGTAGCAGGCTGGAGAACGACTGTACAGGTGCAGTTGCACATGCGAAGGCGGTCTGCGCAGCAAGGCGTCACTACCAGGCGCAAAAGAGGAAAAAGTGTGCTCACGATGGGGAGAAATATGGTCTTGTAGTCTGTCCAAGTAAATAGGATAGCGGTGTGGAGGTGATACAATACGGCTGAGAAGAAGCGTCGTAGAAAGTCTTCCGCCTGACTGAAAGTCAGGTTGACGGAGACCGACCAAGGCGAATTGTTGGCGTAGTGAGGGGTGAGTGATGGCATAACCATTCTCGCCATGATGCTATGGGCCTATGGGAACAAAGGTATGAGCAAAGCGAAGGACGATGGGCGGGACGGAGAAGGGTACATACTGGACGAGGTCGTCACTAAAGAAGCGCCAAAGAATTGCCTTGCGTGAATGTCGTGAAGTAGACGAGGGGACTGGCACACACGAAACTCGCAGAGGTGTGGGAGCACATAAGTACCTCTCTGTGTGATCGAGCCGCCCATTTGGTGGAAGATGTTGCAGGTAGATCACACCTGGTTTCGGCGTTGCCCTAGAGCGAGCAATAGAAATCTGTGGCAGATTTGAGTTCGGTCCGCGGCGAGTAAGGAACGGGAAAATTCAAACCGTCGAGACAATAAGGTGCCGTCCTCCATTTGATTTAGTATCGGATGTGGGTGAGATTGAAGAAGGAAAACGGATGCGGCGGCAAGAAGTAGCGTGGCGATTTGTAGAGTGAGTGACCGAACTGTCGGTTCGATTACCGGTCCAGTAACCGTAACTAGACAGAGACGGAACAAACAAACAATGTAGAACAGCGCACAATGCTCCCCGTCTCAGACCCCGGGAACCCCTCTTGCACACTATTTTTTTTTCTTCTAATTGCCCCCGCTCCCCGGCCATTTCCCACATCCGGCGACTCACCCGAGTCAGCACTAATACCCATCACGTGCTGAAATTTAGAGACAGGGACAACGCTCTCGAAAAACAATAGGGAAATCCTGACAAGGAATCATTCGTTTGTTGCGCTGAGACTGATGATATCACACTGCTGCGAGGGAGTACTGTAGGCCATGTGCGGCGTACTACAGTCGGAACCCTCAAACAGTTCCGTGGGACCGGTACCAAACCGGTACCTGATCGAGGTGATGGGCGGCTGGATACGCGTCTCTGCACTTCATAGCCTGGGAAACGCTGTGCGCTTTTTGCTGCTATAATGTTCTGGTCTGGTTCCGGTGTGCCCTGTGGCGAGTCTATCCCGGCTCATCGGCTGCCACAAATTCACGGCGCTGACCCCCATTCGCTGAGGAGGTATTTGTGATTCTTGACCTGCTTCGGGCCAGATGTCGCTTTTGATCTTGGCCATCCCGTCATTTCCCCAGTTCGGTCGGCATTCCGTGGATCGTGGAGCATCAGCAGCAAAAAAATTTACTGCGGAAATGGAAAATGCAACCCCCATACTGGACACTTGGACGCATTTCCCCCCGTAATACTCACAGGACAACCGATGTATAGTGATGCACTGATGCACTAATGACTTGAATTCTCACTGGAACGCTTGCGGGAGAACTACAAACGCGACAACCCTTGCAGTCCAATGCGAAAACCTGGTATCTCCAGAACCAACTCGTCCCTACTCGTGCTACTGCCACATGCACTCGTAAAGAATACGACGGGTTCACACCAGGATAAGACCCGCAACATTACGTCTGAGGGTGTTCTATGGCCTAAACACTGTCCAGGGAGTGAGATCACCCTTTGTCGACTGCCACGCCGACCTTGAAAATCACTGCTGCACACATGGGGACTGGTCATATCTCATCCAGGCGAACATCCAGCGTCTGGTGCCACGTCCACTCGATAAGGATGTAAAAGATACGCACCATTACCAGGAGGGATACGAGTGATCTTCCTGCCTGCCACACGCCCATCCCGTGTGCACTCCAGCGCTCCCGGAGTTGTTCAACTTGAGCAGGCGACTAGCCCAGACGTGCCATGCATTTGTACGTGGGGAATGATGGGGGGCAGCTCGAGGCGCGTTTTAGGGTAATTCCCAGTCACTTTTCACTCGTTCAATCTCCTAGCATTTGGGCTGGAGGCGCTCACGGGAGGTTTCGGGACCGAAGCGGATGCGAGAAAGAAACCCATTGCGGCAAACATTTTGGTAGGAGGTAGTCCAGAAGGATACTAGTACAGTATGAAGGGCAATGACACAACCCTTTCTGCGCTCTCTGCGCTCATTCCCAAATGGAACTATACACACCACTATTCGGAAGAGCTGACATGACCGTTGATATGACCTCCTCAGGCCTCAGGACTGAGCTGAGCAAGAGGCCACAACTCCGAGCTTAGGGCACTATCTACGGCATACACTGGACTCCAACACTTGGCTAGGTTACGAGTTAGGTGGAGAGCTACGTGCACTGCGAGATGTCGAGATGATAAGATTCCCACGATTAAAAAAAGGAAGGGGCTTAGTAATGCCTAACTCGCATAGCACAACAACCGCCACCCGCTGTCGCACGTTTAACGCTCAACACTCACGATACGAACCAACCCCAACCCTTTTCCAGTATGGCATCTCTCCTGGAGCGCATGAATGTGGACACGACCCCAAGTGTCGGGCCTGTACGCTCAAAGACTCGACGTGCAGATTCAGCTCCTTATTCACGCCCACCAAAAGGTGACATTAACTCGCCATGGAAGCACGACATGTATCAGCAAGGCTCTGAATCTGGGAAGTCCCTATCTGATCGTCTGGGTGCTCCGCAAAAAGACACGCCTCCCAAGATGAATTTTGGAGGTGCAGTGAGGGCCCTCAAGGAGGCTACAGGATCGGCGACGGACAAGGAGTTGTCAATTCGTGGGGCGAGCACTCGGGGAAACGTCGTGGAGGTCACTGGTCTTGTAAAAGGGACAACGGCAGAGGACGTAGAAGTGAGTGATTGCCTTACCTGTGGGACTGATCTGGCGATTCGCTGGCAATAATTCCACGGTACTGAGCTCAACCCCTCAGGCTATCTTCAAGCGATGCGGTCATATCACACAGTCATCCGTGAAGCAATCGCATGGGAATGCGGATGTCACAGTGCGCCTGACTTTCAAGCAAGAAACCGACGCTCGGGAAGCCGTGCGTGTCTTCGACCAGCAAGTCGCAGATGGGCGAACACTCGGAGTGCGGGTCGTTGGTGGCGTCAATGCTAGCTTAAGCGGTCGTTTGAGCATGGGCGTGGTAGATGTGGTGGATGGCAGCGTCGACGCACTCATGGAAATCGATACGGACAGTGGCTCGTGCGTACTCTTGTGCCCTGACCCTCGAAGTGATCTTGATGCTCGCATCTAGCAGCAAAATGCGCTCGGACGATATTATCTCTCGTGACCCAGAGGCCGCAGCGCGTGCACATATACTCGTCGCGCCACCAGGTGCTGACCCAAAAGACTATCTTCCGTCGTCGGGTCGCGGTCGTGGTCGCGGTCGGGTAAGGGCACGCCGTGGAGCGGCTGGTGGGGGTAGGTGAGAACACGGGGACGGGGAGATGGACTAGGAAATCATATATCTATCTTCCTTTCAACGACTTTCCTTACTATGGCTCATTGTTTCACTGTTTTGGCTAACGACTTTTCTACTCACTAGTGTACTAGTTGTGCGTTTCATGTACGCGCTTTCCCTCTTGCTTCATACACTCCAGCGCACTGCGTATGCTTTCCAGGGCAGGCTTGTAAAAACGAATGAAAGCGATCTGTTTCATATGTCGTTTGCAAATGCGATTGTAAAACAAGTAAGTAAAAGTAGATATAGCAGGTCCGATCTTGCTTCAAGCCACATTCATCGAACCTATCCTGCTCGGATCGGGAACACATCATACTCCAACTGTTAATCCGGTGTTCACCTCCGTTAAGAGGACAATCATTGCTCTTGTCCCGGCAGCCGAATGTTATATAGAGCCGAACCCGTTTATTCACTCTCAGAAATAAGTGCGACAATCATCCTGAAATGAGGAACACGTGAGGTCACCACTGCAAAACTGGAAGGTGACATACCGGTAGAGATAATAGAAGAAAGAGAGCAAGTAAAAGCCGAGCTTGATGAAGCTCTCTTTCTTGTGCCCGGAGAGGGTGCGAAAGATTTCTGTTGCATCGTACATGTGGTTTTTGTTTCGTATCCTTAAAGAAAGCGTCAGTTCGAAGCACGAGACACTGCTGATGTTACAGCGTACTTGTTGACATTAAATCCAAGTAACGGCGCATTGAGAAGGAATGCAGTCCATTGTCCAGAGAGCAGGAACAGTATTGTTAAAAATGCATGGGCAGAGTTCTCGGGGATGACAAACTAAAACCAAGACACGCCAGAGTCCGCCATTCACGTCAGGAGGCCGAACAAAACAAAAACAAAAGAGACGAACTTGATTCAACTTATTACACAGGTCTATTGGGTTGATATAGTCGCATTCCAAGTCAGAGAACATGATGATCTGTGAGAGGAGAAAGACAATTAGCTTAACAAATTAAGAAAAGAAAGACGCACGAAGAAAACCATGGTGAACAATAACCCTGCGGCCATGAGCACTGCGAAGAGGAAAAGCCAACCTGTACAAGTAAGTGAGTGAGGTGTCCCTTAGGACATAAGATAATACATACCAGCGCCACCCATGTTGTATATCTAAACGCGCAGTGTTGCAGATAAAGAGTAAACTAGATGGGGGGTTTTGAACGTGAAGTGACTTGCGGTGGGAGACGGCACGTTGAAAACAAACGCTACAGCAAGAGGAAGAGAGGAAGAGGAGGTTGACAGTGTTGGCAGATGGTGTCACATACATCGCGTAACGCGTAACGCATCACACGTGCCTCGAAAAACCTGTACAGTCACTGCCAGTGCTTCTGTTCACACCTTCTACTGTAATCTATTGAATATTAGATCTGAATCCTCATACTGTACCTATCATCACTGCATGTCTGATAGAAGGGCTTTTGACTTGTAACGATTCAGTCTGATCTGAATTGGTGCCATTATAATTCGAGCGTACGGTAAGTCTGTAACATAATAAATTCAAGCATAAATTCACTAATTACCGTAAGTTGATGGGAACCATCAAACGCTCTTTGCCTCGCTCCGCTGGCATGCGGCAAAGCAAATCATGATAGCGAAGCCACCTTAACGAAAGAGTCAACAAGGCCGCGGCTCCCGCAAATTCCTAGCCGGAAACGGAAATCCTAACCAGGCCTGAGTGACCAGAAGGAAAAATATGTCACGGCAGATAAATTTGAGATAAGTGTCCCAGTGTGTACAAAGCGGAGTGTGATGTCTGCTCACAGAAACATATATAACGTCTTTTGCGTAGGCAGTTCTTGACGCGCAAATGCCTGGATGTCTTCGGAGAATGACAAGTGCCAGTGTGCAGCAAAACATTCCCAGGCAAGGGTGCAAGCCATCAATGTGATGACAGCTTCTATCCATCGGGCGACATGGAAGTCGATGCAATTACGATTACGCTAGTGGCATTCTCCCGATCGTTCGCAAGCGTTCAGTAGATCAGATAATACCTGCCTTGAAGTGCGATGGATGCCCGCGGAATGAGGTCTACCCTCTGCAAAACTTTCATTTAGTACGTACATCCGGAACTTTGCGTCGGTGGAACCGAACACACCTTTCACCTGACGCCGTGCTATGGATCAGGTTATATTGGGGATTGTGTACGATCAACGCCCTGACGAATGCAGATTAGACGGCAGTATTCGAGGGTTTTCATCAAGGGCAAAAGAGACCGCATCAGGGTAGCTGGGGTACCCCGGAGCAGAGCGAAATAAATTGTTTCGAGACCTGTCGGTGTGGGTTCGGTACGTCGAATAGATGAGACAGCTACATGTTATTGACAGCTGCCACCACATGATCGCATCCAATTGCGGCAAAAATGGAACACCTTGAACACATGTAGCATTGTTCGGGAAAGGGGGATGATCTCTGCCAAGGTCCCTGCACCTGTAGTACGTATCAAAGCCCGCTGCTTTATATATTCTCCTGAGGTCTTCAGCGTTTGAATATTACAGTAACGCTCATGCATCTAGTGATTTCTAGGTTCCCCCGGGTTCGTTCCCTGTGATGAACGAACACATGACATGCTTGATTAAGTGTCTTGTTAAGTTTTCACCGGTGGCAGCCTAAGCCTTGTCTGCCAAATCTAAGGCGTCGTATCTGTACTGTAGTGAGACTCGGAGAAAAGTACAGTCGCGTCCTCGTCCCAAGATTGACACACATCACTCGTTTACTCGGTGGTGTAAATAACGACTGAACCACCGATTTCTAGTAGAGAGCGCCTTGGAGAGGAGCGCCAGTGTTTGGCTCACGAACCGGGAATAGACTCAGGCAAGTTTTCCTGCCATACCATATACTTGTATGTGGCACCGTCTGACTGCTTCGATGTCACTTTACCGTTGGGAAGCGTCCAGGCCTACCTATAGACTTCGGCGTAGAGTCTCCATAGTGCTCAGGCTAATTCAGCCACATCGAGGAACAGAACACCGTTCTCAGTATGTATCGCTCAGCATTAGTTACCCCTTCCAAGTTCAACCCCGGGCCCTCTTGATAATTAAGGGCGCAATGCTCGCCCCGGAGTGTCGGATTAGGCATGAGTGGTACCTAGGCGAAACATTAGCGCGGCGTGAAAAATGATCTAAATATATAACGTACTTTCGTGGCTCATATGACCAAGTTTCGCCTCTCCATTTTCGTTGAGTCAGCTGCTGCTCCGAGTCCGGGAGAACTAGAGTTAAAAAAAAAAAAAAGTATAGCTTCTTGGTTCCAGGGTGTGAAGCATGTGAAGGCCAATCCGTATCGCGCCGTTGCGCCAGCATTTCGGTTAAAGTGTAGATGCCACAGCTCAAACCCGGATGCACATAGGAGAGCTCATTTGGGAGGCCACTGCAAAGAGGCGTCCCTAAACCCAGCACGGGTACTAGTAAATCGAGTTTGAAACGAACGGACCAACGACGAGTGGTGTGACTCGGATTCACTGGTTTGCTCAGATCTTTGATGAGAGTAGAGCGGAGTATTCCACCGCGCATTACAGTATCTCAGCCAACTGGATTGGTACACGGATTTGACCGAAAGATTTTTGCGAAACGGCTTCCGAAGATAAATCGACTCGGAACCAGGTAAGTTCTTAGTTGAGACTCCACTTGCTCGAAGGCGGTATACAGTTTCCGTCAGATGATGGTCGCGAAGGGACCGTAGCCACACTAAAGCCACTGACAGTTTACATCTGTGGAGAAAACACGATGTGGCCGGAACGAGGCACGACTCGTCATCACCGTGGATTGATAAATTACAGTAAGCGATCCAAACTGACAGGTGAATGTTTCGAAATCGACATCAGACTACCAGGGCTCAACAAAGCGTGTCCGCCACGCCACCGAGTGATACACATAACCTACCATTCCTGAGAAGAAAAGCGGATCCAGGCTGCTAACTTACTTCCCTCTCCACGTCGCGACCAATGCGTGCGCACCCACTCCAGCCGCATCGGCAACAACCTCGACATGTTTGAATACATGTCCTTCTTCCATTAACGTCGTGAGGACAAGATCGCGATAGCGGTCTATACCCCCCAACGAGCCCCCAATACATAAAACGCTAGAGTCTGCGCGGGCCTTACGAGGGTGATCCTGTTGGTACAGTTGGTCGCACACATCAGACGAAGAGACGGGGTGTGCTCGTACCTCTTTGGCAGAAGGGGAGAGGAGCACCGCCGATATTTGCTTGGCCAGCTTGTGTGCACAATCACGCAGCGCTTGTACGGCAACGGGATCGCCGTCCTCGAATGCCGCTTCGAATACAAGTGGGCAGAGCGAAGAGAGCCGTTTCTCGCGTGGTAGCGAACCGGTCGAGTCAGATGCGTGCACGGCCGCCAGCAGCTCCATCACCTCCGCGACACCGAACTTCTTGAGGACCTTCTCTCTCAATGCGCCGCGCGTTACCGCAGCACCCGTGGTTTCCGAGTCTTCCTGGGCAAGCAAGGCACGCACTGCGGTGCGCCCCACGTCGAACCCACCACCTTCGTCTCCGAGGATCCAGCCCCAACCTCCCACGCGTGCGAGGGCCTCTGGCAGCGCACCACCGGGACCCTCGCGGAAGCTGGAAACGATGCTCCCGGTTCCCGCAACCACCACGACGGCAGTTTTCACGTCCGGTAAGAGGCGCAACGGTGCGGCAAGGAGGTGAGTGTCATTGGAAATGATAAGACGTTCGATGGGGACAGAGAGCAACGTCGATACACGGGGGAGAAGGAGTGAGATTGTGGCAGAAGAGTCCACGCCCGAGACGCCTAACCAGGCTGCTTGAAGGTTGTAAGGTGGCGTACTAGCTCCAGCAGCATCGACGTGTGTCGTGGGGTCAACTGGGAGAGTGACGGGCGTCGGTGACTGTAAAGCCGCGGTCAAGACGGAGGATACCGTCGCTTGGATGCTCTCAAGGAAGGCGTCGAGGCCAAGATAGGTGAAGTTTGAGCCCTTGGTCACTGCGCGAGCGACTGTATCTCCGCTTGATAAACACAAGACAGCGGCGGTCTTGGTACCCCCACAATCGATGGCAAGATACAATTCCAATGGTGAGGGCATGTGTGCTGTATCATTAGCTCGGGGAGTTAGAGGGACTCATAAGTAGGTTCTGGGTCGATGTTTTCAGCATCGTCGTTACCTGTTGAGGCACAAGGGCCACAACAGCCATCATGTGCTCATACTTATCACGTCACGATCGATGCCCAGACTCATCGACATTCTGCGGCACCAGGACCGGATTCTGTTTTCCCATACTGTGGATTAAGGCGATCCGACGCATCTTACTGGCGACCACCAACATCGTTGAGGACGATAAATAATCTATGGCCCAGGTCAGAGGGAGATTGCAGACTGCCATGACCATGTCGGCCAAGATCTCGGTAGCACCTGGATTAAAAATTGTGGCGAAAATACATACATGAAACTAGAATGTGCAGATATAATCCAAATCAGTAGCAGTATGCTATGTGCCTCCATTACCGGGAAGAGGGTATCAACCACGGCGAAAGCGGAGCAATCCAGGATAAGTAATATAGGCCCAGGTCATCATAGCCTCGCCTTGGGTGTCGAACCCGCCCTGGGTTCCGACTTTGCTCGCTCACGTAGTTCCCGACGTAAGATTTTTCCCGAAGCACTGTAAAGATGCATTCAACACATGCGACACGTATTGTGGGGAAAATGGGCAACCTCTTGGGAATGGCGTCGAGGACAACAACACCACCGCGTAAAAACTTGTGTCTCGCAACCTGGGATTCTATCCACAACTGCACGTCCTGAGGGAACGACTTTGGCGCATTAGCGGATCCCGCCTTATGAACGACATACGCCCTGCAGACGAACGGATCAGTTGTGGAATGCATAGAAGACGAATTAGGTTACCGTGGAAGCTCTGTAGCCTGGGCAGGGTCATCGACTCCAATCACCGCAGCATCAACGATATTGGGGTGTCGAAGAAGAACACTCTCTAGCTCAGCCGGTGGTACTGTGAAAAAAAATAATGGCCCGTATTACTTCGCGGTGCCGAGATAAATTGTAATCAAAGTTACCTTGGAAGCCCTATGAATCTAGAGTCAGCGAAGTGGTCAAAACATGATCAAGGACTCTTGCCTTGTATTTGATCAACTCTTTCTTTCGGTCCACAATTTTATAATACCCTTCTTCATCTCTAGTCGCGATGTCACCAGTCTTAAACCACCCATCAGCGGTGATCGAATTCGCAGTGGCGGACGGATTGTTGAGGTACCCCTTCATCACGGTGGGCCCACGGACCCAGAGTTCGCCTGGCTCTCCGGGTGCGGCATCAATGACGTTGTCTTCGTCACTAGCTATGAGGCGAGCTTCGAGGTTCGGAAGGAGTATGCCGATGCTGCCAACCTTCCTCACGCCATCTTTGGCCGGGAGCAGATGCGTTACGGGTGAGGTCTCAGTCAAGCCATAGCCTGAAAGTAGAATGAGTTCCAATCCGCAGATAGAAACCAAGGGATGTGGAACCTTGCGTGATGTCAACAGTTGCACCGATCGAACTGAATTTTTTCCTAGCCAAGTCAACAACACCCGCACTGAGTGGAGCGGCGCCCGATGACAGCAATTTGAGAGACCGCAAGTTGTATTTGCTAGTGGCTGCATTGGCAGTGAGCATAAGCGTGAGGCGAAAACGTGAGCAACTCTCACTCACCAGGATGATGGACTAGAACAAGAATGATTGGTGGAACAACGAAGGCCACGGTAACCTTGTAACGCTCGATACTTCTGCAGAACTGCTCGGGATCAAATTTGGGCAAAATGACTACGGGAAAGCCTCGATAGAAGGGGTAAAATAGGAGCTTGGCGACACCTGAGTGACATGTTAACGAGCGGACAGTGGACGCGAAAGATGGGACATACCATAGATGTGAAAATAGGGCAGAACACCGAGCATTACGTCTCGACGAGGAATAAGTTGCGTCATTACAACGCTGGTCATGGGTAGCACGGAGGTGAGATTCCTATGCGTTGTCTAGGCCATATCGGTCAATACAAGGGAAGAAAAGCCAGCCAGAATGGAACGTACCTCGACGCCTTTTGGCTTGCCAGTTGTTCCAGACGAGTAACATAACAGTAGAGTCTCGTCGGTTTGACGACCAGTGAATTTCTCCTCCTCCGGAAGGGCACCATGACCAAGGAGGTCCCCTATGTCCAACAACCCAAACTTGCGAGCCGTTTCAGCGCCGTTTCCGTAGATGTCCATGACTACCAATCGGCGACGCGCCTCGTCCTCCGGCACGCCGATGATTTTGAACATGGAGAACACGACCGGAACTAAGTCGGGATGGGAGAACACGACACGGGCGCGACTGTCAGCGTACTGAAACGCGAGCTCCGCAGGGGTGTAAGCGCTGTTCGCCAGGGTGGAGCGAACACCGCCAGCAAGGAGTCCGAGGATGGCGACGGGCCATGCCAGGCTGTTGGGACTGAATATCATGGCAGTGTCTCCTCTGAAAAGGCGGTTGCCCTGCGGAAGGCGGGTACGGATTCCGTATGCAAACTCGAGCGAGAGCTTACGGAGGTCGGCGCGTGAAAGGACGCGACCAGTCGCAGCTTCGACGAAGGCGGGAAGACTAGGGTCATGTTGAGTAGTTTGAAAGAGAAATGTCCAGAGGGATTCGGACGCAAGTTCGACATTGGGAAACGGGGAGGTGTAGGTGGTCGAAGGCATAGCGGAGAGGTCGGAGTGCATCCGTCAGGCATACGCAGTACCGCGGTTTTATGACCGGTCATGACCCGATCAGGAGGCGATGTGCTAGCAGGATATGAAATGTGCAATTCCCAGTGGCTGAAGGGCGGTGTCCGACTCGGAGAGGTGGAAAACACGGGCTTGTTGCCAGTGGGCCACCCTCCGCCCATGTGCCCCCGATATATCACTGTGGTCATATCCCAGCTCTGGCTCTGCACCAACAATATTAGGGAAAACAGTCATCACGTGGCCCCGTAGTATCGGAGATTGCAACCGAGCCCGACATTCGGTTCCAGCCAAGGAAGGATTTCCTGAAACAGCTGAAATGACGTCCGCGCAATGCACCAGTCATGGCATGACACCTCACATGAACAACGGCCATGTGACTCACAATCGATCGATACTATAGCCCCCGCATGTCGGCAGTCAGTGTCCCCCGCTCTCGTCAATAATTACTATCCCGCATTTGTCATAACCGATGTGTGTCCCCGTTCCATTGCCGGAACGTTTGAAGGTCGTTCCGGTGATCAAGTCTGTATTACCAAAGGTTTTCTGTACCGGCAGCTACTTTCCCGTAAGCACCCTGCCTGTATACATTGAAGGGTCGACGCTAGCTTCACTCTATTGTACAATCCAAACCCTGTTTAAGCCTTCGCGTCCTCAAAGGCCGTCTACTCTACGGCTCAGGATCGATTGGCTACCAGTATCGAATGCAAGGTATATATTGTCCGCGTGAGAAATGTCAGTAACACGTCCTAGTCCATTAAGAGAGAATGTTCAAAAGTTCCAACGCAACCACTCCCATCACCATCATTAGTTCCCGTTATCCCTAACAAACGCTACAAGACATCATGAGAGAGCAAGCGCTACCGCAGCCGCGAGGAGTTGAACGATTATATTTCCCGAGTGGTTCAACGCTGCATTGTTATTGCCCGTGCCATTGTTCGTGCTGTTGGAGGAACCATTGCTTTGGGCTGCAGATAGGACGCTCGGGGGTAACACGCTCGCCGGTGCCGTCGATTGTGGACCAACTTTCCCATTTCCAACGATAACGTATGTGCCATTGCTAGGGATGCCGTTGATCGTCACATACAGGAACGCGGGCCCAGGTTGGAACAACGCGGGGAGTGGGGGTAACTGTGCCGTGTGCAATGTGATTGTTCCATCGTCTTGGACGGTAAACGTATTGTTCAGCTGCATGATTCGCTGACCCATGTTCATTGCGTGCGTCGTGAAGCCTTGACGAATTAGCCATACTGTTGTGTTGGCTGCGGCAGCATTCCCGGCGCCAGAATAAGATGTAGAGGGAACCGTGATGTCGAAGGAATTGCCACCATAAGACAGCGTCGTCGGGATGTTTTGTGGAACAGGACGCGTCGAAGCAGAAAAGTATGGCGGATAAAAGTACTCCGCAGTGTATGTCGTAGGATATATCGTGGTCAAGTTCACGTCGACGTTCGGGTTTGAACCGGCGATCATAACGGAACCATCCGGTAGCAATAATGCTGATGAATGGTACAACCGAGGAATGCTAGAAGAGCCTAATCCTGCCGTCGACCACCGGCTGCCAGCAGGTGCATTCGGGTTATAGATTGCAGGCTGACCGACAGGCCCCGTCGCGAGTGATTCCCCATATGGCATAGCTCCGGGTGTCGTGGTCGTCTGCGTCCTCTGAGCATATCCTGCAGTACCGTATTGCCCGCCATTGAGGACAAGCAGTGTACCGTCAGGAAGTGCGACGAACTGGCCCATTGTGCGTCCAACCGGGAGGTTATCGTCTTGAATGTAGACTGGTGTCGATCCATCCTGAGGTTCGGGAGTTATGCGTTGGCAATCAGCGGAAGCGGGAATAGTCCAAGTGTCAATGAAGGGATAGGCATAATTGCCCCATTGCTCGTCTTCTAAGTGTTGGCCACCGCAGAAAATAATGGTTGGGGTATAGTTATTGGCAGGGGTCAAAGGAAGCATCGCGTTTGCTCCTGACGCAGGATATACTCGAGTAATCTGCCCAGGCATGTCAGGCAGAGGCGTCTCAGTATTAGTATTATAGTCCCACAGAACTGATGATAGTTAGTAAACGAGATTGGGTGAGAGGCTACGTCGACTTAACTGGTCGAATAATTGGCCTGAACGAACATTTTGCCGGAGGGCATGAGGTATGTCAAGGCAAAGGAATTCAGCCCGCTTGTTTTCACCATGAAATCCATGACTTGAGGGGCTTGTGAGCGAGAGGGGTAGAATTCGAAAGTTGGTTCAGCGGCACCGCCCTCGTACGCGGGGTCGGTGTTTGGGTAGTTACGATTGATGTAGCCGCCGCCGTTGAACCCACCGATGAGGACGATTGTGCCATCAGCGAGGGGTTCTGCACCAGGATACCAGCGAGCCCTGGCCATCTGGAGTCCCTGAGGGGAGTCGTACCAAGAACATTGAGGGGAGTCGACGTCGCCCTCACAAGGTGAAATGACGCGGATTGCGCGCATGCCGCTGTAATCCTCGTACGTCGGGTCGAACTGATTGGTCGATCCTGGAGTATGATTATCGCCACCTGGACCCACGGCATAGTTGCCACCAAAGGTAGCGTAGGAACCATTGGGTAGATGCATTCCCGCCGCACAGAAGGGGTTCGTTTGCACATCCATTGGCGTCGCGGTCCGCGAGGTAAGATCCCTGTTGGGAGTTTGAGCGAAAATACCGAAAATGGCGAAGTGTGCTCACCAAACCGAAGCGTAAAGAGAATGACCATTGATCTGATGAGCATTACCCTCAACCTTGTCGATGATGTACACCTTATCGGAGCCACCAACAAACATCTGGGACGGGGAAGGGATGAGAGATGGAGTTGAGGGAATGTATCACAGGGCACACCATCATAGCGCTGACGAGGGTATCTCCTGCGACGACGAAGGAACCAGGCTGCTGAGCAATGACGGAAGGGACCGCAAGTCCGAGGGCGACTAGGAGAGGGACTTTCATGACGCCAGATTGAACGGACGAGAGAAGGAGGGGGGAGAGAGAGAAGGAGGGAAGGAAAGACCGGACCAGGGAATAAATGCAAGTTGAAGGGGAGAAGCGTGCTACCGGTTCCCTACCACCTTTTCTTGGGAAAACGGACTGGTCATGCTGCCAAGACTGGACCTGATGAGCGTTAGCGCTTCCGAGTGCCAAGGCTGGAAACAGTGAGGCAGTCTGACACAGCCTTCTGTATTGGCGCCTCCGGTATCGATGGAAAGTGGAAGCTGCCGATCATTGATCATCTACCGGGTGCATGTGCAACACGAATTAATCGATGGCACCCTGTGAAATCGTCTACGTTGCCTCAGAGAACCTCGCAAAGGTCCGGTTTAGGCTCGACTCTTTCTCTTTTTGCTCATATCCCTTTTCAGTCTTCCTCATTGCTTCCTTCAAACCGAAACCGCTCCGCGTTTGTCCACGCCCTCGTCACCTCTCTTGGCCTTTTCCGGAGGAGCGCCCACAGTCACCCTCTTCCGTCCCATCAACTCACCGTGCTACGCCCCAGCCCTGCTTCACCACTTGAGCTCGCGTCGTATCATGATCGTTCCTACATTGATGCCCTACTCGCTAACCCCCCAGGTCCTGACCCTGCATCCTGCAAGGAGTTCGGTCTCGAGGACGTAATTACCCTCCCATGCTCCCAGTGACCATATTTACGTTTGCATGCAGGATTGTGCGCCGTTTCCCGGTCTCCGAGAATACGTCCTCGGAATAGGCGGCGCGTCACTCACTGCAGCACGCGAGCTCGCAGAAGGCAGGTGTGATATCGCCATCTGTTGGGACGGTGGAAGGTCTCTGCAATCTTTCACTCCATCACAACTTGCCGCTGAGTGCCCCCCTAGACACCACGCTCATAAATCCAAGGCTTCGGGATTTTGTTACATAAACGACTGCGTGCTAGCCCTCCTCGTTCTCAGGCGGGCACCACCGCCAAGTCTCTCGTCGTCAATAATATCCAACCAGGCGCGAAAAAAGTCTCGTATCATGTACCTAGACCTAGACGTCCACTACGGCGATGGCGTCGCCGCCGCCTTTCGAGGTGCCGGCGCCCGAGGTCAGGTGCTCACGCTATCCGTTCATTACGCCGCTCGTGGTTTTTTCCCTCCCTCCGAGCATTCGGCCCTTCCAGATCCGTCCTCAGATCTCTTCGACCCTTTCACCCTCTCTTTGCCACTGCACGCTGGGGCTAGCTGCGCCACATTTATACGCGTGTGGCAGGCCGTTGATCGGATTCTCGCGGCTTTCGCCCCTGATTATCTCGTTTTGCAGTGCGGCGTCGACGGCCTTGCAGGTGATCCGATCGGTGCATGGAATTGGTCCCTTGGTGGTGAAGGCGGCCTCGCCTGGTTTGTTAAACGTATACTCGACTCCTCCGCAAAAGTATTACTCTTGGGTGGTGGTACGTTGTTTTTTGTCAGTCAATGGAGGGTGGGCCCTCATGCATCACCTAGGTGGATACAGTCCGACCAACACTGCCCGTGCGTGGGCACTACTCACCTCTATAGCAGTACGTCAGGAGTGACCGACCAGTCACCTTACTATTTACTTATAATGGTCCGAACAGTGTGGAGCACCACTCGCTCTTGACACACCAATCCCCACCCATGCAGCCTTCCCGATGTATGCACCGTCTTTCACTCTAGATGTGCCGGCAGGCAACCTTCGCGACGAGAATTCGGACGACTACCTCACGGAAATTGCCACTGTGTTTGAGCGTGTTGCCGAGGTCTTGCGAACTCAGCTCGCGTAGCTGCCGGTGTTGCGCATAAACTCTCTAGAGTCTAGACCTCATCACCGCCAAGCTGTTCCCTCAATCAGATACAACCTTTTGTTTGTGTGGCTTCTCTCGATTGGCTCGTTACCCCCCTCGCGTTGCGAGCAACCCCGAATTTGAGGCAATGAGGCAAATGCACCTCCGTTGCTAAAAATATGAGCACGAAGTCCCTAGTGGCTCCTCAAACAACCGCCTACAGATAGATCGGTCTAACTAGATAGTGAGAACCAAACTCACCGCTTGGAATATGGACGGTCTTCGTCAACTCAACTGACGTTTCAAAGAACGTCACCAATCTGGTCAAATTAAAGCGGGCACAAGACTACAGCGCTCTTGGAGAAATGCCAGACAAACAAGCCTCAATCAAAAGGAGATCTTACTACGGTTTAGTAGGTACCGGTCACCGGTGACCCATTACGTACCGTGCGATCTTGGTTCTCAAACTACTTGTTGTGTTCTACGCCTACACGCATAAGTACAAACCCTGGACAAAATCTTAGAACACATGACACAGGACTTCGTTGACAGCTGTCACAGATTCGTGCATATTCATACCTTGCATTCATGCTTGATGTCAACTTGGATGTCGGTCGAACTGATACTTGCATCCTTGCTGTCATGATCTTGCGCCCTCGTGCCACCCAATTAGATACAGTACAGTCCTTTCGTCGGTGAGTCCGAGCCAGATTCCGTAGGCTTGAGAGTCAAAGCTACACAAACGGACCTTTTCAAAATCTTCATATTTCAGTCCCCCAGAGTGGTCTGGGAACACCGACCTCATCCGGAGGTCTCCTGTCATGGACGTCTTGCAGAACACACAGAATGGAAGCATCACAGTGCATACCGCTGACATAACATCTACAGCCTAGGCTAGATTTGAACATCTTCGATGACGGCGTCTCGGGCTCTCCACTCGATATATATATAGAGGCATCATCACCCCCCTATATCCTCACACCTCATCGGTTCTACTTCGCTCACCTACTGTACCATGTCCTACAACCAAGATCGTGATGGCGATAGCTATGGCTCGTCCCGTAACAGGGATGACACCAGCAGCTCTGGCAATAACTATGGGTCCAACAACAGGTCAGACAACCACCCCCTTTATGAGAGCGGACGGTAATCATGATAACTGCATATCGTCCAATAGAAATGAATCCGATTCATACGGCAGCAACAACAGGTCATCCAATGCTGACGACGGCCT
The DNA here is from genome assembly GCA_021525015.1 of Lactarius pseudohatsudake. Taxonomy (NCBI): domain Eukaryota; kingdom Fungi; phylum Basidiomycota; class Agaricomycetes; order Russulales; family Russulaceae; genus Lactarius; species Lactarius pseudohatsudake. Next base: position 54,874 of record JAKELH010000005.1, on the reverse strand, counting down.
CGATTCATACGGCAGCGGTAATAATAGGTCATCGAACAACAACGACAGCTACGGATCGTCGAATAATACCTACGGGTCTTCGAACAACGACAGCTATGGGTCGTCGAACAACGATAAGTACGGCTCGTCGAACGACAACCGATCGTCGAACAACGACAGCTATGGATCGTCAGATAAGAACACCTACGGATCGTCAAACAACGACAGCTATGGGTCGTCGAACAACGACAAGCACGGCTCGTCGAACAATGACAGCTATGGATCGTCAGATAACACCTACGGCTCGTCGAACAACAAGCACGGATCGTCGAACAATGACAACTATGGATCATCAGATAACACCTACGGCTCGTCGAACAACAAGCACGGATCGTCGAACAATGACAACTATGGATCATCAGATAACACCTACGGCTCGTCGAACGACACCCGGTCGTCGAACAACGACAGCTATGGATCGTCAAATAACACCCACGGCTCGTCGAACAACGACAAGTACGGCTCGTCGAACAATGACAGCTATGGATCGTCAAACAACGACAACCACGGATCGTCGAACAACGACAACTACGGATCGTCAAATACCGATTCATACGGTAGTGGTAACAACAAACCGTCAAACCAGAGCGCACGCCAACAAGACTGGGTCGACAAGGGTGTCAACTTTGCAGCGCAGAAGGCAGGATATAATGTGGTAGGTGTGAATCGCACGTGCCAGCGTGTCTTGTCTTATTGGTCGTTACTATGGGACTCCAGGACGACGAGACCGCACAGAAGATTGGCAAAGGTTTACGTGACGGTATCTCGAAGTTTGGAGGGTTCTGAGTGAGTGACCAACACTAGTCGTGACTACTGCTTTTTCATTGGTTCACCTTTGAAGGCCTCTGAGTAGCGGGAGTTGTCGCAGAATTGTTGAAAGTACCAGAGAGGAACTTATGACCAATCGTGCGTGCCTGAGTGTACCCAAGCCAGTGTAGAAAGTATCAGGAATCAAATCGGAGTAAATGCTTGGATCTGGTGTGCCTATGAGTGCAAGCGCTTGCGTGTCTGCCACGACACATAAGGCCTGCTTGAGGTGTGAAAGCTCCCCGAAGTTAAATTTTCAAGCTTTCAAGTTTGCTCCAACATTGCCGCCATGGACAAACCTGATCAAAGGCTTTCTTGGAAATGCGGGGTTATCAAGCTTCTGATCAAAGGGATTTCAAAACGAGTAGCCTGTCCATGATCCCCTTATAGGTACGTCACGTGCCTTTGAATTTCATGGAATCGAGCATTACCACGTCGCGTCTTTAAGCCGATGGGAACCACCGGGAGCAGAATTCCGCCAACAACCACTAGCCGTCGAGGTGTGTGAGTGATGACCCATCAATGACCTATAAGTATGATCGTAAATTCGAGGTAGTTGCTGTTGCCCATGATATTTACCGAGTCACGATCCCAGAAGCCAATCGTTTTTGGATGGGATGGATCATAACCCGAAGGTGCTACTGCTCAAGCACATGGCATGTTCGCAACTACGGATTGCCGTTTGATATTTCAGGAAGTTGTTGCGACCACGGCCTGGTGTGGCCCGGGCTACCAAGATATTGCTACGCCATTGAGAGGCTATTGCAGTGACTCCGCCATGGTGGTGGACTGGCGGCCTGTCAGACTGGTTCGTTGTGTTCCAACTTTGTCTCTTTCTTGAAGTCCGACATCACTTCCGCTTATTTCTAGCCTCTCGCTCGAATAATTATCTGATCAGTTTAGAGGATGTAGGGTCGTGCCACCAAACGTAGATCATCGATCATCCTCCCCCGCCGGTTCATGACAAATCCCTGCTTGCTCGCAAGCTCTTTATCTTCGTGCAGCAGAAACGTAAGCAGAAACTGTACCTCCAAAGAAGGTAGTCGAATATCGTCTCGGCCTCAGCTCCCCACCCACACACTCCCGCTCATTGCCACCGGGGAGACAGGAGAGGCTGGGACCGAGCTCCGAGCAGCACTATTGGTATGCCATCTAAAATTGATTCTCCTTTACTCTCTCGCGGGTTTTGGCTCTGAGAGCATATATCGTAAACGCAGATCCCCCCCAAAGATTACGATGTCCATTGGGCCCCGTAACCGTCTCCACGAGGCGTTTCAGGCAGAGTTTCGTTGTAGAGTTATGAACTAATCGGCTTTGACCATGCTTGCATCAGTGCGCTTCAAGCCTCAAGAACTCATATGGAAAAAGGACCCGTTTGCCTGAAATTCGCTCCTATGCTACCAGCAGGATGGAAGAATGATGTATAAACACTTTATCTAAGGAGATAGTCCCTTCGAGGGGTTGCTCTTAACGAACCACGCCCGGCGCTCGTTGGAAGAAAGAAAACGCCATGAATGTGCAAATATGTGGCGCTCCCATGTTAATGTTCAAATGAGTGATCCATCAAAAGAACCCTGTGGTGCATTACGTCAAAGGCGTTTGGGCATTGGCTGGATACTTACAATAAGCCGCGGCGTATTTGACCGTAATTGAACCTGATCCGGGCGTACACTATAAGGCATACATCAGCTGCGCGTTATTGTTGCAGATCGGGAAAATTTTACCGTTGAGGGTGGCTTTCCCGCGTTTGTGTCAACGCGAAAGACTGAGTCTGCGAGTCCGCCGACCACATTTTTCAACTCCAACCAGTCGACGTCCTGAGAAGATGGCGCGGGGATATCTCCAACTTTAGCTGCAACAACGAAGTTGTCGGGGTTGCCCGTAGTCAGTGTAAAGTCGAATTTTGGGCTCAAAGCGCCGTTAAAATTAACAAAAATGTGTTGGCCAAGAGATTTAATCCCAAACTTCTCGCTGAGCCGAGGGGCCAGTCCTTTTTCGAAGGGGTCGGTGCTTGGGCAAGACGACCAGATAGCAAATCCATCATCTTGGATGGTCGAGAACTCAGGTGTTCCAAAAAGAGGAGATATGTCGAACAACTGGGCAACGGCCCCGATAGATCTACCCAACGTCTTCGTTACTGCGAACAAACTACAGATCACCACGACTCACGTGTAATTTCCTCCAGCTGTACAGGAATAATTCTGATTTCCGAAGCCTGCTGCGACAAATTTTGGCGCGGTAGTTGGAGCAACAAGCTGCGTCTGGCCGCTAGGGAGCTTCAGAGCAGAAGCAGGAACGGCATCGCGTCCCTTGTGGGAAGGTGCGGCAAAGGCCATGGTAGCTAGGAGAAGCGAAAGGAGTGGCAGAGCAAACATGACAATGGCCCAAATGAAGTGAAGGAGAGGGATGGGTATTTATTTTGATTTTTGTTGGTGGATCGAAGAGGTCTGGCTTTATAGAAGATTCGACTCTTGTGGTGGCGGGCTTCTCGACATATTGCTGATGGGTTACCAGTCACCAGTCATCTCTGTCTTGATCGGTCTCTCGGTTCGGGGACGGTTCCGCGGTAGTATCCGGTACAAAACTCCCCAGGGGACGCTTATTGAAGGTTATTAATAGTCCGTTCAGCCATTCGCGATCGACTACCCCATGAATCACTGGGCGAGCTGCACACTTCGTCAAACGGACTCGGTTGTGACGCACGCTGTGTCTCGGGGACGACGGACGACCAGGTTACTGTAGGGCTTCACCGTGGTCAGCGGTCAGCGGTCACCAATCACCACTCAATCGCAGCTACGGTACCGTATGACTACGAGAGGCGGCTGATGAGCACCTTATCGCTAAGCCCTGGCAGAACACACCCCTGGCTAGCACTCCTGGGTTAGGCATATGCCGCATATCAAAGGCGACATAGCCGCGTTTACGTGAAACTCACCCTTTGTATCTACATGACTGGCGGCGCTATGGGCGGTGGGAACTGCTGTAGACACCCCTTGGAACGTTGGACCTCTGATCAGTTACATTTGGTCAGTGGGTGCTTACTGTATAAATTGGCCGATCCCGCGGAAGTAAGGCAACCTAAATGGACAGATCGATAACACAAATATAGCTACTGCATTGTACAATAAGTACGTGCCTGAATGATCAACAATAACTTTGCCGCAGCCGTCGCTTCCGGACTGCTTTTGTAAGATATTGTGGTGCTGTTGGCATGGCACTGCAAATCGCAGAGGATCCCCTTATGACGGGTGGTTTGTGTAATGGTGGGCCTTGTTGCAGTCGCTGAATATAGCATGTGGATAGTAAGTAGCATTTCTGTTTCTGTAAACAAGGGACGGGGTACAAGCACCTGACCGCTTACTGTAGACAAGACCTGAGAGTATCAAAATCTAAGATTTCGTCTCGCCTCTCTTGGTACCAGCTTGCGCACATATGGGCAGAGGAGTAGGGAAGACCTAGTTAATGGGTCATTGAACGGTAACGGACCCCTCTAAGCCCCTCCTGACCGGTGGACAGCAGATCATTTTTACGGTATTTTATTGGTAACGTCGGTTGGTAACGACGTTCTGATCCTTGGATTCCGTGGCGCCGAATATATCAGGCCTTGTAAGCATGTAACGTTTGGCTAGCCAGCGCTGTGTTCTGAGTTTTTCCAGAATTTAGGGATAGCAACTAACGTACCTTTTTTCCGTTGATAGATAGACGCCTATAGGGGGACGAACCCAATTTTTTATAACGCCAACAAGGCACACAGAAGCAAGCACAGAAGCGAAGAATCGAAATATTGAACCTTGTGAATCAAGAGCTATTTTCTCCTGCTATTGTTGAAGAGTAAATGCAGCTAAGAAATAGCTGCGAAAACTGAGGGCCGTATAAAGATGCGGCGAAATCAAAGGCGAAATGAGGGCTACTGACAATAACTCACGGTAATATAGCATGTGATGTATGAACGGTAGTCGTGAAGTAACACGGTTTCTGCCGTACAGGTGTGTCCATCGGGAAGCAGGGAAACATGGACACGTAGTATAGCGAATGTGTAGTGCTACATAGGGTATTCTACCCTCAGGCGCACAAAAATGGATTCAAAAAAAAAAAAAAAGGTGTGTCCATCAAGAAACGTATGACAGCCTTGTTTGGGGGTAACTGGTACATCACCGTGGTTTCTTCCTTTCATGAATGCGCCCAAACCAAGGCCTTGTGGACGGGGGAAAAATAGGTGCTGGTGATATAATATCAATGAGAAATCGCGAAACTCCAGTCCAAGAAAGTATCCCATCCAAGGCTCAGTAAGTCAACCCTCTGAACGTTCGCAAGAGCGCCAGCGCGCCTTGCATTTTTTTATGCATAAATCGAGGACCGCTCAAGGGACCGCTTGTAAATATGGCCGGAAAGATCCGCTGCAGGAAGGTCTCAATGCCAATTATATTAGCTGAAAAGTCGTACACGATGCCCCTGTAAAGATTAGCGCAAGGTTTGTTGATTGTGATGAATCCAACTGAGTCGAGTATGTTCAGCAGAAACAAATCGTACTTTGCAAGACAGAAAAGTTAAAGGCAGACCCGAGCACTCGCGGGCACTGTGCTAAACAAAGATGCAACACTAAGTAGCGTAAGACAAATGTCTTTAGTATATTGTAGGTGATAGACTTTCGACTATGGGGCCTCAAAGTCCTGTGGTTTTTGATTCATGTCCCCCTTTTTTCGAGCGGTGGCATGGAGCTATCAGGCCACCAATACACTGCGCAAAAAGCAAGAGGTGTATGAAAACAAAACTTATTCATCGTGATCGTGATATGGTCCCTGTACCGATGACTCGGAGGCCGCAAATTGTATTTTTGCACAGAATGGAATGGAAACGGTCCAGCTTACTCACTCCACACTCTCATCACTTCTTCTCTCAGCCGAAGCTCTGCATGAGTCGCGCTGTTAGACAAGGTAAAGAAGAAAGATGGCTGTGTGAAAGTCTGAAAAGATGCCGCAGGGTCGACCCAGGGGTGTGGACGTTATATAACTTAGACGAGCTACACCGTAATATCGGAATATTGCACATTGTGCCTGCCCAGAGTAACAAAGCTACTTGTGTAGGAAAGGAGACTAGGGGTTGGATGGTGGCCTTCTTGGTCTGCGCGCAGTAGATAGTATCCGGACGGCGTCTTTTTTGAAAATATAGGATAAACCACTCGAGATAGTAGTCACGGCTACGGTCCACCTATGCCGTATAGTTATTCTTCGTAGCCCCTGAGTGCCCTGCTGTAAAAAAAACTCACTGCAAACCTTTCAGGTAGAGGCCAAAGCCAACAGCCATACCCGGTAGAAGAGGACTTATAGTTGTGGAGCCCATCAATAGAAGCTGGAGTGCTGTGTTGACTTTGCTAATTGTCGTGGGACGCACTTCTGCGGAAGGGATTGAGAAGTCCCAGTAACGTTGAAAAGTTTTCTGAGGACGGTTGAGGGCGAAACGCAATGAACGTTATGATATGCTTACCGGATATGGAAGCGACGTATAGCGAATATAGAACGCAGAAAGGGACAGTAATAAATCACGGCCAAGTATGATTGCGCCCAGAGGCACTGCTCCGGTCGTGAATATTAATTCCTGGTTTCGGCGTTGGACAACTCACAAGGAACCAGGCCTTGCATCGTCAATGTGATAACAAGGGTGCTGACGAGTGCTTTGTCTGCAGCGGGATCGAGGATAGTCCCCAAGACAGATGTCATTCCATATTTCCGTGCCACGAACCCATCAAGCTAGCACAGTCGTATCGGGGTCAGCGAGACGGGAAGCCATCTCGAACACTCACCCAGTCCGTGATACCAGCATAGAGCAGTAGGCAGGCGGCTGCAGAATAGTTGTCGGATAGAATTGACCATCCTAGTGCGGGGCAGGCAGCAATGCGCGAAACAGTCAAGAGGTTAGGAAACGTGTAAATGTTTTCGCGAAGTGAGGGCTTCCGTTGTGACGACTGAGTATGTTGAAAGCGGTAGCTGGTGTGCAGTGAGAAAAAAACAGAGCGGGAACGGGGCAGAAGGAATGCACGGCGTAAGACACCAGCGGTGGTGCGTTGCCCGACCGTGAGTACGAGCATACAGTAAGAGGCAGAGTGGCGACAGTGAGTCACATGGCCATCCCTGGTCTCTACGTAGCACTCGCCTTGCTACCCGTCCTTCTTGGCCTGCTCCGACCACTGCATTCGACCAATGTCTTTCCATTTGGGCCTGTTAGCGACAGTTCCTCTCCTCGCCTCTTACTGTTAACCGCTCACCCCGATGACGAAACCTTTTTCTTTGGACCGACTTTGACCTCCTTGATTCCTTCGTCTGGATCATTGTCCCCGAGCCCCACCCACTCGAATTCTGTTCCTTTCGCCTTCCCACATGTGTACTCACTCTGTTTCTCGGTGGGGAACGCGGATGGACTAGGCTATGAACGGAGGCGTGAACTTCAGGATAGCCTTGATGTTCTCGGAGTAGCCGAGGACAAACGATGGGTTCTTGACAAAAAGTACGTTTTGTATTACTCCTTCTGACACAGGTAGCTCACGCGAGCTTCAGCGAATTTCAGGACAACATTACTGCAATGTGGAACGCTAGTCTCATAGCCGCTACAGTGTACGACTTTATCTCCGATCACGACATTTCCATCGTACGTTCTGCTCAACAAGATCTGAGCTATGATATCGCGTTTATCTCGCTCATAGATTCTGACTTTTGATTCATACGGGGTATCTGGCCATCCGAATCATTATTCTCTGTATCACGGGGTGTCGGAGCTTCTGGCTATGCCACCAGCAAGTTTCAAATATCCTTTAGCAGCGTATTCCCTCACCTCAAAGTCCGTCGTCACCAAATACATCGGGATCATGGCCCCTATTCTCGTCAAGCTGAAAATGACGTTTTCCAGCGTCCTGCAGTCAACGGGACGCGGCACTGAAAATGGCAGCCCAGACCTCCCTGTTCAGCCTATCTTTGTTGCGGGAATAGGAGGGTACTACCGAGCCGTCCTCGCCACGTTGCAGCATCGATCCCAGCGCGCTTGGTTCCGCTGGTTGTATATGGTTTTCTCTCAGTACTTGTGGGTGAACGAGTGGGAGCGTATCCATGCGACCGTTGATGTAAAGATGTTATGATCCGAGTTTTGGCGGTGGATTGACTTGATTTTCCCAGTGGTATTATAATCTTAGCTCGTGATTTCGGCACACTACAGTGGCCACATAATGTTGCTACTTACGTCGTCCGTGTGTACGAGTATAAAGAGACCTTGGCATGATGAACATTTCCGAGGCGGTGTTCTTGCCAAGTGCCAAGACTAGTGCATTGCCATGTGTACCCCATGGGGTTAAACCAATTGAACACTCCCTTGAGGTCTCCGCTAGTGCTTTAGACCCAATGGCTCCGGGACTACCTCCCATTAGCATGCTTCGTTTTTCGTCTCGTCGCTACGGCCTACCTCCGCTTACTGCCGCACCCCGAAATTCTGTCCCAAATAGACTCTTTTCACAACATTCCTTGCAGAAGCGATCGTTCTCGCGGTCACATTTCCTTCGCAACTCGGGTCCCGAAGGTCCCAAGAATTCTGAAGACGGCTCTCGACCGTGTGTATCAGACACCGAAGCTCATTGTCCATGCTGCGCCGAACGGAGAGCTGTGAGGACGGTCCAAGTGCCAAGTGCCAGCGGATCAACGTACTGGGACGCCGCGCTCGCCACGTTGATGGGTATCGGATTCGGTGAGCACTGTATTCTGAACAGCACACATACATGTTTTGTTTTCGAAACTCTCGTTCGGACGCGTACTAGCCATCATTGGCCTCTATGCACCGCCTCCCTGAGGTAGACCCCCCTCCCCCCCACTTTTTAAGTGCACCTTGCGTGCCGACGTGCGTAACAGCAACGATCGAGGGCAGCAAGTGTGTCAAATCTCTGGGTGGCCACGCAGCCATTTTTTCAGTCAACTTCGTGCTTCTATCCGCAACCTCGGAGGTTAGCATGATACTTACTGAATCGAATGCACTCATTCTACACTTTGTAACATCTTCGCACTGAATATTAATGCCTTGATTGTTTCAGCCTTCGTAGGTGGCGTTGTATATTATGCTTGGTATAAGAAAAATGTTCTGGATAAGGTGCTAGATATGCTTCTCGTGAGTGTTAAATTTGCTGATTCCTGCATAGATCGAGCAAGCATTTCAAGGAGGCTATGACCCCGCGCTGGAATTAGTCGTACACGCGAAGAACTCAATGACAAGCCCACGCACGGCAGATGCTATTGATGAACTCGAGATTCAAGAGAATGGCCCTTGGACGGAACATCTACGACGAAAAGAGCAGGACTTCATTGAGCGTGTAATACACGGAGCGGAAACAGGTCATTACTTTATGATTCTCGGATGCAAGGTCTGTCTTTATCTTCTTTGTCTCTACGTCGCTTATCCACCTTCACATCGTGCAGGGGACTGGAAAGACGACCATGATCTTAGACGCAATGCAGGCTAATCAGGCGGAAGGTGTCGCTATGTGTGACGCTCACCCTGATCTAGAAGTTTTCCGCCTGCGCCTCGGGAAGGCCCTGAACTATGAGTACAGCGAGGATTCACAGACGGGCCTATTCTCACGGAGAGATCCAAGAGAAGGTAAAATTGCTATAGTGACCCACAATTTCCTACTGAAACGAACGTGGTGAAGGTGGCCCTGGGCTAGATATCGAACGAGGTATGTACACCCTTGTACTTAAAGGTGCAATGGAACAGACAGTGTTATGCAGTCATGAACAAGCTCGAAAAGGTGGCTCTTCGATTAGCCAAAAAATCGGGAAGACCACTTGTCCTCGTGATTAATAATGTGCACCTCTTCAATAATGACGACAGCGGGAAAAACATGTTGCTTCAGCTTCAGCAGCGTGCAGAAGCTTGGGCAGCCAGCGGTGAGCAGTTTTGTGTCACGGAGAAGGCATCTGTATCTGACAATGCACCCGATAGGGATATTGACACTTGTAATGAGCTCGTGAGCACTAGTTTCTTGCTATCTATCTACATCATTGTGTCAACAACGTTTATCAGTGACGATTTCTGGCCATATTCCGTACTTCGTAAGCCCTCATTAGTTGTTCGCGTGTCTTGACCTGACTTCTTGCTTAGGAAAAAACGGGAGCCGTATGCACGTAAAGTGACGAATTCCTCTCACCCCAGTTCGGTCCTTAACGGTCACTAACACTGCAGGTCTTGACTGTATATGACCTAAGTCGGGAAGAAGCGCAAGGCGCTTGTAAACGCATGCGCCATTCCAAATCACTTCCTTTACCCTCCCAGGAAACTTTAACACAGACCACATCCCTCCTAGGTGGCCGGTTGGCGTATCTAAATCGTATCTCCAGATCTCGTGATATGATGGAAATGGCACGCAGCATGTTAGCCGTTGAGAAGGGGTGGCTCCTCAGTCGAATCGGTCTTATCGAGGACTGTGACGACGATGTCATGGACGAGGTGCAGTTGGTCTAACGTTGACTATGGGGTTCATCTAACGCTACATTAGCAAAAATGGAGCTCTTGCTCTTGGTTACTCCTGCGCGAGTTCGTGAAGATAAGACTGGAGCAAGAACGTCAACGAGATGACGCTGTAGCAGTCGGTGAAGAGATCCCACCTCATGACCTGCCTCTGCCTTCGATACCATATGCAAGTTCCATTTGTATTTTCCAGGAAAGCACATTACTTACACTCATCTCAGCATAAATGCCGACAGATTATGACGAGGGCCGACTTCTTAGAAGGTTTGTGTCATCCACGCTTATCACTGGACTCCCCCCGACGCTGCCCTACCTCCTTCCTTACAGAACTCGATAGCGCCAATATAATTTCTATAGACGTGAGTGCGTCCTTTGTTCATCAGCCTCGACTGACTGGCAATATGGATCATCGTCCCAGATCAATCACGATGTCAGACCTGACTCAATGTTGATTCTTCAAGCTGCACGAGAGGTTGTCGAAGAAGAAGGATTTGATGACTTGTTGGACTCTGTTCGCGCTCGTATCGACGAGATCGAGAGTTTACATAGGACACGAGAGCTGACAGTATGTGTTCCCATGTGTTCCAGTCACCTGATCTCACAAGCACGATACAGTTTAAGGACGTAAATAGCGGTGACCGCATACGCCTCACAGTTGACAAAGGCGGGGCACGCTTAGTAGAAGATTAGGGAGGTTGGAGAGATCTCCACTTTGATATGCTCAGATAGTCGGGGCGCCGGCGTTCTCGTTATCAGTGATCCTTAGTGCACTAGACCTTTGTTTTCCGATCTTTATTTTATTACCTACTGTTTACCGATAGAGAAGTGGAGCGGTGCGCCCGGACTGGATACCCTTCTTTTTGAATACTTTCACGCGATGAACCTGGTCATTAAATGACATGCGCCAAATGGGCGAGATGTACGCGTGATCCCGTGATAGCGGAGACCACGTTTGGCACACACGTATGGACTCACTCATCACCAAGGCCAACACGGCACTCCCTAGATCGCTCAGGACAACCGATCCTGTACCACAAAATGCACGAAAATACAACCATATAGCTAATAAGAAGCTACGAACAACTCTGCGCCGACAGTCGACCAATGCTGAACGATCGAAAGCTCTGGTCAAAGACGCCGAACTCCTCCTACCCAATGAGGCCGGAAAAATGGAAGTGGAGGGGGATATGGATAAGACATGGCGAACATCGCAGGACGATATAGTCAACGCAGTGAGTGTCGAAGCGGCGCGCGGTCGGAAGGAATTCCAGCTGGACGGAGGCCCTTACCGCGCCAAATACACTCGCAACGGCAGACACATGGCCGTTGTTGGACAAAAAGGCCATGTATCAACTTTTGACTGGCAAACTGGAACCATCCACTCGGAGCTACAGCTACGGGAAACTTGTAGAGATATCACGTATGTCCTGTCTTTGTTCCCTGGCACGCTCTTACCTCTTTCAGTTTCTTGCAGGATCACTCGCACTACGCAGTTGCACAGAAAAAATACGTTTTCATCTATGATCGTGACGGTGTCGAGCTTCATAGGTTGAAAGCTCACGTCGAGCCTACGCGACTCGAGTTCCTTCCCTTCCACTGGCTCCTTGCCACGGTTGTGTGTAACCCCTCCATGAATCACGTCACAGTATAGCCTAACCCTCCCTGCAGGGAAATTCGGGCTATTTAAAGTATCAAGATACTTCTACGGGGCAGCTCGTTGTGGAACACCGCACAAAGCTGGGGGCGTGTGTCACCATGACCCAGAATGTCCACAACGCGGTCATACATCTTGGCCATCAGAACGGCACCGTGACACTATGGACCCCGAACCTTCCACATCCAGCTGTGAGATTGTTGGCGCATCTTGGGCCAGTCTGCAGTGTCTCTGTGGACCAAAGCAGTGGAGGTCGCTACATGGCCACCGCAGGTGTGGACGGAAGCGTGAAATTATGGGACTGTCGAAGTTGGAAGGAAGCTTTGCGGTCTTGGAATTCTCGTGGTGGCAAAGCTACCGTTGCGTGGAGTCAACGGGGATATCTCGCCGTCGCGTCTGGCGGCGCCGTCAACGTATGTGCGATTCTCAGCGATCTCACTCATCTTACATGACTAACCAACATCTTGTGCCTGGTCAGGTACACTCACCTCCTTCAATACACATAACTCACCCCGCACCGTCGCCGCCTCCACTATATCTAACACACCCTCAACCTGCGAAGCCGCACACCTCCCTCTCATTCTGCCCATATCACGATGTCCTTGCAATCGGACACGCCGCGGGTGTCTCGTGTATACTAGTCCCAGGCGCGGGTGAGCCTAACTTTGACAGCTCCGAGGCAGATCCCTTCGAAGGCTCAAGGGCACGGCGCGAACGCGAGGTCAAGTCTCTACTCGATAAGGTTCTGTTTTCCTTCCCATTCCCCGTTCCAGGGAGGATCATCTAACGAGGGCGTCACGCTCACCGCTGTTTATAGATCCAACCAGACATGATCACACTCGATCCCGAGTTCCTTGGCAAGCTAGCCACACCGAGGAAGATGACGGAAGGCATGGATCCAGATACTCTACCGTTTGCCCGGCGGCCGCGCCTCGAGCGTCTGCGTATTCAGGGGAAGGCGGACGTTACGGAGGATGTGAGTGAAGCGGATGTAACGACGGATGACCCAGCGGACGCCGCGGTCGCAAGAGAACGCGACCATGCAGAGCGGGAAAAGCGTAAAATGCGTGGTAAGGGTAAAAGCCTCAAGCGGTGAGTGGGGCCATCACTTGAGCTCTGTTTCAGTGCGGGTTTAATCAGGTCCGTATTAGCTACCTGCGCAAGAAGCGGAAAAATGTCATCGATCCCAGATCTGTGGGTTCACCTGACACTTTTTCTTGTATCCACTCAAGTACGGTTTTTAGGTCTCGGTGCGCGAGCACCTTGCCAAACAAAGAGCTGAACGTGAACGGGCACGGGAAATATCCCGCGACGAGTCCAAATCTGAGCTGCCCTCAGCCCTGGACCGGTTCCACCATCGGTAAAATTCGCGTCACTCATGTACGTTATACCATCGTAGTGTAACTACTTTCTGATCACCGTCCTTATTGATTATGATATATATTCTGAAACGACAGCCAGCTGTATGTGTTATGTTATAAAGAACGTGCCATAAGAATGAAAGAAAGCTTTAATAGTCCGACCAAGTTCCCAGTCACATACAGTAAGCAAAGCTCGTCAGGTAAAGGACGCAGGATATATATGGGATATGGGATTACATGTCCGTCATTGTCCGTCACGAAAGACAGTAAGATAGGAGGGTGATGAGTATAAGACAGCCCCATAAACATCACACTCGCCAGCTCCTGTCACGGTAAGATGCCTAGATAGGGTGATGAACGTCACGATATGGGTCAAACTCGCCACTCTGTGCAAATTGCGAACTCGGCCGCGGTTCGAATTGGTCGCGGTAGGGGGAATGCATGAGGCTGGCCGTGCTCTGATTACCCTGCTGTAAGGGCACGAATGCACTTGAATCGGAGCTCCGCATCTCGCGTCCCGTCAAGCCACCTAGCCCCGAACCGGACAGAGGGTATGTCGGACCGGTGTTGACGAGGGCTGCTTCGCGACGCCGCCTAGCGAGACAGATGCCAAAGACGGCCCCAAGGACCCCCACTACGGCAATGCCAGCAACAACAGCGCCGATGATTAGACCCTTATGTGAGGATGAACTGCTGCTCTTGTCGCTATTGCTTGGGGAGCTACTGGGTGCCGACCCTGACGCTGAGCTGGCAAGTACATTAGCTGGGAGTACAGACGCAGAACTCGTCGGTTGAGCGCCAGTTTGTCCGTTCCCGACAATCACGTATGTCCCGTTACTAGGAATGCCGTTGATGGTCACGAATAAAAAGCAAGGCCCAGGTTGGAACAGATTGGGGTTGGGTGGTAGCTGCGCGGTGTGAAGAATGATTGACCCATCGGACTGCACGGTGTACGTGTTATTTAGTTGCATGACCCGCTGGCCCATGTTCATTGCGTGCGTCGTGAAGCCTTGACGAATTACCCATACTGATGTGTTGGCTGCCGCATCATTCCCGGCGCCCGAATAAGACGTAGAGGGAACCGTAATGTCGAAGGAATCACCACCATACGAAAGCGTCTTCGGAACATTTTGTGGAACAGGACGCGTCGAAGCAGAAAAGTATGGCGGATAAAAGTACTCCGCAGTGTATGTCGTAGGATATATCGTGGTCAAGTTCACGTCGATGTTCGGATTCGAACCAGCAACCATAACGGAACCATCCGGTAGCAATATTGCTGACGAATGGTACAACCGAGCAATGTTAGAAGATCCTAATCCCGCCGTCGACCACCGGCTGCCAGCAGGTGCATTCGGGTTATAGATTGCGGGTTGACCGACAGGCCCTGTCGCGAGTGATTCCCCATATGGCATAGCATCGAATGTCGTGGTCGTCAACGTCCTCTGAGCATATCCTGCCGTACCGTATTGTCCGCCATTGAGGACAAGCAGTGTACCATCGGGGAGTGCGATGAATTGGCCCATTGTGCGTCCAACCGGGAGGTTGTCGTCCTGAATGTAGGCCGGTGCGGATCCATCCTGAGGTTCGGGAGTTATGCGTTGGCAGTCTGTGGAGGCGGGAATAGTCCAAGTGTCGACGAATGGCCAGCTGTAATTGCCCCATTGGCCATCCTCCAAGTGTTGGCCACCGCAGAAGATGACAGTTGGGGTGTAGTTATTGGCAGGGGTCAAAGGCAGCATGGCACTCGCTCCCGATGCAGGGTACACTCGAGTAATCTGCCCAGGCATGTCAGGTAGGGGCGTCTCGACATTAGCATTATAATCCCAGAGAACTGATGATAGTTAGTAAATGAGATTGGTAAGAGGTTACGTCGACTTAACTGGTCGAATAATTGGCCTGAACGAACATCTTTCCAGAGGGCATAAGGTATGTGAAGGGATAGGAATTGAGCCCGCTTGTTTTCACCATGAAATTCATGACTTGAGGAGTTTGTGAGCGAGAGGGGAAGAATTCGAAAGTTGGTTCAGCGGCGCCGCCTTCGTACGTGGGGTCGGTGTTTGGGTAGTTGCGATTGATGTAGCCACCAGCGGTGAATCCACCGATGAGGACGACTGTGCCATCGGCGAGGGGTTCTGCACCAGGATACCAGCGAGACTTGGCCATCTGGAGTCCGTTCGGAGAGTCGTACCAAGAGCACTGCGAAGAGCTGACATCGCCAGTGCAGGGGCTGATGATACGGATTGCACGTGTGCCACCATAATCTTGGTATGTGGAATCAAACGCGGTGGTAGAGCCGGGAGAAGAGTTGTCTCCGCCAGGACCGACTGCATTGTTCCCGCCAAACGTAGCGAATGAACCGTTGGCGAGGTGCATGCCGGCAGCGCAAAAGGGATTGGTCTGGACATCCATAGGTGTTGCCGTCCGCGAGCCAATGTCCCTGTCATGAAAGATGTTTAATGAAGCCGTGGGGGAAGTGCGAAACAGCTCACCAGACAGACGCGTATAGAGAATGGCCATTGATTTGGTGGGCGTTGCCTTCGACCTTGTCGAGAATGTAGACCTTATCATCACTGCCTACAAACATCTGGGCAAAGAGGATATGAGAATGTATGACGGAATCTCTCTGAACATGAACATACCATCATTGCGCTTACGAGGGTATCTCCCACAGTCTCGAAACTGCCTGGCTGCTGAGCAAGCACTGCAGTGACTGCGGATAACCAAAGAGGGAAGAGCGGATGGAGAAACATCCTAAGAGAGGGAGTGAAAGTTCCGGATTGTCACGGTGCGGAGAAGGAAGGGAAAAGAGAGAGAAAAAAAAGGGTTTTTATGTGTGTACCCTGCTGAGGGGGGAGAGGGATGTAGAGTGAAGAGAGGATAAGTCTGGGCAGGAACACGAAGGGTGTCTGTTTATCCGTTGTTGCGACCGGCTTGTGCGTGACGCGTGCCTGTCACACCTCTATCTTTATAATAACTTATATTTTCTATTTTCTACTGTCCTGGCTCGAGCAGTTCCCGAAGTATCTCACTCAGGCTCTTGTCCTTAAGCTCGTCAACTAGTGTCTGCAGTCCATCCCCTTCCATCATTGCCTCGCAAGAAAGCATGCTCCCCTTTCCAAGCCGGTGGTCAGTCACGCGGTTCTGTTCACATGAGTCAATCAATCAATTTGATGTGGGAAACACTTTGCACGTGGACGTACCTGTGGATAGTTATACGTCCTAATTTTCTCACTGCGATCCGCGGTCCGCACAAGGCTTTTCCGCGCCGCGCGCCGCTCTGCCTGGTCCTGCATTATTTTTAGGTCCATGAGCCGTGCCCGCAGTACTTGGAACGCTCGTCGTTTATTCTGATTGCGGATCAAGCCCCAGCTCTCTAGCCCGAGACGAGACGTACCTGATGTTGACTCCGTTCGTCTTGCATCGAAACGGTAATCCCAGTCGGTATGTGTGTGAGGCGCACTGCAGATTCCGTTTTGTTGACATGCTACACACGCTTAAAGATAGACAAGAATGACAAGCTGCAAAGACGCACCTGGCCACCGGCACCACGTGCACGCATAACCTCCATCCGTACGTCGTCTTCCTTCAGTAGATCATCTACACCATCAGGTCGCGATTCTTCAGAGAGAGGTAAAACCTGTCGACATGAACTCGGAACCCGGAATACAACGCTATATCCACCTACCACTGCCGCAACAGTACTCGTATGCACGCGACCACTGGCTTCTGTCGCAGGGACCCGCTGCACACGGTGCACCCCACTTTCCCAGCGCAATGATTCATAAGCACCCGTGCCTTTGACCTCGAGAAGAGCTTCCTTGAATCCCCCACCGTCGCTCTCAGAACTCGCCAGTACAGTCGGCGACCAGTTGTTCAGTCGGGCAAACCGCCCGTACATCCGCAACAGATCTGCGACGAACAAAGAAGATTCGCTGCCGCCCACGCCAGCCTTGAGTTCGACGAGTGCAGACAACTCATCAGTTTCGGAGGGCGGAAGAAGCGCGTTCGGAAGCTCATGCACGAGGAGCGAGCGTAGGCTCGAGAGGAGTGTGTCGCTCTCAACAACGGCGAGGTCTAAAAGCTCGGGAGAGTCAAATAGCTGCACTGTACCTTCGTATGCCTACTTGCAGTGATGAGTAAATGGATGGAAAGTTACAAACTCGACTGACAGCTTTGAGAGTACGGAATCGCTCGAGGTAGTTTTGCAAGTCCTTATTCGTTTTGCGTGAGTGTACACCGTCATCGCCACAAGTTTCTGTAGGACCACCCTGAGATACGCTTAAGAGGCAGTCACTGAGTATATGGCAAAGACAGTACCAAAGGAATACCGCCCACTGTGGACCTGTCCATGTAGGTAATTAAAGGGGCGTGCTCGCGGAGAAGTTGTTCATATGCGGCAGTAGCCTCTGACTTGCTCGAAGAATTCAACGCAAACCGTCTGGAATGCCAGGATGGCAAAACGAATAGGTGTGGTGGACGATGTAGGCATTGTCGCCGAAGGAGCATGACCGTGACCTCGGTCCGTGACGCGTGGCAGCAAACGCGCCGCGCACAGGCTGGCGCTCAAGTTCACCCTATCATGTCCTACAGTGGGCAACAAGATACGACACCTACCACACAGTGAGGGGCTTCACAACTATCTACTTCTGGGCTCAAACTCCCTCAGATCCCAGCCAGACAGTAAGACTCGTCGATATGATCGTCAGCTCAGGTAAGCTTCGCCAGCCCCGCCTTGAATCACTCTCAATCTGGATAACCGCCCTAGACTCTGGGCCGCTACGGGGCAATCTGCGCTGGAATCTGCGCGCGTGTTGGTCATTGGCTCCAGTGCCACTGCAACATCCATTCTGAAGAACCTAGTACTTCCCGGGATTGGCCACTTTACGCTACTTGATCACGATCATGTCTCATCAGCTGACGCGGGGAACAACTTTTTTTTCGACGGGCCGACTAGTATCGGTCGCAATCGCGCCGAGGAAGCCGTTCGTTTATTGGCAGAACTAAATGACAGCGTCGACGCTTGTGCGGATACACGCGACGTCGCAGATGTTCTCGCCTCAGATCCGTCTTACTTTCTCGGATTTTCTATAATTATCACGCACAACCTCCCACCCGTAATTTTGACAAGACTGGCCGATCTTCTCTGGAAAGACCCGTCTGCTCCTCCCCTCATCACAGTGCGTTCGGCAGGCTTCCTCGCCGAATTTTATGTGCAGTTTCACACCCATGAAGGTGCGTCGCCGTTTCACCACCATGTGACAATCTCAAGTGATCCAAATGTGACGCTCAGTTATCGAGAGTCATTCAGAGACCTCACCGTCTCTTCGCATAGACAACCCGTTCCCAGCGCTCCTCCAAGCAGCACGTGCGCTTGATTTCGACGCTATGGACACGACCGACCACGGGCACATCCCTTATGTGTATATCCTCGTTCGTGCCCTCGATGATTGGAAAGCCGCAGTACGTCACCCTCATCCACATCACCCTCACCCTACTCAACTGTACAGCACAACGGGCTGCCGCCTCAAACCCACGCAGAAAAGCAAGAATTTAAGTCCATCTTAAATGCTCAAATGCGTACCCCAGACGAAGAGAACTTCGAGGAAGCGGTAGCGCAAGCTTACCGGGCTTGGACACCGTCAGTTGTCCCGCCTCATATCATAGAGTTATTCGCGGACACGACAATACCGTCGACTCCTTTCGGACATCTACTGACAGCGCTTCGATCGTTTTCGGACCGTTCGTCATATGCGCTGCCTCTCAGCGCTACGTTACCTGACATGAAGAGCGATACGGAGAGCTACGTGCGCCTCCAGAACCTCTACCGTACGCGAGCTGCAGAGGAACGTGAACAGTTCCGTGCGCTTCTGCAGGTTCCCATCGAGTCCGAACTTGTTGAACTGTTCGTCAAAAATGCGCATGGTGTACAATTGCTTAGGGGTGTGCGCTATGGCGCACTGGATGCTGCCCCCGAAAAACTCAGTGAGTTTATCCCCGTGTAATACATATAAAGGTAGTGCCCGCTAAGATGAACCAGAGGACCATCTTGGTTCCCTAACGAAAGAAGCGGCCACACATCTTGCCCTTTCCGCGCTGGACAAGTGGCGGTCCTCCCCTCCCAGACAAGCTGGTGGCCCCACGGGGAGCGAGCTTCATGAACACGTCGTTAGCTTGGTTCTTGGTGCGGAGCATGGAGAAAAGGAGACTGCGGACGCCGTTGGCGAGATGTAAGTTTTCTGAATTTGGCCTTCGAAAGACGGGTGCTAACGGCGATTTAAGCGTCCGTGCGCCAACAGCTGACCTTCCAAATGTTGCCGCGTTCTTGGGAGGGGTCGTGGCACAGGAAGCAATAAAAATGATCACAAGGCAATACATCCCCGTGAACGGGTATTGCGTTATTGACCTTGTCGATACTTGGACTGGTGTACTGCCGTCGTGAAATGCCAAGACGGGAATAAGGGACTATCCAACATTAGAACGTGTAAACTACTGTACAAGAGCGCATGCGAAAACAAGGAAGAGGTTGCTAGGGGAGAGATACTTACAATACAATCGGTCGTTGATCATGTCAGGTCGATGATATCGTTGAAAACATCTCTCAGGACGGGTCGACCTCGTAAGAGTCCAGTATCGGGACTCCGTCGTATTCTCTTGTTTGTTCCCGCATCGTGAGGACTTCGCTTCCCTAATTTTTCCTCAGACTCTGGGTTATTTTGGTCCCCCACAGAGTCCTGACGCCCACGCTTGGTATGTGCGTTTTCGGGCGGGAAGAGCGCTTCTGCATGTATTTCGTGGGCGCCTCTCGGTAGCTGGAGTATCCAACCTTCGCCTTCCATCAACTGGAAAAACGACTCGAGAAGTGGTGTGCGCGCGAGAGTTGTGCGTGAACCGAAGATGATCAGCTTGGAGCGAGCTCTCGTGAAAGCGACATTCATACGCCTCCAGTCCTTCACGAGGTCACCAACCTGTGAGAGCAGTTCGTAAACCCACCTGCGAAATGACGAGCGGAAAACGCACTATTCCCTCTTCGTTCGAGCGCACCATAGACATGATGATACAGTCTTTGTCCCTCCCCTGGCTACGGTCGGCTGTTAAAATCTCGATGTCTGGTTGACTGCTGAGCAGATGCGAGAGCAGTTTAATTTGTTGTCTGTAGAGTGTAACCACAGCGATCTGTTCCGGGCGAATGCCACTGCGAAGCAAACACTCTGTAAATTGGCGCACAAGCATGGCCTCGGTCACGTTCTGCACAAGGTCGCTGACAAGTGACTCTGTTGCTGGGACAAGGTCCGTGTCCACGAAGACGGCTTTTCGGCTGAATGGAATTGGTCAGAACTGCTAAATGATTCACAGTAAACGAGGGTCCTTGCCTCGGAAGCAACAATTCTTTCATCCAACACTGGGCCTCACAAGAAGGGACCAGCTCGTGAAGTCGTTGAATGAACAAGTTGTCGGGCATAATTAGACTTTGATTCGCGACTTTTTGGTTTCCGCAACTCAAACGATCACTGTAGATGAGTTTGTTGGAGAGGAGCATGATATCTGAGTTCATGCGATATTGTTGTGTCAGTTCGACAACCGCGTGCGGATGCGCCTCCGAAAGTCGCCGGAATAGGGAGACGTCCAGACCGCCTTTCCGTGCATCACGGTTGCGAACCTGCGAATCAGTCCGTCAAGTTCAGTACTTTGATATGGATCCTAAGCCCTACCAACGGAGGAAGCTGATAATGATCGCCGACAAGTACGAACTTATGGGCGAAACGCAAAGGACCAAGGCATGTCGGCAGGGTGATTTGGGAAGCTTCGTCTACAATGCAGTAATCGAATTCTCGGCGTGAAAATAGCTCGCTACGACAAATTATTAGTAGTAGGGTATTCAGAGAGGCTCCGGACGCACTGGTCGATGGAAAGCGCGGTAGTTACGACCACTCGTGGGGTCATGAACTGACGCTCGAATTCCTCAATTGTAGTGGGTTGTCTTCGCGCAGAGAGGTGGTAGGGTCTCGAACTGGGGTGAACCTGTGGCAGTCGTCACCCACACTGACTATAATAAGAGAATAAACCTACCTTATCAATATTACCAAGCCGCAATATCCCAAATTTCGCATCTTTGAGCTTTGCAAGGATTGTGTCCACAGCGGAGTGCGTATACGCCGAGAGCAACACAGTCTTACCCATCTCAACCAGCATTTGGATGAGGTGCGCCACAACTGTCGTCTTTCCCGTACCAGGCATTCCTAGGATCAATGTGTAATCGCGAGAGCAGAGCACTTTCTCAACGGCAAGCATTTGATGTGCATTCAGCGACCGCGCCAAGGCTCGGCAGCACGGCGAGGCTTGTACCGCTCCCAGCAACTCGTTCTCAGAGTCGAAAATTGGCGGAGCGAGGTCAACAACGAGACGTAAGCGTGTTCCGTCTCCGCCAACGTAGAACAAAGATGCAAGATTTTCGCGTAGCCGGCCCATGCCAGCGGAGAACTCGTCCTTGTCGATGCGAAAAGATATTTGTATGGTAGACTTTTTGGCGTCTGATCCGCTGTGATGTGATCGCTGGCGGAGACGTTGACGAATTACCACGACATCGAGAACGTGATCAACGCCGAGAACTACGTGTTGAGGTCCGAGCTCCAGAATGAAACCTCGACAAAGGGCAAATAGATCTGGGAGAACAGAAACTGTGACTGCGTCACCGACACTCATGTGTCCATTAAGAAGACTCTCTGCGCCAACTCCCACGCGTCTGCGGAAGCGATACGTGAACCTATGGATCTTGCTCGTTCCGGCGTTGACAGGTCCATCTGTGATAGAAGACGTGTCCAACACCATATCTGCGAAGCATCGACCCAACATTTCTCGCTCGTCCGCACCGAGGACCCACAGTTCCTTCTTGAAGCGCATCATGTCCCGCTCCTCAAGAGCAATGAGTCGCTCCCATGTTTTGAAGAAATCCGCGTGCGATTGGCTGAGGTGTCCCGTCTTCTCTGCATAGATGTCCGCAATCTGCGAGGCCTCGTCGGTGACATTTTCCACGGCCTGTCTACGTTACCATTGTGCCATGCTTTCCGAGTAAAAAAGCACCTACCCGACGATATAGCATACAAGCGTCGAGAGCATAACAACGCCCGCATAACTGCTCGCTGTTTATCGTTGGTGGTAAGAAAGGTGCATCGTCCTTGAGTGCGTTTCGTCCGGATCCTCTGAAGCGACGCGCCATCCACTCAGCGATCGCATTCCTCACTCCAATGAGTGCCCGTAATTCGGGTCGGGTAACGGGAACGGATATCACTTCCTCGCTTTGTGTGTAGTACAGTAAACCCAGGTCCACGGGCTCACCGTAACGGTCTTGCATCAAAAGACCATATAGCATGGTTTGGGCGCGGTGTTCGAGGCCCGCAACGGCACGACCGGTCTTGATCTCGAAAGGAGCTGGGTGCGTGGATAATGACCTTTGGCTACGGTCAATGTTGGCCTGCACGGAAGCATCAAGTTTCCCCCGGAGCCCGTAAGTTGGAGACCAGATATCTTCTTCAACGTCGTGCAACGAGCTAATTGCCAGCAGCGCCGTTTCTCCACGGGCCGCCCGAGTGTCGGACAATATAGCCTCACGCTTGAAAAATAAGGGTAAGCACACAATGAACACGAGGTTGAAGAAAGTACCTTGGGATGGTCTCCGATGTACCGCCGTCCAAACGTCTCGACCCCAACAGCCCGGCGCAATATCTCATCCTTAGCGGTTGACAGTGAAACACTAGCACGCACGAGGTCTCCGAAAGATGCGGATAATGTAGAGTCCACACGCGCTTCTATCCATGGCGCATCCCAACGGCCTTCTTGGAGACAACTCTGAAAGACCTCGTGTAATACGGTGCCGTACACGAGAGAGGGCGTCGGAGGGCTCAAGGCCCTAACAAGTGCGGTAACTAGGGGCTTACGCTGGCAATTTGGCGCAGAAGCAAGTAGAGATGGTGTAAGAAGCGTGTCAGGATGGTGAATAAGTAAGTTCTCAAGGGTCGTCAGAGTGATAGATTTCTGGCCATTGGCCAGGATGTGAAAGGGTCCGATGATGTTCAGAACGTCACCTGTTCGCGTCTTAACGAGGAAGAGATCATGATAGGCTCTAGACCCACCCTCGTGAACGTCGGTAAACACCCAGTCGTCCTTCAGCACCACATACCGAGGTTCGAGCGCGGGCTCCGTTGTAGCGAGGACATGCTGGTCGAGTCGGCTCAATGGCTTTTCGTTGGGTAGACAGCAGCTTTCTTACCTTTTCTCGCACACCATTATTCCAGGACTCTTCCACTGTTTGTATCAAGCATCGTGTACAGGGTTCGGGGGTATACTCGGGTGCAATCTGAGCTTGGAGTGCTGTGTCCTGGTGTTCATCTTCGGCCAGGACCGTTTTCCCAGGCAGTTTTTCCGGAGTTGGAATGTAGTCAGAAAGGGCCTCCCAGTCCCAACCAGTGAGCTCCTTTTCGAGGTCAATCTTTCCAGCCGAGTAGAGTTGATTCTTTGGGGTGCGTGTGATCTTACGTGTAGAATGACGACGGGTGGGTGTCACCGGAGCTGGAGAATCTTTGAGGAGTTGTGCCATGAAGGCTTGTTCCTCCGTGGTAGACGGTTTCGCCGGAGAGTTCGGAAGCATAACTCGAAGTGGGTGGACTGGCGTTCAGTAAATTACAATGGCATAAACGCGTCAGTCACGGGATCGCGTGGCTGACACAATCATACAGCCACCCACAACGCCGTCACGGCTTTCGTAAACAGTCCGACGAAGTATGTTGTCCTCGATCCTCACTTTCCCGTTCCACATTTTGGCCAGTTTAGTTCGCTTTATTTTCCACACACTGCGTATTCCTATCCCGCGAGTGCCATTTTCGTCTCTAAATTTCTATCGTCCTCTCATCGCAAGACCCTCAACACGCTCCGACCCTTACACTGTCTCAGACCGTTGGGTTCGAAGCCTTGAAGAAGAGACGGGTGCCCACTGTTTGAGTCGTGCAAGTCCAGTGGCTGGCGCTGGCCCTTCCACTTCGCAGCTCCAATCTAGCGAACTTCGCAGCAGACATAGCACGGCCTCGCCGAGATTGCTGCCGGACTTCACCTTAGGCAGCTACGACGAGATTTTACGATTATGCCAGTCGGAGATACGCATTGGTTGTGTTATCCTGGTGAGCAACGAGCACGATGATGTTCCAGATTTCAAGCGGTAAGCTGTCGTACTTTTTCGTCACATCCCTTTCTCAATTGCGATACAGACATACTTTGACGGACCCTACTCTCATCGAACTTTTCCATAAGCACAAGTTTGTCGTTTGGGGTGGTGATGTCCGTGAACGTGAAGCATGGAGTGGTGCGTTTTCTTTCCACAAGTCTTTCACATCTCACACTGGGTAACAGCCGCACAGAAGCTGCAAGCTACCACTTTCCCATTCGTGGCATTTGTTGCACTCCAGCCCCCTCGTGCTTCTTCCTTCATGGGCGCATCTTCAAGGTCGTCCTCATCACCTTCCCTTACTATCCTCTCTCGGCATCAGGGACCCTCAACTCCAGCTTCTGCCCCGACGAGCGCACGCTCGTTGGTTGATCAAGTCACTCTTCAACTGATTCCTCGCGTCATGCCATTTCTAGAAGGTCTCCGGGTAGCCGCGACAGAGCGGGCCCGTGAGCGCGCCTTGCGTGATGAGCAAGACGCTGCATTTCGCGAGAGCGCACGTCGGGATCGAGAGAAGGAGGCACACCGCATTGAAGAGGCACGCCGGGCTGCGGAACTCGAGAAAGCTGAATTGGAACGCAAGCGCGCCGAAGAAGAAACCCATGCTCGTATTGTCAATGCGCGGGATCGTTGGCGGCGGGAGTTCCGACAGCTGCTGATTCCGTACAACACGTCGAGCGTAGACCAAATCAGGGTGACTATCCGCCTGCCAGATGGCCAACGCCTCGTGTGGTTGGCTATGCGGAGCTCGACTGTGACCTCCCTCTACTGTTATGTTGACGCACACCTTTCCCATGCCGACATTACCCTAACCGACACAAAGGCTCTCGCATCTGTGGCAGAGAAGGACCTTCAGGAGCTTATACAATCGTCTGGGCAACTTGCCGAGGCTTGGTGGGGTTTCTCCTTGTTCACTGCGTACCCCCGCCAAGAAATTCCTTGGCAACCTACTGCTCGCTTGATGGACATCGAAGGACTAGGTAACGGTGGTCAGATCGTTGTGGAGACGAGAGGGGAGAGTAGTGGCCGCCATGACGACGGATACGATACAGAAAAGAGCGAGTGACGTGGTTCGCGTTTTGACTTTTCAACTAGTTGAAAGTAGTATGCATGGTGTATAGGGTACATATCATGCAGTACAGATATTCATGGCATTACATGACCTCTCTATGAAGGACCCAGCAGCGCAAGTCGCCAATCATTGGCTCAAAATCGTACGCACGAATGATTCATAATTCACGTTCCCATCGCTGTTACCAGGTTATTTGTGTGTCAAAGAGATGAGGAATGAGACACTTACGCGCCAATCTGCACACCTTTGAGCAGCTCATCCACTTCCTCATCGGTCATCTTCTCCCCAAGCTGGGTTAGCACGTACCGCAACTCGCCTGCGCCGATGAAGCCGTTGCCTTCCTTGTCAAAGACCTGAAACCCACGAACGAACTCCTCTGAGACAAGGCGTTTAGCAGAGTGTCTATCGTCTCCCTAGTAGAGAAGTACCAGGAGTACCCGCGGGTTTGAAGCCGTCTGGCCGGTTCAAAATCGTCAAAAATGTTTTATAATCGACTACGGGAGTAGAGCGTCAATGATGAGCCAGTGCTGGGACTCCCGAGACTCACCGTCCCGTGGAGCGTTAGCCACGATATCAGCGACTTCCGCCTGAGTAGGATTTTGCCCCAGCGCACGCAAAAGATCACCGAGAGTTTCGCGGGGTACGGCGCCAGTACCTTTCTTGTCGAAAAGGGCAAAAGCCTCCTTGTACTCTGCCAAATATGAACATCGGCGAGGACAGCATAGAATGAACACAACCTGCATTGTCACTCTTGCGGAAAAGTATAAGTTGACGGCCCAGACACGGACTTCGTGAGCACCTACCATGGTCGTTCAAAATATAAAGACTGTTTGCTAGTGATGCTACCCAGGCAGACCAGCAGCACTTACCACAATTGGGCAGTGTCGGCCGAGACGAGCCGCTTCCCCGCTATGGCCAACGAGAAAATTTTGAGTGGTTACTCATACTACTTATAGATGGGCGGATTCTGGTAATAATAGTTTACATGTACATCCCACCATCGCCAATATCACCTCGGCGTTTGATCCCTGACTGCTTCGGCAGCACTACACGACCTGTGCTTTGCCAAGACTGGTGTGCTCGCATTCCAGAGAGCTCTGCAAGGCAAATGTGGATCTCTTGCAGAATAGTTTCCGACCAGATGGGACCATTCTTATCAGTGGAGGGAGGTGGAGACGGTGGGAGGTCGTGTCCCCGAGGAATAGAGATATATGGAGAAGGCAAGAGAAGCACGATTGCCTCCATTTGCGATGTTGGGAGGGCCGCGATAGATGCAAAAGCTGCGCAGGTCGCCTGTATGAGATTGGGTGGCGAAAATGGGACAAGAAAAGGGGCCTAATGAGAGACGAGATCAGTAACGTTGACATGAATGACCAACTACGTACAGAGGCCTCCCCGCTGCGCGTCCGCAGGTAGCGCACGGGGGCACGATAAGCCTCAAGCGGCGCCTGGTTAACATATAAGGGAACTGAATATATGTCCAGAAGCAAAAGCCTTAACCGTACGTCAGATTGGATTAGAGCAGACAAGTGGTGCTATTCACCGTTTGGGGTTGAAGAAACCGATGATACCCTCTGCATAGGCATGCATTTCCCAAGTGGATAGACTTGCAGAAGTTTCGGATACTATAACCGCTGCGTCTGACCAGGAGGGCAAGAAAATGCAACCAACCTTTATACATTGTATCAGCGGGGCTAGTAGGTAGTCATGAGAAGAACGCGAATTACCGCAAGCTCGTCCACGATGACCGTTGCCCGCTGCTCGCCGAGGCGTGCTCCCTGGGCCCAAGCTTTCCCTGCCTCACCGGACGCGATGATGATAACTTCGGGAGGTTGATCGGAAGACGGGTAGCCTTGGATGGAGACATGGGTAGGCCTCTGTATTGGTCTATTGAGAAGTGGGTTCAGCTGATCTTCCTCGTCAGATTCATAACCGTATCGGGGCGCTGCCGTATCGCTCAGTAGTTCTACATTCTAGGGATTCGCTGAGAATCACAGTGGTAGGAAAAATATGTGAGCATACCGTACCATCGTCAACGAATGCGTTCAGAGCCGGGCCGGATCCCCTGACCCGGCTGCCAAGTTTTCGGCGGCGGCCCGATCGCAGACCGCATTGGCAGACAGCAGGCTCATTACTCCCTCCTGACTCAAGGACACCACCTGGACACAACGTTGTCCATGGCTACCTACGTCCATACCTCGTTCGATGAACCGGGGGGGCCGCCGCCTGGTTCTCCTCCCACCAGTATGTTCCTCCCTTCCGTTTGGCCTTACTTCGTTATCTCATTCACTCCTCAGTAAAGTATCAAGGACCATGGTTATCAACACAAATAATGCTTTCCTCGTCCATTGGCGTGACCGCATTTCTCATCTTCTCGTACTGTCGGACAAGGTGGCCTCTCCTCTTTGCGCCTAGAACGAAGCTCAAGGGTACGAATCTCTGACTGTCACGGAACAACCGATCACCACATCTTATCCTTACAGGCTTTTCGCCCCACGAAGCGCACGCCCACGGCGCTTTCTTCGGATGGATTATTCCCACTCTGAGGACGTCAGAGTACTCCGTGCTTCAGATAGTCGGCCTTGACGCCGCTGTGGTATGTCGCTTTCAGGTTGGATGGGCTAAGTCTTACACTTGGCTAGCTCTTAAACTTCTTCAAGATGTCATTTTACCTATTCTCTCTGTGTTCGGTGTTTGCTGTGTCTATTTTGATGCCCGTCAATCTCAAGGTATGCGCATTTCTGTCTTGGAGTATTCTCTATAACCGGATCGAAGAACAACATTGGCATTGGGGACGAAGATGACGACGACCCAGACTGGCACACAGTCCAAACTCAACACAAGTCTCTGCGCAAAGAAACAGACTGGTTTGACTTGGTATCAGATGCCAACTCATATCTCTCGCTCCACCTCGTGTTCACATATCTGTTCACCCTGCTTTCCTTGCGCTTCATCTTCCTGAACTATAAACGGTTCATCAAGGCAAGACAACTTTTCTCACTTGAGCTCGTGCATTCTATTGCTGCGCGCACAGCCATGGTATCTGGGCTACCGTCTCACCTGCGTTCAGAAAGGGCGCTTGCCGAACACTTCGAGAACATGAAATTGAGCGTAGAGAGTGTTAACATCTGTCGTGAACTCGGTTCTCTGGAACGTCTTATTGACACTCGAACACGTGCACTGCTCAGGTTGGAGGATGCTTGGGTTCAATACGTCGGCAATCCAAGCACAGTAGAATCGTATGACCCTTCCGACCATGCAACAGTCGGGGAGGGGGACCTTGCGACAGCAGAGGCTCAGGCTTCCCATCGCCTTGTTATCCCGCATCACAAACGGCCAACACTTCGCCCGAGCTATTTTTCTCGGCCCGTGGACGCCATCCAATTCCTTGAAAAGAAGTTTTTGGACGCGGACGACGCAGTCAAGCGTTATCGTCGCGTGGGAAAATTTAGGCCCACCGACGTGGCGTTTGTTACATTCGAAAAGATGTCTAGTGCGGTTCGTCACTTACCCACCCTCCTGTGTGTTGCGGCTAAAGATACACGTAGCAAATCGCTGCTCAAGCAGTTCATACATCCACCCCGTTTCAACTAGAGACTTGCCTTGCCCCAGAGCCTCGTGACATCGTATGGACGAACATGGACTATTCAACTAGGGCACTCCGTTTACGTGAAGCCGTAGTCCTCGGCTCTCTTACCCTTCTTTCTTTTTTTGGGTCATCCCAATCACTGGTCTTGCGGGCTTACTCAGTTATAAAGAGATCAAGAAGACTATGCCTTGGTTAGGTCACCTCATCGACAGTAACGAGAAGATTCGTGCCATTGTACAGAACTCTCTGCCTTCCGTAGCAATGATCACGCTCAATGCATTCTTGCCGTTTGTGCTAGAAGGTCCGAGTTCCCTCTTGTTATATGGTTCAAGAGTTAATGCGGTACAGCTCTCACCTATGTACAAGGGTTCCGCGCCCGGAGTTTGGTCGAGTACTCACTCATGAAGAAGTCTGTTCGTCTGTTTCGCTTATGGTGATCAAGTTGGCCTGATTATCTATAGATACTTTCTGTTCCTGCTAGTCAATGTCGTATTCATCTTCCTACTGGCGAGCACCTACTGGCAACTTGTGCGGGACCTAGCCAATTCACCAGCAAAAATTCCAGAGAAGCTTGCTCAAGCTCTCCAAATAGGTAGCGCAAGGTAAGGGTTTTTTCGGTTAACGTTTAAAATGCCAGCGCTCATGTACAATTAGGCATTTCTTCCTCTCTTATGTTATCCTACAAGGTGAAGGACTTGGGTGCTCATATCCACGACGATGCCAAACTGAAACACTTTAGGGCTTGGTATCATGCCATTACAACTTTTGAATTTGGGCGTCATTATCCCCCGAGTTTTTTATCGCATGCTGGTAACCCGCACCCCGAGAGGTAATTATATTGTATGTCCGTGCTTCAGCCGTTTAAATCTCCCAACAGATTTCGCTGAACTGAATGCGCCTCCTGTGATCAACTACGGCACTGTGTATCCTCAGGCTATCTTGATATTCGTGATTACCCTCTTGTATAGCATCGCCCAACCACTCATCCTCATTTTTGGCGCCATATACTTTGGTGCCGCGTATCTCGTATACAAATACAAACTTCTTTTCGGTGAGTAAGTGTTTGCTTTGAATGTTATTATATTTAAACGGTACAGTATTCTACAAACCGTACGAGTCTCAAGGGCAAGCTTGGCCTATCACCTTCACACGCCTTATTTGGGGCGTCCTCATCTTCCTCGTCTTCATGTCAGGAAATTTCGTTTTGAAGAGATCTTTTGTACTCTCGTCCCTTGTCGCTCCTCTCTTCGTGTTCACTGTGGCTTGGTCGGTCCACATCAGCAACTCCTTCCATGGCCTCACAAAATTCGTCAACTTGAGCGCGGTATTTGAAGTACAGCGCGGAGAAGAGACAGAGGAGGTTGTACGCTTGCGAACAGGGCACCCGGTATCTTGGTCGCAAAGGTGCTTATGATTTCCATGTAACCTTTTCCCTCGCTGATTGCAATCTAGCAACCTTAATAGGCGTCGATACGCTCAAAACGATGAAATATTATATGTTGCACCGGAGGATGATCACACGGATTACGTGGGTTTTATTCGCTCCTGGCCTAATACCGATCGACAAACGGTCTTTTCAGTCACAGCCGCCAATGGCAAACTGGTACAACGGCGTGCTTAAGTACGTGAAACCCACGCCCGCGGGTTGCCAATGGTTACTAATAAATAGGTCACCAGTACCGGGAAAAAACGCTATGGACACCCGGCGTTGACCGGTTTACTCCCTCAACCATGGCTTCCCCTGAAAAAGGGTGAAACATTGGTCAATACTCACAATGCAAGCCATACTCGTCAGAAGATCAGCCAAGCAGTTGTTCTGACATTACGTAAGCGATACAGCGTTCATCGGGTGGGTGACGGTACACTCCCGACTGGAAGCGCTCCGAAGACGGTTGTCAAACAAGATAACGTACGGAGCGCAACTCCCAGTCCGGGAGGACTAAACGGCGAGGTGACCAACAACCCATGGCAGGAGCAAATAGCTGGTTCATCGAGCTCCTCCCAGACGCACCGCGCCATCAGTCACAGGTTAAGCTACGACTTTGATTCAGGTGTCATAATATTGCCAGATGATGGGGTCTGGCCGGAAGGCTTGGACAGCGATTCAGAAGACGATGCCGGCATTGCGGGTAATAGTCCGCGGCACCCTCAGGTGTTGTCCGATTCCGCTATTCCCGCAGGTGGCCAGGAGGTGGTTGGAACTCCAGATGCGCAGAACGTCAGTGGGTCGACGAAGTCACGATATGGAACCTATTTCCATCACCCTGAGCGTCGGTGGCAGTCGGTGCCTGGAGCATTTCCCACTAGCTCATGAGGCAGAACGTATTGCTGTATGCTGTCCGTTATGCAGAATGATTGATTTCTTGGCACCTTGTACCCACGTAGGTGCCTGGCATAGACCCAGTAACACCCGTGTTGCTTGGCGTGTTGTGACTTTGACTCTACGGCACCATCCAAAATAAAGTCGTCAAGACGACGGGCCAAGGCCAGGGCCAAGACGTAGTACACGCACGTGGACAGAGTGACCAGGGGTATTTATACCAACCCGAGCGAAACGAACACCCATCATTTCTCTTTTTCACCCACCAGCGTCCCCCGCACGCCAGACGCATCAAAGGCGAGCACTGTCACTCTTTTGATCACTCTCTTGTTATTTCGTCGTTCTTTACAACCCTGTACTTGCGAGAATGCTCGTTTTTTCCCTCCTTGCGGTCGCCTTCTCTTCGGTGTTTGTACACGGTGGGTGGTTGTCTTGACTCTTGAGCTCTTTTCTTCACTAATGATAACAACAGCTCTTGCCACGTGCACGCGCACGTACATTGTTAAAGACGGTGATATTTGTGACTCAATATCAGCTGCCAATAACTGTGTCCACGTGAGACTCCAGCTCACCCATTCCGGCCAGTCCTGATCTATTCGTAGTTATCAACTCGCGGTCGTAAACCCAGAGATCAACCACGATTGTACGAACCTCCTTCCGGGGCAACCATTGTGCTTGGGGCATTCTGGCAAGGACTGCACGACTACATACGTGGTCAAGCCTAATGACGACTGCAACATTGTGTCCTCTGCCTACAACATCAACGCAACCGTCCTCTCTCACAACAACCCCCAACTGAACGCGGATTGCTCCAATATGTATATTGGCGAGGTATGTGTACCCAATGAGTCTGGAGTTATTTGGACCCTCATGCCCCATAGGTGCTTTGCGTCGCTGGGGCAGTCACTGTGTCCCCCCCCGAGGGTCAGCCCCCGGCTACTACTATACCCGCAACAGCCAAACCAGCAAAGCCCTATCACACGGGAAGTCCTGACCACCATGATGATGACGACGATGATCTCCCTTGGTGTGATTAGCTCGTGACCCTGATAGCCACTGGCGTCAAGTCATACCCATTAACTACTTTCTTCACGACTGGGTCTTGTTTAGTTCTTTGTTCATTTACTTGGGCGCTGGCGTGCTGGTTATCGCTTAGCGTGTCTGTTCGAATCATTTTGAATCATTATGAGGCTTACACCGCATTTTGTACAATTTGACAGGTAGTTGGACTCAAATCGAGTTATGATGATAACTTGAAGGTGGCGAACTTCATGAGATTCGGTACCCCCTTCAGTTATCTTCCGCGTGTTGAATCGGAAGTGGTGTGCACTGTCCAACCATACCGGTACTAGTAGTAGCATCTAGTGCTCTTCGTAAGAGATCGAGGGAAATACCGTGTTGGGGCTCGGGAAGGATTGAATCGATCCTGTGATGACTGATGAGAGCTTGAATTGGTTCAAAAGAATATGTTGAGTGACTACAACAATCGGGTCAGAGCATAGTGCGATGATTATCAGGGTTGGGTACGTACACCCGCCACTCGGCTGGCTGACCGGTGAGGCGCGCTTGTCCGGACACAACGAGCCCAATAGATACACGGAGCTCACGAGGATGCGACTGTAATGGCATATGGGGCGGTGACTGGCGTCTGACCATACATAACTCAATGCCGAGATCGGTGTATATTGCATTGAGTGTGTGCTGTACAAACATCGCGGATGCAAGATACAGAGGTAGGCCTGCACCACATTTAGCTAGTCGTCGTGGAGTAGATAACGTGGATAGACCTTTAACATGGAAATTCTGTGGTAGCGGAGCAAGAAGGGCTGTTGGGTGTGCATATTCGAGGCAGATGGAAGGACTGTATATGGGAATTTCCTGATCTTGGTTCGTACAGTCAATTCGGTCTGCATTCACGTTCATCCCGGTGAGACTGGCCAGAGGTAATAAGGATGGAGGATCTATGATTTGCGAGGTAAGCCCGTTGATAAAGAAGTTAGGAAGTGTTGCTAGAAGCGTGTCTACGATGCGGCCTGTTCACGTAGTGTGAGTGTGAATGGAGCTACGCCCGGGGCAGGATTGGACTCACCAGTGCGGAGAACCCACTCGTGGTCAGAAATAGCGCAGACCCGGGTAGGTTTGTCAGTCGGTTTCTTACGGTGCGGGTGAATGGCGGTGGAATTAAAACGTCGTCCGAGGCAAACGCATTGGCGGGACTTGCCCAGACTGAGGTATGGTCCGTACGGAGCCACTGCCGTGTCTGTGAAAACTTGCAGCTTCTTAAGAGGTGGCCGGGCCAGGTGGGGCAGGAGTAACTGGGGGAGGGGCATAACCATGATGGTTGGAAATTTAGAAACAAAATACCAAAGTGCCTCTTGAAACGAAGCATCAATCCCGCTTCGGGAAGTCCATATATAGAGTATACGTCCGGTCCGTGGTTGCGCGTGCCGCTGGTGACGGCTGGTCACGTCGCCAAGCCGTCACCAGCACATTACCTGAAATATACGTGCCCCCAAGCGTTCTGATTATTCATAGTGTCCTAAGAGCCTGTTCGGTTCGGATTCTTCAAAGAATCTGATGCCAGATTCTTTCGAAGTGTGACATTACATAAGACTCATCATGCCAGTGGTTCGTACGCAAGCCAATACAACCGATTTGGTTGCTGCAAGGGCCGCAGCAAGGCGCCAGTTGCTCATCCGGGCAGCCAGCGTATTCGTTTCATCTGTGGCTATGGCTGCCCAGATATATTCCATCCCACTGTTCAATAAAACACCCTATCACACCTCTGCGCTTTCCGGGGAAGCTTGGCTTCTTGAGCTCATTGAGGGTCACCCTGAGCGGATGAAAACACAGCTCGGAATGCAATGTCATGTCTTTCTAGGACTTGTAGATGAACTGCGAAGTGTCGGCCTTTCTGGCTCCTGGCATGTGTCGTTAGAGGAGCAACTAGCCATCTTCCTATATACTGCAGTAACTGGCCTTTCCGTTCAACATGTTGGAGAGCGCTTCCAGCATGCAAATGAAACAATATCAAGGTACGTTTCACCGACTCCCCATTGCCTTGTAGATGCTCAACTCAATGTGCACAGATACTTCCACCTGATCCTATTGACACTATCATCTTCGCCTTTCTACCAGAAGTATGTTCACCTGCCCAGAGCTTCTGATCCGACGCCTCCTGAAATCCTGAACAATCCCAAATATTTTCCTTTCTTCGAGGGAGCATTGGGAGCCATGGACGGCTCCCACTTTGCTTGTTGTCCATCCAGTCTTGAACGTCAATATGCCCGTGATCGAAAGGGTGGGATCTTGATGAATCTCTTGGCTTGCTGTTCGTTTGACCTTCAGTTTCAATACATTGTGAGCGGATGGGATGGCTCTGCCGCTGATGCCACAATGTACAACGACGCATGCCTTTCTGATCTCCCCATCCCTCTTGGCAAGTACTATCTAGCTGATGCTGGATTTGGGATATGCGACTCTTTACTGGTTCCATATCGAGGAGTGCGCTACCATCTTGCAGAGTGGGGGAGGGCATCCGTGAGGTATGTTCACATTCCGTACTAGTCACTGTGGATCCTTTTGACATATCTTCAAAAAGGCCCACTAACAAGGAAGAGCTGTACAACCTTCGGCATTCCTCAGCACGGAATGCTGTTGAGAGGATCTTTGGCGTTTTGAAGCGGTGTTTTGTCCTCCTGTCACATCCACCCGAATATCCCATCCGATGATGTCTATTCAAGTGCATATTCCCCCTGCATTAGCTGCAGTACACAACTTCATCCGGAAGTATGATCCCGAGGAAATATGTGAGTTCACTGACACAAGAGATGATCCAAGTCCAGGGCTCAGAGGGAATGGCATTCTGGGAGAAGGACCGCCTCGGAGGCTCGAAATTTTACACGCAACATCAACCAGGAATCTTATTGCAGGAATGATGTGGGAACAGTATCAGGGAACTATAGCGGGCCTCGGAGAAGAGTGATACTACATATACTACAAGCGTTCTAAGTAGTATTCTGGACAATTTTAGAACGTACCCAAGCCTTCCGAAGGCCCTCCCTCTTGAGAGTCATGTATGTATCTGCTGCAGAAACGTTGACCTGGAAGAGATCAATGATTGAAAGGAGCTGTTCGTCTTCAAGGTTGTCTTCCAACTCTTGAACACGAGCCATCACCGCTTTCTTTCGTTTTGGTGTTGCGTCAATTCCAGGGTTTGCCATGCTCTCTAACCCATCATGAAAGATACTGTTGAACTCGACAAGCCCACTTGATATACTGTGGAGAGCACCAGCACCCGTTAAGCGTTGACGAATGGGAGCACGACCTGTTGACACAGATGCGGCAGATCCTGGCTCTGAGGTGGGGCTCCGCCTCTTCAGAGATGTAGAAGTCAGACGGGTGGCAGGTACAAGGGAATAATCTAGTATGGCTGTAGAAGTACTAGTACGAGATGGGGAAGGAGGCGGCGTCTTTTCCTGAGGGGGTTGAGCAAGCGGATGTGAGTCTTGTGTTTTCAGCACTCACCCAGTCGGAAAATGACTTGTTGGAATCCCTGTCTATCACACCGGCATCCTGCCCTTCCAGAAGGTGGGGGTTGATAGGGATTTCCTGGCTAGGACGGAAGATGTTCTGGCCACGAGCGTTTGACGGCATCAGACGCTGGACTTTGTGGAAGTGACCCCAACCCTTGTTTTGAAAGCGCTCGGCACCTGGCTTTTTCTTAGAGCAACATGAGAGAAATGTGCTTCGAATATGCCCAGAACTCACCTTGACGTAGTGTAGAAATATATTTGTGTGGGACACCTGGATAGGATGAGCGAGGGGGTGAGCGTCCTCTGTGAGGAAGCTCTACCCCTAATTGATAGGCCCGACTCGTACTTTACAAATCGTGTAAGCTACTGCACGTGATCGGTATCGCCCGAATCTCGGACTAAGCCGAATACTAGCGACTAGCCTTCCTACACGTAGACCTCCCAAACTGATGTGGACTCCGGGCCAATGGTAGCACCTTGTTTGTCGCTCCATGTAAATCCGGACTGGCTCTTGATGTCACAAATGATGAGATAGAGCTCTTTAAACTGAAGTGCCATTCTATCAGAGTGAGAAGTGTCTGAGGCCACAAGATGACATACCTTTCCCCACTTATTTTTGCAGGAACCCATCGTCTTTGGGCCTCCCTTTGTCGTCGTCTCTTGTACCTTGGCAGCAGCACCTGTCAATGTAGGTGCTTTGAAGCACATTCCCTCCCCAGCTTCTGACCGATGGTCCCAAAGGTAATCGAGGAGAGTGTCCTCGTCAATGGGCGACCAGAATGTGTTCAACCCGTGTTTGACCATCGGTTGCGATGGGTGTGTCGAGTTTGGGTGTCACACAACGTCACAATTTTGGGAAAGAATCTACCTACTACATGCGGTAATAATCTGCGTCAGATTCTTTGAAGAATCCGAACCGAACAGGCTCTAAGTCCGCTTCATATGTTCTGCATGTTTCGTATGTTTTTCGCGCCACTTCTGCTTTCTGCTTGGCTTACTCCATCGTCTCCTTTGCACACTGTGTATGTTTCATGCCTTCCGCTTTCGGCTTGTATGTTTTGTGCGCCTTCCGCTTTTGGCTTTGCTTACTCATTGTATCCCTTTCTTTTCTTTTCTTTTTTTTTTGGTCGACTCATAGTATCCTTGGTATCCTTAGTGTGCTTTGTATGTTCCGCACACTTCCTATGTTTTGCACCCTTTCCGCTTTTGGTCCTCAGCGCTCAGCACGCACTCTTGCATGTTTCCTTTTTCCCCTGCCACATCACCGTCCCTCATGCCAAACCTACCTGTCTGGGCTGCCAATGGTCGTGCCACGTTTGCCCCCAAGAGCTGTTTTGCACGTTTTGCATGTTTCATTTGCTTCAGCGACATTTTTTTTTTTGGGGCTGGGGCCCCATCCTTGCTAATCACCCTAAGATAGTTTTGGATCGTTCGACTCTTCTGACTCCCTTTTCACCGCTCACAGTTTGCATCCTTTGCTTAGGCCGCTTTGAACGTTTCAGTTGCCGTGTGCACCCCTGAGCCTGAACCTACCTAGGCTGCCGATCGCACAATTTGGGAGCATCCCAGAGATGCTCAAAAGGATGCTGAGGTCAGTTCAAACCTTTTTTTTTTGGCCTTGCTAATCACTCTGAGCGCATTTCGGACATTTCGACCATTTTGAGAGTCCTTTTTTGCTGCTCCTGCAGGTCGAGCACGTCGTTTGTGGCCACACACTCTCTCGAGCACACCTGCCAGGACCAGTGGGTTGGATGGCGACCGGGCAGGAGCAGATCAGGGCAGATTGAGCCCTCTGTCCAGCTAGCACGCTCTCTGTCACGGATCCCAACACAGTGCCTACCCTTTCTGGGTTGTCAAAGTTGCCGTTCAACTGAAATGAAAAGGTGAGGACTCCTACTCCTTCGTCCCCTTTCTGTGTGACCTTCTGAACCCCTCAGATCGTCCAGTTCTCTCGCACCATCCGATCCTGCCAGATGGTCCAGTTTTCCACCTGTGTCCAGACCGTGGCTGAGCTGCCTGCAAGAACCCGCCATGGGTGTAGTCCAGCACTGTGCGCCTAGTTTCCCCTCGCGCCAATCAGCGCACTCACTCCAATTTGCACAGGTCCAACCACAGACAGGGTGACTGATCGTCTCTCAAGGGGCCCACAATTCCGCATACAGAGGACATTTCAGACCCAATAGCTTTCATTCTCTTTTTCATCATCTTTGTCTTTCATCCTCTTTCTCTTTTTTTGGTTCGTTCAATTAGTGGCCCGTGAACGCAAGACGACTTGTGGCACAGACTTTGTGAGTTAGCCACCCCACCTTCTATTGGGGCGATGTCGCTCACCAAGCAAAGCCAATGGTCGCAACCTTGTTTACTCCCAGCTCGCCGCTGGCACACAAGAGGTGACAACTCGATGCAACAGCGAGCCTTGATCTTTTCTCGCCATTGTTCTGCGCCAGTGACGGCAGTGAAGGTGAAGATGATAGTGACAACAAGGAGGACAAGATGGCGGTGTTCGCCTCTCTCTTGTCGGGCTCGGGCGGTCTCGATCCACCACCCAGCGGCTTTCCAATGCCTGGTCCACCAGACGGCTCCATGTGGGCTTCCACGGACTTGTCTGCACGCATGCAGCAGTCTATCGACGAACTGGAAGCCGCCTTGCAAGATGTCCGCTTCCGTATCGCTCGCGATGAGTAGAGTGACAAGATAACTGCCACCACCTACTGCAGGCACATCAATGCGTACACCATGTGGTGGGACGCATACCAGGCCAGCATTCTCTTAGGGGACCCCACCCAGGTCGCAATTCCTGCCTTTCCGATCACTGCTGTGAAGGTGACAATGTTCCTGGAGTACACGAGCACTCGTCCAAAGGTAAGCGCTCTGTTTCGCTGCCTGGTTCCATTGACGTATCACTCCTCTCAGCAAACTCGCAGCCCAGGCACAGGAGCTCCAAGGAAATCCCAGGCTCCATTGTGGGGGCAAGCATCATCAAACAGACCATCTCGGCCCTTGAGCATTACCGAGGCGAACACCAATATCTCCACAAGGACGTCCCTGAGACACATATAGGACTCCACCTTGACCACCGCATCCATCGCTTTGAGGTCGCTGCCCAACACAATGAACCAAAGTGCATTGCATCTGCGCAGGCGTTAAAGGCTTCAGGGAATTCCTCAGGTACGTGTTTCCCTCCGAGCTGCCTGGTCCCAGTGATTGACACACTGTGTGACTAGATATGTATACAATGGAAGACCTCAAGCGGTGCTCGCTCTATTGTTTGACGGAATTCAGCAGGTGAAAGGAGATCTTTGTAGGACTCCGCGATTGGGCATGATGAACAGCATACATGAAGGTGATACTCACAGTGGACTGGGAAGACTGTGGTGAGATATCAGAGTAAGCTTGAAGCAGCAACAGAGTGATCTAGCAAGTGAAGCAGATGGAGAGTCTGGCACACAACAGATGAGAACTGGTGTTATTACAGAGGATGAGACATACCTGGCACACAACAGATGAGAACTGGTGTGGTGCCAGAGCGTACAGGGTACACTACTTATACTCCTACAGAGGGTGACACTGGTAACAGCAAGTCACAGTAAATACAAGGACACATTGTTCTGTACACGGACAAAGGAGTGGATACAAAGAGAACAAGGCGTAGAGAACAAGAAGAGTCCAGACTATGATATCATAGTGACATCACAATAAAGATAAGGAGACAAAGGGAAGTACATGAGCGTAGTACAAGGGCAATCCAGAGTGGTCCATGATGTCATGTACATGTGATGTCATAGATAAGAGGAATACAAGAAGTCCGAGATTGTAAAGATCAAAATAATCTAATCTACAAGTCCTGTATATCTAATCTAAAGCAGTCCGTTATCTGCATGTCCATTGACCCGCTAAGTGCGCTCAGGCCACTTATCAACAGGGCGAGAGGACTCCTTTCACTCCAACCACCATCATGCCACCTAAACCCAAACCCCCTGCCCCCCCCATCACCATACAGCAAATTGCTGGCACGCTCAACTCTGTTGTCGCTGGACTCAATGAGCTTCTTGCTCACACTCCGGACCTCTCAGGAGAAGCACGCCACACTCTCAACTCCTTCCTCACCACCCCCTCCATCGTCAACATCATGGGGGCACCCGCCCCTGCCCATACGACTACCACACTCCCACCTACCTTGCTTAAGGACTTGAAGGACATTAAAGCATCCCTGGCAGCGCTCCAAAAAGCGACGGTGTCCACCACCCAAACTGGCAAACACAGCACACCCAAACCTCAGACAGGCAGTCCGCAGGAGCCCGCACAAAAGCCCACCGGAAGATCCGTATCCACCTTTGCCAAAGCTGCTGCCCTTCCACCCCGCCCCAGCGTGGTGCTAAGCTTAGCCAACACTAACTGGAATGGTTCCAGGCCCTCACCGGCCCAGATCTGTGAAGGTATCAACGACGCCCTGGAACATGCCCAGAACGACCAGGCTCGCGTATCCGCCGCAAGGTGGACAGCGCGTGACAATTTGGTCCTGACAGGCAGCCCAGACACCACGGCGCAAAGCCTCCAATTGGTCACTCCCACCATACGTCAGCACTTCTCCGAGAGCTACCCTGACTCTCGTGTCACCCTCCCCACACTCCGCGTGCGACCTAACGTCAAATGGTCAAAAATTCTCATCAACAGTGTCCCCACTGGAGTTTCCCCCGAATCCCATGCTTACACCCCTGACGAATGCCACACTGCACTAGTCGGGAATAACCCCGCTTACGCCTCCCTTCACGTTACCCAACGACCCAGCTGGGTCAGAAACCCCGACTCCTACTCCGATGATGCAGTCTCCTCCCTGGTTGTGGCCTTCGAGGACCCAGACGGCTCCCTGGCACGCGGCCTCCTGGCCGGCAAAGTGCTCTTCATATTCGGTAACTGTGCCACCATCAGGAAGTGGAAACAGCGCCCAACCGCTCGCAAACCCAAAACAGAACTCACACCCAATGCCCCCAAACCCCAATCTCACGCCCAGCCCCCTCATGAATCAGTCCCCACTTCCCCTGTACCTCACCAGTTCGCCTTTGGACTGGATCTCGACCCCACTCCGAACCACGCCGGACCGCCCAGCAGGTCTGCTCAAGACATGGAGGGAGAGTCGGACAACGCCGGAAGATCTTGGACTATCACACGATCATCCAACAACAAGACTTAGTCCGCACCGTGCGCTTTGGGCCGCCCACGCAGCCCCCCTCAATCCCAACACTTGACGTCGTTAGTTGCCCCTCGGGGCAAAGGAGAATTAAGATATAAAGCGAGGCTACTGGAAAGCGAAGAGTCGTATACTTGTATTACATCCAAAAGTGAAGTGCTACATAGGGTATTCTGCCCTCAGGTGCACAATAATGGATTTAAAAAAAAAAAAAAAAAAATCAACAGGGCGATGTTGCTTCTGTCTGCGAGCACTGCACTTCGTGGTGCAAGCTGTCGTGCAGTCGAACTGTCAGACCTTTTCCCTGCCGCCATCCCTTCGCCAGGTGGGGGCAGGTCAGGAATTGAGGTGAGACGCACTTTTTATAATCGGTCAGTGCCAAAGGCATCTGAACGCAGCTCACCCCACTGCGAGTCTGCGAGTCTGCGATGGTGGTAGGAAGGGGGCGGCCTAAGGTTGTCAGAGGGCGACGGTGGAGGAAGAGGTATGGAGCAGCGCTCCAGGGACCTCTAACCCGGAGACGAGGACTGTTGGTGGAGGTAACTAGAGAGAAGTTAGGATATAGTAATATGGCACAGAAAGGAGGCAACGGCACTCACTTCAACGACAACGACAGAAAGAGAGAGTATATCGAGTATTGCTCCACAGCCAGGGCTCAACAAAGGACAGGCTTGCCACTGCTGTCCTGCCCCGTCTTCCTCTTCTCCGACTGACACCTGGTGCCAAGTCAGGATTGACCGTTGACAGACGGCGAGTACTAACGGTTGCCCACTATGGGCAGCAGGACCAGCCACAATGATATCAACCAAGCAACACGTGCGCCAGTGCCAAAGGCATCTGAACACGGCTCACTCCACTGCGACTCCACGACAGCGGTAGGAGGGGGGTGGCCTAAGGTCGTCAGAGGGCGACGGCGGAGGAAGAGGTATGGAGCAGCAATCCAAGGACATCCAACCTAGAGAGTTGCAAGTTCGACCGGGTGTGATCTGGAGAGAAGGGTGATCACAATGACATTGAGAGAGAGAAAAAACTCACTTGGAAAGGTATACAGAGCACTGTGACTGAAAACGAAGCGAGGCAGGCCAGCGAAAATGAAAGTCTACGATGTGAGTCAGAACGAGTTATAAGTGCCACCAGGTGGGAGGGAAAACCACAAGCACTCCTACCGAGGCAACCAGGCGGCATGCCATGATTGCTCGTGAAGGGGTCATGGAGAAAGAATGAGACAAAATGGGAAGAGCTTGGAGAACTTGAGGATTGAGGACACCAGGCAAGAGGAAGGGAGGGGAGGGCAACGAACACTCCCTCCAAGGCAACCTTAACGGCACGTTAAGGTTTCCCATGAGGGGCGGGTGTAGGAAGAGGGTGCATGACTTGGAACCCGAAACTTGAGGACTTGTCGTGGTGGAGGAGATTGTATAAGAGTCAGAGTTGGTGTGAAGAAAAGCGGCAAGTATGTCTGGTCTGTGGACACTGGTTCTGACTCTGCGCTCTAGCCGAGCCGATGGCCATTTAAATTTGTGGGGCAAACTCATAAAGGCTTCACCCTCGTCTTGAGTCATAACGTGCAGCATGGTCTTCAAGACATGCCCAAGTGAACGCCTAGGACTAGGTGCTGTCATGCACCATCCCAAGCCCTGTCCACAGCTTTGCATGATGAGCACTCGTCGTTGATCACCCAGTCCGGAGGAGACAAAGAAGCAGAAGGTCCCTATTTGGGTGCCTGAGGATGGGGGCATCGGCAAAGAAATTAGCTGGCTTCAGGACAACATTGTGGCCAATCCATGTCCAGAGTCGACACAACCCCAACAAGAGCCTGCCATGAGTCACTACCATGGGGCTCCATTCAAACCTTGACCTGAACCGAAAGAGAAGAGGCACCACTCCCGCTGGAGCCGGAAGAAGGTTAAGGGAAAGGGAACCAACACGCTGACAGAGTCACAGGAAGTTCCCACCCACCCTGAGGTTCCCGCCCTTCTGAGGAGATCTGAAGTCACTCCCTCCCAGACGCAGCCTGAGGTCATAGACCTCACCAGAGAAGACTAAGTCCAGTGAGGAAATTCGCGACCTATACAGTATGTTGTGTCCATTCAATATTGTTTCTCAACCAGTCTCTGCTTCCCTTTGCCATCCTTTGCCCTTGTGTTCTCATCTTCCTCCCATATCATGATGCTAATATATTCTCTTCTTAATTTAAGTCTTGTCGTGTCTTCACTCTCGTCACTCTCTGCCTCTCTTCGTCGTTCTCTCAGGCCACTAGCGCCCTGCCTTGACCCCGGACACCTGCTCGATGCCACTGGATGGCCTCGCCTCAGGAGTTCTGCCCGACCCATTCTTTCATCGCTTCGCCCATTCTGTGTCATTCACAAGCCTTTCCTTTCAACCTGTCAGGTCTTCACTTATCACTCCACCAACCGATACTTCTTGCCAATCCACCATCCCTAGCCATCCTCAAGATGCCATTAGAGTCTGCGCTCATTGTCGGACTTGGAGGAAGGTATTATCCTGCGTCATTGTCTCTCGGATTCCTTTCTCTCAGGTTTTGGATCTATTCCATTAACTCTTGGGTAACTTCCTCCTCGTGTCCGCGCCCATCTCCCTTTGACTCGCTTGTGTCCGTTTACTCTCACCCTACCCGTCATACCTGCACTGTCCCTGTTTCCCCCCCTTATACTCTCCTCATCTCTCACTATACTTATGACTTAGTCTTGGAACACGTTGTATACCGGCTCGTATGTATATAAACTGTTCGTTCTGACTCACAATTGACACTGTTATTCTCCTCTATGAGGGAGACGATGACAGTTCTCATCGTCACGATCAGGAGGTCGCACATTCAGAATCTGCAAAAAAGTTAAGGACAATGGAAAAGAAGGATATATCGTTCGTAAAAGGCAGCTCCGTGAGTGTCACTGATGGTCTTCTTTGTGGTTGAATGCCTTACTTTCGAATCGTACTGGATTGTCTTAAAAGTAGTATTGTGCTTGTATCTTTATGAGACTGTCCGAATCGTGCTCTACTAATTTTGCAAAACTCCCTTTGCTTGCCTGAACTAGAAATCTTCAACCTTAGTCACACCTGCGTTTGTCTTCGGCTATTGTGCAGCTTCACTGACTTGTGTGGTCATCTAAGTCTTCGTCTTGTGCATGCATTAAGGATGTCTGCATGAGCTGGTGGTTCAAAATGTTTCTCCATGAGTTTTATTCGGAATTTTGGTGAAATGTACCCGATCCATAGGAAGAATATGTACCACTCTATGTCCAC
Organism: Lactarius pseudohatsudake; assembly: GCA_021525015.1. Classification (NCBI taxonomy): domain Eukaryota; kingdom Fungi; phylum Basidiomycota; class Agaricomycetes; order Russulales; family Russulaceae; genus Lactarius; species Lactarius pseudohatsudake. The sequence continues at coordinate 10,335 of JAKELH010000005.1, read as the reverse complement.
CGATTTCGAGAGGTGTTACTGCAACATGAGAGATAATATTTGATGGTTCAATGATGATATGTGGCACAAAATTGTTCCTGTACAAAAAACCACCCACAAAACCAAATTGTCTATACATTTGGTCTATATTGCCGAGCTCTGACTCTGGAGTGGGTTGAAGAGAAGCGTAGGGCTGCACAGAGATGTAGACGGGCGGGTTGTGGAGTCGACCTGGAGAAACAGAATGGCGCGCAGCTAGAACGTGGGGACGAAGGAAGATATGTGTTATCTGGCCCAGCTCTGGCTTCGACATCTCCAACCCCGTGTGGGGAGATCGGAAAAATACATGGCTGTCATGTGCCTGACAGCTTGCTGTAGAGTATTGAACACCACAGAGGGAGAACCTGTCCAGCACCTTAGCTTTGGGAGATGCAACAGGAGTGGAAGAACCCCCCATGGCATCCTCTTCCCTAAGTCCTGGGTATTTGCAATGTAAGAATTGTCTGAATGCCGCTAGGATGGCATCAGGAAGGCTTGATTCATACAGACTATTTCCGTCATAAGCAATGTCTGCTGTTTTCTGTGTGAGGTGCACTGCATCGATCATATGGGCCAAGCGCGTCCCGCGAGCATCCTCGGCAAGAATGCCCTTGTATACTTCCATGAGGTCACCGACACGTGAGCGCACCTCACTGTCATCTTTGAGTAGTGCCTTCAAATTTGCCTCCCTTATGGAGCTACGCACGAACATTAATTCGAGCTCACCTGGATTAAGTATTAAGTACTGAGATGAGGATAGATCTGGAATCAAATGACAAACCCAGTTTCATGTTGTGGTTCTTGCTCTGCATAGAGTGGATGTACCACTCGTAGAATGCGGCACTGTGTGTGTGTGGGCCCAAACCCCTGGAGGACGTCGCCGTAGTGCAAGGTAGCGTGGTGGATGGGTTTCACCTTTGCAAGCTTGTACAATGATTTGAATGATGCCATGTAACAAAAGATGTAGTGTTCATACAGCTCAATCTCTTTTTGAGAGATGGAGCACAGATTTGCAATCTGAACGGCACACACTAGATCCATAAAGTTCTCTAACATGGCTTTCTGGTTGTTAGGTAGGTCATCTTCTCCCCAGAGTCTGATTAACATGATAGGGAGGTGGACGGTATAAATGACTCTCCAGTTGTTTGCGCTGAGTTTGCCCCGTGCCGCAGTTCCCCAATTTGAAGGGGCCATTATGACCCAAGACGGGAGTTTGGTGAGAGCCATGTCTGCCCAAACGGCCTCCATCACGTCCTTGCCAAGTACCGCACCATTGCTGGGGGTGACCTTTTTCTTCTTGCTGGGATTATCTTCAGGAAGGACATTTGATTCTACCTAACTGGATATGAGACCCGGCAATTCAATGCAGCACATTGCACACGCACCCAAGCTGCAGCTGCGGCATGCAATTCTTCTTTGTTGCAAAGGTTATTCAGCTCTTCAGAAGACATTTGGCAGTAATCCCGACAGACAATTGAAGCACAGTTTTTTTGGCTTGCAACACGGTATTACGAGCAGCACGATTGACAAGTTGTTGAACGCACTTATCTACAGCTTTCTGTTTGTCCTCCGAGGGGACTCTGTCATAACTCGGACAGTGATTTGATGCGGCCTAAGAGACAATCGGGTTGAGTACATGATTCAGTCATGCTGGCAACATACCGAGTCATCAGTAGTAACGCTCCCCTCATGGGCAGATTCAACATCAGTTTCAGAAGTGGGAAAAGGCGTGGAAATGGTGTGATGTCTTTGATCAGTGGGATGGATAGTAGGTAGCTTGATCATATCAGGAGGTGTATCCTTGCGCTGTGTCCAACACTGGTCACCGATTTCGTTCATTAAAGGGCACAAAGACACTTACCCAATCAACGATGGCCTTAGCTAATTGCAACTTATTACCTGCACAATGCAAGTTGTGATCACTGCAGATGTGCCAGAGGGTGTCGCAGGCACAGTCCCTTCCATGAAGTTGGTCCCGAAGACGCTCCAGATCTCCAGCCACACATATGACCTCATACCACTTCTCCAACTTGGCGTCTGGAGGTCTTGAAATTGTTCTAGCAGTTGTGAATGACACTGTCCCATCACCACCTGGATTGGATATGTCAATGCCCCAAACCTGCTGGCAGTGAGTCTGGAAGAGCCCGGCATCAAAGACATGCATAGGTTTGATGGCGGTAAACAGGATGGGGTTCCAATAGGGCAACTGAAGGAGCAGGGTCCACCTAATGCCGGCAAATCGGAAAATCACATTCTGTTTGTCATGGCTCCCTGCATTCACCCATTGATTCGCAACTTTGACATGTTCAACAACGTCTCGTGGTGGCCAACTATGCTTGTCTATATTTTCGATATCTTGCACCTTCAAGTTGCAGCGTGTGCAGAAGTAGGTCGCCGTGGGGCTAGCAAAACCACCAGCCTGTTCGCGCAGCCAGCATATCTGAGACAACTGGAACAAGTATTGCCCTGAACTCAACAACCTTGTTCGTGTCTCGCCATTCGAGAATACAAAACACCAGGATCGAAGAACTCCAGTAGGACAGTTGACCAAAAGTTTGAGACTGTGATTGATGTCAGAAAGTGAGGGTTTCCTCAGGTCCGGGAATTACACCAGCGAGGAACATGTTTTCGGGACGGTATCGCAGATGAGAGGGGAGATTAAGCAAGATCAGCCATATGGCAGTTGACGAGACAGTTTGCTTGGCTTCTTTCATATGATATGGGTTAAAGCTATCCATTGAGAATGAAAACGCTAGGCGCGTCTCACTTGCCGGTCCTGGGAGAAACCGTTCACCTTTTTTCAGGAGAATCTTACACAAGTGTCCTGCATCCCACATGTCCTCCATGTATTCTTTGCGAGATCTATGAAAGGCTTTGAACACATGTTCTTCGATAGCGGGTCTGGAAAGCAGCCGCCCAACCCACTGCTTCAAATCTTGCACCTCATACTTGCATAGAGGAACAGTATGTGCCTTGGCATTGATGATAACAGTCTCAAATAAGGGCTCACCACAGGTGGGGCTTGCGCGAACCCGACAGTGTGTGCAGTGAGTCGGAATGGAGACAACAAGCTGCACGTCTTCTGCCATTTTTCCACTGGCCTTCTTGGTGGTGTCATGACGTTCGTTGGAAGAAACAGGCACTTTCCTCTTCCTTGTCCTAGCGAGAGAGTATTCATAGAGAAAATAGCACGAAGGGCAACAAACATAGCTCTGGGTGACAGGATCAAGGTCATACATTAATAGGAGCTTTCGTGGGTCTATCGGCACTTCACTCGCCAAGGAACAAAGTGAAGCTTGACTCTTCAAAATGCTCCTCATGCCAGCAAGCAGGACAGCTGCGCTGTAACGCTGCCACTGCGTTGAGTCCGACTTGGACTATCGAAAGGGTGATCACGACTTAGCGTAGGAGGTCTAGGTCAAAGATGGATACACGGCCTCTGATAGACATGTGATCACGAGGAGCTCTAGGGCTAAGTCCACTAGGCGTAGATGATGGAGGACGACCCGCTCTACAAGAGACAGGCGTATCAGGAGACTGAGAAGGAGAGCACAAGTCACGACAAGGGACGGGAGAATGGTGACAAAGGAAGAAGACCGAGATAGGGATTCTCGGTCTTTCCGTGATGTTATTTATACAGATAGGGAGGTCACTTTAAAGCGCCTCATGAAACAGTATGACGAGTCGTGTAAGTAGCTCGAACCCTACTACGCTGATCCTAGGAAGGAGTCATGGTATCCTGCATGTGATACTCGATGACTGATATGATAAGTCCGTGACCTATTACTGCTTACGAAGGAGTCACAGCCGACTCGTAAGTGTCCACAACCGCAAACGCAACATGCGCCGTGACAGGGAAGACAATATAGAACATACATGACCAAAGTCGTCATGTAGATAGCATGGAGCGTCAGATTCTGGGGATGTCTCGTGACAAAGTAGCTTTCTGAGGCATTGTCAAAACAGCAACTCCAAGCAGGGGCACAAACACACCTGTGTTGACCATTGCACCATTGACACCTCGCTTACTGTGTCGACCAGACCACTCAAGTCCCTTTAATCTATTTATCCCGATCAACTCTTGAAGGACGCGGTCCTCCATGCTTTCCTTCCCATTGGTGGCGTCCAGTGATTTGAGCATATCCAGAATACCACAAAGGCGATTTTCATATTCCAGATAGATTTGATTCTTGTGTGCCAACATTAGTGCGTATAGACCAACATTGGGGCGCCTGATTTGCTGAGGATCTTGGTTGTGGTAAGGGCCAGTCTCGACAGGGTCATTGACGAAGTCCAAGGAGTTGATGTTGGGCATCCATGTATAACGTGCAGAAAGCTCAACATCTAAAACAGAGAAAATGTCCATATACGTTGTAACAGACATCAGCCTTGAATGCAGAAAGTATGAAAACGAGATATGGAAGGGTAAAAACTTTCAGTTCACGAAGGAGGGCATCACAGACGGAGACGGACGGAGAACAATGACTGAATCTTGGCTATTGTTACATGTTCTGACATACTTTGGATATCAATGAACTCGCCGATCCATCGAGACACACTGGGTATGAAAGTGCATCACCATTGTTGGCTGCTGCTGGATGAAGGTCAGGGTCCATTGTGATACCATTTTGGACTAGCTTTATGGCTGTGATTAAGTTACGACGTTCGTGATCACAACCAATATATATATAGCCATCTGGTGCTATCACGGCACTCTTACTGTAAATCAAAGATGGAAGGATGTGTAGTTAGCTGCTGTGAGTCTCATTGGTCGTGACAAGAATTGGCCAACATTACCATAATTCGTTGAAATGTGCCTTTTTGCTTCTCAGAACAACAGCTCTGGATTGAAGAACACAACTGCCATCGTGTACATTATATTTGAATCGAATGTAATGACTAGGCTGCAAATATCGAAAGTGGTCCTGAAAACAATTGTTTGTGAACTCGTAGTAATTGAATGACACTTTGGCAACTTGGGCACGTCGCAATTTCGCACTCCCTTGTGGGACCCGGCTATCAGCTGACAGACTGGTAGAGAATTACACATAACACTAACACACCACGGACTGCCCACTTGAGACTGGCGAGAGGGGGCGGAATACCACTCCTGCCCTGTCCCGCCTTCCTCTTACCTGACCCAACACCTGGTGCCAGGCCAGGATTGACCGTCACCAGATGGCGAGTACCAACGGTGGCCCACTAGAGGTAGCAGAACCAAACACGATGATATTGACACAGCAAGCACGCGTGCCGGTGCCAGGCATCTGAACGCGGCTCACCCCACTGCGACTCCGCGATGGCGGTAGGAAGGGGGCGGCCTAAGGTCGTCAGAGGGCGACAGCGGAGGAAGAGGCATGGAGCACCGTTCCAGGAGTCTCCAGCCTGGATACGTGGACTATTAGGTAACTGGAAATAAATTAGGACATGGTGATAGGGAATGAAAAGGTGGCGACGGCACTCACATCGACACCTACAGAGACCATCGTCCCACGACTGGGACTCAGCAAAGAATAGGCTTGCCACTCCTGCCCTACCCCGCCTTCCTCTTCTCCAACCTGACATCTGTAGTGGTGCCAAGTCAGGATTGACCATCAACAGATGGTGAGTACTAACGGTTGCCCACAGAGGCAGCAGGACCGGCCCCGATGATATCAACCCAGCAACGCGCGTGTCAGTGCCAAAGGCATCCGAACGCGGCTCACCCCACTGCGACTCCACAACGGTGGTGGGAGGAGGGCTGCCTAAGGTTGTCAGAGGGCAACGGTGGAGGAAGAGGTAATGGAGCAACATTATAGGTGCGAGGATTATCGGGTAACTAGAGAGAAGTTAAGATGCAGGGCATGGAAAGGCAGCAACCGCACTCACCTTGACAATGACGACAAAGCGAGCATATAGAGCATCGCTCCACAGCCAAGACCCGATGAAGGACAGGCCTGCCACTCCCGCCCTGCCCTGCCTTCCTCTTCTCCAACCGACACCTGGTGTCAAGTCAGGATTGACCGTCAACAGATGGCAAGTACTAACGGTTGCCCACTAGAGGCAGCAGGACCGGCCCTGATGATATCAACCCAGCAATGCACACGTCGGTGCCAAAGGCATCCGAACGCGGCTCACCCCACTACGACTCCGTGACGGCGGTAGGAGGGGGGCGGCCTAAGGTTGTCAGAGGGCAACAGCGGAGAGGGAGGCTTAGAGCAACGATCCAAAGTAGTGTTGGGGAAGTTCGGTTTGGTTCGGTTTGGGGCCATTTTGGCCAAACTGGAAACCAAACTGATTAGAATTTGCCCAAACTGAACCCAAACTGAACCAAACTGCTCCAAACTGTTCCAAACTGAACCAAACCATTCCAAACCGTTTCAAACCGATTAAGAATAAGTGTTTTAAATTGGTCTTTAATCAGTTCGGTCCAGTTCAGTTTGGTTCAAACTCAGTTCAAACCACTTAAGGAACCACTTAAGACCTTGGTTTGAGGCAAAATCAATTGATTTTGTTCAAATTCATCAGTTAAGACTTTGTTTCAAATTGTTTGAGACCAAAAACCATTGATTTTGATTCAAATTTGGTTTAAATTCAGTTTGGTTTGGTTCAAACTGAGTTTGAACCAAACCAAACCACTTATTGAGCACTTATAAAATATTTTTTAATATTTTTTCTTAATCAGTTTGGTTCGGTTTGAACTGGGTTTGGGACCCCCAAACCGGAAACCAAACCATTCGGTTTGAGCCAGGATTCTCCAAACCCAAACCATTTTAAATGGTTTGGGTTTGGTTCAAACCTGGTTTGGGTCAGTCTGAGACCAAACTTCCCCAACACTAATCCAAAGGACCTCCGACCTGGAAAAAAAGAAGAACAGCTGCTTATGCCAGATCGAAAGATAAAGTAAAAATAAAAAATGGGAATACTCAATAAGAAAGATACACAGAGTCCTTCAACCGAAAATGAAAGCAAGGTCTAAGACGCGGGTCATAAGTTCCACCAGGCGGGGAAGGGGAGCCACAAGCACTCCAACCGAGGAACCAGGCGACATGCCAATGTTGCTCGTGAAGGGTGTCATGGAGGAATGAATGAGAAAAAAGGGGAGGCGCCTGGGGAACTTGCAGATCGAGGATACCAGGCATGAGGGAAGAGGGAACGAACGCTCCCACCGAGGCAACCTTGACGGTGTGTCAAAGTTGCTCATGAAGGGCAGGGTGTGGGAAGAGGGTGTATGACTTGGACTTCGGAGGAAGATGGGACCAGAGCGGTGTCCGAAAAAAACTGGTTTGGTTGTAAAGCGGCTAAGTGTGTCTGTCTGGTTCTGAGTCCGCTCTAGCCGAGCTGACAGGCATTGCAAAATTCACCCCATCTTCAGTCATAGCAGCATGGTCTTCAAGATACGCACAGTTGGTGTTCGACGACCGCCGACTTGACCCCGTTCAGATCTTTGCATGATGAGTACTTATCGTCGACCACCCAGTCCGCAGACAAAGAAGTGGAAGAAGCCCATTTGGGTGCTCGCGTGCAAGGCGTGCTTCGGAAATTTGCAGGTACACGCAGATACCGTGTCCAACCCAAACATTGGATACTCCCTCAACCTGACACCCCGAATTTCTTGCTTGATTCTGGTTCAATCACTACTAAATTTAGTGTTTTAAGGTCCAGTCCATAGGACCGGAAAAAGACCGGGACCCGACCAGACCGGACCGATGTGCAACCGGACCATCGGTTGCGGTTGCATGACTTCCGGACCAAGCCCGGTTGCGGTTGCATATTTTTGCGAGCATTCCTGCAACCGAGTAAAGACCGGTTGAGACCGGTCTTTACAGCAACCGACTTGGAGGTTTAAACTGTACTATTATCTAGCTAACTATCTATCTACTACAATTATAAAACTAGCTACAATGCCTATTGAAAGTTGCAGCGCCTGCCATCGTCGCAACAACCGCCGTCATCGCCGTCGCCGTCGCTGTTGCGTTTCCGTCGCCGCTTCCCTCACCTGTCGACCTCGCCTAGCTGCCCAGGTGGTCGGCGCCGTGTTGCTGCGGCGCCGCGTAGGTGTCGTAGCGTTCCAGCGCCGTGGTGCGGTCATAGCGTCACGGCACCGTATCGCCGTCGCAGCGCCATGGCGGTGTCGTCGTCGTTCGATGTTGCGACACCGTCGTCTTCATCGCTGTCGTAGTTGCTGTCATGGTCGAGTCAGACATTGCCCCATCGGCATGGTTGAATCGCCGTCGTCGCCTCGCCATGCTTGCAGCTTGCTGTGCTGGTGTTGTTGGCATGCCGGCGGCATCGCGATCGTGTTGGTGGGGCGCCGGCGGTGGTTGGAATCTTGTTGGACTTGCTGCGTTTTCACGCATGTGGCTGTCAGTGCGTTGGCGGGTTTGCAGTTGATGCCGTCGTCGTCCGGGTACGAGCGTGAACGATTGAAAGCCAAGTCACATGTCACGGCGCAACGGCCCTTGCCGATTTTGTTCACTCCTTGCTTACCTCACCAGTAATGCACAGCGAGGGGCCAGTTATCTAACCACGATGGCGGCGCCACAACAGCGACGAAGGCGAGGTGATCGACGACTACGAGCGACAGCAAGATGGCGACAATGACGACGACAACAAGATGACAGCAACGACAGTAAGACGACAACAACAACAACGCGACCTTGGATGCGACACAACGACGAGTCGACGACACAACACGACGACGACCGGGCCCAACGACGACGCAACACGACGACGACACAACACAACACGACGATGACACAAAACAATATGTACAACGATGACTCGACGACCCAACTCGACGACGATGCGACTTGACAGTTCGGACAGCAAGTCCCGCGGTGTATTACTTCAAGTTGTAGCTAGCTAGTGTACACCCTCATTCTTGTAATTGTACATACCTGTGTGAATTTAATCGCTCGATGAGACTACAAAAATAAAAAGACCAGTTGCAACTGGAAAAAAACCAGTTGAGACTGGTTGTCGACCGGTCTCTCAAAAGACTGGTTGCAACCAGGCGTTTTGCCGCAACCGGACCGATGTAGACCGGTTGGCCATGGTCTCGGTCCGGTCTTTGCAAAATTATCATTTGTGGCAACCGGTCCTGGTCCGGTTGCACAGCAAAAGGTGCAAAAGACCGGACTGGACCGGACCTCAAATCACTAACTAAATTACTGTACACAATACACCACTTAGTAAAGTAGAGTGGTATAGAGAATATTATAAGACCACAGGGGGATGATAGAAATGAGAACCTAATCTGAGACGTGCATGAATTCACACATAACAACTGGGCTGCTGTAACAACGCAGACTGTCGGCTATCTTGATTGCTAATTTAAATAGTCAAGAGTCTGCAGATGTGATCAAGCTCAGACAAACACTTTGTTCGAGTGATGCGAGGAAACTTACGCGATGACATCAGGAGGATGGTCAAAACAATAAGGGTCTTCTTTGGGGCACAACACGTGTCTCACATAAAGGGTCTCCCTGCTTTCGAGCCACTTGGGGTCATATGCATTGACTGGGAGACGTGATGGGGCGTGTACTGTCTGATGAATCTTCTGAGAGCCAGCACATATGTGGGTGAACACGCCACATTTGTCGAGAGACCAGCTGTTAACATGATTTCAGTGATGCAATTGGTCGAAAGCTTTGAGCCAGTCGTGCAGGTCAGGATGTCACCAGCTTGGCTTTACAATAGTGTATGTTGGATGAGGATCAAAGGATGACTCATCCGATGACATCCCATCCACTTCCAGCGCATCCAAGACATCAATGTGCCTTCCCAGTGGACTAAAGAGTTTCACAGTCTCACGGCGACATTGGAATAACTGCGCCATAGATGAGAAGTTGTGGCATTCCCGGGGTCGAAGTACTGAATACTTACCTGGTATTTGTGCTGCTTTTGGCTAAGTTTAGATTGCTCTGCAGCTTTCGCTGTCTGCAAGAGTGCGTCCTTTTTCCATTGTGACTTCAAGCTCTTAACCCTGTTAGTAAAGGCCTTCTCCACTGCCTTCCACATTTCTGGCATATCATCACGTCCAGTCTTCTCAATAAAATAATTGGTGAAAACTCAGCCTGCAGAAACATTCCATGGCAACTTCGAACCCCCGCCAGGTCAACCATGAAGTCTGCAGCTGTACTTTGGCAGGCTTTTGCACCGTGGCCACCGTTCTCCCACTCAGATGAGAACGTGGAAAGATGAGAAGGTGGGGGTGTGTGACCATAAGGTGGCTTTCCACTTAACAGCAAGGCAAGTTCGGCCCGAACCAGTTTCTATAGTATGCGCACAGTTAGATCAATGCACCGAACAAATCGAGATCAGAATGTGAGGACT